>CM064529.1:13924935-14524935 GCA_032716605.1 Paralithodes platypus | reverse complement strand
AGCGCGGGAGGTGTTTGTTATGGGTGCCTCAGAGCCCTACCGGGTCTGGAGGGTTAAAACCAAGGGACACTCAACTCAGTCCCTAAGTAACATGGCCCCTGTTTTCCACCTTGTTCTGTCGTACCGGTACATTATTTAGCCACTTCTGTACGGTTGATGTCATGCTTCCTTATATTCTGTTCATCATTAGACAACTTTGTGCAGCTCAGGGAGGATGTGTAGTTCTCAAAGAGGTACAGTATATCACCATTTACTCTTGGCCATCGCTGCTCTCGGGATGGATGTAATGATCGGGCGTACGGTCGTCATGTTGTGCGCTCGCAGTTACGTTCCCGTCTATTTCGACGCTATATTTTCTGCTATTTGCCCCCTGTCATTACTACATGAATACTAGGTTAGGTTAGGTTGTTTGGTTAGGCTAATGTATTTTTATATCCAAAGGCAGTCAAAATAGACGGGAACATGATGGGAAAGGTCCGACGCCACTACGCGTAGTGTAAACAAGGCTGGCGGTACGCCCGCACTTAACATTCTTGCCCTGCTCTCTCCTAAGCAGTGCAAAATTATCTAATGTTAGCCAGAGTAAACCAAAAAATAGTATATCACCATTAACATCTTGGCTATCACTGCTGTTTCCTAAGCAGTGTAAAATTACCTAATGTTAGCCACAGTAAATTAGAAATAACGTCATCCGTACTGAGGGGGTTAAAGTCCATTCACTTTAGCGAGGTGAGAAATCTGGACTCTTAGCCTCATATAACTAAAAAAGAACTTCACCAACCGAGCTGGCATTTGTACTATTCGAGTTCACAAGAAAATAGATGTGGAAATTTATAGCCCATTCGCTCTAGCCCGGTTTGTAGTATAAGAGGTTAGAGGTCAAGATTTCATTCCTGGTTATATGGTCAATATATAGTTTTCACCAAGAAGTGGATTGACACAAGCACTCTTTCTGGCAATTACTGATAAGCAACTTTTTTTTCAGCAACATTTTGGAATTTTTATGCAGTAGTACTGTATTGGCAACTAGACTCAAATTAGATTATTACAGTAAAATTCCAAAGTTGCCACCAAAAGTGAACAAATATTGAGGTAAAGAGCACTTCAGTAAATGTACTTGAAACAACTTTAAAGTTGCCACTGCATTATGTCACCAATTGTCTTTTATTCTACTTCCAGATGATATTCAGCTTAGGAAGGACTCTTTAAGATTAGATGGTTAGTTGATAAAATCATCTGGCAGTAATATTAAAGGCGAAGCATAGAGATCCTACTGAAAATAAGATAGCTAAACTTAGTAGGTTATCCTTTTGGGAGTTATCATGCTATTTTTTTGGTTGCATTTCAATCTTCTTGATTCTCTGTACGATATATGTGACTTACTAGATAAGTCAAATTCAAATGAATATACCGGTATTAAAGAAATTACTGTATGGCCTTATTCAAGAGGATAAGTACTGTTGTGTTTATTAAGTTAATATTGTGGTAATTTTGAGGACTAATAAATATATTAATGCAGTGGCCACTTTTAGTAGCCTATTCTTAACGTTATGATTCACAGGGTAGACAAGCCGATCGGTACACAGTGGTCTAATTTGTACACAATATCGATAAATATACAGTACAGTATAGGCCTATTTGCAAACAAAATATCAGTTACATTAATAATTGTAGTGTAAAAATGTACCTTAGCTATCATACATTTTGATACTGAATTATTAATCTTCTGTAACTACTGTACTGATTTTTTGTGGCATTGTATTGTTATGGATTTCCCATACAATTATAATTGGACCACTGCATATGAATTTGCTAGTTTGTCCTACTGTAGGTTATTTCACTATTTGCTGATTTGGTAAATTTCTAGTCAATGTTGCACCATAAATATGTACAGTAGTGTTGTGAAGTAATATTGCGGTGAATGAATTGGTATATATGCTTCTATCTTTATGGATAATATTTATTCTATTCATCTTATGACTTTACCATTTTTAAGGCAGATTTTTTGTTTTCATCACAGCATCAATATTGCTGAAGATATTGACAGAACGTGGCTATGAGATGCTGGATTTGTTATGTCTTTTATGTTTGGTAGTTACTGTATTAATTTATTACATGATTACTGTTACTTTTACTATTATTTCAGATCTTAAGCATCTGTAATATTAACCCTCTCACGTTCTTGACGCAATTTTGAGCCTATTAGGGATACTTTAAACCTTTTGTTACCATCAGGGGTATTTAGAAACCTTTAGTTTAGTTACTTCAACCTCTGCAGTTGTCTTTTGAGTTAGCTGTGGGCAGAAAACTAATTTTGGAGAGGTAATTATAAGTGTGAGAGAACTCTATTTATTATTGCTAATCTGGCAACCTCTGCGTCATAAGGATGTGAAAGGGTTAAGTACCAGTACAGAAGTTTTTAAACCTTGGTTGTTTTACTCTTGAATTGATGTATATGTCAAAACTAAATACAGCTTCTCATAGAGAGATTGTGCATTAAGAGAATACTTCTACTGATTCTTAGTGTTTGGTTTAAAGTTATACATTTTCTGTTGGAAGTAACTGATTGATGGTATTTGGAATATTATCATGATGGCAGTATTAGAGCAGTATCCTTGGTGTGAGGTGGTTTTCCTAAAAGAATATAATTTTTTTTTGTATTTGTTTCAAACTATTAGGCAAAGTCTATATCTATGAGAATGGTTTGTTATATTATTACTTGTTATATGATTACCTGTACTAAAAAACAGAACAGCAAATAATGAACATTTGCTGTTGACACAAATTTTACAAGTATATGCTACGGTACTGTAGCCTACTGTTAAATAAATTTGTACTGTATATACAGTATATATATATATATACAGTATATATCTCCATGTTTAACCTTGCTGTTGCAACATTTTGATAACTGAGTTTCAAATTTTTTTGTGGCCTCTAATTCATAATAATCTAAGATTAAATTTTCTGCAAGCATTATATTTTTAAACTAAGCTTTTGAGATATAGTTTACAAAACCACAATCAGGATCATGCAACAAAACTAAGATCGTATCACAAAGTAAAAATTATACTATTCAGAATGAAAGTAGGTTCCGATACGGTTGTTGTTGTTGTTCCCCAAGCTGCCTGGCCGAACAGCCCCAAGGCCCCGAGTAAGGCCAAGGCCATAAACGAGCGCCCCCACAGAACCCTCCCTGCCGACCACAATAAAGCCTGGGTGACCGAAGCCACTCCATGGCGGGGAGCTGAGAGGGTGCGTAAACGCCCGGGAAACCAAAGCCCCACCCAGGGCCCTGTGCCCCTCAGCAATTATGAAGAGAAAGTTGAAGGGCAAAGGAATAATGTGACGCTTTAGCTTCCAATCTTGGTAGATTGGGAGGTCAATCCACGGAAGAGACGCCGTCACTTGAGATCTAGAAAATATATAAGTAAAAGGAACAGTCAGAGTAAGCTATGGGTATGGCAGAGATCGCTCAGGTCTCACTCTGATAGACCAGCCCATCACCAGTCCGATACGGTAATACAATATGCTATCCAGAACTGTACATAATTTGATATGAAATACTAAGAGTGAAATTAACCTGGTTTATACATGGGCTGTTATAAATATTGGTAGTTGGATAATCATGGAATTTGTTTTATAATATATATCCATTTGATGACTTCACTTTATTCTAATGTTAGAAGTTTTTATTCGGTTTAACCAAGATGGACTATTTTGAGTCTTTAAAAAAATCAATAACGCTGATAGATAATACACTGACCTTCAGTACAATATTTTTTTTTATTTAATATACTCTGTTACCTCCAAATTATATCAAATCAACTTAGGAAGGTCCTCTCAGAGTCTTTTAATCAATACACCATCTTAGTTAATTCCTTCAATTTCTGCGTACTCCCAACACCGTACTGATTGCTTAAGAAATAAATTGTTTGCTTAGAATGTGTTATCGTGCTAATCACTGAATTAATCATTTGGTCAAGCCCTATGAGAGTTTTGCCTCAAACTTAGTGGGGGTGGGGGTTCATGGTAGCGCCTGGCGGGCATATTTACCGAAAATTAGCATCATTCCATACTCTTTTTCATGCATAAGCAAGAGCCAGAGCATAATACAATTTTATATCCGTGAAAGAACGAAAAAACTAGCTTTCCAATGACATCTGAATCATCCTTGTACGACAACGTGTTCTCTTGCAATGATCGTGCAACTGGAAGTGAAAATACCCTAAAATGAGGTATTTTCCCCGGATTTATCCTTATTTTGAGAGATACGGAGGTTGAGGATCGATACAGTAGGTCTCAGTGCGGACCCCACCGCTGCCAGGAGCGGAGCGTGCGCGCCTGTTGTCCTTGCAATGCTCTCTCTCATCGCTCATAATGGCCCTAAAATGGCATGAGTCATATGACGGGCACCGCAGGGGTGGCCAATATTCTCTCTCCTGTCATATGACGGTCACCGTCGGCTGAGGTTTAATCTATATTATCAACTAGCAGACACTTTATTCACCTAGTCAAGGTCGGTCTCTGTGAAAGATGAAAAAAATTGCCTCGGTGTTCCATATTAAACCAATGATTCAATATTTTACGTAAGTCGATCAACTATCCAAAGATTTTATCCAGCCGAGGAAAGAGGTCCCGTAGTGAAGGGGTTGATGATCACTTTATTATTTGAATTAATTTGGGATTAGAATGACAGAGTCAGAGAGTTTGTAATTTATTGTAAACAAACTGGTGAGTGGTTAAGTGTAGCCACCTCGCCTCAATAACACACATTCTCTCTCTCTCTCTCTCTCTCTCTCTCTCTCTCTCTCTCTCTCTCTCTCTCTCTCTCTCTCTCTCTCTCTCTCTCTTCTCTCTCTCTCTCTCTCTCTCCTCTATCTCTCTCTCTCTCTCTCTCTCTCTCTCTCTCTCTCTCTCTCTCTCTCTCTCTCTCTCTCTCTCTCTCTCTCTCTCTCTCTCTCTCTCTCTCTCTCTCTCTCTCTCTCTCTCTCTCTCTCTCTCTCTCTCTCTCTCTCTCTCTCTCTCTCTCTCTCTCTCTCTCTCTCTCTCTCTCATTTAATTTTTTCTTTTCTATTTATTATTTGTGTGCAACCCTTTCATTACCAGTTATAGTAGGCAGCAACGTAGCATGAGTATACAGACTGTACAATTACCCACAAGAATTTGTACCCACTTCATGATTTTATATGTAGACAGAAAATAGTATGCTGATTCAACACTGGTCCGACGTCTTATTGGTTAGAATGATATTTATTTATTTTTTACTGGCTTTTGCCATTTTTGAGAAATATATTATAGTTTGTCTCCTAAAAACACCTTGCCAGATCCTTCAAATTAAAAAACGCATCCTAAAATTGTATTTTTTCCGATAGGAATATTTCCTGGCCAAAGGCCTGTTTTTTCTAAGTTACAGGCTCGCTATCGCTTGCTCAGAAAAAAATCGACAACCCTCTCTCTCTCTCTCTCTCTCTCGAAAACAGCCAGTGTAATCAACCAGGTTCATTTGTTCTCGCCCTATTCATAAAGATTAATTTAATAATTTATTGGAAATTCTCTCTTGTATAATAATAGTCTGTTGCTTCAAAATGATGTACCGCACACAAAGTTTATAGGAACTATGGTTGGGTTACAAGAATGCTTGCAGCTACAGCTGCTTACAAAATTGTAATCACAATATTGGAGTTTCATATCAGTTCTTGTAGGTATTTCATATTATATGATACCCTAAGGTAATTAATTTCAGATTTCGTTGAATTGACTTGGTTACATTGAATTTTTCTTTGATTGTTTATTTACAAAAACCAAATCTACGGAATGGTTATATAATATAAATATTAGTTTCTCCTCATCTGGATGTCTAATTGGTAATGCTTAGGGCCTTATTGTTATCCACATAATGTTGGAAATTATTTAAATGTAGCTTTTCAGAAATTAAAGCATAGGCTAAATCTTTTATTATGCTTTACTGAAAGGAAAACTATTATATTATAAGGGGGTAGTTGTCCCCTGATGACTGCACTTCTTTAGATTGAACTGCAGAAATGACGTCACTAGGGGTAGTTGTCCCCTGATGACTGCGCTTCTTTAGATTGAACTGAAGAACTGACGTCGCTAGGGGTATTTGTCCCCTGATGACTGCACTTCTTTAGATAACTGCAGAACTGACGTCACTAGGGGTAGTTGTCCCCTGATGACTGCGCTTCTTTAGATTGAACTGAAGAACTGACGTCGTTAGGGGTATTTGTCCCCTGATGGCTGCACTTCTTTAGATTGAACTGCAGAAATGACGTCACTAGGGGTAGTTGTCCCCTGATGACTGCGCTTCTGTAGATTGAACTGAAGAACTGACGTCGCTAGGGGTATTTGTCCCCTGATGACTGCACTTCTTTAGATTGAACTGAAGAACTGACGTCGTTAGGGGTATTTGTCCCCTGATGGCTGCACTTCTTTAGATTGAACTGAAGAACTGACGTCGTTAGGGGTATTTGTCCCCTGATGGCTGCACTTCTTTAGATTGAACTGCAGAACTGACGTCACTAGGGGTAGTTGTCCCCTGATGACTGCACTTCTTTAGATTGAACTGAAGAACTGACGTCACTAGGGGTAGTTGTCCCCTGATGACTGCACTTCTTTAGATTGAACTGCAGAACTGACGTCACTAGGGGTAGTTGTCCCCTGATGACTGCACTTCTTTGATTGAACTGCAGAACTGACGTCACTAGGGGTAGTTGTCCCCTGATGACTGCGCTTCTTTAGATTGAACTGAAGAACTAACGTCGCTAGGGGTATTTGTCCCCTGATGACTGCACTTCTTTAGATTGAACTGCAGAACTGACGTCACTAGGGGTAGTTGTCCCCTGATGACTTCACTTCTTTAGATTGAACTGAAGAACTGACGTCACTAGGAGTAGTTGTCACCTGATGACTGCTCTTTATTAGATGAAACATATAGACAGAGGGTTAGTTAACCCCCAAATGGCTACCGGTACACTTCTTTTGGTTTAAGTGAATCTCTGAAGGAGGTATCACCCGTGAGCGTATATCGTCAATTTTGTATGGCCAATATATTCCTCTTATCATTTCTGGGATCTTTAGCAATGGTATCGGAAATTATGCGGAAGCTAAAATATTTTAGATTGCTAAATTCTTATACAAATTCTTATACAACTTAATTTAGAAACTGCTAAACCAGATTTTCTGAAGAAACTTGGAGGAAAAAGTATATGTGATACCAGCTTTAGGCGAAACATTGATACAGTAAAGAACCATCCTCGCTCAGTGTTCCTCAATTGACCCCGTGTATGTTTGATCCGTTGCCACACAACCCATGAGATGCTGGTTCAGACTGGTGGCCATATTATAAGGTCCCGTCACTGTTCAATGTTCATATATATACTAACTGTAAGCATCTCTGTACTACTACTGCTACTGGTGTCGGTCGCTGTAGAGATCCTGACGGTTAAGATTCCTATGTCGGGCATTTCCAGTTAACTTGGTTCGTTTGTATGTTCATGACAGCAACCTAGGGGAAATACAGAGCTCTGTATGCCGTTAAGTAATTCCATAGTGTTATTGTTCATTACACCTTAACGACTTAATATGTTTACCATTAGACATTTTGTTTTATCTTATAACCTACCTTCAGGCCTCAAAGGGATAAATATACCCTCTGAATAATGTGAGACCTTGTTAAACTGCACAGGATTGTTTATTGTCAAGTAGTTCCATAGTCTTTGTTAATTCATGTGTAGGGTAGTGTATATGGTAACTGGAAATGGCTGACACAGGACTTTAGACTGGGACTATAAATTTCTTGAGCTCGATGTATTCCACGGAAATTATTAGCTCTTAATGAAAAGTGTACTCACTATAAGACACTTCGGCTTTGACTCTTCTTGGTCGAAACTGTTGTATCTCTACCATATACAGTAGACATTATTTATCATATCGTCCCTTAGAGGATAAACCGGTCCTGCAGTGAGTGGACCATTAAAGGATGATGGATGATGAATGTACAGTTTTCTTTCAATTAATCACTGTATACTACTACAGTTCTGTTGAAAATATGCTTGGCAGGTTTCTCTTGCATTGGTTCAATTGTATTCAGAGTTTAAGTTAGGGTATTAGTTTTGTAATTCTGAAGAATTGTTAGTCTTTTGTTATGTGGAAACACATTTGGATAGGATTAATTAGGTTTGTTTGACGATCATTCAGCACTGTAGAGTTGTCTGATTTATCAGTTTTAGATCCCTCCGTGTACTTTCTCACTGATAGGTTGTTGTCATGTACAGTATATTACTTTTCTATTGAGTCCTTCACCAGTGATGTTTTGGTAAAAAGTTGGGAGTGAATGTGTTGAATATGAAGGTATTAGTTTTAGTACCTATTACTACTTTCAGAAGCAATGTACTGGTATATCTGTCAAGTTCTTTTCTTAACTTAATAAATTTAGTTTCACTCACAATCTTCGTCTGTGTGTCGAGGAGTTTTAAGTTTTTATGGTAAAGGAAAGGAGGAGCTATGGTAGCTTATGATTCACAATGCCTTTCACTTATCAGTCATTTGCTTTTAATATATCAACACTGAGTGAGAGCAGTGGAAATGAATTACTTAAGGAGTGCGTGCGGAGTTACATGGAGGGATAGACAGACTAATGAGGAAGTAAGAAGGAGGTGTGGTGTGGAGGTAGATATGCTGGAAAGTGTGAAAAGGAACAACTTGAGATGGTTCGGCCATATGGAACGTATGGAAAGCGAGAGAATGACTAAGAGGGTGTACGAGAGCGAGGTGGAGGGACAGAGGGGGAGAGGTAGACCGAATATGAGGTGGAAGGATGGAGTGAGGAACTACATGAACGAAGGCGGTGCTGGTTGGGGGGAGGGGCGTCGACTGACTGGGGACAGAGGTGCATGGGGGCGGTTCGTTCGTGGCCACCCCTTCGGGGATCACGGCGTCAGGCAATAGATAGATAGATAGATATAAATTTAATCCAGAGAGCAGATAATTACTGTACTTTTGAGGTTATTTAGATACTTCATTAAATTTCCATAATGGGAATGTTATGGCTGCTGGCATACATTGATAGTGCATGGTACAGACATTTGTTTGAATAGTGGTCTTTGATATCTAAATTGTGATTTATTGTAGTAGTTTACAGTTTAGTTTGATAATTTGTATAGTGATAGACAATAATTTGTTCTGCTATAGTACACTGCTGTCATAAGGGAAAATTCTGTGACTAGTACCTGGTATAATAGTTAATGCAATTGCAGAAGGTTTACTTTTTTTAATACTGTTCAAGTACTTCTAAGTTTCTTCTTCATTACGTTATGTTAGTTTTGTCTTTATTCTTTGAAGTCTCACTTGTCACTTATGCTAAATGTCTCACAGGGTTATTATTGTGTGTTTGTCTCTCCTTAAGTGTTTGTATCAGTTTAATCAGATACTTCATCTAACACTGTGATTCTTCCCTTTACCACCAAGTGTTTCCCCATTACTACAGTAGATCCCCCCCTCTCTCTGATCCTGGGGATCCAGTCAGGATTGTATTTTATCTACAAACAAAGTTTGAAAGACTGAGGTAAATGTCATCAATCTAGAAATTTAACCCTCTTTTGGAGGCAGGTAAATGTCCGGACACCCGAAATCCAGTTCGGTGTACAGTATTACTGTATACTGGTCTTTTAGACACAGTCTTAAACATTGAAGTAAAGGTCTGAAAGACTGAGATGATTCTCACTTTTGGAAACTTCAACCTTCCTGACAAGGTCTCCTTTGATTAGTCCGAAAGAGGAATTTACACTTTGTTCGTGTGCGTGCGTGTGTGTTCCACTAGTGTACCGTACTTTACTTTATCTAAACCTCCTGTTAATCCCTGTTTGCCTTTAGGTGTTGCCTACATTGCCACTAGCCTGGTGCGTGTGTATGTCAGCTAACTTCACTGGAGTGAACTTTACTTCATCTAAGCCTCCGATCTCTCCCTCCATCACTAAATGCTGCCCCACTCATGGTTTAACCTAAATTACCCAACCTCATTAAATCAAAGGTGTTTTCAGTTATTGTGCTTATATTTTCAAGCTGGATGTACAATATAGTTGTAATATGCATCATATGCTTCTTAAACTTTATATAATACAAAACCTTCTAAAATACTGATCAAGCAGCATTCATGTAACTGTTAACCACTTGTTGAATAGAAAAGTAAATATTATTGCAAAATTTTGAATTGTGAAGGGTATTTTTTTTAGTTATTAGCCAACTAACTGCTTTTATATATTTACCATGCATTCCACAGCTAAGGTAGGCTAGCCAATTCGTACACGATTATTCAGTTAGTATGCAACACTGATATGAAATACAGTATCTAGTCAAGTAAGAGTTAGATTAATATACAGTAAACCCTCGCTATCTCGGACTAATTGGGGGGAGACCCAGTCCGAGATGACCGAAAATCCGAGATGTCCGAAGTCCGACTTAAGAGAGGGAAAATTCCGAATTAGAAGAGGAAAGTCCGCGTCACCAGAGAAATTGAGATTTTTTTTTTTTTTTTTTATATATCTATTTAATGCATCTATCTCCCTTATACATATATATAACTATGTCTTATTTGGTCTTTTTTTAATCTATGAATCAATTCTAATATCATAGAATTGAAAGCAATATTACCCTTCTAACACACAAATAATAAAATGAAAGAGTAAATAAAAATGTCTCTTTTGTCTTTCAGAAACATAAGTCCGTCTCGTATATGTTAGTATTTTATCGCTCGCTCGCCCCTAGCCACTCTCTCTCTATCTATTTATCTCTAATGCATCTAACTAACTCCCTTATACATTAACATAACTATGTCTTATTTGGACTTTTTGTAATCTATAAATAATTTCTAATGCGATGGAATTGAAAATAATATCCTTCTAGCACACAAATAATAACATGAAAAAGAGTCAATAAAAATGTCTCCTTTGTCTTTTCAGAACCAATTAAGTCTGTCTCATAATAGTTCGTGTTTATCGCTCACTTCCCCTTCTGCAACTCTCTTTCTATCTATCTTGTCTTTTCAGAACCAATTAAGTCCGTCTCATAATAGTTCGTGTTTAGTTTATCGCTCACTCCCCTCTGTAACTCTCTTTCTATCTATCTATCTCTCTAATGCATCTACGTAACTCCCTTATACAGTACATTAACATAACTGTCTTATTTGGACTTTTTGTAATCTTTGAATCATTTCTAATGCAATGGAATTGAAAACAATATTATCCTTCTAGCACACAAATAATAACATGAAAAAGAGTCAATATAAAAGTCTCCTTTGTCTTTTCAGAACCAATTAAGTCGTCTCATAATAGTTCGTGTTTATCGCTCACTTCCCCTTCTGCAACTCTTTCTATCTATCTTGTCTTTTCAGAACCAATTAAGTCCGTCTCATAATAGTTCGTATTTACCGCTCACTCCCCCTCTGTAACTCTCTCTTTCTATCTATCTATCTCTCTAATGCATCTACGTAACTCCCTTATACATTAACATAACTGTCTTATTTGGACTTTTTGTAATCTTTGAATTATTTCTAATGCAATGGAATTGAAAACAATATTATCCTTCTAGCACACAAATAATAACATGAAAAAGAGTCAATATAAAAGTCTCCTTTGTCTTTTCAGAACCAATTAAGTCCGTCTCATAATAGTTCGTGTTTATTGCTCACTCCCCCTCTGTAACTCTCTCTTTCTATCTATCTATCTCTCTAATGCATCTACGTAACTCCCTTATACATTAACATAACTATGTCTTATTTGGACTTCTTGTAATCTTTGAATCATTTCTAATGCAATGGAATTGAAAAATATAATATCGGACATTTTCCGAATACTTATATAAAGTCCGACAACGTCAGAGACTGTCTGAACTGTTACGTGATTTGAATAAACCGCGCTTGGCGCCACCTAACTCATTACCCACAATGCAAGGGGGTCTGCCTGCTGCTAACGGCTAGAGAATAAACACAGCTGTCTCACTCCACCCGTCTCTTCTTCATTACCTGCATTGACCTCTATACCTGAACTCACCATGCCCATACTACTACAACTAAGAACACGAAACATGGTGGCAGCCTGGTGAAGGTGGAGATGAGAGGATAATCCCAAGTATGCTGTGTATTGGAAGAAATGCTGTTGTGTTGTGTTGCTGCCCTTGCCGAAACATTCAAATCTGCGAATGTCGGACCAATATGAACCTGCTGATTTCTCCTGCCCGTGAGTCAAGTTATCTTCTAGCAACTTACTGATACGTGTACCTGTGATCTACAAGTGTGGCAGGATGACTGACAACAGCTCTGCCCCTCACCAAGACCGCCGACATGCTGGTGTCAAGAATCCCCAACCCTTCTGTTTGGGAACAAATGTGGCGGAAAACTGGAAGCTGTTTAAACAACGTTGGAGTATGTATGCTCTTCTTGCAAAGATACACACTGAAGAAAAGAACATTCAAGTAGCTACTTTCCTACAGTACCTAGCAGACGACGCCCTCAAGGTGTACAATGGATTCCAGTTTGACAGTGAAGAAGCTAACAGAACAGTGAAAGACATTATCGACAAATTTGACCAGTTTGCCATTGGGGAAGTTAATGTTACATATGAGAGATTCATGTTTAATACTAGGAACCAACAAGAGGGAGAGCTTTTTGATCAATTTTATTCAGATTTGCAAACTCTTGTAAAGACGTGATTATTGTGACTCCTGTAAAACGTCTTTGATGAAAGACAGAATTGTGTTGGGTATTCAGGACTCCAGTGTTCGTACTGAGCTACTTAAAATGAGAAATCTAACTGGAGATTTGTATTGATGCCTGTAAAGCTGCTGAGAGTGCCAAGTCACAAACCAGAGTCCTGAACCCTCAAACTGTGAATAAAGTTAGGTCAAGACCAGGCAAATCTAACCAGGCATTTAGGTCTAACAGTGTGTCTAGAAAGTGTAAATTTTGTGGTCTCTCACATGTATTTGCAAAGAGTAGGTGTCCAGCTTTTGGGAAAGAATGTCGGAAGTTTGGTGAAAAAGATCATTTTGCAAGTATGTGTAGTGCCAATGTTGCTGATAAATCCTCTAGGTCCAGAAAGAAAGCTGTACGCCAGGTTGCTGAGTGTGAACATGACTCCCAGAGTTCTAATTCTGATGAAGAATGGGTAAATTCTCTAGATTGCATGTCTGTGAACTCTGTAAAGCCTGCTAGTAAGGATGTTAAATGTTGCATGTTGGTGGATGATAAAGAGGTAACTTTCCAGATTGACACTGGCTCATCAGTCAATGCTCTACCAGTACAGTATGCAAGGAATGTACAGAAGACTACAGTAATAGAATTCTTACCACCTGGAACAACTCCATTCAAACTCCCTTGGGTGTGTGTAGGAGAAGCATTAAGAATCCAAAGAATGGTAAGAAGTATTTTGTAGAGTTTGTCATGTTTGAAGGAAATTTAGCCCCTCTTTTGGGAGACAAATGGGTCTAATCACGGTTAATGAAAATGCATTTGAATGTGTGAATGCTCTGAAAGTGACTGAGGCTGACTGTAAAGCTGAGATTTTGAGTGGCAGTCTAGGTACCCTGTCAGGTGTACAGACACTTTCATTAGATCCTCAGGTGCAGCCAACCATTATGCCTGATAGGAGAGTTCCTATTGCACTTAAGACTAAGCTGAAGTCTGAACTTGATCGACTAGAAACTTTAGGTGTTATTGTACCTGTTAGTGAACCAACTGAGTGGGTTAGTCAGATTGTTGTTACACCTAAGAAGAATGGTGACATTAGAATTTGTATAGACCCTAGAGAACTCAACAAAGCTTTGCTCCGAGAGCGTTATACTCTTCCTGTACTTGAGGACACACTACACGAGTTGGGCCAGTCAAAAGTTTTCTCTAAAGCTGATCTTGCCTCTGGGTACTGGCACATCAAACTTGATGAAAAATCTAGTTTCCTAACCACTTTTCAAACATGTTGTGGCAGATACCGCTGGGTCCGGCTTCCTTTTGGTTTGTCAGTATCGTCAGAAATCTTTCAAAAAAGACTGCTTAAGGCGTTACAAGGTCTATCTGGTGTAGTGTGCATAGCTGATGATGTGACATTCATGGGAAATCTCTGGAAGAGCATGACACCAACTTGGAGCAATTCTTTGAGGTGTCAGGCAATGAATATAAAGCTAAATAAGGACAAGCTCACTCTGAGAACTGATAATGTCAAATTCATGGGACACTGTATAACAAAAGATGGCCTGGTAACTGATCCTGACAAAATTAGAGCTACAGTATATGCGAGTACTCGGCTCCTACAAATGTAGTGGAACTGAGACGCTTCCTAGGCATTGTTAACTATCTCGCAAGGTTTCTTCCCAATTCATCATCTGTCTTATATCCCTTACATAATCTTGTAAAGAAAGATGTTTCTTGGGTGTGGTCTGCCAGTCAACAAGAACTTTTGATCAAATTAAGAATATGATTACATGTAGCCCAGTACAGTACTTGCATTTTACAACCCCTGTGATGAGCTTACCCTGGAAAATTATGCTAGCGAGTATGGTCTGGGCTCTGCGCTAATGCAAAATGGGAAGCCTGTAGCTTTTGCCAGTCGATCCTTGTCTAAATCTGAAAGAAACTATGCGCAGATTGAAAAAGAAATGTTAGCCATAGTGTATGGATTGGAGAAATTTCATCACTATACGTATGGGAGATCAGTTAGGGTCCTCACAGATCACAAACCACTTGTGTCCATAGTGAACAAGCCACTATCTCGTGCCCCGCGACGACTCCAATCAATGCTCCTCCGCACTCAAGACTACCAGTACCTGCTGATGCTCTTTCGCGTGCTCCCCTACCTGACACAGGAGACGATTCCTTTTCTGTGAACAGTCTAGCCTACTCCCAATTCCGTGATTCTCGCCTCCAGGAGATACGCCGTGCCACAGAAGAGGATTCAACTCTAAAGCGACTCAAGGTAGTTATTGTTCAAGGGTGGCCTAATGAGAAGACTCGCCTTCCAGATTGCTTGGCTCCATATTTTAGCTATAGAGATGAGATGTCTGTTGAAGATGGTGTCATCCTTAGAGGTGAGAGAGTTGTAATCCCGAGCTCTATGCGGTATGAGATGATGGAGAAGGTGCATGCTAGCCATTCTGGTGTGAATTCCTGCCTACGTCGAGCGAGGGAGCTGATTTACTGGCCTAGGATGTCTTCTGAAATTCGGATGTTTGTCGAGTCCTGCGATGTCTGCGCAGGACAGGGGGGGGGGCAACTTGTTACAGGCAGCTCTACCTTTTGTCTCCTTACACACACAAAATGAAAACAAATACATCAAATTAACAAATATTAACATCTGCATCTGCGGTGTTCAAATAGGCTAGTTTAGCCTGGTTTATGAATATTGGGTGGCACCCTCATAAATACACTGTAAATTCTCCATATCTAAGATTATGGAAGTCTTTAATGATAGTTTGTATTACTACAAAATTGATTTTCACCTTGTTTTAAGAATAATTAATAAAGTTCACATTTGTATCTTTGCCAAAATTGTCTATTTAGCAATTATACGCTGGTCAAATTGACTAGGCAGCTTAATTTGTGTTATAGTTGGTCCTGACTGGATATAGTTATTTTATCCCTAGGGGAGATCATCCGGGTGGTGGAGTGGCAGTTGTCTACTCCACATCTCTGGTGAATATCTTGCAAATAAGCCATAACCCAGCCCCTCTTTATTATGAACTGTTGGAAGTGGAAATAAAACTCCATCAACAAATTCTAAGAATGGCAGTTGTCTATAGGCCTGGCCATCGTGGCACAGATAGGGGTTTTATGGAAGAGTTTGGGCAGTTTCTCGAGGAATTTTCTTCTAAAACCGGAAGACTTTTGATATGTGGAGATTTTAATTACTGGGTTGACAGCCCTCATCTGAAGCCATTCTCTCCTGAGTTCCTTGAGTTGACTGATCAGAATTTTTTTGTAAACCATGTGTCCCACCCAACTCATATCTTAGGACACACCCTTGACTTAGTTTTCTCTCCTGTGGGTTGTGGTGGTGTTCTGGATGTTGATGTTGAGAATGCTGACCCTAATACCTCTGATCATGCTTTGATTACTTTCAGCTTTGATTTCCCTAAGCCACTCACACATGAAAAAGTAATCAGATTTAGAAATTATAAAAATACAGACCAAAATTTGGCTAGCAGTGAAGTAAAACAGTACTTGGGAAGTATTGATACTTCCAACCTTACTTCAGATGAGCTGGTGGAGGTACATGGAAATGCACTTAAATTAGTGTTCGATCATCACTGTCCAGAAGTAGAGAAGAAAATCATAGTACGAGATGATTCACCCTGGTATAGCACTCGAGTTAAATTTCTTAGAAGAGTGCGTAGAAGAGCTGAACGTGAATGGCGGAAAAATAAAACGACTCTACATGGTTGCAATATCTGTAAGTCAGAAGAGCCGTGGTCCACACAATCAAAGATGAAAAGAAAGTGTATTATCAGGGAAAAGTTGACTCCTGTGGTAATGACCAGAGGAGGTTGGCTTCAATTGTAAACAGTTTACTTGGAAAAACAAGAGTCAGCTTAAGACCTTCTGTACCCGATGCCGAGTTGGCTGCCAACTTTGTGGCATTTTTTGCTGGCAAGATAACTCGCATAAGACAGGAACTGGATGATGCTTCTGTTGGTGAAGAACTTTCAGTTGTACTCCAACCCCGACACATTCCTAATAATGTCCTCTCATCCTTTCACTCAGTAGAGGTGGACATGATCTCGTCCTACATAAGAAACCTCAATAAAACATTTTGCCCGTTGGATCCCATAAATGTTTCCAAGCTACCAAGAGTCTTATGATCACACAGTTGAGTTTATTTTCAAAATAATTGATTAGTGCTTCTCTGAAGGTAGCTTCCCACATTCTGAAAAGCATGCACTACTCCGACCTACTCTAAAGAAACCTGGACTTGATGTTGAGAACATGTTGAACTATCGTCCTGTCTCCAACCTGTCCTTCATATCAAAGATATTAGAGTGTGCAATACTTGACCAATTACAACCACTACTTCAGCAGAATGAAACTATCCCAATTTTTCAGTCTGCTTACCGACAGCATCATTCAACTGAAACAGCATTGATTAGAGTACAGTACATAATGATCTAGTTGAGAACATTTGCAATGGTGTGGCCTCACTATTGGTCTTGCTTGATCTCTCTGCGGCCTTTGACACAGTGGATCACGAGTTGTTATTGAGTGATCTTTATGATTGTGGTGTGCGTGACTGCTCTCTTGCTTCTTGGGTCGTACTTGTCAGGTAGATCCCAGAGTGTGATGGTAAATCAAGTGGTCTCGGACTCGACACCCCTGCAGTATGGTGTTCCGCAGGGATCAGTTTTAGGTCCTATCCTATTTATAATTTATATCAGCAGTTTGTCTCTTCTGCTTCGTGCACATAATGTCACCTTTCACTTTTATGCAGATGACACCCAGATTTATGTGAGAATCACAAATATAGTTGATATACGGAGTAAGATGGAATTGTTGATGTCTGATATCAAGAAGTGGATGAGAGCGAGAAAACTTAAACTAAATGATGGTAAAACTGATATTCTCATCATCCGAGGAAATAGAAGAGCTGATGATATAGTAGGTGCCCTCTCCATCAATGTGGGTGGATCTCAGCTGCGACCGGCCAACTCTGTTCGAAATCTGGGTGTATATGTGAACTCCCGATTAGATTTCAAAGAGCATGTAAACCAGATAGTTAAAAGTTGTTACTTGCACATCAGAAATCTCTATTTTATGAAGCCGTTTATAACCAGACGTTGGTTCACTCATTGGTCTTCTCTCGTGTTGATTATTGCAATGCCCTGTTGGTGGGTCTTCCAAATTATATTTTAAAGAAAGTTCAGTCTGTTCTTAACAGGGCCGCAAGACTCATTTTTGGTGTTCCACCTAGAACTCCTACTACATATCTTCACATAGAACTGCACTGGCTGCCAGTAAGAGCAAGAATAGAATTTAAGTTGTGTTTGGTGACTTTTAAGGTTCTCAAATTTGGTGAGCCTAGGTACCTTGCGGAGCTGCTCAGGCGCCCACCGGCACACCATGGTGTAGTTGTGCGTCATGACAATGACCCTTTTCGTCTTGATGAACCAAGGGCTTTCCAGCAGTCTTCTTTCTTTGAGAGGTCATTCTCCTACATGGCTCCGAGGTTGTATAACAGGTTGCCGCTGTCCATGAGACAACTGAGTTCTGTTGAATGCTTCAAGAGACAACTTAAGACTTTTCTCTTTGAGAGAGGTGTCATGACAGATGGCTATAGAGTTTAGGCTATTTTGCCACTGCTAGTGATTGTTAAATGTGTGTTGTATATAAGCCTTCTTTTGATGCATTGGTTTTGTTCTTTTTTCTTTCTCTTTCCGAGCGCTAGTGAATTCTTCGGAAAAATTGGCGCTTATGAGAAATAAGTAACATGCTTATTATTATTATTATTATTATCCTTTTAGACATTTGTCACAGTCCGTAGCACGATTGGTAGAGCGTTCGCCTGCTAACCGTGAGGTTGATGGTTCGAGCCTCGGGCCAGCCAGTGTGTTATTGGCAGACGTCAGTGCTGTTGGTGAACGGTGCGGTCTAGCAATCTGTGGCAACTATTCACTAAGTCCCTGATTCATCAGGGCACCCACCCTAGCCTTGCTATTCAGCAGGGAGTGTATGGTGGTAAAAACTACATCAATATTGGAAGTTCTTCATTGTTCAGTTTCAAGAGCCACTCTACGCACTACTGCCAACCAATCATATTCATTCATAGTCATAGTTAAAGGTTGATGATTTACTGCCAAGTTAATGTGAATGGAATATAAGTTTGATTTCTTTAACTATTTCAGCACGATAAACCCTTTTTACTTTTTGTTCTGGCTAACACGAGACTATTGTATTCAGGTTAAGAAGGCTCTTGTGTTATTCAGAGGGTTGGTTAAGGTCGTATATACCTCTTGCAGTCCTAGAGGTAAATCATAAGCTAAAGAAAATCGTCAAATGATAATCAGAATCAAAAGAAAGTCACACCATCGTGCTGAAGGAGCTAAGGTATCTAGCCATTATTATGAAGCGCTTCTATTTAATCACTAGGTATTATTGCTGTAACTTTTTCAATCATATGCCTATTTTCTTTCATATCATTCTGACTGCTATATCAACCATCAGCATGAAAGGAACTGTATTGTGCCGAAAACTAGGCGGAAATCGCTACACAATGACACCACATACAGCTACGTAGCACTTGTGGAGCCCTGACAGTGTTACCTCAAAGATGGAAGTTTAGCGGATTTTGCTACATTGTTCACTTTTCGCGAACTATTGGTCACAATCGCTTCTCGGCCTTTTGGCTAAGATCAAAGTGTAGTATCTGTTCTTATCAGCTTAATATCTGATACGATCCCCATGTGGTTCTTTTTTGGAGATGGTAGAGGATATGATTCAGTCGTTGAGAAGATTGCTTTTAAGGAAGAATCGATTGATCTTGGTAGGAGATTTCAACTGTAGTGAGGTTGATTGGGAATCGGGAGATGCAGGGCCAAATCAGAGATCTTGGGGAAGTCGGCTAGTGGAGTTGGTTACGGAAAATGTACTTACACAACATGTGAAGGAAAATACAAGAATGAGGGGTAATAACGAACCTTCTAAACTCGATCTGAATTTTACAAAAGATCCTCACGAAATTAGTGATATAAACTATCTATGTCCTGTAGGTAAAAGTGATCACCTATTACTAAAATGGAAGTTGACCTCGAGTAATGCCAATAGATTAGACAATAGCTACATAAATGACAGATTAAATTATAGTAAAGCTGATTATGTATCCTTGAAAAGATATTTAGAGGGAGTAGATTGGGATCTTATTTTGAAGGAACGGGACGTACAAGGTAAATATAGTAGATTCCTCGAAATTTATAGAGTAGGAACCAATATGTTTGTCCCAAGATATAAAACTGGAAATTTTACTAAGCAGAAAGATTGGTTTAATTTGAAATGCAAAAGAGCTTTGGGTAGGCGTGATGCAGCTTGGGCTAGATTAAGAAGAAGGAACACTGAGAGTAATCGGAATAAATATAAACAGGAGAGGAATAGATATGTTAACATAATTAGGCAAGTTAAAATGAACTATGAGAAGAACATAGTAAATAAATGTGAAAGTGACCCTAGATTATTTTATAAATATATAAACAGTAAGTTGAAGGTAAAGAAACAAATTACTAAATTAAGAGTTGATGCTAGGACGTATGAAAATGTATCGGACATGTGTGAGGTAATGAATAACAAATTGGGGTCAGTTTTTACTAGAGAGGAAGGTTTTGACGAACCACAGGCGGGAGTACTGGAGAGTGGTCTTAGTAAGATTGAAATAACTAGAGATGAGCTGTTATCTGCGATGAGAGGACTTGAAGTAAGGAAAGCTATGGGACCGGATGAAGTGTCTGCCTGGGTTTTAAAGGAGTGTGCAGAGCAATTAGTGGAGCCAGTGAGGGACATAATTCAAGCTTCCTTAGATAAAGGACAGGTTCCTGTTGAATGGAAAAGAGCTAATATCATTCCGATATACAAGAATGGAAACCCTGAGGACCCTCTAAACTATAGACCAGTTTCACTTACTAGTATTGTATGCAAGATTTGTGAAAAGCTAATTAGGAAGAGATGGATGAAAATGTTGGAGAGAAAGAAAATAATAACCCCAAAGCAATTTGGATTCAGAGAAGGGACATCTTGTGTTACCAGTTTGCTATGTTATTACAGTAGGGTGATAGATGTACTCCAAGAAAGAGGCGGATGGGTGGACTGCGTCTACTTAGACCTTTCCAAAGCATTCGATAAGGTACCACATAAGAGATTGTTATCTAAGCTTGAGACGCTAGGATGTGTCAGGGGGAGTTTGCTGAAATGGATGGAGAGCTATTTAACAGATAGGGAAATGAGGACCAACATTAGAGGAACTTACTCATCGTGGCGGAAAGTTGAGAGTGGTGTGCCGCAGGGATCTGAGTTGGCACCTCTCATGTTCCTTATGTACGTGAATGACCTGCCGATAGGCATAAACTCTTACATGTCAATGTTTGCAGATGACGTAAAAATTATGAGACAAATAACAAATAAAAGTAGTTGTGAGGAGCTGCAAGGGGATTTAGATAAAATATACGAATGGAGCACCAAGTGGAAAATGAAATTTAATATAAGTAAATGTCATGTGTTAAATATGGGAAGAAGTGTGAATAGACCAAATTGGGAGTACAGGATGGGAGATAATAAAATTAGCAAGGTCGAAAAAGAAAAAGATTTAGGGTTGATTATACAAGATAATTTGTCGCCAGAGAAACATATTAACAAGCTCTTTAGCGGAATGTATGCAATGGCCGGGAATATGAAAGTTGCTCTGAACTATTTGGATGAGACCATGGTAGCGAAAATTATGAAGAGTATGATTAGACCAAGATTGGAGTATGCAGCAGTGGTGTGGTCCCCGCATCTAAAGAAGCATATTCACAAGTTAGAAAGAATCCAGAGAGCAGTCACTAGATTGGTTCCAAGTCTCAGAGAACTGCCATATGAAGGGAGGCTAGACAAATTAAATCTACCGAGTCTAAAAGAGAGGAGAGAGAGGGGAGACATGATAATGATGTACAAATGTACCCGGGGGCTGGAGAGGCTGGATAGGGAGGATATATTAATTATGGATACAGGAATAACTAGAGGCCACAGCTACAAAGTAAAAAGACCTACCTGCAAGAACGATATCAGGAAGTTTAGCTTCCCCTATAGATGTATTGACAAATGGAATGGGCTGGAGGAGGAGGTGGTAGGGGCAAGGAACATCCATATTTTCAAGAAAAAATTGGATAAAAAGTAGACTGAGAGACGGGACAACACGAGCTTAGCTCAACTCCTGTAAACTACAATTAGGTAAATACACTGTCATCCTCCCGTGCGGTGGGGGAACTGGAGTTAGTGTGGGCCGGGAGGCCACAGATGTCGGACGTATGGTTCATTACTGTTCCACCCATTTTCACTCGATTTTCACCCATTTTTCACCCGTTTTTTGCCAGTTTCTTTAACTCGATATAAGTCGCGCGCCGCTAGTTAAGGGTTAATCTGTATAAAATAGTTTAATGATAGCAAGAATATAATTTAAACAAATCATTTTCCTGAAAGGGTTTATATATATTTCTATAACATGTGGAGGAACAGTTTATTGACTATTTCACTTATCATTGTTAATAAAGTGCTGCTATTGCTATTAACATGCATTTCTAACTAAATCTTTGGACCCAAGTTAACCGATCTATCAACTGATGCCATATAACTTGGTTTTCTTTTCCTGTCAACTAGAGTTTAGTCAGTAAACTGTGTGCTAACTTAAGTTAATGTAACAGTATAGCATACTGTAGTATCATTTACAGGTGACCAAAAATCTACTTGGGCCTATCTTGGTTATCCAAAATCCTTAGAAATATGCTTCACATAGCCTATAGTTATTTTATGTTTTGTTACATTATAAAGACCCTTATCCATGCTCTTAGCATGTGTAGGTCTTTTACCCGATAGCCACTCTCCACGTATCATGATCCTGGGTCATCTCCCCATTCAGTCCCTTGGTCTGGAGATCATTTCACAGTTAACATAGGTTTCGTGTCATACTGACCATAAAGTGTATCCAGTACTTTATCTGCTATGTGGTTCATTGGCTTAAACCACAAAAGAGGAGTGCCTGTGTAAATCCCAAATAATAACTGACTTTTACCTATTCTGTATATACAATATATATACAGTATATATATATATATATATATATATATAAACAGTCAGGTCTCGATATACGCGCGTTTGGCATACACAGATTCGTTTGGACACGCTAACCCAAAAAATCCCAAAGTTGGCCACAACACAATTTTTTTTGTTATACTGTATACAGTACGCCGACATTTGCGGGCGACGGGGGTCCTGTTGCAACTCCGGGTCGGTGCCAGGCCGCGCGGATTGTAGCAGACGACACAAAACAGAGAGTGTGGTTTGTTTACATTGCAGGATATTGCGTGCCTGACACGTAAATACTGTAGGTCAGTAGCAGGTCCAAAACAGTTCTTATTGATGCTGTTATTGCCTGCCTGACACACAAATAAGTTTTTGTTGATGGTACTGTATAATGTCGGCTTAAGGGGTCCGACCGCTTTTTAGGCTTAACCCTCCTGGCCCGGGCAGGCTCTCAAAATGACAGGGTGGGCTACCCGGGCGATCTGGCCGAAAAACGTCTAGGCCTAGGCTACCGTATTTTTGTTTAGTTTAACTGCTAGAAATTTCCCACGCATCTATAAATGTAGTGCGGTTTCCAATCTGTAGACTGGCGTTGAGTAGAGCTCTCTATGTCAACTGGTTCAGTTGTGATGACGATTTCAGTGGAGAGCACTTGCAGGCGATGTTAGCAATATGACGATCTTTTCACTACTGAAACAATGACATACAGACATACAATAACAAACGAGTCTTCTCTTTCTTGTTTTCGGAGGTGCGGTGACGTAACGATCGGCTTTGTTTACATGCGTCGGACGCACGGCGTTCAGACCAAGCTGAATAGGCTTTCAAGCTTACAGATTTTAAAATGACACCCGGGCTCCTGCCCTTAGTTCGTGGTGTCATTTTAAAATGACAACCGGGCCAGGAGGGTTAAAAAGCTTGAAATTCTGAAAATACCATTAGGTGTTTACTCAACATCCCTTCATAAGCCAGTGAAATGTTATTAGTGAAAACCCATTGGAAATATATTTTTTGTTTATGTTGTCCAAACTTTTCCTGTATTTCTAAAAGCGTTATACAGTACTGTATAGCAAATTTTGAAATTGACAGGCTCAGTAACTACAGTACTGGTTGTATGACGATCGTACATACAGTATATAAAATTAATGGAAAGAGCGTAAAATACTCTACAACCTCCCAAAAGCTTTATCTTCTACTCTGCCGTGTTCCTGCATAAAATATTATAACAAAAAATAAAAATAATAATAATGTTTACCTAATTACCTTAGACTTTCACATGTTTTTCTCAAAAAGTCATTTGGCAACTAAGATCTTATAAGTAAGTTATTATTGGGCCTCTAGGAATGTTTTATATGCCTTTGTAAAGTGCATAGGAAACTACAATATCTATACATTTGATTTACTCTAGCCATCTTTGTTTGCAGTATGTTGTCAGTCATAAAATTCTACAAAATAATTTCATCTTAATTCATAATCACCTAAATCCAAAATACACAAAATATATAAAAAGTGTTTTTATAGAAACTACAGACACACCTTTTGTGAGTTATTTGATCACATACAACAGGTGCTATAGAGATTTCTGTAGGAGTTATATGTGTTTTAGTAGTGCTATAGTTTTCAACCTTTTTTTTACCTAAATTGAAATAAAAAATAAAAAAATATATATCCTTGACCTATTTTTATAGTCACATACGCCTATGCCAAATTGCATTTAAATTGAGAGTAAGACCTGGAAGTTGGGTAAAAAAACGGTCGGTCCTCTTAAGGTAGGCTAAAGGCTCAAATAGGGGACTTGGGGAAAATGGCTGGAACTAATTGAATTAATTCCCATAAGGCCTGTCATTTGATGTACAGTCAGGTCTTGATATACCCGGTTAATTCGTATTGTGTACGTCGCGCAATGGATAAATGCACTGGATTTCGGTGTGAGCATCCTAGGTTCGAATCCTTCGACTGCCACATGTATTTGTTGATTTCATTAATTGAGTTTAGGAGTAAAGTCGGTTGGTGGAGGTAACATAATAATATCAAAACCGTGTTTTAGAAATAACAGGCCTTATGGGAATTAATTAATTCGTTCCAGCCACTTTCCCAAAGTCCCTTTTTTGGCCCTTTTAGCTTACCTTCAGCCGACTTATATTACATTGTTTCCACATAGCGATTTTGATCAGTTCTTTTGCATTTATCTTGTGTCGTCCCAGTTTTAGTTTGTTTATTTTGCACGTTTTACATTATACAGTAATTATACCACCAACATCATATATAACATAACATAGAATACATTAAGCATCAATAAGAACTGTTTTGGACATGTTACTGACCTATTTGTGTGGATAGATATGTTGACGTTCGGTAGATATCCCTGCCGCTGTACTCCCTCGGACCCTCCCCCTCCCGGCCCCAACCCGGCCCCAACCCGGCCCCAACCCGGCCCCAACCCGGCCCCAACCCCCACCCCGTTACTGTGATGAAGTTGATAAGCCTTGAGCTATAGCTCGTACATCGGCCCCTCCAGGTTCCCCGACATGTGCATCGTCCTCATCGAAACCAAAGAACACAGAAATATTGTCCATCATATCATTATCATCATCAGACTGGTTGTCACTGTCGGGGGCACTCCCTCCCTCCCCCTCTCTTTATTATAGTTCAATAGACCAGAAAGTAGAGAAGAAGTAATGAACCTATTGATAATACAAAACTATTGAACACACTTAAAAGTGTATGTTATTTGGTCTCTATATAATCTGTGAATCATTTCAGATATGATGGAATTAAAGAACAAAAAATTCCACCAACTCAATATCAACAAAAATGGCACAAATTTCAATTAAAAACATGTTACAATATTTCACCATCATTTTGTGTAGACACTTTCAAGGCGAAAATATACCGTGGGAAAAAAATAAAAATAAATAAAAGGCAAACTTCCGAGTCCTGACGCTCGAAGCTCGGCGCCGGCCTGTCTGGGAGAAAGACGGGGGAATATTTTGTGTTGACTTTCTTATTTCTTGTTTATCTATGTGCTGGAAGGATATTATATTTTTCAATTCCATTGCATTAGAAATTATTCATAGATTACAAAAAGTCCAAATAAGATGTACAGTAGTTATGTTAATCTATAAGGGAGATCGATAGATGCATTACATAGATAGAGAGTTGCTAGCGATCGATAAAATACGAACGGAACATATTATGAGACAGACTTAAGTTTCTGAAAAGACAAAGGAGACATTTTTATTGACTCTTTTTAATTTTATTATGTGTTGGAAGGATAATATTTTTATTTAAAAAAAAAATAGACATAGTTATATTTATGTATAAGGGAGATAGAAGCATTAGATAGATAGACAGACAGACATTTGATGCATAAATAACATTCTTAATCATTTATATATACCTAGGCTTGGGCTGCCAACCGTGTATGATCCCGATTTTTCTGTGTTGTGGCTGACTTTGGAACTTTTGAGGTTACCGTGCCCAAACGAATCGGTGTATATAAAACGCGTGTGTATCGAGACCTGACTACACGGTTTTAATATACACGGCACGCACACGGTACAAATTAACCGCGTTTATCGAGACCTTACTGTACAGTATATGACTGCTTAACTTTCTTCACTTCTCTTGGTATGGGGATCTTTATTGTATTTGACTAGGATAATACAGTATATTGTTTTACTTTTGTAAAGGAAATACAGGTAGCTTGTAAAAACGGTTCTTTCATCTTCACATCATAGTTTTTGGCTTATTTCTATTTCTAGGTACAGTATGTTTGATTTGCATGGCCTATCTTTACGGGTGAATGATAAAGTACAAATGCGGACATGAGTTTGCACCCACACCATGATTTTCATGTCTATCTATCTATCTATTGCCTGACGCCGTGATCCCCGAAGGGGTGGCCACGAACGAACTGCCCCCATGCACCTCTGTCCCCAGTCAGTCGACGCCCCTCCCCCCAACCAGCACCGCCCTCGTTCATGTACTTCCTCACTCCATGATTTTTATGTACATTATGGAAATAGAATATGTTGTTTGAATTAAAAGTGTACAGTACATTAGTTTAATCATATGATCAATTTATACAAAAATGTGACATAAATTTTGATAGTTTTTCATGCATTTGTGAATTCTTATGTTCAGTTAAGGGGACCGTCCAGTGTTGGGGGGTTGAAAATCGATGGAATTTGGCATGTTTAGCTGAACCCAGAAACATCAATGTACGTCAGTCATTCGTCAGTGTGGCAACTCCCAAGGCAAAATAACCGGGAAATTGGTCTAAATTGATGATATTTCAAACTTTGCGGGCGCCGTAGCACCGCGCAACGGGACAAACATGGGGGAGCAGTCGTGGTATGTCTGTACAGTATATCGAAAAAAGGACCAGGTGCTAAATATTAGTGTAAAGCTTATATATGAATATATGAATAGATAAACTTACATTTAAATTCCTAAACCCGAAATAGAGAACATGTATACTACGTTATTTGTAATTAGACTGGAGTGAAGACATCACTGAACTTTACAAGCCTTTTTCTCGAAATGTAAGTTTTCGACCTTTGATCGACAATAACTCAGTAACTACTGATCGTATAAGGATGGTACTTATACCGTTGGAAAGTGTGTGAAATGCTGTATAAATCTCGTGGTCTTTTTTTGCATTTCTGACTTATTGAGACACAGCCCCATGGCATAAGTAGCTAACTACCGAGTAAAATATAATTACCTAATTTACGAGTCACCTAATTCCGTAATTAGATAAAAAATAAAAAATAAATTAGTCGAGAGAGTTGTAAAACCACCTGTCCTGTGTTGTCTGATCACTCTGAAAAGATTATACAGTGCTTGGGTTTCAAGCCTATCAACATCACAATTTGTTTTGTATTTTCAAACTAATTTCCACACTAATTCCACCCTAATTATAATGTAAAACTTGCAAAATAAAATTTAGGAACTAATTGACCTAGAGTGAAAAAAAAAATAAAAAAAAATATCCTCCTTACATCATCCTCTATAAGTGTGCGAAATCTCATTAAAAACGGACAAAGTTCAGTGTCACCCCCCTAGTAAATACTGGGCGGTCCCCTTGATGGTTTTAGGCCTACGTATACCAAAAAAGTAACTTAAAAATCATTACTATAATTATCTTTCCATACTTAAAAGGATTGTATAAAAACAGTATAAACAAAGTTACTGGTTCTTGAATTATGAGTTGTTGTTGCGTTTATCCTTTTATCTTTCAAAAAACAGTTGAAAACCTTTCTCTTCTGTAGGAGTTATGATCTTGCAAGTGGCACAGTGACAGGTCGTTACAGACTCTAACTGCTACCATGTTAAATTGTTGTTGCTTGAACTACAGGTGAACTGCACCACACTTCTCTTGATTGTGGTGCAATGTGTTACGAGCGCTAGTGAATTCCTCTGGAAGAACTGGCGCTTGCGAGAAATAAAATTATTAAAATTAAAAACCAGATTATTATTATTATCTATATCTATATGCTCAGGCACATACCCCAATTTATATATTTATTTTTTATTTTATTTTATTTTATAGTTTTATAGATTTTTTGAGCTGGGGGTGGCCGACTCGACAGAGCCCGAAAAAAAAAAATCACACACATCTAGGTCGCCCAGGAGAAGACCCAGAGGCCCAGGCCCATTTGAGGTCCCCAGCAGGATTCCCAGGTCCCAGACCTCCCGGAGAGGTTCCGGTCTCACCAGGCAAACATGCAGCGAAGCTACCACCACAAGCCCGCACACCACGCATCCAGGCATACCCTTCATATATACCGGCTCCCCGGGCCAGGCGCCTGACAGACTATTATCAAATCCCACTGGCGCCTGACCCCTTCTCCCAAATGACCGTGTTTTCACTCATCTATTCACTAACCTTCTCCATTCATTCCTATTTATTACCACTTCTTCTTGCCTGATCTATAGTAATTCCTCTGTTTTCCAACGCTTGTACTACACATTTTCTGCATCTCAATGGAGGTCTTCCTACCCTTCTACATCCCCTTGTATCTGACTCATATTTTCTTTGTAAACCTTTCATCTTCCATTCGCTCAACATGTCCATACCAGCACAGCACCCTTCTGTCCACTCTGGCCGACAAATGTTCCTGCTGCCCCACTCTCCTACGTATCTCTTAATTTCTCAATCTGTCTCTACGAGTCACTCCACATATACTCCTCAAGCAGCTCATCTCCATCACATCCAGCTTTCATCTCTCCTTTGTCTTCAGAGCCCATGTCTCAGCCCCATACATCACTGTTGGTAGACCTATCCCTTGATACATTGCACTTATAGCTTTCATTCCGAGATTTGTCACCTTCCACATACAGTACTTCCCATTGCTCCGAAAACATTCTTTCCTTCACATACTCTGTTTTACTACTAATTTCCATACCTTCGTTCCTGCATATCATTCCTCCTAGATGTTTAATACACCACTTGTTCCAGTATTTCACCATCCAGCCGCACATTTAGATTCACCCTACCAGCACCTCTATTACACACCATCACTTTACTTTTATTGACGTTCACCCTCAGCTTCCTCCTCCCATAAACCACACCAAACTCTTTGACTACTCGCTGCAGTTTTTCTTCAGAATCTGCCACCAACGCTGTGTAATCAGCAAACAGCAACTGGGTCAACTCCCAATCTCTACCATCCTTTCCTACTAAACCCAATCCTCTACCCATAGTATTAGTTAATTAAATTATTATGCTCTTTAGTTAATGGTTGTATAAAAATACCCTTTATGAATCCATCCTATAATTTTACCTTTCGTAAAACCAGGGTGTGGGTACGAACGCCTGCAGGTAACTGTACATAGGCTTACTATAACTGAAGGTTGTAGTCAAGGTCCCTTTGATTTTTACCCTTTTATGTGTTCCATTTATTCACCTTCTTGTCTTTGTATTATCTTGTTTTTTCTTACTCTATATTTATAGCATAGGCAGTATATAATATCTATATATATATATTAATGGTTATGTTAAATGTGCATTAAGCGTATTTTGGTATGTAGCAAGGGTGGGAATGATTTATGAGGTATGTGTTAAGGATAGAGCAAACTTGCCAATTTCTACCCTGTGGTCCATTTAGTGTAACAACTCAATGTCAAAATACAGTACTACCCACAAGACATTAGTTGATAGATTGATCAATTTAGTGTCAAAATGCACATTAGTTAAGGTACATTTTGATGTTAGAATAATTAATGGAACTCATTTAGTGTAGGTAGTATTTTTAACATTATTTATACTAATTAGAACACCTTATACAAATGTGTGAATATGGTCAAAGGGTATAATAGAGGAGAATTAACCTGTAAATTTTGGTCAAAGGGTATAATGGGAGATACTTAATTTGTGAAGATTTATATGACGACTGTATGGTTACTGGGTATAATAGGGGAGAACTAACCTGTAAAGTATGTGTTATGGGTACTGTATATGTAAATTTGGTGATTGGTAGTTTGTGGTGGTGGATTGGCGAAGTACAACACACATCACTGGTTGGCCTAGCAAAAAGTGCCTGGTGGGGGGGGAAGAATTTGGGTGGCACTATACTCTGTTTAAATCATCTTGGCAGCTTATTCCACCCTTCTCATCGTTACCCCTGATAGGCTAGATCTAGTTTTTGTGTTATGGACATGATAAAAGTTAATTGAAATCAGCATCAAGGGATACTCCACACATCACAGCCAACCAATCATGTTCATTTACAATCATACTTAAGAGGTGAGGATTTGCTACCGATTTTATTTGAACTGACTACTGTATAACAGTTGTGTGTGGCACTAATGGGCGCCACAGGAAGCGTTCTTACATCAGTAGTTGGCCTAGCAAGTGCCTGGAGTGTGTGTGTGCGTGCGTGTGCGTGCACATGGTTATTAGAATGTTGGCAGCATCAGTGGCCCTGTGTTGGAGGCACTATTGTAGTTTCAAATTTACTTGGTAGCAGCAAATGCTTGTCAAATAAGTATGATTGTGAAATGATTAGTATTTATGTTCTGGAGGATTTCGATAGGTCCCAGTGGCTAATAGCCTCTGTGATTATGTAATGATAGGTTTTGTAAAGAGATCCTGTAGTAAGAGAGACTGGTGATCTTTTTATTTGGACGTCATTTTGTTACTGTAATTATTTAACGAAGGGGTGATGCATTGCGTTTTTTTACCACCTAGCACTCCCTGCTCAAAAGCTGGGCTAGGGTGGGTGCCCTGGTGTATCAGGGACTTCAGTGAATAGTTGCCACAGATTGTTAGACCACGCCATTCACCACAGCACTGGTGTCTGCCAATTAGCATACTGGCTGGGTCGTGACTCAAACCCTCGACCTCACGGTTTGCAGGCGAGTGCTATACCAACCACGCTATGGTTGGTAGCCTGATGCATTATTCTTAATTATTTGATATTTAACCTATTAGATTAAAAAACACCAGTGCTGTGTACTTATGCAAACATTTGCGCAAAGCACAAATTGTGTAAGTGTGATTTTGCTTGCACATTTGTATTCGCGCCAAATCTTGCGCAAATTTGCACTTACGCAAGTAATAGTGCAAGCACAAACTTGTTAGCATCATGGGTGCCAAATTCTAGAAACTTTGTAACTTTTCATCCTGATTGGCATCTTCCTGAAAGTTGATGTTTTTTTTACATCTAGAGAGGATATTTTCTCATATCTCCATAGTGCAGATAAAATGAGAAACAAGATAAGCACAAAGATGCTAGCTGCAATAATACACATCAGATGCCACCTACAGTTCAGAGGACTGTGTTTTAAAGATTTTGTTCCTTCTAAAAAATTGCTCATGGTCAATATTAGCAATTGATCCATGTATTTTTAGTAAAAAAAAATTAATATACTAATATTTTACTTTGAATTTAATTATATATATATATACTGTATATATATATATATAAGTAGTTTGCGTTTGCATCCCAAATTTTGAGAAGTTTGCGCATGAAAACAATGGCTAATGGCAATGGGGCTTGGACTATTAAAAAAAAATCTAATAATGAAGTGCATTATATGTCTAAAAGATGAAAAACTTTTATCAGTTAGAAAGGTACTGAGAGAAGAAGTATAGTTTGAGCTGCCAAGTTAGTTTGAACAGACTATAAGAGGTATTTATGTGTCACCCGGGACTGGCCGCCATAGTCCACGGGCCAGAGAGGCAATCGGTACCATCCAAGAGAGCTAATATTAATTGTCACAATCAACCCTTTTAACCCTTTCAGTTCTGGTGATTTCCTTTTCTTTATATTCTGGCAACTATTAGATTATTTTATTCAGGTTAGGAAGCACATCTACCCATTAAAAGGCAACAGACCATCAATAAATCCATTTAGATACCATAGATCTTTCCTAAGCTGTATAAAATTGTCTAAGTGTAGCTGAAATCAATGTAAAAAGACATCACCGGTACTGAAAAGGTTAATTGTCACAATCAACCCATTTAATAGTACAAGTGATTTCTGTTTCTTTATATTTTGCCAAGTATTTAGATGATTTTATGCTGTTTAGGAAGAATCTGTAGTAGTTAAAAGGTTAATTGAGATAGTCTGTAGCCTAGAAATTCCTAGAAGTCCTTCCCAAGGTGATTAATATTGTCTAACGGTAGCCAAAATAAAATTGAAAGGGGGTCTCCTGTACTGAATGGGTTAACAAGCCATTTTTTGCATTGTTGTGCGGGTATTATTTTGATAGGATAATCTTATGGTTTGAGATCCTTTATTGAAGTCAGGGTGTCAAATGAAAAGAAAGTGCCTTCTTTCAAGTCTATATTATTGTACTGTATTTGCAAGTAAATATTATGGTTGCAGTTGATAAAATGGCAAAAACAATTAATTTTATTGTTCATTTTGGATATATAGCTTTCTCAGATTTATCTTTACTTGTCATGTAATATATTACAGTACATCTAACGTAGGTTATGTTAGCATAACATAAATGTAGCATTTCTAGGTTATTTCAAGCATCTGTTGACATCTTTGGGTTTGTAATTTGGAAGGTATATTCTCCATGAGTATCTAATTGACTCGTACATTGCTTAAAGGTTTTTAGGGGTAATTTTCTGGGACAAGGTAGCATCTAAGAGCCCCAAAATATGGTAATAATCTTTTGGTAGCATTATTACTTAGAATTTGTTTGAGTGTTAGAAATATTGCTCTGACGAGTAACTAGACCACTTGAATCCATTTAAAGGGATTTTTTTTTTTTTTTTTTTTTTTAAATATTTCCCTCTGGGATGGTACCAATTTGTGCAATATCGGAAATCTGGCCCATGTACTACCACAGGGAGCACAAGCAGCACGCGTGTCTGGACTCACGCAAGCAGTTCCCTCCCGATAGTTCTTACAAGTGTCGCGACGGCTACCGCTTCACTAAGTACCTCAGGATGACGGAGGAGATCTATTGCTGCAAGGGTCCGGACTACTGCAACTCTAAAATGGTGGCCCCGACCCACCGCGTCCAGCCCGAACCCCCTTACAGGGGGGGCGGGCTTGATGATAGGGAAGGTAAGGCCACTACTAGCCCGACCGACCTCCCTCACAATGCCACACCCTAAGTCGGAGTCACATGGCTCATTTTAGCCGGCGGAGGTATCGGAGTCGAGTATCAGTCAAATTATCAAATTTTACGGTATCAGTTAACGTACTGTACAGTATCTAAGTAAAAATATCAGATTCATGGTATCTATACCATTGTTAGTATCAAGATGTAGTATCAGTTTCAAAACATGTCAAACATAGGTATATTGTCTGACAATTTTCAGAAAAGTTTAAGTAGGCTACAGTACAGCATCATAGTCACAGTATCAAAGTACAAAACTTAAACTACCGGTAAGTATATTTTTCAATGATTTTCAGTTACAATATATTAGTATATAAAACATGTTAATTATGTTTATCATTCAGATTGTAGTTAAATTAATAGAAGAATATATATTACAAATCCCTCAATATTATGTGACACTTTGAAATTGATATCAGACTCCGATAAAAATCCTTTGGTAAACTGGTTTGTGTGGCTCCGGCTTAACTCACACTCATACGACCCTCAAGGCGGCGTTACACGCTCATTTATCCATCGTTTTTATGAGTCAATTTATTATTTTGGCATGATGCGTGGATGAAAAATCCAAGTCAGTCACACAGGTCTAATAATTCACCAAAGTAATACTGTATACTGTACTTAGTACCTGAAGCTGATAAAGATTACATAAATCAAATACAGTACTGTACAAGTAATTGAAGTCACAATCAAGGACATTTTACTGAGAGTAGCAGCCAGAATCGGTAACTGGCTAACGATGAAAAACTGTGCGTGTGCCGTCTTCCCACGCACTGCCTCACTACTCTCACCCAGTAGTGACCATAGTTTTTTCCTCAATCACTTACCTCTTGGACTGTGGGCTATGAAGCATTATTTAATGCTGAGTTTGATATTTATTGACAATTAAGTTTTTTTTAGTTATTGGCATAATAGTACAGTATTTTGTTATTTAGCTAGAGCACAGTATAGATATAATAAATTTTCAATAAGACGTAAGCTTACTTCTCGTTAATTGGTAATCACCTTATTGTGATCTGCTACCGCAAATTTTGCAATACAGTAATTATAATTAGTTAGTCATTAGCTATTTGTCAAAATATTATCATCCTTGGTATTAAGTTGTGGTCTGTTGCATTTAAGCCAAAAGGTGGTGAATCAGAGAATATCCCAAGTGTAGCGACCGAGGCAGTGGTGGAGGGTTCTGTGAGGAATGAAGACCCACAGGTGCAGAGATCGGACTTTCAGCCATATTTTTAAACTTTACCATACCGGTACTGAATTCTGACTTATTGACAAATTAAATAATTGGAAGTAACTTCATTCTTTAAGAAACTGGGTGATATAATTTTATTTTTCATAAATTAGCACACGGCTTGTTCATCATTGTTCGGTATAGTACAGACAACGCCCTTCCAACCTGTTGATGAATACGGCCTGCTGATAAACAGGTCACTTTGGGAGCTAACAAATGCATACTGTACCATCAAAGTTTATTCCTGTATACTGTACTTTACAGCTTCTTATAAGAACATTTTATATTGCATTTTCTACTTTGTTTTCTCTTACCAAAATTGTCTAATCATTAAACATTGCCATTCAATTTCTTGGTTAATGGTGATTTACAAAAGCATTCAGTAGCAGTTTATTATGACGTTCTGAGCGGTCCGATCTCGTTGACCCAGGCATCTCTGGTGAGGAGGCGGGGCTGTGGCAACCTTCTGCTGTGTGATGATGATGATTGGCTTCCCTCTCTCCCCGCCCTCCCTTCCCACCCTACCACCTTCACTAACCACTCACAACCGGTTCCACTCTACCCTGTATAACCCTGGGGCCTGTGCACATTAATGGCAGTAGTCTTGAACGTACAGTAATAGGAAGGGGCTTGCTTTCTCCTTCACCAGTTGAAAATAACATAGCAAAGGGAATAGTAATTCCATTCCTAATGCTATAGATTATTGCCTAAAGTCTTTCAGAACTGCTACTACTGTAGTTTATTGGGAAAACAATAATTGCTTTAATTCCAGTGGCATTATAAAAATCAAATCACCCCCGCTATAACCATATAAAGCACTCGTAGTTATTAAAATATTTATGTAAAAGTAAGCCTCTTGTAATCAGCGCTCGTGGCTAAAAAAGTATTTTGCGAGGCTTTATATTAGTTAAGTGGTGATACTAAGAGCGAGTTGCCTTCTCCCCGACCTAGTGGCAGTTTTGAGGGCATGGACACGGGCCCACGTTTTTTTGTGACTGTACTGTAACCGTGCACCTAATGTTCTGCTTTATTAACCCGTAGCTCACCCTTTGGTTTTTATGGTGCCCTTGACCTTCCTGTTGCAGACACTAGCATTGTTTTATAGAATACCTGTTTTCTCCTAACCACAGCTTTATATACTGTACTTTATAAAAAATGATAACTACAAGCTTAAAGTGAAAGCTACTCTACAATTCTACAAACTTTATGACCTTCATGTTACAGACACTAGCGTTAAATTGATTGAGTAACTGTTTTCTCCAACTACAGCTTTATATACTTCATAAATAAGAAAAATGAATAAATACAAGCTGAAGATGAAAACTACTATAGAATACTACAGTCCTTAGAATGAAAACTACCTATGTACAGTACCATTGTATTATAATACAACATTAGAATATTACTGCAAAATATAGAATTAGAAACAAGCCATACAATAATGAGCTTAAGTATGATCTTCACAAACCATGCAATTTCTGAAAGAATAAGATCAATATGGTGAAGGTTCTTTGTACATTTATGGTCTATCATTTACAGAATGTATATATATCCTTCATGAAACACATTTTACACCTCTTAAATTAATCTGATCTGTCTACCTTGTCAACAAATTTAACACTCTTCCAAAAGTTGTACAGTACAGTTACCAAAACATGAATCTGATGCATAGATTTTAAAGGAATGACAGGGTTTAATCCTCTCAAAGGTTTATTTATAGTTTGAAGATGAATTTGTGAGTTTACCCTTTTGTAATAATGACGTTAGAATTGAGTAAGATCATTCATTCACATTGGTACTATGAATGAACCTGGCATGTTGGTTAAATTCAGCCAGCTCTCCACATCATCAGTATCAGGTTTATGTTTGAGTATTGTACTATCAATTAAACTAAAGTCGCCGCTGCATTAAAGTCACCACCCATCCTACAAATCCGCAGAGAAATCACTATAGCAGACTAGATTATCTTATACCCTGTTTGTTCTAAGTAGGCCTCAAATTGACTTTGTCCCCACTCGAATGCTTAGCTGTGACAATACTGTTGGATCATAATTCTTAATTACTGTACTGCAGTATAGTGTATTGAAATAATTACAGCAATTGTAATTTTATTTCTGTAACAAATACTATTGATGGTATTATCTTAAGTAAATTATCTAAACATCAGCAGCAAAGGCAGAACTAATCTTGGCCGACTTCAAATGAACTAGGTGTAGTATTCCTTGAGACATGAAACCCAATAGAAATAATTGGAGTATTGTCCCTTCCGAGGATCGACCGGTGAATTCTAAGGCAGGTGGTGATTTGAACCCTTTCAATCAGATGACTTCTTTACTGTATTAATGCTACTGCCAGATGTTTATATTCAGCTTTGGAAGGACCTTTATGAACCAAAGCATTAATTAATTACTCATCTAATTGACGGCTCCTTCTCGAGTTGAATAATTTTATCTGTTAGTAGCTAGTAGCCTATAGAGAAAATATTGGCGTCATCTGATAAAAAAAGTAAATGCAGTGTGTTCTTTAGTGATATTTACGTTGATGGTGAACTTACATCGGCATTATTTCCCTCAACTTTTATCTGCAACTCTGGTCTGGCAGGCTTTGGAGTGGATTATTTAAAAGAATTCTGTCACTTATAATAGGCTACCTTAAGTGTACTCTAAACAAGTACAAAGTATAGCCTGTTTTTGTTTAAGCTGGCGAGAAACTGACTTCTCCCCATCTTAATTACCCTGCTATTACAAAGTTTGTATAGCCAAAAATGATGTTAATTGTGAAAACCAGTCTATAATATGATGGAGAGACATAGCAGTTTCATATTTTCCCATTAAGTATCCAGAAATAACTGCTAGGGGATTAAACTTTCCATTAGGTTAAACAAAAATTGAGTGTCCCATTATGATGTCAGAATAAAGTCACGGATCAAGAGTTGTGGGAAAATGCCCTGGTGTACATTCACCTTAACCCGCTTCACACTCTCTCTTGCCATTGCTAAGGCAGTTTAACTGGTGTAGGACTGATGCAATAATTGCATTTCTAAAAATTCTGGATGAAACTGCTTTATTTTGGGGTGGAACTCCTGGTGTGTTGGGATGTCATAAATTCTCGCTCTTTTGGCTGACGAGAGCTGATTTTTTTGTCGACCTGTTTGCACTTTGGTGGCTGTTGAATCTTTCAGTGAACTTGGTTTTGGCTGCACTTGTTTTGGCAATGTACGCTGGTTTACCTCCATTATCAACACTTTCTGGCTTGTATTCCTAAACAAACTCTATCATGGTCGGTGGTATTTACGTTAGTTTTGGCGTACTCTTAGCCATTCGGTATGATTCGCTAGTTGTAGTTGCAATGAGACGTACTGGAACATTATTACAGTATTTCATTGCAATTACAACTAGCTTATCATATTGACTGGTTAGGAATTTGGGAATGCTAGGGTTATAGCCACCAACAATGATGGGGTTGCCTAGGAATACAGGCCTCTGTACCATGCCGCCCTATTCCATTTTCTTCTGTCTAACATCGGAAAAAAAAATTCTGCTTAGGAAGAACCTGTGTGAGTCGAAGGATTAAGCGAGATATTCTGCTCACTTCGATTATTAAATGTCCTTCCTATGCTTAATAAAACTAGTCTAGTGTTAGCCAGAATGCATAGTGAAAATGGCGTTATCGTACTGAGGGGATCAATGCCGAATTTCTTTTAATGCTTAGGAACACAATGTGGATCTGGCTTGTCACTGGTGGGATGCGATGAAGGTGCGGGCTTGAATGAGTGTCTCTTACCTTTGTTGATGTTACTAACCTCGTGCGATGCTTGCGTCTCCTCCGTATGGCAAGTTTCTGGGTACCTCGGTGGTGGAATAGCTTAGGCTCACTTGTGTATATGGAAGGAAAAATATGTATGTACAGCAATAAGATATGTGCCTGTGTATTATTCGTGTATTGTATTTAGTACCATAAGATATTTTGCTGCATATTCTTTTCATATATATGAAAACACTGTTTGGAAATCATGAACAACTGAATAGACTAATGAATTAGTATATAAATTATATATATATATATATACTGTATATATCACAAACAAACAAAATCTCAGTTCCTCTCCTTCCACCTTGTTTCATTACATTGGTCATGATCATTCAGTAATGTAGCCAATTAGTAAATCTCAGATTGTAAGTTATTTATCAATAATACAGTACAGTATACTGTAGAGTACTGTATATAAATGCAGATTTAATCAGTGTCCAAGTAAGGTTAATGGGAATACTGTACAGTGTAATAATAAGTTTAATAATTCTTGAATCTTCTCGGTGTTTACCTTTATTCTTTGTACTGTACTGTACAAACAACAATGATTTTGTTTACTTTTGGTTTTTGATAACTGTTTCTCAGCTGTTATGATTGCCCAAACAGTGCTCTCTTTACCAAAGGTTGACCATGTGTACAAAAACTGAATTGTATTACAATTTACTTTTAATATTACAGTATACTGTACTTCGCAAGTGCCTCGTGTTAACGTGAGTTTATATTTTTAAAGTAAACGCCTTTTAGGGGTTAATTGAAGAGATCATACCAGGGGATGTTGAAGTGGTACAGGTACGGTTGTCCTCATGAATTTGTACAAAACAGTATGATTGAATTAGGTTGCAGCTTTGTTATGCAGTAATTAATTCATAACATCAATCTAACTTTTATATCAAACTATTAATTCAAATTATTCTTACTATTTTTATTTTTATACTAATATAACTGAAAGGGAAAGAACTTATGTGTGCAACTGAACATCGATAGAGTAATAGATAAGAGCATTGTTATAAGAGTAGACAAATTGATAATGTGGTGAGAAAGGGTGGGTTAAGCATAGAAAGAGGGAGGGGTAGCGCCAATGAACTTGACAATAATCTTGACCCCTTAACTTCTTATTACTCAAAATTTATGAAACTAATCGGGCTGACATTTCTATGATTTGGGAAGAGTCCACCAGGTAATAGGTGTGGATATTTACAGCCAATTTGCTCTAGGCCCTTTTGAGTTAAGAAGAGGTTAGGGATCAAGATTTTTGTCAAGTTCGTTGGTGCTATCTTTCGGAGGATAGAGTAATAGCAGCTTTGAATCAGAGGGAACTGATTATCTGCAAGGAGGAGAGGCTTGGAAAGAATAGAAGAAAATTTAGTATTGTAATACAGTACTGTATATGATGGGACTGGAGAATTGCCTGTTAAAACAGATGGAGTTAACCGGGGACATTGAATGAATGGATATTTTGGCTAATTGTGAGTGGATGTTTTTGCTAATTGTAGTCCTCCTTGAGACTGAAATGTGTTGTTGTTTTTGGATAAATGATGTATGGCCTATTTTACTGATGATTATTCGTCAATGTGTGTTCTTGGAAATAGATTAATATATTATATAGAAAAAGCTATCTTTACTTTAAATTGCAATGCAGTACATAGTAAATGGAATTATAATATTGTCTTCACTTAAAATTATTTAATGGCATTACGGTATGTCTTCACTTAGCCTCCTTGAAGCTCACAAATAACTTAAATTAGATTGTATCAGGTCTTTTTTTATTAACCCGGCAAGCGCGATAGGCCTCACGGAAGGCTTCCTATAGGGAACGCGATAGGCCTCACGGAAGCAAGACCATAAAAAAAGCCTTCCAAAAAAAAAAGGGCCTATCAAAACAAAGGATTTTGTCTCTAGGTGAGATAATTCCCCTCTAGTACTCATCCATGTGTTTCTCACCCCTCCCCCTCCCCTCCTTCCCCACCTTATTCCCCCCTCCCCCCCCCTCCTCAATTATCACCTATTTATCCTCTTATTATCATCATTTATCGGTTATTTTTCTCTCCCGCGATAATGTAGCACAAGTGGGTTGCATAAAAGATCGTTATGCAACACCCAGACACCGGCACACACCGCCCCGCTCGTCTCAGTTGACTCCCAGACAGCGAGAGGGGAGTGCTGCCTGTGGCTCTCTCTCGCCTGAGATTATGACCGGGTGGCCAATATCTTCGTTTTTCACCACCCAAATGCTTTTCCCACTTATTTTAGCACTCTTGAAGGTTCATATATACATCATATATGTAAAATAAAAGCATACCGAAAACAAATAATACTTTATATTGTAAATATAACTAATTCTGTCAGAATCCAGGGCTAGAAATGCACAAATAACTACCCTAGCACCTAGGTCTATATCGCGCTTGTCAGGTTAATAAGGCTCCTAATGGATGGCGCGTAAATAAACAATTTATTATCGCTCTGTTTAAACCCACAATAATCACATCTACTGTACAGTAATGAGTTATACACGGCAAGAGGAAAGCCCAAATTTCAGCAGGAATTCCTAAACTTGGAAAAAAGTTTATATTTCATACAGAAATTTGTTCGATACTAAAAAATCATCATCGTTCTTCGGCGTTCAACTTGTCACAATTGCGTTATAAGCTGAGCAATAAATTTGTTTTATGAAATACAGTAGGATGAATTTTTCACTGGCTTTCCAACGTAGTCTCAGAATTTATTTAACATGAATACTGTATATATATATATATATATATATATATATATATTTTTTTTTTTTTTTTTTTTTTTTTTTATGAATATAATTGTAAACCTTACAACACGGCCGCCAAATCCAAAATGTTCACTCATGAACGATTTTCACCCACTGTGTTTACTGCAATCTTTTATATCACAAAACACAGAGGAAATTCTAACCTAGAATATCACTGTAGAAAGACCTGCAAAACTTTGAATAATCATAGATAAAATTTAATCCAAATAAAAGTAAATTTTCCAAGTACAGTACAGTACTGTACTGTACTGTACATCCGAATTCATCATGCTTTTACGCCAAATTTTGACAACGAGACTAGGTTTTTATATATGAAATACCGGTAGAAATATTGTTCACGCTCTTTCCAAAAGTGTCAGCAGAATTTGTTTATCACCGATACTTTTTTTATATGAATATAATTAAAAAAGGTACAACTGTGTGGAAAACGGTTTTACATTACAGTATATGTTGAGGTTTAGACCGGTAGCTATGTATTATACACTAGTTATATAGCTCATGGAACTTCCTAGGCCAAATGATACAGTATTTTTGTCTATGAATATATATACAGTATATAATTATATACTGTACGATTTCTGCAGACATGACTCAATAACACCGCTTGAAAGGCAATTCTGTGTTTTGTGTTGGTATGTAATACATTACAGAACAGTACATTATATTTGTAATACTGTACTGTTCAACTTAACTGGTTGATAAAAAGAAAATGTTATAGTGTATCTCCCTCAGAAGATGGTATAATCCCAATACAGTTACAGTATATTGTATCACTGTACAGTCGATACTGTATATTGGTTAGGTTGCTATTAGAATATTGCAAATTTGTTTTTGTATTTGGTATAGTTACCTTACAGTTGACAGCATCTCCTGGGTTGTAGGTAGTAGTGTCATCCTCCCTACATGGCTTATCAACTATTATATATTTTATTTTTTTTCGGTTTTGGTATGTACTGTATCATATTAGTTTTACGAAACTTAATTTGATACCAGGTACTTTCATTGTTTACGGTCTGCATGATGTACAGTTACCCACATAAGTTCTGTTCCACGTTTTGATCTTGTGTATGAAAGTAAAATAGTGTGAATGAATTGTGAGTATGGTTTCTTTTAGTTATCAGTTGAGTTAATCACTGCATGAGAAACTACACTTGTAAGTCTATCCTGCACATCATCTGTTCATGTATAATAAGATCACTGGGAAGAACAGAACTTATGTGGACAACTGTACATATGATTTGAAGGCTGAGTGATCCACATATGTGGGGAGGATCCTCTCACACAGCACTCCTAGACAAAGTAGAAAGGAAAGCCTTTCGTATTTCAGACTACATTTAACTTCGGACTCATGGTTCAGCCTTTCGGATTTGTCTGAAAGGCTGAGAAAAATTTAAGCGAATTCTTACCAAAGAGCCGGGTTTCGGACTTGTCTGGTTAGGTGAATGTGTATTCGGACTTATAAACTTAATACATTATTTCAGCCTTTCGGATTTGTCTGAAAGGGTGAGAAAAATTAAATCGCATTCGGACCGAAGAGCCGAGTTTTGGACTTATAAACTTCGGACATTATTTCAGCCATTCGGACAAGTCCGATTGGCTGAAGTGTGAAGTTAGGACTCAGCCCTTTCGGACTTTTGACACTTTCGGACAGGGGTCTCCCCCAATTAGTCCGAAAGGGCTGGGGTTTACTGTAATAATTAATGTTCCTCGGAGCTTTCCCAGTGTATACCACCTCTACGTAGGGTACGTAGTACCCGTCTTGCAACACAATCCCACCCATTCTCTGTGCAACTCTCCAACCCAAGAGTGAAATGTTATTCTCAGACTTTCTTCTATTCAACTGGTGAGCTCTGGAACTCTCGACCAGAATCAGTCTTTCCCTCTTCCTATGACTTAAATTGCTTCAAACTCCGTGTATCCAGGCATTTTGGCTTGAACGTCCCTTGATTTTGGTCCTGTCACTCTTTCAACTCTGGGGGAGGCACTCGATACAGGCAGTTCTGCTTTTTGTCTCCCTCACTCACATAGAAAAAGAAAAAAAGCTCTGCCTTGATCCTGTGGCTTCCAGACGAGACTCAAATCAGGTGTGCTGGGCCAAATCAATCCCTAAAGAGAGCGGTAATATCGGAATCATATACATACTCTGAAAGACTGGTGTTTGAAAAAATAGGTTAATCTTACTGTTTGCCGAATGTCTTTATATTGGTGGCTTCTCCCCTTTTTCAGGAGTCAAGCCTGCCCCTCTCTCCCAAATGACCTAAAAAAATAGTCAGCTGTGTGAGCGATTTGACTCATTTGAGGCCTAATTTGCCTGCAGTATAGGGATGTCAGTGCAGTCTAGGCAGACCAGTCACTGCTGATGTAATATGTCCTAGTTGTATTTTGGATAACCTCGATAGGATTTAATGGCCTTTAATCCTCTGCAATATGATTTTAGGATACAGGATATGGAATTTGGCATCATTAGGTTGAAAGGCTTAATATATTCAATTTGGCATCATTGGATTGAAAGCGTTAAAACGTTTTTTATTAGTGATTGAGAAGGCGGTTAGGTATTAACCCGGCAAGCGCGATAGGCCTCACGGAAGGCTTCCTATAGGGAACGCGATAGGCCTCACGGAAGCATGACCATAAAAAAACCTTCAAAACAAAAAAAAGGGCCTATCAAAACAAAGGATTTTGTCTCTAGGTGAGATAATTCCCCTCTAGTACTCATCCATGTGTTTCTCACCCCTCCCCCCTCCCCTCCTTCCCCACCTTATTCCCCCCTCCCTCCCCTCCTCAATTATCACCTATTTTTCCTCTTATTATCATCATTTATCGGTCATTTTTCTCTCCCGCGATAATGTAGCACAAGTGGGTTGCATAAAAGATCGTTATGCAACACCCAGACACCGGCACACACCGCCCCGCTCGTCTCAGTTGACTCCCAGACAGCGAGAGGGGAGGGCTGCCTGTGGCTCTCTCTCGCCTGAGATTATGACCGGGTGGCCAATATCTTCGTTTTTCACCACCCAAATGCTTTTCCCACTTATTTTAGCACTCTTGAAGGTTCATATATACATCATATATGTAAAATAAAAGCATACAGAAAACAAATAATGCTTTATATTGTAAATATAACTAATTCTGTCAGAGTCCAGGGCTAGAAATGCACAAATAACTACCCTAGCACCTAGGTCTATATCGCGCTTGTCAGGTTAAGAGTATCAGTGAAGAGTTGTGCATAGGTTTAGATATGTGCAGATAATGGATGAAAAAAATAATGTGGAGAGAGCTGCACAGTGGGATAGACCTAGAAAGACATGGGATAAGATTCTGCAATTTGATATTCTATTGAAAACTTTACAATTGAGGCATCCTAGATTAGATCTGCCTGGAATGCTTGTATTAGGGTGTGAAACTGAAACCATACCTCTTATGGATAATTCAGTAGTATTTAGAGTATATGTATGTAGTCAATCTCCCTCCTTCACGCATTCCAATACTGTACCTGTATTATGATTTCTCTATCGTGCTCACTTAAAAAGCTACCATTTTTTTTTTTTTTTTTATATATATACACGTATATGTGATTGAGGGAGACAAAAGGCAGAACTGCCTGTAGCGAGTGCCTCCCCCAGAGTTGAAAGAGTGACCGGGCCGAAATCAAGGGACGTTCGAGCCAAAATGCCAGGACACAAGGAGTTTGAAGCACTTAAAGTCATAGGAAGAGGGAAGACTGATTCTGGGAGAGAGTTCCAGAGCTCAGCTGTTGAATAAAAGAAAGATTGAGAATAACATTTCACTCTTGGGTTGGACAGTTGCACAGAGTAGGGGTGGGATTGTGTTGCAAGACGGGTGCTACGTGCTCTACGAAGAGGGGGTGGTATACACAGAGAGCTCTGAGGAACACTGATTATTGTAATAGCAGTAGAGTAGTGAGAGAGATGCAACATTGCGTCGAAGAGAGAGAGACTGCAGAGAATTGGCGAGTGGACGTGAGTTAATGAGACGGAAAGCTTTCTTTTCTACTTTGTCAAGAAGTGCTGTGTGAGAGGATCCTCCCCACAATTTTTTTTTTTTTTTTTTTTTTTTTTTTAACAATATTCAATACATGGATGTACCGTGGCCCTGTACAGAGCAAGAAGCTGCGTAGGGGTCATAGTGCGGCCATAGTGCACCAAAACTGACCACATTTGACATCCCAAAATCCGACAAATAGCATACCCCGGGACCTTCAAGAGCGGTGAAGAAGCGGTTGTTAACTATACAATACTTTCAAAAACATAGACTTATTAAGCTTCTTAATGGTGCTATTGTTATGTTTAACCATTACTTAATCACCAAATGTTTAACCACTATTTAATAATTTACTCACCAAAAAATACTAATACAGTAGATGGCAAAAAGTAGGATACAAAGTAAAAAATATTGTTGAATTGGGGGCCTCGAGGAACCAATTAGAATTAATCCCATTGATTATTATGTTCCATTATTGCACGTTTCCTCCATCGCGTACACTCATGGCACCAATTAGACGCGATAGCCAGGGCTTAACTGTATGTATGTAATCTGTTTCACTTTTAATTTTTCCACTCAAATTTCTAGTTCGTTGTTATTTCCTTTCAGTCATTGTGCTCTCTTATCCATCTTCCTTATGACTCTTTCTTTACATTCTGCTTCCCTGTTCCTCCTTCCCTCTTTCATCTGTGTCCCTGGTAATTATATTTGTTATTAGTTTATTATAGTATTTTATAGTAGTTTATTTGCCTTTATAGTAGCTTTCACATTTGATGTGTTTTCCCAACATTCTTTCAACTTGTACTACTAGTGATTAATCCGTTTGTAAATACTGTAATCTTTTTATTTAATACATTCACTACTAATCCGCAATGAAAGTTACAATAAGAGAGGAGGAAGCTGCTATTCCTATTGGAACTGTTGTAGTGTACTGTACATACTGTTTATTGTACCTTTGTCTTTGATGATGGTGTTTACATTTATTGTAGCTACTGTACTTATCTTTTTACATTAGCTTATGGAGAGCCGTTTAGAATCAAAGGGCAAAATAAATATATTTACATTAATCCATAGATTCGAAGAGGTTTTTCCTAAGCTGAATAAAGGGAATTGGTGGTACCCATGATTCATTTTAAAAATCATAATTTGCTAAAAGTCGGCTAACTGTATGTTGAGCTTTATGATTCAGTACTGTGCTTGTTAGTGACATACCATGTCACCTTGTCATCACTCCAGAATGAGTTAATCTCTTTCATAATTAAAGAACACCACATGAAAAATAAATATCCTCTGGCCGTGGCATGGTCAGTAGCGCGTCTGACTGACTGCTGATCGAAGGGTCTGCAGTTCAATCCCACCCCGTGTCATTGATAGACGTCAAGAGTTTGGATGCTCAGGTCATGCAATTTGTGGCAAATGTTCCGTCAAGTCCGTGTAACAAGGGGACGCCCTAGCCCTGTCAATATTGTCCTACGTAATTACTTAAAATATAAATCACAGTTCTCAATACTGTATTGTCTGGTAACTCTGAATGTAATTTCCTAATTAAAAAGCACATTGGGCTGCGAAGTGACTTATTGAACCAAGTACAATACACTACTGTATTACACACTTTTTGTTATTTTGTCTTTTTTTATGTATGTAATTTAACTCTTGAATGAGAAGAGTTATACTGTAGAAGAAATACTATGATTGGAATTAGTGCTGTGCTCTTGGAGTAAAACAACTGTTCATTCCGGACTGCCGGTACTAGTTAAAAAATTCCAGTTCCTGATTTTAACTGGTCGAAAATCAATAAACAAATAATATATATTTGATCAGATAAATTAATAGTTTAATAGAAAAAATTGATTAAAAAAACCTGACAAGTGAGGCAGCTCTGAACAGGGCTGCCTGGAACGCCGGCATTAGGATGTGAAACCAGAACCACACTTCGTGTGGAGCACTTGGCTTTATGTATGTACAGTATAGTTATGTAGCCTAACCATCAAATATTGGCTTAGGACTTGAAAAGGCGAGTATGCGTATCTAATTCCATAGTTTAGGAGAAACAAAAATGGCTTGTGATTTCTAGATCACTAGTTATTGTGAATCACCCTACTGAGACCACCTCCAGTTTTAGTGGTCTTTATTTTACCACTAACCTGCCCATCACAATGTGCAATACAGTAAAAGTCCTGTTTTTGGCCCTGTGTTGTTTATTATCTATGCCTCTAGTCTTTCATCCAAACTGGATGCACATGGTGATAAGTATCATTTCTATGCAGATGATTCACAGTTGTATATTGAAATTAATAATATCGATGAGGTAAAGAATAAATTTTCATCACTCTTGTCAGACTTGAAGATCTGGATGACTAGAAGGAAGCTCAAATTGAATGACAAAAAGATGGAGATTATAGTCATAAATGGTAATTTGAGAAATAGTGTCCATGAAGATTTTGGATGTCTAGAATTCGGTGAATCACAGCTCCAACCTTTGGAATCAGTGAAAAACTTGGGCATTATATTCGACAAAAATCTGAACTTTAAGAATCATATAAATTGTGTCGTGAAGAGTTGTCACCTTTACATTCGTAACCTTTATGCTATAAGGAAGTTCTTGAGCAAGGAATCTCTTTTGACCCTCATTCATTCATTTGTTATATCTAGAATTGATTACTGTAATTCATTGTTCATTGGTCTACCAAATTTTACTTTGAAGAAACTCCAGTCTGTACTTAATAGGTGTGCTAGACTAATATTTTCACTTCCACCCAGAACACCCACCACATATTATCTAATAGATCTACACTGGCTTCCCATCAAGGCCAGAATAGAGTTTAAAGTGTGCCTACTGACATTTAAGGTGCTGAGGTTTGGTGAGCCTAAGTATTTGTTGGATCTTCTATTTCCAACACATAATGAGTAAAATGTGGATTTACGTAGTGGTGATGACCCATATCGCCTTTATGAGCCCAGGGCCATTGAGGAACGTGCTTTTGCTGCTAGATCCTTTTCTTATTCTTACAGTTTCTTACAGTAGATCCTCTGGAAAATGGCAAACTATGCCTGTGTATCCAGCTCAGTACCAGTACTTGCACTGCTGCGGTCGTTCACGGTGTTGGCGGCGGCGGTAGCAGACGCAAATTTTTTACTATTCTGTATTTTAGTTTTATAATCAAACTTCAAATCTTGTCTTCCCCATGCTTTATCAAGATTACTTTCAAACTCCCTTATTGATTCGGAATCGACTACATACTGGGGCAGTGCGTTCCACTCATTTACCACTCTATCACAAAATGAGTTCTTTGCCTTCTCAAGCCTATTTCTTTCTTTGTAAATTTTCTTAGAGTGTCCTCTCGTTCTTGTTCCCTTCCGCATCAAGAAGATACCTTCACACACATCCTCATCGTACTTTCCTGACACTATCTTAAAAGTCTCTATCATATCCCCTCTCTTTCTCCTATATGCCAGTGTCGGAAGCCCCAGTGTCCTCAACCTCTGCTCATAGCCCGCGTTCTTCAACGTTGGTACCAGCTTGCTAGCTCTCCTCTGCACTTTCTCCACTGCTTCTATATCCTTTACCATATATGGAGCCCACACCTGGTTCGCATATTCCAGGTGCGGCCTAACCAGCGCTGTATAGAGATTCCTGAAGATTTCTTCGTCAAGTGACACAAATGTCCTTATCAGCCCTACAATTCTATTGGCTTTGTTTATCTTTTCCGCTAAATGTTCTGAGAAATTTAACTTATTGTCTATCACTACTCCTATATCCTTTTCTGCATTCACTTCCTCCATCGCTTCATACATACTGTATCCTACCTTGTCTATCTTGCTGGTCCCAATCCGCATGTACTTGCATTTTTTTGGATGAAAAGGCATTAACCAATGCTCAGACCATCCCTTCATGCCCTCCACATCTCCTTGAAGCAAACCCATATCTTCCTTACTCCTCACTCTTCTATACAGCTTAGTGTCATCCGCATACAGGTATACCTCACTTCCATTAGTTATAACTTCAGGTAAGTCGTTGATAAATATAACGAACAGTAGTGGTCCCAACACAGATCCATGAGGTACCCCACTTGTAATTTCCCTCCACCCCGAGCCTATTCCATTAACCAGTACCCTCTGTCTTCGATCTTTCAGGAAGGCTCCTATCCATTTCACACATTTCTCCCCTATATTATAGCTTCTAACTTTCTCTATTAACCTTTTATGTGGGACCTTATCGAAGGCCTTCATAAAATCGCAATATACCACGTCTATTACATCACCATCTTCTAGAATTTGCATCCAATCATCTACCACCTTAATTAGCTGTAGTACCGTCGACCTCCCCGGCAAGAATCCGAACTGTCTCCCACTGAAAAGTTGGTTTGACTTCATATGATCCATTATTCCTTCTCTAATTACTGTTTCCATTAGTTTACACACAACACTTGTCAAACTGACTGGTCTATAATTCCCTGGGTCATTTCTCTTTCCCTTCTTAAATATAGCTGTTATGTTCGCCTCTCTCCAGTTCATCGGGATTTGTCCTGTATTAAATGATACCTCAAATAACATTTTCAATGGCTCTACTAACATCTCCCCTCCTTCCTTTATGATTCTTGGGTGTATCCCATCCGGTCCCGGTGACTTACTTCTGTTCATTTTTTCTATAGCCCTTCTTATTCTAGCATGGGAAAACTCTATTAGTTCTAGTGCCGGTGCCTGTTTGATGGGAATAGTAGGCACTGCATTCTCCGACTCCACTGTTAGTACCCCCCCAAAGTATTTTCCCAGCACCTCTGCTTTCTCCTTATCAGTCTCCGCTCTACTCCCACCATTCAACCCCCCTACCAGCTCTGGGACCCCTACTCTTCTTGTTAACTTTTCCTGAATGTAATTCCAGAATATTTTTGGATTATCCTTCACATTTCTAGCTATCTCTCTCTCCCTCTCCTTCACCCCCCCTCCTTGTTTCCCACCTTATTTTATTGTTTATTTGTCTGCGTTCCAGATCCACTTCTTTAGCTTCTATACTAGACCCCCTGTTCTTTTTTAACAATTTTAATCTTTCCCACAATCGTTTCTTTCTTCTAATCAATATCCAAAGCTTTCTTTTCATTGGCAATTCTGGGTTAGTTCTTTTCCTCAATTTTGTTTTATCCTTATATTCCCTTACTGGTACACTTTTGGATACAGCATTCTCCAGTTTGACTCTAATTTTCCTCCACATTCCTTCAGCGTCTTCACCGTTCAAGTATTCCCCCCAGTCAATGTCCAAACACCGTCTCAGCAGCTCATAATCTGCTCTATCATACATGTATATTTTTCTATTGCTTCTATTATCCCTCTCTGATTTAATGTTACAACTAAAGCTTATACAGGCATGGTTACTACGACCTATAGGGCTATCCACATTAACATGTTCCACTATATCCTCTTCATTGCTAAAAATCAAATCAAGTACACTCCCCTGCGTCCCATCTCTATATCTTGTCATCTCTACAATATGTTGCGTTAAAAAACAATCTCTCACTTTCTCTATAAACTTATTTTCCAGGCTACCCTGTCCCGCTGGAGTAGTACAATTTGCCCAGTTGATCCTTGGCAAATTGAAATCTCCAATCAAAATTTTATATTTGTTCTCTATTATCTATCTCCTCCATTGCTTTCAGTAGGTTATCATCCTCTCCCCTGCTATTATTTGGGCTTCTATATATAGAGGCAATTAGAATTGATCCTCTTGCACATTTTACTTCAATACACAAATACTCACAATACTGCTGTCTCATATCTACCTCATTAAACTTGAGCTCTTTTCTTACATAAATAAACAGTCCTCTTCCGACCTCTGCTCTAATAGCATTTCTCTCATATAATTCAAAACCCTCCAAACTATATTCCACCAGTTCCCTTTCAATTCTAGAATTTTTTGGTCTTACTTCCTGTAGGGCTATGACATCAGGTTTTTCCTCTTCATCCTGCAACCTACATATCAGTTCTCTTTTCTTGTCCTGGGTAAACACATCCACATTACTAAACATAATTCTTAATCCATCTACCATTCCTTCAGCAATTACACCATCCCGCTCCTCCAGTCCGTACCCTACTCCCCCGTTAGCACTACTGGGTCTGCCTCTTTGTCTCCTGTCTCTCCCTGTGACACCTCCACCCCATTCTCCTCCTCCGTCACAACTCCCATCACATTCTCTTCCCTCCCTGATCTCCCCCTCCCTTCTACTCTTATAAACCACTTCCTCACTTTTCCGTCCCTCACTCTCCAGCAAATATTTCTCTTATCCTCCTCACCCAACTTTCCATTATTTTCATCAGCCTTTTCTTGTAATTCCTTATTTTTTTTCCTTTGTTCTATACTCAAATCCTTCTTTAGTCTTATGTGTTTCAGTTTATCATTTGTATTTAGCCTCCAACTAAAATTTGTCACAGTCTCTGCCACTACCCTAGTTTTAAACTGTACCCTTGTAGGTCTCATCTCTCCCCTTTTATATCTACCTATCCTACTGACCTCCTCCACCTGCCCTTCCCATCCATATTCGTCCTCATCCACACCTTTCATGACCTCCTTCACTGTCTCCATATCCCTTACTTTTCTCACTCCATTATCATTCATATGAGTCTCTATATCTCCATACAAGATTACACCCCTATCCCTGTCCATGGCCTCCCTCACGACACACTCCTTGTTCTTCATGACCCCTACAACTGCACTCTCAAAACTTGTTTTGGTCATATTCATTTCTTCCTTTTGCTCTTTCATAATATCCTCTAAATCCTTGACTTTTTGTTTACCTACCACCGTCCATGCAGTTGACTCCTTTACTTCCGTGAAACGTCCTTCGTATTCCTTCAGCTGCTCCTTCAATGCCATATTCTCTGCTCCCAGTTCATCTACCCTTTTCAATACCATCTCTAGGCTCTCATTAACTGCCAAAATAGGCCTGCATTCACTTCCTTCGCTAGGCCTATTCCCTTCCCCACCTGTCACACCACTTATGTTGCCCCACGTCTATTCAATCGACTTCCTGTGTCACTTAAGCAGTTGAATTGTGTTGACGCTTTTAAGAAACAACTGAAGTCGCAGATATTTCTGAGGGCTTATGATATTGGGGAGCATAGAGTTACTGATGACTATAAGCTCTAAATTTGTTGTTTGTTTTTTTGTTTTTGTTTTTGTTTTGTTTTTTAAATGGAAAAATTTCAGTTAATGTGAGTGCTCGTGAATCCATTTGGAGAATTGGCGCTCGAACAAATAAAATACCAGCATATTATTTATTATTATTATTATTAATCCGGAAGGCAGGGGACCGCGGGACTTCCGGATTAGCAGATTTTCCGAGGTATCAGATTTATACATAAAAATGGCCCTAAAACACATACAAATTAATAATTAATTAGAATAGAGGCAGTGCGGTGAAGTTCCGGTGGTGTAGAGATGTAAATCCAAAACACTCGATTAATTGACGTAAGATAGACATAGGCCTAAATCTTATTTTATAATCTTATTTTTGGGGGAAAATAATATATTTTTGGGGAAAAAACCTTCCGAGGTATCGGGCATTCCGAGGTTTCAGCCTCCGGATTAGCGGAATTTCACTGTATCATAATTGGTGCGAACCGGTGATGACCGTTTCACCCAGAAAGTTAAGTCTGGAATACAAGAAACAGTGCAATTAAGTATATTTTGCATCACTGGCAATTAACGTACCTTGAGATGGTTCGGCCATGTGGAACGTATGGGAAGCGAGCGAATTACTAAGAGAGTGTACGAGAGTGAGGTGGAAGGACAGAGAGGGAGATGTAGACCGAGTGAAAGGTGGAAGGATGGAGTTAAGAAGTATATGAGATAAGGCGGTGCTCGGTGTCGACTGACTAGGGACAGAGGTGCATGGGAGCGTTTCGTTCGTGGCCACCCCTTCGGTGATCACTGCGTCAGGCAATAGATAGAATTACGAATGCTTTGAGATAATCAGCTGGCCAGTTTTATGGGCAAACCAGAAACTGTCCAAGCCTGTCCTGAAAGACAAACCGGTGGTTACCGGTTCAAATATTCGGCCGGTGCACAGCTCTAGTTGGGATGGGTTGTATAAACTCAATCATGCATTATATATTTGGCATAATACCGTAGCACTGTGGTATTGGGTACAGTACATGTGGGATCTGGCTAACCCTATGAGTGTTTTGGTATGGAGCTCATGTGGTCTGGTTAAACTAATGGAAATAGAAAAACAAGTGGGATATGTTAATAGTACAGTAGCTATGGTTCTCTTGTATAATGTGAGGCTTCTTACCTAATTATCCTAATAGTTTCTGATGAATAGTACTTCTGACATTGTCCTTGTACAGTACACTATGCAATGTTAGATATAATGTACAGTGAGCATGCAAAATCAACATATTTGTGAGGACTATTCCTTAATCATTATTTACCCCTTTCAGTATTTGATGATGCATTTCTTAATTTTATTCTGGCTATCATACGATGATTTTACTTAGCTTAGAGAAGTTGTAGGATTTGAAGGCTTGATTGAGATAGTTTGCACCCCTTTGATTACTAGGTATCCTTCCTACACTATTAAATCTTCTAATGATGACCAAAATATAATGAAGAGTAGCGTTCTAATAGTGAAAAGATAAATGGTTAATTGTCATTCGTTTTGATTTATATCTAATTATGCAGTAGCTACTGTATATTGCTACAACAGGAACAGATCCTGTATCATCTTAAAATACGCTGGCTATCCGAAAGATTTGTTAGGTGTAGGTTCTGGTTAACCCCTTGAGGATAATGTTTCATTTTGACAGTTTATTCTGGCTATCATTAAACTATTTTGTACAGCTTAGGAAGGATTTGTGGGAATTAAAAGGGTAAAGACTATCTCAATTAACCCTCTGACATACATATACCCTTTCTATTTTACGGTAAGTAAAATTGTCTAATAATAGCCAGAAAACAGAAAAGAAATGCGTAATACTGTAGTATCTGGAAAGGGTTGATAATTTTTTTTTTTTTTTTTTTTTTGTATCATTGGGATGACATGGGTCTGTCTTCCTATACAAACCCTATCGTTATTGGAGGTAATGACTATTTTTGTTTGTATTCTTAGCCATTCAATATAAGAAGCTAGTTGTTGTAATTGCAATGAGAGTACTGTACTGTAAAATGTTCTACTTGAAGTTGCAACAACTATATTCGGTTTCATGTAATTTGACGGTAAATTTAACCCTTAAAGAGCGGCGCTTGACTTAAGTCGTGCACCAATTTGCAGCAAGTTAGGAGCATTATTAAGGCTTTTAAAGGATTAAAATCGAGTGCAAATGGCCGGGAGAGCAGCGGGCCAGACAGCCGACTCCCAGGGCTTACCGCCGCCCATTAACTCATGTTCCCTGTGTTCTCGAGAGGCTGGCAGTGTAGCCAGTAGTGAGCATAGCTGGGAAAAATATACCGATATATGCTAAACTTCCATGTTCGTGGCACCACTGCAAGAGAACTACGAGTGCTACGTAGCTCGTTCTGGTCTTATTTTGAAGCTTTTAGTGACTAGTTTTTTGCTAAATAATTTTGTTTTCATGCAGATGCTTGATTTATCATGCAGGAGGGCCTGAATATGCCCAAATGAGCCCAAAACACCCAAATGAGCCCAAAACACCCCGCTAGACAAGGGTTAATCTATTTGTTGCTAGTTTATCAATATTTTCTGAATTTTTTTGAAAATACTGTCTTTGTATACTAAAAATACCAAGTTTTCATAATTGACAATATTTTTCATCACAATATCTTCGTAATAGCTAAATAAATAAGGAAAGGACATTGCAGTTTACCGTCAGATGAAAAGAAACGGGGTATAGAGTATCATATTGACTGGCTAGGTATATGACAAAACTATGCTAATTACCACCAACAATGATGAGGTTTTTCTAGGAAAACCAGCCATAGTGTACACTGTGATAATTAGTACTGTAGTATGTAATATTTCTTGAACTGATTTCTACATATGACAGTACTGTACACTCATCAATGGTCATGTCCCAAACTCCTACAATCATAGCTTCAACTATGGTTTCCTCTGCTGATAAGTGACCATAATAGATCAACAAATCTTATCTATATGTATGTACAGTACCTGTATGTGAATTAAATGCATCAACAAATCTGAACAATATACAGGTATGAATAGAATAAGTCAACTAATCTGAACTATATACAGTTATGAATGAAGCACATCAACTAATTTTGAATTTATATAAAGACTTCCTTCATATCCATGAAGGTATATTTTATTTATTGTTTTCTGCAGAGTTAACCAAAGTTGACATTCTGGAAGTAGGACGCAACTCTGAGCTTTACATGGTTTATAGAGTATGGTATCATTTAGTATGTTATCATGTAGCTGTCATATTCCTTACATTTTTTTTGTTATAAATTTGTTAAGCATACTATAGTAGGTGACCGGAGAATTCAACTAGTAGCTCTCAACCAATGCCAACTCTACCACTACTGTTAGGCTAAGGTTGGAACTTTTTGTTGGCACTGGGTTAGTTGCATCTGATTGATTTGGCATTAGTTGAAATTTACGGGAACCATGGAGTGGGAGTCGCTTCTTCAAGTATATTATACCTTTTGTCAGTCTGTGATGACCATTTTACATATAATTTTGACAATCCAGAGTATTGATAAACATTTCTTATTGACTCTCATTATGATTTGACTCATTTAGATATAGCATTTATATATATGAAATATCATCATAATTGCCATGTTCAACTGAGTAGAATCAAATGAGAATTATATGACAAAGGTCTATAAACTCCCTGGATCGTCAACATTTTATGCGGATATGTATTTTGAGCTGACAAAATGTATATTATTTTCCTCATTTGTTATCTGGTAAGCGTATTGTAGGGAATTGCTGTACTGTATTTGGTGGGTGGGGATAATGGGATGGGAGTCACTATGTTTGTTCTCAAGTATCTTATATAGTCCGTACTGTTTTATCTGGTAAGCATATTATGTGGTAGTGAATTATTAGGTGAGAAGGCATGTGGTTGGAGGAGTGCTGTGTTTGAGTGTGAGGCTACGGTAGGGGAGACTGGCCAGTTCGTACGCGCTGGTACAACTAATATGTAATATTGCTATACTACCCACCAAAAATGTGTGATTATATTAATGAATGTAATGCTAAGGTTAACCCAAACTATCATACATTTTCACGCTAAATGTATTAATCCAACTCAAAATATAATTTTAGAAATGTTTTTAGATTTTGAGTATTACATAGACCAACGTGTGCAGCTTGGTCAGTCCACCCTAAGTGATTAGATGTTGATGTGTGTTGCCAAAGGAAACAAATTGCCTAAGCAAAAATAAAAATATATATATATATATAATTATAAATAAAAATAAAACATAATAATAATAATGCAAGAAGATCATTTATAGTTATCTGGGGAGAAACTTTCCGACGGTTTATGGTGCTGATCATAAGGTATCAATATCGACTAATAGACTGATATGTGTTTTGCACAAGTATGCTTTGGTGACGTGACAGCCAATATGCTATTTGCCAAACAAAATGTCTCAGGATAAACTGTTAAATATTTTATCATTATTTAATAATAAAATTGACTTTGGTTAGGCTGGTTCTTTGCTTCCATTGCCAACACACATCATCATACTAACTTAGGGTGGATTAGCCAATTCATACGCGGTGTCCAATTGGTACAAATATTTGTATAACAAATACGGTCTTAAAATATGTTAAGTTAGATTGTAAAATTTAGTGTCAAAATGTACAATGGTATACTGTACCTTAGGTTAATTTGAAAGCTATATTCATTAATCTAACTACAGTACCGTACTTATTATTATGTTGTGGTTAGTTTTGTTCTTTTTTGTTTTCTTTATCGTACTGTTTGGACCAGCACGTCCGAATTAGCTCCTCATATGCCGAGTGTGGGCACTTCTGTGTGGGGGTGTAATGTTCTTGTCTCTCTCCCTCCCGTGCCCTTCTAGGAACTGCTTTGACAAGGAAGTGTTAAAACCGAAGGGCAGACCCTTTTTATGCTTGAACACAGGCAGCCTCCACTCTTATGTTAATTGTTGCGGCGATGCTGACTACTGCAACCGCAATGTTACCATGCCCCAAGAGATGTTGGACCAAGGTAGGTATGACCCCCTCAGTGTACCCATTATATACATAGTCCGTCGGCCACTTCCAGGAATATCTAGAATCGCTATTATTCTGGGGGACACTTTCTTTTTCAGCATCAACTCCTGTAAGAAGCTAATAATTGATGCAGATACTCAAAAGGTTATCAATTAATTTATGAATCATCAATCAAGAGAGGATATTTTCTTGAAATACCTCGCCACAAGAGTACAAATAATGCTGTGTACTGTAGTTAAGAATTTTACCCATTAGTCCTCTCAGGTGGTACAGATTTTCAGTGTGGTCCACGAACTATTATAAGAACTCTTCATTACAACTGTCCCCACGAACCCGTCTTTGAGGGCCTTACACCCAGGGTTACGACTCTAGGTATTTGCAATTATTATTTCCTCTATGAAGCTTCTACCTATTTTTCCAGAAGCCGTTATTACCGACTTTTGTATCTTACCGAGACTTTCCTGTCAAGCTGGCACATATTATACATTCTCTGTATGGTGACGAGGTAGACAGTAATTATAATGTGAAAGGTATGAAAAACAATGGAAGTATTAAATTGATTTCTCTCCAAAGCAATATTATGTACGTACTATCATGGTCACTAATTCAGGCTTAAGTTTTGTAGCTATCTCACACTGATTCGAATTTCCCTAATCATGCTCTACCTTGTATTTGCATTATGGATGTTCGTTTAAAGCAGTGTGAGGGCTCAAAAACAATCAAAATTAATGTCTGAATGTATCATCTTGATTTCCGAAAGCGTAACGAGTCCAAGAGGCATGGCAGAAAAGACACCTCGTCAGATGCTCTCCACTCGACAACAATCGGTTGCCGAGAGAGCGTTTGTGCTGCTTTAGAGTAGTGGCTGTCTCATGGCTCCTATTAGCTTTGATTGTTTCATTCCATTTTTCTGTCTTGAAATGGATTTACATAGGTGCTTTTTCATGCAACTTTGTCCTGAAAATTTGTTCTGACTGCTTCAGAAATTTACTTTCATAATAATTAAATCAGCTATAATATTGTACCTTCAATCTACAGTACTTACTGAGACCTGTGCAATATTGTTTCATATTGCCAAGCTCTCATAATCTATCGTCAGTTTAGTTGCTAATGCCTTTGCAGTAGGCTTACAAAATTTTGATAGAATAATGTTGCAGATGAAAGTTGCCATCAAAAGCCATTGTGTAAACCTATCTTTACTTTGGTTCCGTACTGCTTGTTTGGGTAGTGACCATGACTACATTTACCATTTAGTAGAAATATTGTTTTATTTCTCCTTATTTCCCGACTTGGAGAGCATTCTTTTGGTCTCTATATAGACTTAGAGACACTTCATATGGCTGGCCTGATTCAGCATAACCAGTAGTGCAGTGCTGCTTTTGTTACCAGGATGATGTGGTTGAAAGCTTTATTGAGTGAAAGTTACTGTATCGTATGTTATCATCTTCCTACTACTGCCTATCTCTGCTACTGGTGATTGTCTCAGAGTATGCAGGGTCTAATTGTATACAATTTCGAGTGTTACCGTAAAACCCTTCTCTTTCATACTATGTGGAGAAACACCACAGAGTTATAGACTAGAGGGTCTTTTCCCCTATCCAAGAGAATAGCGGAGGGTGATGACAGCAAGCTTCACTTTCCACCATCTTACATGACATCACATTTTTTCTCTACAATTCTATTGTCCTATAACCACCGAGACTAAAAGTGCCGTCAAGCCTTTCGTCATGATCATCTGATGATTGTTCTTAACTATGGCCCTTGGTGATAGTCTGAATCAGATATCAGGTATCCAGATATTTTACCTCGATCTTACAGACTTGGTCTGAAAGAGAGGTCCATGGCGGGACTGAATATCATTGTTCAGAAATTTATCTCTATCTTTCGAACTATAACCTGGCTCAGATTTTGGCCCGTATTCTTAGGCAAACCCCATCATTGTTGGTGATAATTACCATAGTTTTACCATATTCATAGCCAGTCAATATGATTCACAAGTTATAATTGTAATGAGAAGGAACATTATTACAATACTGTACTCTCATTGCAATTACAGCTGGCTGAGGATAAGGCAAAACTATTGTAATTACCACCAACAATGATGGGGTTTGCCTAGGAATACATGTCAAAGTCTGAGTCAGGTTATTGTCAAGGAATATACAGGCCTTTGTTCGAACGAAACATATAATCATACCAAGTACCTAGTCTGAAAGTAGCTGGGTCTGACTTAGAAGGGCTTTGTTGTAATATTATCTAAGGCTTAATTGTTTCACAGTATCTGGCATGGGTGCGATCCTGGTAACACTGGCCGGTCTGATAATGAGTGTTGGAGATACTGTAAGTCCGAAAGATGCAACGATTTTGGTTATGGTGAAACTTGTGACTATGGTGTTGCAGGTGAGATAATTGTGTAAATACCCTGTACCGGTAGCTTGATTCAGCGGGGCATGTTTTGTGGATCACGTTTAAGCTCCAATTATGCCAAATCCATTATTTTAAAGTGAAGCTTTTGAGGGTGCTTCAGTCGTATAATCTAATTATCTAGAAGCAGATATTGGGGAGCTTCATTATATTAATATAGAATTGTGCAGATGAATTGATATAAGTGGTAATGTTTATTGGAAGCTATGAGATATACTGTATGTGGACACAATGCAACTTCTTCACTGGAATATATTTGTGATTGTAATACTATGAACATTTTTGTAGGACATGTTGGAACTTCAAAACTATAATGTTTGATTCTTATAGTAAGCTTCATTGGGTTTAGCTATTTGTAGGTTAATCATGTTCATGTGGGTGATATATTTATTATGCATTATTGATACTGATGTTCTACTGTATCTTACTTTTTTCTTAATTATTTACACAGCTAGACTTACCAGAATGAAGCTGAGCACCATCTATTCAATGATCTATATGTTTACGTTGAAGGACCCACAGAGGGCCGTTCTAGGACAGTATAATGTGAGGGATTTGTGATAGTTTGTCTGACATATTTTTATGCCATACCATTGTGCCAATACAGTTTTGGACATGAATTATTATAGACTAAGAAGTAGGTATATCTCTGAGGTTAGAGGGAAACAAAAGAAAATATATTACGAAGGAAGTACAGTAGAAGAGTGAAAGGCAAAGGGCTGTCTAGCTTGCTATTTTGATGAATTATTAGCTTTATACAGTGGCCCGGAGATGTAATGGTCACTTTTGTGGAGGAGTTCCTGATGGCGAGGAAATTATCATTAATATTAATGATAAACAGGGACTGGTAGTTAGGTAGGCTGGATTGATTAATGGATGGATGGATTAATTAACGATAGATTGGGAGATACAGTACATAGATAGATATATATTCTTTATTGAAAATTGTTGATGCAGGTGTTATTTATTTACTCGTGCCTTCATCAAGATATCTTTCTCATTAATCTGAAAGTCTAGCGGTGGGTAAAATTATCAACATGCATTGAATGTGTACCAATTAATTGTATGGATAGGTTTAATCAATTATATGAAAAGTTTGATAAAGTGCCTTTAGAAAATGTCCTAGCTCTGGGATTTTGATTAATCATGCTAATTTTTCAATAGACCAATACTGTACTCCTTTCACAGAAGTTACTTACATAATGTAAGGAAACGTAAGATTCAAGAGATATGTACAGTACAGTACTGATTTTTTTTTTAGCATGTACTGCTCAGTAAACTTATTCAAAGGTGATATAATATTGTGGAATGATAATTTATGCTGCATGAAATATATTTTTCTAATGTGGAATACTATTATTGATAATTTTGGGGTTCTACAGGGAGGGTGATTACTAAGATAAGGAATAAGTTATTGATGCTATGCTAATAATTCTTGGAAATGAACTTCTGAGACTGTCGATCTTTACATGTGGGATCTATAACTTCACAAGAATGTATGTGTGATTATAGTGCAGCTATTTGTTGGATATGTCGGGGTTTGAAAGTTATAATTGACGTTTTAGTGTGGTTGCCGTTTTGAAAGGAGACAGCGTTTCCGTGAAGATGAGTGTTGTCTGACTTGTGACGGAACGCAAACCTGCTGCTGGAATAATGTTGATTTGAGTTCCTGGACAACACGACCAGTAGACCATTACAACCAGTAAATCTCAACCGGTGCCAACTCGGCAAAGGTCAACACAACCAGTGTCAATTGAAATCCTAACCTAATTTAACCTAACATAGCTAAGGTCACCGGACACACTTGGTTTGACATACTAGGCCCAACATTATACAGGCCAGTTTGAGGCCAATTTGTGTAAATGTGGGTGGTTTGCTAGTTTGTGCAGGCATGTGAGACTTGCACAAATCATCAAATCACCCACACACTTGCTCAACCTGACCTGTGTGGTACTGTACTGAGATTTGACAGGTCAAACTGAGCATGAACTGAGGTTTAACAGCATTGATTGATCTTGTACTGCTGGAAATTATCTACTTGTGCCAGGTTAAAGTCCTACTCCTAACCTACTTAACTTAACCTCAAAGCATTGGTTGAGTTGGTTGAAATGGTCTACTGGTTTGGTTGTCTGGTCACCGTTGATTTGACTTGTGACGGAAGGCGAGAATGATGCTGGCGGAGTTATGTTGAGTTGACTGTGGTACCACTTGCCTCTTGTGTACCCAAGTTTGGACAAGTTTGTGCACTCTCGTTACTTTTCTTCTACCAGGACGATCACTGTAACTTATCCTAGCCTGACTTTACCCTTTCAAAATACTGTACAACTACACATTTCTTTTCTGTTTTCTGACTAGTTTTAGATTATTTTATTCAGATTAGGAAGGGTATATGGAAGTTACAGGGTTAATATACTTGAGATAGTCCTTACCCTTACAATTCCCACAGATCCTTCCTAAACTCGAGCAAATCGTCTAATGCTACCCAAAATATAATGTCAAAGTGCGTCTTACTGTAATCTTCAAAGAGTTACGCGGTCAATATGTACGAGTCGTACCACAGGATTTTTAGGGTTATATTTTTTGTATTATTGTTATGTGTGTGTTTTTTGTTGTTTTCTGTTTGTGATTTATACTGGAAATTAACATTTTCCCATTATCCAAGAAGTGGTAAGGATATAGTATCCGGGCGTATCGCTCGTTTTGTTTACTGTACTGTACACTACTAGTACGCTTGCGATCACGTTCCCATCTATTTTGACTGCCGTGGGATACAATAATAGATTGAGCCCATGGCTTATTGTCATCATTATATACTGTACAGTAAACCCTCGCTATCTCGGACTAATTTGGGGGGAGACCACTTCCGAGAAGCCCGATTTTCCAAGATGTCCGAAGACCGACTTAAGAGAGGGAAAATTCCGAATTAAAAGTGGAAAGTCCGCGTCAGAGAAAATTGAGATAACTTTTATTTTTATTTTTTTTATTTTTTTACATGTTAAATTCATCATATTAATGACAAATACGAACCTTATTATGTTTTCAGGGACAGTACAGTACATAGTAATTACTGTAATATTAACACAATAATTAAAAGGCACAGGCTTCAATTCATCCTAAAACCACTTAAAACCGAGTGAGAGAACATTGTAAACCGGACACAAATCCCGTCCAACTCGGAAATTTCCGAGATATACAGGGACATTTCCGAGAGGCCTATGCCATTCCGAGAAGTGCGGGTTTCCGACTAAAAAGAGTCCGAGTTAGCGGGGGTTTACTGTACAGTACTGTATATTGCCAGCAGGGGGAAAATAACAGAATGAAAACATTGATTAATGGCGACCTGCGGAGCGATGATCGATACAGTTCAAATCTAAGATTTATATAAAATCCAAGATTTCCTTAGAAATCATTGGGAAACTGGGTTTTTTCCCCCAGAGGAAAAGATCCAAGATTTGTTTACTAATGATACATACAATTAGTTTTCTGGAAATTAAAACCTAAATGAATAGGTTGGAAAAGTTATGAATATTCACATGCCATTGAAAATATTTTTTTACCTACTGTGGCGCGACTTGTACATATTGTCCGGTTATGCTAACGTAACTTAATGGCTAGGTTTAGTTATGTTATGTTAGGTTAAGTTGAATTAGGTTACGATTAATTACATTTACTTATTTTAGCCTGACTTAAATTAACCTAAGATAACTTAATGACACACACCATGACCCAAAAAGAGCAACAGATCTCTTCAACCCTATCTCAACACACTACATGGCTGGTGCACTACAAACAGACTTAATCTGTCAAACAGCCAAATCCACCGCAACCCTGCTCACAAGCTGGACAGGAGAACACGAATACATTCCTCAACTCACCATAAACAACACACCCCTAACACATACACACACACCCAAAATCCTAGGAGTAACATATGATACTCATATGACATTCAAACAGCACACCACAAACATTAAAAAGAAACTGACACCCAGACTTGACGCCCTCAGGTCACTTGCTCACACAAAATTTGGACACAACAAAGAAACTACCACCACAGTATATAAACAATACATAAGATCAGTGATGGAATACGCAAGCCCAGCCTGGGCTTCTAACCTAGCTGAAACACATCATAAGACCTTACAGACTATTCAAAACAAAGCCCTGAAAATCATTACAGGCTGCACAGCTACTGCACCCACAGATCACCTACATCAAGAAACCAAAATCCTTAAAGTCAAAGACCATCTGGACATGAGAGGCACTCAATTCCTGGCAGCAGCCTCCACGAACCAAGACCACCCACTAAACTACATGGCAACACACCCACAGACACCAAGAAATATCAAAACAACACCCAGCACACGGTATCACACACAATTATTGTCCTCTCTCCCTCCCTGCCCACCCCGAACCAACTTCCAGAAGCACATCCATACTCATATCTCTCACCGATCCATCCACTCACTCACAGACAACACGCAGCTGCATGCACGACCTCCCGAAATCCATCCTTCCGAATCCTCCCTTCCTCGCGAGGACAGAGTCCACCTGGCCAGGCTGAGATGCGGACACCATCCAGCTCTCCTGAGCTATCGGAAGAGACTGGATGACTCCGTTGTCGACGCCTGCCCGGGATGTAACACAGCACCCCATACCATTAAACACATCATAGAAGACTGCATTTCACACAACCACTTACGCCAACAACACATTCTACACTCAATGAGAGCTCTGTGGGAAAGCCCGATCGTGGCCATGGCCTTCCTCAGGGACTCGGGGCTGTTCGGCCAGGCAGCTTAGGGAACAACAACAACAAAAACAACTTAATGACTACGACTAGGTTAGTTTAGATTGAATTTTGTCATTATAAGTGTCTGTCTAGGATGATCAGTGGTCACAGTAACTTTCCCTAGCCTGGCTTAACCTTATTGACTAGGTTTAGTTTGGTTAGGTGTGATTGAGTCGTGTTAGGATAAGCAACCATGATCGCCCTGGCAAAAAGAAAAGTAGCGCAAGAGCATGAACGGATCAAAGTTTGGGAATTATGCGTCCTGGCTTCTTGTCTTGTGTTGTGCTGTGGCGAAGTGGCTGCCGACTGTGCCCCCCGGGGGACACTAAACTATTATTGCATTTTGGTTATGTAGTAGTTTCATCATTTTGGAAATTTACTTTTTTGTCATAGATCATTAATTTTCCAGTTGCTGCCTTGGCTTTGTATATATTTTTCTTCTACAAGGGTGTTTATATGTACAAGTGTGTGGTCAATCTTATCAATCTAATGACGTCTTTCTGAATTATAATTTAGTTACCCCAGACAAATTTAATGAAATTGGGAGTGATCTCTCGGGATTAAGGGATAATTGAAATTTTATTTTAGCCCTTTGATTCCTAGTGATGGGACCTAAGCTTAATAAAATTGCCTGGGGTTAGCTAGAATAATATATATAAAGTTGTCATCTGATTTAAGTTATTGTTTACTTTGTATTCATGATCTGGCATGCAGCTTGTGTTTACAAAATGACAAGTACCATATGTTTGCATGGTACTTAGCAATGCACTTGTGGGTATACACCAATATCTTTACATGATACATGGCTACATGCGTATTTATTTCAATGAAGTTATGTTTATTTGTGAATGCAAAGACATTATGCCTTAATTAAACAAAAAAATAGGGATATGTTGAAAATTGAAAATGTAGACACAGTACGAAATCTTGAATGACCCCAGTATATTTTAAAGCATTTAAGATATTCAGTTGGCCAGATATCTGGTGCAGTTGAATGTTTTTTGCTTGAGACTTATTTACCAAAGCTGTACTGTAGTTAATTAACCTCCTGGTTAGTTTAGTCTAACAGCAGACCAAACTTAGAGTAGTGCTGTGGCCTTCGTAGCGATGTTTGGCGGATGTGACAGCCCGCGCTCGCCTTATGTACCACTTTTTCTGCTGTAAAAGACTCGCATTCTTCCCTCAAAAATACCTTAAATGTATCCCTATGTCCTTGGCAAAATTAACGACTATATTTTCCTAGATAGTGTTGCATGGCAAAATTAATATTTATTTTGTCCTAAATGCTGTTCCATATTATTGAAGGAGCATCTTATGTATTGGGCACTTTTATAGGGTGAAAATGTGGTATTGATATGGTACAAGAAAAACACTGTACAGTACATATGAGGAGACTTTATTGACAATATTTTGCTGTATACAGTAGCTTATTCAAGTTGCTAGCGGGGATTTGTAACATCAGTCACAGACACAATTTTTCCACCAGCTACCATTGTAAGGAATACATTATATTGGCAACATTTTAGGGTTAATTTTGTAATGGATAATAATAGTAATAATTATAATTATTATTTTACCTATTTAAATGAGCGCTCATTCTTCAAATTGAATTCGCAAGTGCTCGAACACAGAAGACAATTTACATAATTTTTAATACAATAATTATAACCACTAAACTCTATAATAATCTGTCACTACACCATTCCCCAGGTCGTAAAACTTTTGAAACATAAAGGTCTTTACTTGGATGCAAGTAAACCAAATATATATACATTATGACTTTCAATTGGGTGCATATACCAGTATATAAAACTTTAATTCAGAAACTGCAAGCAAAAAAATTGCCAGGTAAATTGATTGTGACTACCTTAAGTGGCCATGTAGACTGTAGTACTGTATTCTGCATTTTTAGCTACTCCAGAAAATTATTGAACCTTATATTTTTTTTCAATTTTCAAGTAAATCATGATTGATTTACAAATATAATTTGTTATGCATTATTTGTCAAATATCATGTGTTATTTGATATACTGTACAGTACAGTACTTATAAATTCATTAACAAATCAGTTTAGTCATGAATTGTTGAGGCTATTATAGGAATACTGTACATTAATTTATACAGCGAAATCTTTTCAATCAATTCTCCTCTCACTCGGTGTTTCTCTGACCATACTATCTACAGTCAAGGCCTTGCGCTTTAGTTCTTCAGCCTTCGCCCCCTTCACTCTCCCCACTTCCTCGGACTAGTTCTATAAAATCTTTTCGATGTGATAGGGTTATTTCTGTTTTATTCTGGCTTACATTAGTAGATTATATCCAACTTGTGAAGGACCTGAGTATTATTGAGTTAAAGAATAGCTCCATCAACCATTTGATAACTATTGATCCTTCATAAGTTGAATAAAATTGCCTCATAATAGCCAGAACAAAATAAAAAGCCATAATCATATTCAAAGGGTTAAGTTTTGTGAGTAAATTGCTGCTATTTAAGACCAGATAAAATTATTTTACAACTTTACTTTATAATAAATTATGTAGTTTCAAATTACTGTACGGTACATTGTTAAACCGTAGATGACATTATACAGCCCTCTACTCTTACCTTGAAGAATGCCCCAGTTACTGAAAGGGAAACAAAGATTACAAAAAAAAAAATCCTCCAAAATGCCTCGATCACTACAAGATATAAATAACAGATCATATTATGTCTGATATTTAATAACACATAAGGAGCAATACCAATATGGTATATACTGTATAAATATCTTATCAAGCACTAGCTTACTTCAATAGTATGTACAGGCCTCCCTCACTATCCGATGCCCAGATTTACAAAATTATTATAGGTTTTTAGGTGTTTGTGTTTGTGTTTTGGCTGGTCCGAGAACGCATCCCCATTTACACCATTAATTTTAGGGTTCGCTATATGATTTTTCTATTTAAGATTGGGTTTTCAGGAACGTAATTCAATCGTATATTAAGGGGGACCTGTATATACACAGGCACATACCCCATAGCTGGGGGTGGCCGAATCAAGACAGAGCCCGAACAGGGACAACACAACACAATACAAAAACAAAACAAAAAAACAGAAAAAATCACACATATAGGTCGCTCAGGAGAAGACCCAGAGACCCAGGCCCATTTGGGGTCTCCAGCAAAAGATTCCCAGGTCCCAGACCTCGCATAGAGGTTCTGGTCTCAGCAGGCAGACGCGCAGCAAAGCTTTACCACCACAATGCCCACCCACCTCACATCCAGGCATGACCCTTCATATACAACGGCTCCCCGGGCCAGGCGCCCGACTGAATATTATCTAGTCCAACTGGTGGCTGACCCCCTCTCCCAACGACCGCATTATCACTCATCTATTCACAAGCATTCTCCATTAATTCCTATTTATTACCATTTCTCTTGCCTGTTCTAGTCCTCTTTCTATCTTCCAACACTTGTACTACACAATCTCTCCATCTCAACGGAGCTCTTCCTACCCCTCTATCTGACTCATATACAGTAGGGCCCCAAAATATGCGAGAATTTGGTGGACGAATGAGGTTGCTTAATTGGAGTTCGCGTAATTCAAACAATGAAGGCAATGGGAAAAACAGAATTTGGTGGATGGCAGATCCCTTTCAAACATGGCAGATCCCTTTCCCAACCCATCTCATCTATACCTAACAAATGATAATTCAACAGTACAAAATGGTAATAAAATTATAACAATAGCTCGACTGTGTACTGACCTTAATCCTACGATGATTGGGTGTGTTATTTAAGATGTGGGGGCTTTGAGGCAGACCCCCAAAGCATGGCAAGGTCAGCTAAACTGCGTCACTGCGGATTCGTGCAATTGGAGCGAATCTTGCTTATCTCGGTTTCTCCTTAGATTTCCTTGCCTTTGATCCAGCATTCGCTTAACTTGACACAAATTAGTTTAATTCGGTATTTTTAATTCAATATTTTGATACTCGCTTAATTGGAGACTCACTCAATTCGAACACGCTTATTTCGGGACCGTACTGTACTCTCTTTGTAAGCCTTTCATCTCCCATTCGCCCAATATGTCCATACCAGCACAGCACCCTTCTGTCCACTCTGGCCGACAAAGGTTCCTTCTGTCCCACTCTCCTATGTACAGTACTTTTCAATCCTCAATCTGTCTCTAAGTCACTCCACATATATACTCCTCAAGCAGCTTATCTCCATCACATCCAGCTTGCTTCTCTCTTTTGCCTTCAGAGCCCATGTCTCAGCCCCATACATCACTGTTGGTACTACTATCCCTTGATACATTTAACTTTTAGCTTTCATTCAGAGATTTCAAACCTTCCACATACTTCCCATTGCTCCGAAAACTTTCTTTCCTTCACATGATCTCTGTTTTACCTCCATTTCCACACCTGTGTCCTTGCTTATCACTACTCCCAGATATTTAAAACACTACTTGTTCCAGTATTACCCCATCCAGCCGCACATCTAGATTCACCTTACGAATACCTCCATTACACACCATCACTTTACTTTTATTGATGTTCACCCTCAGCTTCCTCCTCCCACATACCACACCAAACTCTTTGACTACTCAGAATCCACCACCAACGCTGTGTCATCAATAGTACCTATTTTTAATTGCATTGATGTGCTAAGTAAGATGAATCTTTAACCTTTATTCCTTGTACTTTTTCTCCCTTGTCAGTATTTGAGTCATTCCTCACCTTGGTAGGTTTCCAATTAGTAATTCTTTGGTAATCCAATTCATAGTTTCATAATCCAATTCCATGTGTTGTAGAAACCATGGCATATGAATATTTAACGGCTCGATGGTGTACTTCACTCCGAATTATGAGTGTAGGATGAAATTAGTCGGTATTACTGTCTTAACCCTTTCATTACGGGTTCCATTTTTTATATTATTTTTATGCTGGCTATCATCTTACTATTTTAGTCTGTTAATAAAGGATCTTTGGTAGTTAACGAGTTATTGATATACACTGTAGTTGTTAGCCTTTTAATTCCTGTCGACCCTGTTTAAGCTCAATAAATCGTCTTGATTAACCAGAATGATATTAAAAGTACTGTCTAATTACAGGCTTGATCCCTTGTGACTGTTGTTACTTTTATTTTATTCTGGTTTATCCTAGACGATGTTTAAATTATGAAGGTCGTGTGTGAGTAAAAGGGCTAAGATTATCTAATTAACCCTCGGGCTCCTACAGATCTTAAGTAACTAAGCAGAATAAATTTGTCAAAACATAGCCAGAGTAGAGTGAAGAAAGTAGTTATCGTACTGAAGAGGTTACCATCTGCTGCAGATTTAGTGGAAGTCCCTTTCTGCCCTGCTCTTCTACTATGTAATTTGCTTTTCGCTCTTGTAATCAATGGGTCAGAGCTAGATTTGGTACCATCTGAGTGAGATATGCATATACAGTACATACATAATTTGAAAGACAGACTGATCCATGTGGGGTGCAGTTGTATTTTCATGTCATGGTAAAATACAATCATATTGGTTATCTTGTTGTAGAGATTGGTATTTGCCAAACTGTCAGTCAGTATCAGTACTGTATAATTTAGTAGTACAGTAGTTCATTGTAGCTTATGCTGAAAATATACCCCTTCAGATGGTACCAATTTGTGATGTATTGGTATCTGGCCCATGGATCATTATGCCTTTGTTACGCCATGTCTTCCTCCAATACCTAACGATAAGATCATTTGAGAGAATTAGTGCAGCTTCTTCGTAGATCCTTTCCTTTATTAACTGTCACTTTATGAATACAGTATTGTTGTTTGCAATCTCAGCGACATATTTAGAAATGCTGGCTTATTTACTGTAGCCTACAGTATTTTTCTTTTTTGTCCATATACAGCGATCCAGCGTAATAACCGTTCTGACACATCCTCTTCCTTGCTACTATATTCCCTTGGGTGTATACTGTAGTCTTCTTTTTTTCAGCTGACGGCAAATTGACATGGTCCCATCTTGATTACTCAGCTATTATGAAGATTGTATAGCCGTATAAGTTGTAATCTATGAAAACTTAGCAATAATATAGTGCAGAGACAGCAGTTTCATATTTTTTAATTAAGTAACAAGAAATCAGTTAAGGGATGAAATTTACCATCAGTTGTAATAAAACCGACTAGTACAGTACAGTACAACAATTGGTGTGTGTGTGTGTGTGTGTGTGTGTGTGTGTGTGTGTTGGAATATTTAGAGTACAGTACTGAATGCCTCTGTGTATTGTACTTTACTAATGGCTCCAGATTTTAGACCCCTCCTTCTTCCAGATCTTTCCTTTGTAGAACTGAGGTAGGACTTATAAAATGTGTGTGCAATCTTACTCCTATCCTGCATGCCCTTTTTTGTACCCCCTTTGACATTAATTGTAGTATAAACCTTAAATGAGTATGTAGAATTTTTAGTATGATCTCTAGTATGATCTTTAATGGATCCAGTAGAGGTATAAGCATGAGATTTATTGGCATTTAAAAACAAAATCTGATGTGTCCTTGATCAAATTGAAATCCTCTTTTATTCTTCACAATTAGTTTTCAGATGCTGCAGCACCTTGTTAGGACAGTATATATAACCTTCAGCCTTACTTCGCCACCTCCTGGAAAACTAGTGCCGATATTTACCCTATACAGTATTAACCCCTTATTGGCGGCGCTCGACTTAAGTCGTGCACCAATTTGCAGCAAATTAGGAGCATTATTAAGGCTTTTAAAGGGTTAAAATCAAGTGCAAATGGCCAGGAGCGCAGCGGGCCAGACAGCCGACTCCCAGGGCTTACCGCCGCCCATTAACTTATGTTCCCTGTGTTCTCGAGAGGCCGGCAGTGTAGCCAGTAGTGAGCATAGCTGGGAAAAATATACCGCTATACACTAAACTCCCATGTTCGTGGCACCACTGCAAGAGAACCACGAGTGCTACGTTGCTCGTTCTGGTCTCATTTTGAAGCTTTTAGTGCCTATTTTTTTGCTGAATACATTTCTTTTCATGCAGATACTTGATTGATCATTCAGGAGGGCCTGAATATGCCCAAATGAGCCCAAAACACCCCGCTAGACAAGGGTTAAACATAGTTTTACCCTTCCTGTTCGGGTCATATCCTTTATGTATTTATTCTGGTAATCATTAAATGATTTTATGCCGTTTTAGGAGTTATCTATGCAGATTAGGAGATTTATTGAAATAGTTTGCATTCCTTTGCATCCTAGAGATCCTTCCTAAGCTGAATAAGATTGTCTGATGATAGCCACAAATATAGAAAGAAAAGCATCACCATACTGAAGGAGTTAAAGTACCGGTAGTACTTCCCTGTACACCAGTGAAGTTATGCATAATGTAACAAGCAGAGTTTTCAGTACCCATGGTAGCTATTTGACACAGCTATGGTGGTCAACCATATAGCCCAGGTTGGTTGAGCCTATCAGATTTACCACACCTGTTAGTATACTATCGTTAACCATGTCAAATCCTGCTTCATGACAATCCAGGCTCTCCGTGTGTTGACTCTGTCCTTCAGAACAGTGACTCTGCCCCTTGGAGAACTGTCATGGGGTACACTCAAGGTGAGTCATGGTATATCCATCAAACTTGAGAATTGATTACCACATCCTGAGATTACCTCTTTGGACAAAATCACAAGACTGGGCTGTGAGAAGATACTACTTAGTTGTCAAGTTAGTGGAGGTGTGGCGGAGTGGTCTTGCCACTGGACTGGTAATCAAATGGACCCGGGTTCGAATCCCAATATGTCAATGGGAAGATATTATTGGGATGGAATTTGTGCTGTACGTGTACCTAGTATCAGTGCATTACCACAGCCCACCGAAATGCCAAATAAATACCCTCATTGTTCCCTGATTATATAGCATTGTATGAGTGCGTTAATTGCTCAATAGGTGGCATTCTGAGAGTGAGGGTCCGAGACTGTGAAGCACAGAGGCGGAACAGCTTCAGAGATGGAGTTGCTTCGAGCCGTGAAGCTTCGCATGTCTCACTCCATAGACTGGAACAAGACCTCACGGGCCTCACCGTGTTCAGCGGTAGAGTGTAAAGGCTATCAGCCTATGCCCGAGAGGGAGTAGTTGGAATATAGGAAAAAAAAAAAAAACATACAGTACTGTACTGTACATGCCTATACAGTGGTTCTTCAATTATCACTACTTGGGGACTAATGTGGATCATTAGACCTACAGTACATAATTCTTTTAAGTAAGTTTTAGAAAGTGCAATGGAATTGTGAAATTCTTGAGTTAATGATCCTTGAATTAAGTTTTTATTTCAGTCACATCCCCTGATACAGTACAGTACTTGCTTTGTTAATGTGGACAACAAATTTACTATGTGAAATATTTTAGGCCACTTACATAAATACTGTACATACATTTTAAATTACCAAGTGGTCCACATGAAGTGTGGTTTTAGTCTCACATTTTACAGTGACTATGGCATCCACTTTAAGAGCAAGAATTCTAAAACTGAAGTGGCATCCATTTTAAGAGCAGGAATTCTAAAACTAAGGGGTTACATACTGAAAAATATCTGGCATTCCATATCATAGTTTTCCAGGAGGAAGGAAGACAATGACTAATTTAATTTTTAATTGACTGAATGTTACACCCCCTTCTCCACCCATACATGCATTAGTTCAGAACTGAGGTAATCTTGTCTTATGCTTATGCTGCATATTCTGTCCGTTATACTTAAGGTTACACTTTAATGTAGTATATTGTATTCTACTTTATTAATTCATACCTAGTGCATAACTTCATACATTTTTATATTAAATGAGAATTAATGTACCTCCATTGTTAAGCTTTTATCGCATACCTTTCAGTTTGATTATGTAGTTAATTCAAGTAAGATTATTGTACAGATGTTTTCTACAATAGTGAATTTAATCAATTTATATTAATGAGTAAAGTACTTTTGCATTACAGTATCATGCTTCATGCTTTCTCAACTGAAGTAACTCAATAAATGCTCTGGCTTCATAGTAATATTTACCTTAAGTGTAGACTTTGTTTATCTCAACCAGGCAAGAAGTGACATCCCCTAACAGTCAATAAGCATGCACCGTTCACGGATGGGAACATTATGCCTGAGCCATGTGATGTATGGCTTGAATGAGTTACGGATGCTTATCAAGCTTAATGAAGCTTAATGTAAGCTTAGGAATGGGCTCAGTAAGCATCTGTGACTCATTTCAAGCCACTTGTCACATGATTCAAACAAAGTGTCCACATCTGTGAACGAGTGTATTGATAATATATTCCATTATTAAAATTAAATCACAGCTCAATACCCAAGGTAGGGACAGGACAAGGCCAGCCCGTTAAGAGTCGTATTTTGTGACTTGATGATCTGATTAAACTACCTATTAAAAAGGTACAGGACAATAATCAGACTGGCAAAGGAGATAATTAAGAAAGTTTTAAATCCAAGTCCCTTCTTATTAAGCATTATTTAATATTTAAAGTTCAAGTTCGGTTTACAGTTCTTATGTATTTTGTGGTGATAAATGGGCCAAGCAAATAAATTTTCCTGTATTTTTTTTCATAATAATTCCTGTCTTATCACCAAAGTGTCCTGGTTTGACACCTTACAATTTCTCTCCGGGTTAAGATGAACAGAGTACATTATAATAGCTTTGCTAGTCAGTAGATCATTGTTAATGTAGCGAGAGGACAGCTTAGTGTAACTTGACTCAACCATGTCTTGTTCTGGTCGTTCACATTCAACTCACAAGTCCATCAACAAATTTGAATGCCAGCAAGCAAATCATATCCTAAATAATTCTGTTATAGTGCCGTTCGAGCCGGTTTCTTTGTAATTTGAACGTTGTAATATTTCGTGGGTAGGTTTTTTATAATACTATATATACTGTATATATATATATATATATATATGGGTTCGACCTGGAAGTTATGGAGGAAGTGGAGGAGATGAGCAAGGTGTTTAAGGATGAGATCTGTGCAGCATGTGAGGAGGTGTGTGGAGTGAGGAGAAGAGGGAGTGGAGTGAAAGGTACAGCATGGTGGACAGAAGAGGTAAGAATAGCTGTGGAAGAAAAGAAGAAAGCATATAGAGAGTGGTTGGGTAGTAGAGGGAATGAAGATTCCGAGAGACAGAAACGAGCGAGGTACGTGGAGAGTAAGAGGGTGGTGAAGAGAGTAGTGAAGGAAAGTAAGAGAAGAGTAGATGAGGAATTTGGAAGGAATCTGAGTGTAAAATGGAGGGAGAGTAAGAAACTGTTCTGGAAAGAAGTTAAGAAAGTTAGGGAAGGTAGCAAGGGAAACAGTAAGGGTGTGAAAGATAAGAATGGGAGAATGCTAGCCGAGAAGCAAGAGAGAGTCGAAAGATGGAGGGAGTACTTCAGTGAGTTGCTAAATGTAAGGAATGAAGAGCCAGCAAACATAGCTGGATATGGTATGGGAGGGAGAAGAAGAGAAGTAGTGGAGGTGGGGATCAGGAGGTCAGAAGTGTGGGAAGCCATGAAAAGAGTGAAGTTGGGGAAAGCACCAGGAACAGATGGAGTGTGTGGGGAAATGATGAGGTATGGTGGTGAGATAGTGATAGAATGGGTATGGAAAATGTGCAAACTAGCATGGGAGAAGGGGAGTGCACCCGATGACTGGAAGACTGGCATAATAGTCCCCCTATATAAGGGCAAAGGGGAAAGAGGAGTGTGTGGTAACCACCGAGGAATATGTCTTCTAAGCGTAGTAGGGAAGGTATACAGTAGGGTAGTGATCGAGAGAGTGAGAGTGAGAACGGAGAAATGGATAGGCGACGAGCAGGGAGGTTTTAGGAAGGGAAGAGGTTGTGTAGATCAGATTTTTACCCTGAATTGTGTTGTGGAGAAGTATCTGGAGAAGAAACAAAAGGTGTATGTTGCCTGTATGGACTTGGAGAAGGCCTATGACAGAGTGGATAGAGAAGGTTTGTGGAAAGTACTTAGAATATACGGAGTAGAGGGCAAGTTGCTGAAAGCAGTGAAGAGCATGTATGAGGGTGCAAAGGCGGCAGTACGTGTGGAGAGTGAGCAGAGCGAGTTCTTTGACCTGAATGTTGGTTTGAAACAGGGGTGTGTGATGTCCCCGTGGTTGTTTACTGTATATATGGATGGAGTCCTGAAAGAAATCCTATCAAGAGCAGTGGATGTTGGTGTATCGCTGAAAAGGGAGGGAATTGAGTGGAAGCTACCTATACTGCTGTTTGCGGATGATACAGTTCTGATGAGTGATAATGAATGAGAGTTGCAGGGTCTGGTAAATGAGTTTGGAACAGTGTGCGAAAAACGGAATTTGAAGGTAAATACGGGGAAGAGCAAGGTTATGGTCTTGGAAAGGGGTGAAGTCACAGAGTGTGAGGTGAAGCTGAACGGTCAGGCTATGGAGATCGTCAACTCTTTTAAGTATCTGGGCAGTGTGTTGAGTAAAGATGGGACTATGGATGAAGAAGTGCGGGAGAGGGTACAACAGGGGAAGAGGGTTGTAGGAACGCTAAAAGCAGTAACAAGAAATAGGGTGGTCAGTATGGAAGTGAAGAAGTCCTTGCATGACAGTGTGGTAATCCCGACACTGACTTACGGAAGCGAAGCATGGACGTTGGTTGAGAGACTCAGACCAAGAGTGAGAGCAGTGGAAATTAATTACTTAAGGAGTGCGTGCGGAGTTACATGGAGGGATAGACAGACTAATGAGGAAGTAAGAAGGAGGTGTGGTGTGGAGGTAGCTGTGCTGGAAAGTGTGAAAAGGAACAACTTGAGATGGTTCGGCCATATGGAACGTATGGAAAGCAAGAGAATGACTAAGAGGGTGTACGAGAGCGAGGTGGAGGGACAGAGAGGTAGACCGAATATGAGGTGGAAGGATGGAGTGAGGAACTACATGAACGAAGGCGGTGCTGGTTAGGGGGAGGGGCGTCGACTGACTGGGGACAGAGGCGCATGGGGGCGGTTCGTTCGTGGCCACCCCTTCGGGGATCACGGCGTCAGGCAATAGATAGATAGATAGATATATATTTATATATATACTGTATATATAATATATATATATACTGTATATATATGTACAGTATATATATATACAGTATATATATATATATATATATATATCTATCCTGTATACCGGTACATACATACATACATACAGTATATATAAAGATAAATTTTGCGTACTGTTTGGATCATTATACATTGGTTAATCTACCCTACTGTATCAAGATCAGCAAGGCGGTTAAGTGCTGGACAATGAATGGATCAATTTTGATTGCCTTAGAACTTTACTGGGCTATGAATTGATTGACTTTGCTTGCCTGTATGTAATGAACAATCAATAGAACAATTTTGCTTGCCTTAAAGATTTACCGGGCATTGAAAATATGGACTCTATCTGACATTTTAGCATCCAGAACAAAACCTGGTGACGGCATTGTGATAATATATTAACCTTGTGTTGTGTCCGCGTCTTCCCTCGGTCAGTGGTCAACCATCAATGGTCGTGGCGACATCTGTTGGTCGGGGCGGTGGTGGTTTCGCTACTGCTCACCATCATACTCGTCACCGTCATCTGCTACTGGCAGCACCGCAGGGTATGTTACTGTGGAAGTCTAGTTCAAGTTCATTATCATAAATTTTCATAATTTTTGCGTAGGGATGCGGCGACCCCACCGCCTGCCACTTAGGTGATGCAATCAGCTTCTGTAGCAGTGGACCACTGGTTCCTATAATTAGAACATTCCCGTGCTTGGTATGCTTCTGGCTATGGCCCCACTAGGGTGCCTGAGGCTTGCCTGACACTGATCAGTGAGGTCTTGAGGCTCGCCTACCACAGACCCCAGTGTTGCCAGGCCCGAAATGTTTCCTAAATTTGGGGAAATTTCCATGAATATGTCGACACTGACAGACCCTTGTGGCCCTTGATTTTTGCTAGCCTTCTTCACTATCCTTTCCATTCCTCTTTGGGCACTCTTAAGTCTCCGTTCTAGACACTGTGAATATTCCAAGTTTCTGACCCATATTATAATGTAAAACTTGCAAAATAAACAAACCAAAACTTATATGAACACAGTAAAAAGACAAAACAACTAATCAAAATTTCTATGTGGAAACAAAGCTTAAGTAAAATAATAATATATTATATTAGTAGAGGGAGGACACATTGGTTGTATACTTTTCTTTTTAAAGAAAGGGATAGCTAGCTTGATTTTTCAAAGTAACTCTAAAAATTTATCAAAAGCCTATATAAGATGGTGAATGGAATAGAGTGTAGACTGAAACTAATTTCCATGTTATTGTCCCTCACAGCAACGCACTACCCGGCGCCGTAATGGGTACCCTGATGTTGAGTCAATGTTGGATCGGTCTGAGGTGCCACTCATCATGGGACCACACACACCCATCAGGGACATTATTGAACTAACCTCCAGTGGCTCCGGATCAGGTCAGTCCTTTGGTTTCTTGAATACTGTATAAACAGCATTTATGGATGAGCTCCTTTGTTGATAATATTTCCTTTATAGCTTCATCAGGTCAATGCCCTGACCTGATGAAGCCCAAAGCAAAATGTTGTCAATAAAGTGATCCTTCTCAAATGGTGTTTATATTCATTTTGTGAACTTGTCTGAGTTTATTTATCATTCTGGTTTCTTGGCCCATATAGTAATACCGGTATTGCGCTTGGAGTTCTAGTTATCTCTTATAAACAAGATTTTATGTGAAGCAACCGTAAGTAAAGCAATTGTGCCTGTAAATTTTCTTGCATAGTTTCACTACACTTGAGGCTGGGTGGTTTGGAGGGAGTGTGGTCATTCATCTGCAAAGGTTGCTGGATAGATGACTTTCCCTGCCTTGCTTTCTATATTTTTCTCATTTATGGTTTAATGAAGCATAGTAACTTGTAAGTTAAATTTGTTCTACAATTTATGAACAATGTAATAATGAAACAACTTTTAATTAACTCGTAAAGTGCTAAGCCCCTGTAGTATACACCATACCCCCATGCGAAGGTATTCTGATTCATTCCTCACTAAAATTGTTAATTTACCATATATATAATTAATACTTATCCATATGTGCCTATTTTACTTTTAATATGAACATATGAAAATGGGAAATCAATAAAACAAGTGGTAACAGCAATTGGCCGGTGAACATTTTATATTTTAGCCCCGCGGTCGTAATCTGGCCCAGACCGGCGAGACAGGCACACCCTCCCTCTCCCGTGTCTTGCTTGGCACTGAGAGACTAGGGGTGGACTCAGACTGGCTTGGAGGGTTGGAGTTACACTCCTCCACCCTCCTCCCTCCCTCCCACTTGTCCTCCCACGAAAATACTCGATAAATATTGGGAATATACCTGATAATTGAGGAGGGGGGGAAAAGGGGAGAGGGGGGGGGGGACACATGTGTAAGAGTGGTAGCAAGTAATGGAGGGAAATTATCTCACCTAAACACACATTGCTTTTTTTTTTAGTGCCACTGGGGTGTTTTAAATGTTTTTTTTAGGCCTAGGATCTTAAGTCTTCCCGCAGCCGCCCAATAGGACCTCTTAAGAGTCTTCCTGCAGCTTCCGGGTTAAGAGACTTTAAGTGAGGAGTGCCTGTACTCCTAAACAAACCCTATCATTCAGTGAGAGACCTGGGAGTGGTCATAAGCCAAGTGGCAGATGGCATTTAGACCTGACAAATATCATCATATCCGCTTCACCCATTCGAACAAAACCATCTCATTTTCCTACAAACTCCATAGCACTTTTCTAGATACTGTTCCCTCTCACAAATATTTGGGGTCCACATCTCGGTGGACATGAGGTGAACCACTCATGTTAGCAACATCAAAGCAGAGGCTAATAAGGCCCTGGGCTTCCTGCGCAGGAATCTCACTAAGTGTAACGCAAACATCAAAATTCTAACATTTAAAACACTTGTTCAACCACACTTAGAATGCTGCAACTCCGTCTGGGATCTATGTACTCACAATAACATAAATAACTAGAGGCCATACAAAGCAAAGCTGCAAGATGGATCAGACGTGATTACTGTACAGACGAACTACATCTGTCACTTTGCTCAAACAAGACATTAGACTAGACCCACTTGCAACAAGAAGACAAATACACAAACAACAGATGTTATATATAATCACTAACAACTTAGTAGACATACACAAAGATATCTTAGTTGTGGGTTTCCTTCTGGTAGCCACTAGTAATATTATACTTGTAATAACGGTAGCGGTTATCGCTTGCCACCACCATATTATATTTAATGACCTAATGGGAAGTCATAATAACACAAGAAGCAATCAGCCTTGTATTTTTTAAGTAAGCAGGTGTAGAGTCAGTAGCAATCAGCAGTAACAGAGCAGTCCTGATGTGGCGGCGTCTACGCCGTGGGGCCACCTCCCGAGGCTGCCAACCGCGGATGGCTGCCGACCCTCCACGGCCGAAGACAAAATCAACGACCAGTGGAGGAAAACCGGATGCCGGCCGCGGGGAGCAGTTTCGGGAGCAAAACCGTCACAACCATCCCCTGCCCCCTCCCTGGGGGCACGGGTCCTTGGAGCGGCTTCGGTCGCGCCGGGAATTTCCACACCTTTCACACCACACACACACATCACACAGTTTTTCCTACAAATGGAATGGGCTGGAGGAGGAGGTGGTAGGGGCAAGGAACATCCATATTTTCAAGAAAAAATTGGATAAAAAGTAGACTGAGAGACGGGACAACACGAGCTTAGCTCAACTCCTGTAAACTACAATTAGGTAAATACAATTAGGTAAATACACCGAGAAATGACTCTCCGGCTGTCATTTCTCGAAGACTTCTTCTAGCCGGAGACATTGAGAGCAACCCAGGACCCACGTACACATACATATGTCCAACTTGCTCAAAACCCATCACTTCGAGTCGCCATACTAAGGGTTCAGTTCTCTGCAATTCATGCGGGAACTGGACCCACTTCACCTGCACAACACTTGCCTCCAAGAAACACTACACAAACACCTGGACCTGTTCCTCATGCCCCTCCCTCTCCCAGTCAAATCCCTCACCTAAAACCCGTCCACCTCTCCTCCCCAACCCACCTAACCTTCCCATATCATCCACTCCCCCCCCTAAAACCCGTCCACCTCTCCTCCCTAACCCACCTAACCTTCCCATACCATCCACATCCTCAACTCAACACACCACACCCCATCCTAATCCATTCCAACCCCCATCTCCTGCTACCCAATCCCCACCCCCACCTCACCCATCCCAACCCCCAGCCCCTCCCTCACCCCCACCCCCACCCCCACCCCATCCTCGTGCAGCAGCACCCAACATACATCGTGCACATAACATTAACATTCTTCAACTGAACATAGATGGCATCAACACAAAGAAACACGAACTCTCACACTTCATCAAACAACACAACATACACATTGCCATCTTACAAGAAACAAAACTCCGCACAACACAAAAAACACCCACATTTCATAATTTCACCACCATCAGACAAGACCGGGCTGTCGGCGGGGGCGGTGGACTCATCACCCTGGTACACAAAGAAATATCATGCATAGTAACCAGTGTACAAACCAAATCCCTCCTCCCCCCAAATGATAACACAACAGAAATACAGTCAATTAAAATACACACTGGCAACAACTCCAACATAACCATCATAAACACATACATCCCTCCCCAAACATCCCCTACAGTACCAAATTAATACAGACCACACCTACAACACATCACAAACACCCCACACACCCCACACATCATCCTGGGTGGTGACTTCAACGCCAAGACGTCAGCCTGGTTTGTCGACAACCCCGACACAGACAGAGGGCTGGTACTACAAAACCAAACCGATAACCTCATCATCCTTAACGACATCCATCAACATACCCATATTCCTCACCAAGCCCTCTATAACCCATCATCTCCAGACATCACCTTTTGCTCCCCAGAACTCGCCCCCACAACATCCTGGAGGGTGGTCAGAACCTTAGGCTCTGACCACCTCCCGATCATTATCACCACCAAAACCAGACTCACCCCAGCTAGCCACAAACACACATACACCAATTATAAAAGAGCTAACTGGGAAGCATTCACAAATGAGACAGAACAACACTTCACAACTCTAAACAGTACACCCATCACTAACATCAACAATGCTGTACACATACTCAATAAAACTATCCAAAACGCTGACAAGAAACACATTCCAAGAGGTAACAGAAAAAGACACAACCCCAACTTCACACCAGAAATTCAAAACCTCATCAGACAACGCGACATACTGAAACACTCCCCAGCACCCCACACACAAGACATCACACAACAAATTCAAGCACTCAACACCCAAACTAACAACAAAAACTAAATTGGAATAACTTCCTACAAACACTTGATCACAAAACAAACCCCAAAAAACTCTACAAAACACTAAACAGCATCACACTTTCCAACAGCAACACAACACAATCACATGCTGCAATCACAACAACAGACTCTACTCCTTCATGTAAACAACAAGCAAACACTCTCATCAATCACTTTTCACATGTCAGCCACCTAAAACCTCACAAAGATGACCGACGTGTCATCCGACGTAAGAGACAATTCCCCACAGACCCTGACTATACACCCTTCACCAATCACCAGACAAAGCATATCATCAACAATCTCAAGCACTCACCCGCCTGTGGCCTAGACAACATAAGCAACATACACCTCAGACACCTGGGACCACAAGGCATACAAGCACTCACTAACATATCAAACTACAGCTATTCACACAACACAATACCAGACATTTGGAAGCATGGTATCATCATCACATTCCCCAAACCCAACAAAGACCCCACGCTACCCTCCTCGCACCGCCCCATCACACTCCTTTGCTCCCCCTCCAAAGTCATGGAACGCCTAGTATTACAACTAATTACTCCTGACCTACCCCTAGCTCCAACACAACATGGCTTTAGGCCACTGCACTCCACAAACACTCTTCTCACAGACCTTACACAAAGAGCTTTCGATGGCATCGACTCAGCTAGACCACCACACAGATCACTATTAGCCACACTCGACATTAGTAAAGCCTTTGATGCCATCCCCCGCCACAACCTAACAAACAAAATCTACAACACAAACATGCACAACAACACAAAAAGGTGGCTGGCCAACTTCCTAGCAGGCAGATGTGCACACGTATCTTTTGCCGGTCAGTCATCTAAAATCAGAAACTTTCCAAACGGAGTCCCACAAGGATCCGTCCTATCGCCCGCACTCTTCAATCTGTACATGCACAATATAACTACACCCAATACGCCCCAAATAAACTTAGCCTCCTATGCAGATGACATAACACTCACATGCACACACCATGACCCAAAAAGAGCAACAGATCTCCTTCAACCCTATCTCAACACACTACATGGCTGGTGCACTACAAACAGACTTAATCTAGCCCCAGCCAAATCCACCGCAACCCTGCTCACAAGTTGGACAGGAGAACACGAATACATCTCTCAACTCACCATAAACAACACACCCCTAACACATACACACACACCCAAAATCCTAGGAGTAACATATGATACTCATATGACATTCAAACAGCACACCACAAACATTAAAAAGAAACTGACACCCAGACTTAACGCCCTCAGGTCACTTGCTCACACAAAATTTGGACACAACAAAGAAACTACCACCACAGTATATAAACAATACATAAGATCAGTGATGGAATACGCAAGCCCAGCCTGGGCTTCTAACCTAGCTGAAACACATCATAAGACCTTACATACTATTCAAAACAAAGCCCTGAAGATCATTACAGGTTGCACAGCTACTTCACCCACAGATCACCTACATCAAGAAACCAAAATCCTCAAAGTCAAAGACCATCTGGACATGAGAGGCACTCAATTCCTGGCAGCAGCCTCTACGAACCAAGACCACCCACTAAACTACATGGCAACACACCCACAGACACCAAGAAATATCAAAACAACACCCAGCACACGGTATCACACACAATTATTGTCCTCTCTCCCTCCCTGCCCACCCCGAACCAACTTCCAAAAGCACATCCATACTCATATCTCTCACCGATCCATCCACTCACTCACAGACAACACGCAGCTGCATGCACGACCTCCCGAAATCCATCCTTCCGAATCCTCCCTTCCTCGCGAGGACAGAGTCCACCTGGCCAGGCTGAGATGCGGACACCATCCAGCTCTCCTGAGCTATCAGAAGAGACTGGATGACTCCGTTGTCGACGCCTGCCCGGGATGTAACACAGCACCCCATACCATTAAACACATCATAGAAGACTGCATTTCACACAACCACTTACGCCAACAACACAATCTACACTCAATGCGAGCTCTGTGGGAAAGCCCGATCGTGGCCGTGGCCTTTCTCAGGGACTCGGGGATGTTCGGCCAGGCAGCTTAGGGAACAACAACAACAACAACAACAACAACAGAGCAGTAACATTCAGCAACAATAATAGTTATATCTTGGGTTATACAGGAACAATTGGTGATTCTTCAATAAGCGTAATGGTGAATGGTGAACTACCTAAGTCCCAAAGTGTGAGGACTGAGTAGGTGAAGTGATCTCAAGCGAATGCGAGACACCTCTGGTTATGAGCAGGGTCTATAGTAGAATGATCTGTATTCCAGCCATGTGGAAAACCACACCCTATTCTCGGCCAGTTTGCACGAGTGTGAATAATGCATAATATGCATTTTTCAAGTGTGAATAATGCATAACATTAATTTTACAAGTGTGAATCATGCAGGACATGCATTCTAAGGCAGTGGTGTGATGTGAGGAAACAAGTCAGCATACAGATATGTCGGCACTGAACTTCCGTTCACCAGCCACCACTACCCTCTAGTAGCAGAAGTACAGTCATGATCAATAGTTACATTACCTATATGAACTAGGATATTTCTGTATATACAGTAGATGAGGAAACTAGATATTATCATACAAATGTATTATATGACAGATATACTGTATACTGTATACTGTACTTCTTTTATTTCATAGATTTCATTTTAGTAAGCGTTGTTTCCACATAGCGATTTTGATAATTTGATTTGACTTTATATTGTCCTTGTCCCAATTTTGCTTTGTTTAGTTTGCAAGTTTTACAATTTAATTTACACCCTACAAGTATACAATTTATGAGACGCAGCCACAACCAAAAATACCAAACCTATCAGGCAAGCACAGACATATTTAGACAATAATTTTTTCCCCGCAGCATCCAAGAGTGGAATCACTTCCCATTTCATATAGTTAATAGCCCCACTCTTGATTCTTTTAGAACTAGGATCACCAGTCATTACATCCCTAATCCTGATCCTGTCCCCAACCGCTAGTCCCCATGCACAATCCCCGCCTGAGCGCGGCCTTCTGTGGTCCCACTACGTAAACGTAAAAAATGGGCAGTGACTGCACTTTCATTGAATTTACTGAGAGCAATGCAAATGATCCACAGGTACACGTGGAAACGGATGTTGACGATGAAGGATAAGACAGTGGTGGAACGAAAGTCATTGATTGATTATGTATGTGTGGATGAACGAATGAAGAAATCTGTGATGGATGCTAGGGTGTATAGGGGTATTGGAGGGGGTCTGTCTGATCATTATGTAGTGGTAGCTAAGGTTAGGATACAAAAGAAGTGGGTGAGGAGAGCGGGAGGGAGGCGAGAGGAGGGTGGAATGGTGAGGAGGGTGGAGAGGTTGCAGGAGGAGGAAGTCAGGGAGGAGTACAGGAGAGCAGTGGAAAGACGACTAGGTGGGTTCGACCTGGAAGTTATGGAGGAAGTGGAGGAGATGAGCAAGGTGTTTAAGGATGAGATCTGTGCAGCATGTGAGGAGGTGTGTGGAGTGAGGAGAAGAGGGAGGGGAGTGAAAGGTACAGCATGGTGGACAGAAGAGGTAAGAATAGCTGTGGAAGAAAAGAAGAAAGCATATAGAGAGTGGTTGGGTAGTAGAGGGAATGAAGATTCCGAGAGACAGAAACGAGCGAGGTACGTGGAGAGTAAGAGGGTGGTGAAGAGAGTAGTGAAGGAAAGTAAGAGAAGAGTAGATGAGGAATTTGGAAGGAATCTGAGTGTAAAATGGAGGGAGAGTAAGAAACTGTTCTGGAAAGAAGTCAAGAAAGTTAGGGAAGGTAGCAAGGGAAACAGTAAGGGTGTGAAAGATAAGAATGGGAGAATGCTAGCCGAGAAGCAAGAGAGAGTCGAAAGATGGAGGGAGTACTTCAGTGAGTTGCTAAATGAAAGGAATGAAGAGCCAGCAAACATAGCTGGATATGGTATGGGAGGGAGAAGAAGAGAAGTAGTGGAGGAGGAGGTGGGGATCAGGAGGTCAGAAGTGTGGGAAGCCATGAAAAGAGTGAAGTTGGGGAAAGCACCAGGAACAGATGGAGTGTGTGGGGAAATGTTGAGGTATGGTGGTGAGATAGTGATAGAATGGGTATGGACAATGTGCAAACTAGCATGGGAGAAGGGGAGTGCACCCGATGACTGGAAGACTGGCATAATAGTCCCCCTATATAAGGGCAAAGGGGAAAGAGGAGTGTGTGGTAACCACCGAGGAATATGTCTTCTAAGCGTAGTAGGGAAGGTATACAGTAGGGTAGTGATTGAGAGAGTGAGAGTGAGAACGGAGAAATGGATAGGCGACGAGCAGGGAGGTTTTAGGAAGGGAAGAGGATGTGTAGATCAGATTTTTACCCTGAATTGTGTTGTGGAGAAGTATCTGGAGAAGAAACAAAAGGTGTATGTTGCCTTTATGGACTTGGAGAAGGCCTATGACAGAGTGGATAGAGAAGGTTTGTGGAAAGTACTTAGAATATACGGAGTAGAGGGCAAGTTGCTGAAAGCAGTGAAGAGCATGTATGAGGGTGCAAAGGCGGCAGTACATGTGGAGAGTGAGCAGAGCGAGTTCTTTGACCTGAATGTTGGTTTGAAACAGGGGTGTGTGATGTCCCCGTGGTTGTTTACTGTATATATGGATGGAGTCCTGAAAGAAATACTATCAAGAGCAGTGGATGTTGGTGTATCGCTGAAAAGGGAGGGAATTGAGTGGAAGCTACCTATACTGCTGTTTGCGGATGATACAGTTCTGATGAGTGATAATGAATGGGAGTTGCAGGGTCTGGTAAATGAGTTTGGAACAGTGTGCGAAAAACGGAATTTGAAGGTAAATACGGGGAAGAGCAAGGTTATGGTCTTGGAAAGGGGTGAAGTCACAGAGTGTGAGGTGAAGCTGAACGGTCAGGCTATGGAGATCGTCAACTCTTTTAAGTATCTGGGCAGTGTGTTGAGTAAAGATGGGACTATGGATGAAGAGGTGCGGGAGAGGGTACAACAGGGGAAGAGGGTTGTAGGAACGCTAAAAGCAGTAACAAGAAATAGGGTGGTCAGTATGGAAGTGAAGAAGTCCTTGCATGACAGTGTGGTAATCCCGACACTGACTTACGGAAGCGAAGCATGGACGTTGGTTGAGAGACTCAGACCAAGAGTGAGAGCAGTGGAAATGAATTACTTAAGGAGTGCGTGCGGAGTTACATGGAGGGATAGACAGACTAATGAGGAAGTAAGAAGGAGGTGTGGTGTGGAGGTAGATGTGCTGGAAAGTGTGAAAGGAACAACTTGAGATGGTTCGGCCATATGGAACGTATGGAAAGCGAGAGAATGACTAAGAGGGTGTACGAGAGCGAGGTGGAGGGACAGAGGGGGAGAGGTAGACCGAATATGAGGTGGAAGGATGGAGTGAGGAACTACATGAACGAAGGCGGTGCTGGTTGGGGGGAGGGACGTCGACTGACTGGGGACAGAGGTGCATGGGGGCGGTTCGTTCGTGGCCACCCCTTCGGGGATCGCGGCGTCAGGCAATAGATAGATAGATAGAATGCAAAGTCTGCTAAGCAAATGTTTAGTTGGATCCTGGAAACTTTCAAATCAAAAGACCTTGACCATCTAATCCCATTATGGAAGTCTCTGTTTCTATCTAATTTGGAATATCTGTGCCAGCTGTGGTCCCCAGGCAGAACGGGGGATATCCAAAAACTGGAACATATCCAAAGGACCTTCACCAAAAAAATTAAGAATCTCCAACATAATATGTATTGGAAGAGGTTAAATAAACTGAAACTGTACTCTCTATAGAGGAGGTGGTAAAGGTACTGTATCATATACACATGGAAAATTCCTTAAGGTTGCTTCACCACTTCAGAGCAGGCCAGTGTATCATCTCCATCCTCTCTGTCCCATCTACCACTCGGTGACCATCTTGAACCGCTTGGCTTAAGGTATGAAGACCAGCAACATGTCTGCAGGCATCAGGATACTGAAGGTGTATCTGAGCCGTGGGTGGTGGATGTACTATCTTCAGGGTTGTCTGGTGTTTAGTAGTGCAAGGTTGCTGGAGCACTGGAACAGGCTTAGTTGATTCCCCAAGAGTGCCAAGGTGAGGCTCGGGGTCGCCTTTGCTAAGAGCGTCTAGGTGTGCTCCCCTCAAGCACCCGGGGGTCAGTGACTCCTGGGGCCCCTCCCACCTCCCTATATACCCCTCCCTCACGGCTCGGAGCCCTGTGATTGGCTGAGCCGCGCGCCCGGGAGGAGTTTGGCTAGCCCGCTTGCTTTGAATCTCCCATTCCTTCTCCTCTTGCTTCATTCTATCTTCAAAATATTCTCTTGGAAGCTTGTTGGAGATGTCCTTTAGTGGCTGACGGGAGTGAGAAGGTTGCACCATGGTAATAGGACATCTGTGACCAGGATAGAATATACGTTAGGGAACTGGGAGCGAAGTTAACAGCAAGCATTTTAAAGGAGGTACAGCTGGCTCCAGTCGTTGCGTCACGGGAAGCTGCTGATTGGTGGAGAGCGAGGGTGTGGCAGTATTTCTCCTGTGACAAGTTTTAAAGGGTAAACCTTGTCTCTTCACCTGAGCTAATCCCGTCTCCTGATTGGCGGACGGAATTACTCCTTTAATATGTACTATAGTTTTGCCGTATCCCTAGCCAGTCAAGATTATATGCAATTTGTTGTAATTGCAATGAAAGTACTGTAATACTGTTTCAGTTCATTTCATTGGAATTACACCAGTTAGCGTGCATCATATTAACTAGCTAGGAATAAAACAAGACTATAGTAATTACCACCAGGCACCAACAATGATGGGGGTTTGTCTAGGAATATGGGCCATAATAACATCACTTACACTCACCCTCCCACTCTTCCCCTCTCTTCTAATGAACCATACAGTCTGTATGCTGTACTGTACTGTACTTGTAGGAGAATGGATGAAGAAAAAAGTAGTATTTTAGTTTCACATATTATAAAAGTTTGTTTTATTATACTTTTAATAATTTAAAAGTATGAAAATATAGGATGTACATAATGACCCAAGTTTTAATTGCCAGGTTTGCCGCTCCTGGTGCAGCGGAGCATTGCCCGTCAGATCCAGCTGATGGACATAATCGGGAAGGGTCGGTTCGGTGAAGTGTGGCGGGGACGTTGGCGAGGAGAGTATGTGGCCGTCAAAATATTCTCTTCAAGGTAGTGTATTATTTATCTTCAATGGTTATATTTCTACAGTTAAGTCAAAATTCATGAAACTTCCACAACTTCAATTTCACCATACTTATTCTTTCCAGGTCCAAGTGACATGACTCCTTATCACACTTAAACAAAAGCTATAAATGTAGTGCTATGGGGTTTTATAGAGTTGTTCATGTTAGAACTAGAGAAAAAAACTTAAGTCAAAGTTGTGAAGTGGATGCTGGATTGGAGAATTTATGGCTGTCATAATTTTCTCTACAAGGTCGGGTAACAGTTCTAATCCAGTTATAAACAGGAATGAATGGAGAATGCTTGTCAATAGAAGAGTGAACACGTGGTCATTTGGGGGAAGGGGTCGGGCGCAAGTTGGACTAGATAATAGTCTATCAGGCGCCTGGCCCGGGGAGACGATTAATATGAATAATATGAATATATATGAATAATAATATGAATATGGAAGTGTGGTGGGCGGGCTTGTGGCTTTGGCTCCGTTGCATGTCTGCCTGCCGAGATCGGAACCCTCTCCGGGTGGTCGGGGGAGTGTTGGAGGGACCTTGGTCACCCTGGTCTCTGGGTCTTCTCCTGGATGACTTAGATGTGTGAATTTTATTTTGTTTTTGTGTGTTCATTGTTTTCTGTTGTGTTTTGTGTTATCCTTATTCTTGCTCTGTCTTGAGTCGGCCACCCAAAAAAAAAAAAAAAAAAAATAGGAAAAGTGGGAATTGGGCCTTTTTTTTTTTTTTTTTTTTTTCTATGTGATTGAGGGAGGCAAAAGGCATAACTGCCTATAGCGAGTGCCTCCCCCATAGTTGAAAGAGTGACAGGGCCAAAATCAAGGGACGTTCGAGCCAAAATGCCTGGACACACGGAGTTTGAAGCAATTTAAGTCATAGGAAGAGGGAAAGACTGATTCTGGGAGAGAGTTCCAGAGCTCAGATGTTGAGTAGAAGAAAGTTTGAGAGTAACGTTTCACTCTTGGGTTGGAGAGTTGCACAGAGTAGGGGTGGGATTGAGTTGCAAGACGGGTACCACGTGCCCTACGTAAAGGAGGTGGTATGCACTGGGATAGCTCTGAGGAACACTGATTATTATAGTAGCGATAGAATAGCGAGAGAGATGCAACATTGCGGCGGAGAGAGAGAGATTGCAGAGAGTTGGTGAGTGGACGGGAGTTAATGATACGAAAGGCCTTCCTTTCAACCTTGTCTAGGAGAGCGGTGTGAGAGGAACCTCCCCACACATGTGAACAATACTCAATACAAGGGCGCACTATGCCCCTGTACAGAGCAAGAAGCTGTGCAGGGGAAAAGAACCCCCTAAGGCGGTTGAGCACACCCAGCTTCTGGGAGGCTGCCTTAGCAAGACTGGTAATATGGTCCTTCCAAATGAGAGCAGAAGAAAAAGAGACACCAAGAATATTGAGAGAAGATGAAGGGTTGATTTTTGTATTGTTGAAGAATAAGGGATAGTCCGCTGGGAGATCCTGACGGGTAGATAGATGGAGAAATTGGGTTTTGGAAGCATTAAAGTTAACAAGGTTTTCTCTGCCCCAATTGGAAATAGTATTTAGATCAGAATTTAAGAGTTCTATGGCTTCATTACGTTTGTCGTTGAGGGATTGCTGGCTGGGGCGTTCTGAAAAACTAATGGAGTAGTGTAAAGTTGAGTCGTCTGCGTATGAATGGATGGGAATTAAGGTACAGTTAAGGAGATCATTTATAAAAATTAGAAAGAGAATAGGAGATAGGACAGAGCCCTGAGGAACACCGGAGTTTATAGGGTGAGGAAGTGAACAATGGCCGTCCACAACCGCAGCTATGGAACGGCCAGAAAGGAAATTAGAGACAAAGGCACAGATGGAGGGATAGAAACCGAAGGAGGGTAGTTTAGAAATTAAAGATTTATGCCAGACTCTATCGAAGGCTTTCGATATGTCTAGTGCAATAGAAAAAGTCTCACCGAAGTCCCGAAAGGAGGATGACCAAGAGTTAGTAAGATATGAAAGAAGATCACCAGTAGAGCGACCCTTAAGGAAGCCATACTGGCGATCTGAGAGCAGATTATGAGAAGAGAAATGCTTAAGAAATTTGGAAGCAAGAATAGTTTCAAAAACTTTAGAAAGACAAGAGATAAGAGCAATTGGACGATAGTTGGAGGGTTGAGAGCGGTCACCCTTCTTTGGGACAGGTTGAATGTGAGCAAACTTCCAGCATGAAGGGAAGACGTTAGAGGATAGACAGAGACGAAAGAGTTTGCCTAGGCAGGGAGTCAGCACGGAAGCACAGTTTTTGAGAACAACAGGAGGAACACCGTCCGGACCGTACGCCTTATTAGTGTTAAGCCCAGAGAGGGTAGAAAGTACATCTTTAGAAGAGATTAGGATATTAGGCATAAGTAAGAGAGAGGAGGGCGGAGAGGGAGGGAGGAATAGCACCGGAATCATCCAAGGTGGAGTTTCTAGCAAAAGTTTGAGCGAAGAGTTTAGCTTTGTCAGAGGAAGAAGTGATGGTTGTGCCATCAGAGTGGGAAAGGGGAGGGAAAGACGAGGAAGAGAAATTGTTGGAGAGGTTTTTGGCTAGATGCCAGAAAGCTTGGGAAGAGCTAGAGTTGGATAGTTCAGTGCATTTATTATTGATGAAAGAGTGTTTGGCAAGTCGAAGAACAGATTTGGCTTGATTCCGGGCAGAAACATATGAAGAATGAGAGTCTTGAGTTTTAAGGCGTCGGTACCGTTTGAATGCTTCCTCCTTATTGCGGACAGCAGTAGAACAGGCGTGAGTAAACCAAGATTTTTTAGCATTAGTCTGAGAGAAAGAGAATGGAATGTATGAATGGCCTGAGCATATAGATAGATAGATAGTTATAATTATTATAGCTGGGGTCAAAAGTCATGGTTTACTCTGCACTATAGTATCTCAGCAGCTGTCATTTAGCCTATGTGAAACATTAGGATCCTCCAAAATGGTTTAAGTGCTTCAGTTTCACAGTCTTACTCTTGTCTATTTTGGTAATTTTATTGAAACTTAATCACTACTGTAGTATCTATTTTGATTCAGTTAGTTATCATGTTCAGAAATCTATGACCTTAGTTGTGTAAAAGATAATAAGATTAGCTTTGTTGAACAGTGTTATATTGTGTGATGTAATTCTTGGTGAACTACAGTTCATCGCTAATAATGTTTCCAATGGTGAACCTTTTCCACAGAGATGAGAGGTCATGGTTCCGTGAGGTAGAAATTTACCAAACAGTGATGCTGCGTCATGACTGCCTTTTAGGATTCATTGCTGCTGACAACAAAGGTCTGTACACATCAATTTATCAGACTTGTAGTCAGAAGTCATTCTTAAGAGGAGTTTCAATAAGACTAGAATAAATCTAATTATGGTAAATAAATGTTCATTAATAGATATTTTTTTTAGCAAACCTAGAGCCTTGTACTGTAGTTAACTTAAAACCTATCACGCACAGACAACGGAACCTGGACCCAGTTGTGGCTGGTAACAGACTACCATGAGAATGGATCACTGTTTGACTACCTGATGCGATACACGGTGGACACAGCTGGCATGATCCGTATGGCTCAATCCATCGCCACCGGTCTAGCTCACCTCCACATGGATATTATGGGCAATAAGGGTTAGTATTGTTGTTTTTGTTAATGGCAACAGGCTATTTTAAATTACTACTCATCCAAGGTGGTGATGGGCTGGTCTATCAGAGTGAGAGCTGAGTGTTCTCTACCATACCCATAGCTTACTCCGAGTGTTCCTTTTACTTATATATTTTCTAGATCTCAAGTCTTTTCTGTGGATTGACCTCCCTACTGCCAATCTAGAGGTTGGCAGATTGGAAGCCAAAGCGTCACATTTTTCCTTTGCCCCTCAACTTTCCCTTCATAATCGCTGAGGGGCACCGGGCCTTGGGTGGGGCTTTGGTTTCCCGGGCGTTTCCGCATCCTCCTCAGCTCCCCGCTTCGGTCATCTGGGCTTTATTAGTGGTAAGCAGGGAGGGTTCTGTGGGTGTGCTCGGTTATGGCCTTGGCCTTGCTTGGGACCTTGGGGCTGCTCGGCCAGACAGCCTGGGGAACAGCAACAACAACAACAACTACTCATCCAAGGCGGGTGCCCAAAAAAATAGGAGAGCTATTCCCCTGCCAAAGGCAGCTTTCTAGGGCCTTTCCTAGCTGATGCTGAGAGGATTGGGTTCTAGTCATGTGGTGATGGGCTGATCTATCAGAGTGAGAGTTAAGCATTCTCTACCATACCCATAGCTTTCTCTGACTGTTCCTTTAGCTTATATATTTTCTAGATCTCAAGTGATTGACCTCTCTTCTGCCAACCTAGAGGTTGGCGGACTGGGAGCCAAAGCGTCACATTTTTCCTTTACCCCTCAACTTTTCCTTCATAATTGTTAACGGGCACAGGGCTTTGGTGTCCCGGGTGTTTCCGCACCCTCCTCATCCCCTCGTCTGGGAGCGGCTTCGGTCACCTGAGCTTTCTTGGTGGTAAAGCTGGGAGGATTCTATGGGGGTGCTTGGTTATGGCCTTACTTGGGACCTTGGGGCTGCTCAACCAGACAGCCTGGGGAACAATAACAATAACAACAATAATAACTACTCATCCACTCCCTTTTATAAAGTATGTATTTATGTACAGTATGTATATACAGTACTCAGGAATGAATGGAGAATGCTTGTGAATAGATGAGTGAACACGTGGTCAATTGGGGGAAGGGGTCGGGCGCAAATTGGACTAGATAATAGTCCATCAGGCGCCTGGCCCGGGGAGATGGTTTATATGAAGAGTGCGCCTGGAAGTGTGTTGGGCGGGCTTGTGGTTTCGGTTTCGCTGCATGCCTGCCTGCTGAGATCGGAGCCTCTCCGGGTGGTAGGGGGGCCTGGGGAGTGCTGGAGGGACCCTGGTGACCCTGGTCTCTGGGTCTTCTCCTGGATGACCTAGATGTGTGTGAATTTGTATTTTGTTTGAGTGTGTTCATTGTTTTCTGTTATATTGTCCCTATTTGGGCTGTGTCTTGAGCCCCCCCCCCAAAAAAAAAAATAGGAAAAGTGGGGATAGTACATACATACATATACTCAGGCACATACCCCATAGCTGGGGGTGGCCGATTTGAGAAAGATCCCGAACAGGGACAACACAGCACAACATAAAAAAAAAAAAAATAATAAAATAATATATATATATATATATATATATATATATATATATATATATATATATATATATATATATATATATATATATATATAATATATATACAGTATATACCGTATATATAAAATAAAAAATAATAATAATTAGAATAATTCAAACACAGCTAAGTCACCCAGGAGAAAATGCAGAAACCAAGGATCACAAAGGGCCTCCAGCTAATAAACTCAAACCCTCCTTTGTCTTTGGCCCACCTCCACATATCTGATGAAGTTCTGTTGGCTAGACTAAGAATAGCTCATTCGTGTTTGTCTCTTGGTTATTTAATGTCCACCCTGATCGATCTCCTGTATGCTCCTCCTGTCTCTCCCTCCCCTTACTATTTGTAATAATGTTCGTTGATTGCCCTGCTTATTCCCACCATCGTACTACTAGCTATCTCTTGCCTAAATCTTATCCGATTCCCCGACCTCTTCCTTATCCTCCATACTTTGTTTTGTGCGTAGACTCAATCTCCTAACAGAAATCTGATCTAATTCTTCGGGCCAGCCCGATCGATAGTTTTGCCCATAATTCAGTGGTCAGGTTAAACTTCTTTTTTATAATAATATTACTAATGCCGTATAGTTCAGCATAAGAGAGAAATCCCGAAACCCGAACAATTTTCAGTACTGTAGCCTGGTAACTGTATAGGGTAAGTAAGAGTGTACTACCTAACAGTGGCCCTCATAGGGACACTTTTATTTACAGTTAAAGTAACAAAGAGGTGCTAAGTGGTGCTGGAACCAAGGGCAACCATATAATTGACATAACTTTTCGGTGGTGAATTTAGGTTGGGTCACATTTGTTTCTATGCATATTTTATGTACAATTGTAAGTACTTATAAGGTTAATATTTATTATATGCTTTCATTAAAGGGCATAGCTCGCCAAAAATCTCATCCTGTTTTTTTCACTCTTCAAAGCATGTTAATTTGACAAATAATGCACATGTGCTTTGCTTTGTTATAATTTTTACCCTAAAATAGCAAACAAATTTACAATACTTACAGGCTGCACAGCTACTTCACCATCCAGCTCTCCTGAGCTATCAGAAGAGACTGGATGACTCCGTTGTCGACGCCTGCCCGGGATGTAACACAGCACCCCATACCATTAAACACATCATAGAAGACTGCATTTCACACAACCACTTACGCCAACAACACAATCTACACTCAATGAGAGCTCTGTGGGAAAGCCCGATCGTGGCCATGGCCTTTCTCAGGGACTCGGGGCTGTTCGGCCAGGCAGCTTAGGGAACAACAACAACAACAACAACAACAATACTGTAGATATTTATAATTTAAGGGGGGTGATGACATCAGCATGGGCCACCCTTGAAAACAGAGCCGAAATTAAGACCAGTTCACAGTGGTTCACAAGCTAGCCTGGATTTGTTTAACAGATTCACTAATGCTACACTCATTCCAGCTCCAATCCTTGCTATATTAGCTTTTATTCTATGTATGTCTCCAGATTTACTTCCACCCTTGTCAATTGTACCCACCTACAGCCTTGGACAGTTGATAATAAATATCCAAGAGAAGAAAATAACCGGTTCGTTACCAAAATGAAGAACAAAATAGCGCTAGATTCGTTCTCAAAAGCTGCTAGAATGTCGCTAGATAATAAAATAATGGCAACAATCGCTAGTATAATACCACGATCTCTCTAATGTCGATTATTATCACTAATATTCTTAAAATATCATTAGAATTCATATAATGTCTATTATTATCACTAATATTCCTAAAATATCATTAGAATTCATATCACTAGATGCAAGAAAATGCTACTATATCGAAATAAATACCTCTAGATCTAGCAACAAGTATGCTAAATTGGCACTACTATTTGGTCAGACGATTAGCCCTTTCTAAAGTATAAAAAAGGTAAGTGTATATTGTAGCGTTCCTGACGCAGATTACCACAAAGACGCCATCTTGACTCCACGGTAGAACGGTACTCGTATTTTATATCATAATACTGTACATTGTTGTTTGTACTGTTCCTTACTAAGGTTATACCACTAATACAATTTGGACTAATCTTTTTCTATCACCGTCTATCTGTCTAACCTCATAAAAAATAATTACTACGACATTTGAAAAAGTAAAACTTTTCTATTATAGCGCCAACAACAACGTTTTCTATAAAGGAGACAAGTTATAGGAAACTTGTGTACAACTATTGAAAATTTGTTAGTTATATCAAGACGAAGTACAGTATTTGTCATAATTTACCGCTATATCCCACATAATAGTTGTTTTTGTTGCTGTTCCTCAGGCTGTCTGGCCGAACAGCCCCAAGGTCCCGAGCAAGGCCAAGGCCATAAACGAGCGCCTCCACAAAACCCTCCCTGCTTACCACTAATAAAGCCCGGGTGACCGAAGTCACTCCAAGGCGGGGAGCTGAGGAGGGTGCGAAATGCCCGGGAAACCAAAGCCCCACCCAAGGCCCTGTGCCCCTCAGTAATTATGAAGGGAAAGTTGAGGGGCAAAGGAAAAATGTGACGCTTTTGCTCCCAATCTGTCAACCTCTAGGTTGGCAGTAGGGAGGTCAATCCACGGAAGAGACGCCGTCACTTGAGATCTAGAAAATATATACCGGTACCGGGTAAGTAAAAGGAACAGTCAGAGTAAGCTATGGGTATGGCAGAGATTGCTCAGCTCTCACTCTGATAGACCAGCCCATCACAACATGACTAGAACCCAATCCTCTCAGCATCAGCTAGGATAGGCCCTAGAAAGCCGCCTTTGGCGGGGGGATAGCTCCCCTATTTCAACTCCTTTCGGGGTTGGGCACCCGCCTACACACATAATAGTAATTGGCACTTACATATCATCAGAATGCATCTGTGAACGAAGTCTTACTGGAATATGTCACAAAATGACCGAGAATTAACATACTGTAGATACTTTCGAGCCCGGCAAAAGTCTGGTGACTGTATTTTTTCCGGCTATATGGATAATTTAGGTTATTTCCAATGTTCTCTACTTTAATTTACTAATATATGAATCCTTATGTGATACTAAGACATCCCTTCCTTTTCCATGGGGCTAAATATTATTGGGAAACATAATAGAGAAACTGGCACCTCCACAGCTAGATAAAGGAAATTAGTTTGACTGAGGGTGTTATTATGAAAATATAGGTACTCCTGATCTTATTGCTGACGTCACCTAGGGCTACTACTTACGTCACTATTCACCCCCCAAAACACAAAAATGCATGTATTTAATAATATGAGATACCCAGCATACTAATATTTTACATAGGAGTATGTTGTACATTGACAATGACGATTCTGGGGATATCTGAGTAAGTGAGCTATGCCCTTTAATTTCATTTGGGGATTATTGGATTTAAGAACTACTGTATATTTATTAATATTTATTGAGGCTTATATTTCTCTCAAAAGCAATAGTTCTTCCAGAGAAACTAACTATAGGTAGCACCAACGAAGTTGACAATAATCTGGACCCCTTAACTTCTTATAGCTCAAAATGAATGAAAGCAATCAAGCTGACATTTCTATCATTTGGAAACAGTCCACCAGGGAATAGGTGTGGAAATTTACAGCCAGTTTGCTCAAGGTCCTTTTGAGTTACGAAGAGTTTAGGGATCGAGATAATTGTCAAGTTCGTTGGCACTACCTATAGCACTCAAATCTTGCAATACAACCATAGGAACAGCAATACTTTACACAGAAACTGCATTGAATCATTGATCCTTCAAATTTCTAAAGCAGCTTAGATATAATATAGCATAGTATTGTTTTGTATAGGTGTGATATTGTTAAAACTGATTCAATGTGTACATAGCCATTAGTGCTCACAACTGTATAGTATAGAGTTAAGTTCCCAATAACCTTCTTTTGATATGCAACCCAACATGTGTGGAATTAATTTTTTTTTGTTCATCGCAAGAAAGCTAGTTCATTGATTTAGTTAAAGTAAATAGAGCTATAAAGGCGGGATTTGACATTTTATTTTCCCCTACCACAGGAAAGCCAGCCATCGCCCATCGAGACCTAAAGAGCAAAAACATCTTGGTAAAGTCCAATGGTACCTGTGCCATCGCAGACCTTGGACTGGCTGTGAGGTACGACTGTGGCACTGATACCGTTGACATAGTGCCCAATAACAGAGTCGGCACCAAACGTTACTTAGCTCCAGAGGTCAGTATTGTGATCTGAGAGTTTTTATTGGTGTTACGTGTGAGAGTGGTAGTGGGGGAGAATGTGTGTTTATATGTGTCTATATAAGTGGATTAGTTCGGTCAAACACATTATTTACAAAGTTATTTAGATCAATTACCTCCAGAAACTCAGGAGAATAAGGTTTAAGTTGTGGATTATCAATCCAATATTTGAAATCACCACAGAAAAGCAGTGCCCCAGGTTTAGATGAAAATGCCAGGCAGCTTAGGAAACGACCACAACAACAACAACTCTACTCTATAAAGTCTCTATAATTGCTCCAAGTGCCCGGCCGGTAAATTATTGCAATTCTTAAACTTTGCTGATTGAAATAAATTAATACTTCTAGGATTTCAAAAGTAAAAGGGTCATAACCACAGCTAGTGTGGACATTCATAAGTGCTTTAGGATAAATGAGAGCAACGGCATAACCCCGGCGATCCACAGCAGGTCTGGGAACATTGATTATAGAATTTGTCTTAGAGAGAGCTTTACAAATCACAGTAGTCTCAGATTCCCATAGCCAATTCTCAGTTAGGCACAGCATGTCCAGCTTGAACTCATCAAGAGTCTCATTAATGTAATCCATCTTGTTGCGCATCGAGCGGATGTTTAGAAGACCAATTTTTAAATGACTTAACCCTCCAGCCCCGGCTATGTATTATATATATATTCCTCGAAACCCGGGTGTTTTGGCCGAAAAACGTCTAGGCTAGGCTACCGTATATTCGTTAATCAGACTGCTTCCCGCATTCCCGCACATCCCCAAGAGTAGCTGTGTTATTTACCTGTAGAATGGCATTAAGTAGAGCTCTCTAAGTCAACTGGTTGAGCTGTGATGATGATTTCATTGGAGATAACTTTATGGCCAAAACAGCCACTTTACACCACTTTTCGATACTTAACAACAACATACAGGCACACACGAACAAGCGACGCTCTCCTTCTTGTGGCCGGAGATGCGGGGCGACGGTCCAGCCGGCTGTTGTTTACATGCGTCGGACCGACGCCTCGCACACGAAGCTCACAGGCTTTCAACCACTGGGCGTTCAAGAGACCTTCCGGGTACCTGTTATATGCTTTTTTATGGGCGTTCAAGAGCCCTTCCGTGGTGAGAGGGTTAAGACTGGCTTCATCAAGTTTTTTGAATGAACAAAATTTGTATTCTCAATCACTATTTTCTGTTGAGCAATCATGACTGGGTAGTTTCTATAAGAGGCAAAATGATCAATGGACTGATTTGTTGCGATTTTGGAGTTCATATCTCCTCGCTTTGCAGAGGAGCAATATATACATTTAGGAGAATTTTTGTTACTAAGTGAATAATGTATAATCAGTAAAAGTCCTGTAATCTGAACACGGATAATCCGAAAATCCCAATGATTGAATTTTTTAAGGCGGCTGACGGAGTCATTTTCCGTATACCAGTGCTCTGATCTGTGGTCACATTCGCTAATTTCACTCGATTTTCGGACCTTATAGTGCTCGTAACTCCCTAGTGATGACTCCCACGCCGTCTACAAGTGGTGAGGGAAAGAAAAAGGAGAAAAGGAAGCATGTTATACCATATCATGTCTTTATTTATTAATCATGTGCATATTTATAGTGTTTTCAGGGGTCCCTCCCAACAGTCTGAATAATCCAATAATCTGAAGCACTGTCGGTCCGCTGCCATTCGGATTAAAGCACTTTTACTGTAATTCCCTTTCTCCTCCTTTTCAGTATTTGGACGACTTGATGAACATGAATCACATTGACTCATTCAAGAGAGCCGATGTGTACGCTCTGGGGTTAGTGTATTGGGAAATAGCTCGCCGATGTAACACAGGTTCGTAATTTTAGTGGTGAGCGGAACTATATATATACTGTACTGTATATATTATTTTGTTCTTCAACTGATAGTAAATTACCATGTCCCCATCTCCATTACTCAGCTATTGGAAAGATTTTGTGGCAAAATTAGTTGTTAACTATTATAACTTAGCATTAATATGATGCATAGACATAGTGGTTTTATATTTTCCATAAAGTATAGAGAGGGAAGAATCGGTGAAAGATGCAATTGGAAAGTTACTAGTGGAAGAAGTGCAAGTAAGGAAAAGTTATGTTGAGTATTTTTAATCTTTGCTAAATGTAAGAGATGGAAGGGAGGCAGTGGTTGGAGATAGTTTACCCAGGCCACCCAGGTGGCAAGGATTGGGAAGAATGAGGTGAAAGAAGTAGTGAGACAAATGAGAGCGGGAAAAGTAGAAGGTATAGATGGTATTGCTGTGGAGTGTATAAAGAAGGGTGGAAATGTGATAATAGATTGGCTGGTGAGACTATTCAATGTGTGCTTTGTTGTGTCAATGGTACCACAAGACTGGAGGAGTGCATGTATTGTGCCGTTGTACAAAGGGAAGGGAGACCGGCAGGAATGTTCAAGTTATAGAGGTATTAGTTTATTATCCCTTGATCCTTTGGCAAAATCATACATGTTAAACTTCTTCAACCATCTTTGGACTTCGGGCCTCTTTCCCCATGATTGGCGTCAGGCATTAGTGGCACCGATAGCCAAACACGGCAAAGATCCAAGCTCCCCTGCTAACTACCGGCCTATTTCTCTGACGAGCTGTATCTGCAAACTGATGGAGCAGATGGTTAACGTTCGACTGATGTGGTGTATTCGGCACTTCCGTATCCTCTCTCCTCATCAGTTTGGTTCCCAGCCCTCTCGGTCTACTCTGGACTCCCACGTCCTCCTCGACTCTGCCATTCGTCGAGGTTTTCACGGTCGTAAAATCACCGTGGCGGTATTCTTCGACATCCAGAGGGCATATGATACCACCTGGCGTCATTCAGTGTTGAAGTCTCTTCACGATCATGGGATTCGGGGATACCTCCCGTTGTATATTTCCAACTTCCTGTCTCACCGAACATTCAGAGTCCGTATTGACGACACTCTTTCGGACGCCTTCCAGCCTCAACGAGGGATCCCTCAGGGGAGCGTCTTAAGTGGCGCCCTTTTTACCATCGCAATAAATGGTGTTCTTGCGCATTTACCACATGGGGTTCAGCATAGCCTCTACTTTGACGATCTTGCGATTTATTACTCCTCCCGCTCCCTCTGGCACATCCAGAGGATTTTAAACAAAGCTATCACAAACATAACGGGTTGGGCTACATCTGTTGGCTTCCAATTCTCGGCGGAGAAGACTAAGGCTATTATGTTCTTTAACTCTCCAGCCCCGGCTATGTATTCCATACATATTCCCCAAAACCCGGGGGTTTTGGCCGAAAAACGTCTACGCCTAGGCTACCGTATCTTTGTTATTTTGACTGCTTCCGCATTCCCATGCATCCCCAAGCGTATATGTGTTTCGTACCTGTAGAATGGCGTTAAGTAGAGCTCTCTAAGTCAACTGGTTTAGTTGTGATGACGATTTCATTGGAGATAACTTTGTGGCAAAAACAGCTACTTTACACTACTTTTTGCTACTTAACAATAACCTACAGGCACACACGAACAAGCGACGCACTCCTTCTTGTGGTTGGAGATGCGCGGTGTCGGTCCAGCCGGCTGTTGTTTACATGCGTTGGACGGACGCCTCGCACACCAAGCTTACAGGCTTTCAAGCTGCCGGAGCCTCAGAGCCCTACCGGGTAGCGCGGGGGGTGTTTGTTATGGGTGCCTCAGAGCCCTACCGGGTCTGGAGGGTTAAAGACAAACGTTGGTTCAAAGGTCAGGTTGCACATTATGCGCACCCCCATTACGTTCTCCTCAAACGTCAGGTTCTTAGGCCTAGTCTATGACTCTCACCTCAATTGGAAAGCCCATGTTGCTTCTGTTAGAGCAAAATGTCATTCGGCTCTCAACCTCCTGAAGAAATTATCTTTTACTACTTGGGGCGCCACGCGTTCCACATTGACCTTATTATATAAAGCTACCGTTCTTTCCATCATCGACTATGGGTGCTCCATCTACGGGGCGGCCTCTGAGACAACTTTGAAACTACTTGACCCGCTCCATCACCAAGGACTCCGCCTGTGCTCAGGTGCTTTCCGTTCGTCTCCTACTCTATCGGTGTTAGCGGATAGTGGCGAACCACCACTGCAATACCATCGTGATCTCGTTACCATGCGTGGGGCTTTACGGCTTCAGGATGCTGACTCCCCAGCCAGTGACCTCTTACGTGAGCCGCACGCTCCTAGCCTCGACTTCTCTAGCAGAGCTACTCTTCTCCTTACCTCTACTTCCCTCAATATCCGTCTCTGTCCTCCTGTTCCTTTGCATCCGCCATGGACCTTGAGCCTCCCGCATATCTGCACATATTTATCCTATCTATCTAAGCGTAATATTACTGTTTCTGCTGTTCTATGCCAACACGCCCTTGAACATGTCTGCCGTAAACCGCCCCATACATCTATACTGATGGGTCCAAAGATTCCCTGGAAGTCGGTTGTGCAGCAGTATCCCCCACAGACCGCAAACAGATATCGCTCCCAACCCAGGCTACGGTTTTTACAGTGGAGTTACTTGCTATACAGGCTGCGCTTGACATCATATGCGACTCTCCACCTTCACGCTTTGTTATCTATAGTGATTCTCGGAGTGCACTTGATGCACTTTATGGGTTCAACCCACGCAATAAATTAGTTATGCAGCTCCAGAGGTCCTTCCATTCTCTATATGAACGAGGGTTCACGATTCAAGTTTGCTGGGTGCCTGCACATGTTGGTATCCCAGGTAACGAACTTGCTGATCGGGTTGCCAAAGAGACCACCGTTTTACCGGTAGCACATGATCATTTGCCAGTTGATGACTGGATTACTGCGTTGCGGCCTATTATTACCCACCGTTGGCAAATCTTTTGGTCCTCGCAATCCTCCACCACCAATCTTCTCCGCAGTATCAAACCTACGGTTAGCCCTTGGCGTTCGTCTTTCCACTCTGCCCACCATAGTGAGGTTCTTTTGACGAGGCTCCGAATTGGTCATACACGTTTGACTCATGGTTATCTAATGTCGTCTCCTCACGGCCCTCGACCCCTATGCACTACTTGCGACAAGCCCTTAACGATTCACCACGTCTTCTCAGACTGTCTTATTTTTTCCCACCTCCTATCTCTTTATTTCCGTACCGGCACATTTACGGATATATTTGTAGATTCTCCCTCATTCTCGACCTACCGTATTCTTCGCTTTCTCAAAGATTCCTCTCTCCTAGATAAGATTTAATACCCTTTCGACTTTTCCTACTTTATCTTGAATAGTCGCCCATTTTATTCTAATCCTTCGGGCCAGCCCTGTGAGAGCTCTTTTAGGGAGCTCGGTGGTCTGGTTAAACTACTCTTCACAAAAAAATTTTTTTTTTGTAGATCTGGAGAAGGCCTTTGACTGGTTGCCAAAGGAATTAATGCAGTGGGCTATGAGAAAACTCGGAGTAGAAGAGTGGCTAGTACTGTACGTGTGATAATGAAAATGTATGAGGGGTCACGGGCAGTAGTTAGAGTGAATGGGTGTACGCTTCATGCGGTAGAGGCGCAAGGACATATGCTTCAGAAACATAGCCTGTCAAAGCAGATGATATCAACAGAATGGAACGCAATGAGATGAGAATGGTGAGATGGATGTGTGGTGCCAAACTGCAAGATAGGATATCAAGTGAAGAGCTAAGGAAAAGGTTAGGTATCAAGAGCATCAGTGATGTGATACGTACTAGCAGGCTTCAATGGTTTGGACATGTGAAGAGGATGGATGAACAAAGCTGGGTGAAAAGATGTAAATCCATAAATGTGGAGGGAGCTGCACCAAAGGGCGGACCATCAAGAAAGACGTGGGATCGGACTTTGCGGTCTGATCTTAAATCAAAGAACCTGACAAGTGAGGCAGCTCTTAATACGGTTGCCTGGAACACCGCCATTAGGACGTGAGACCGGAAACACGCTTCGTGTGGAACACTCGGTCTGTAAAATGTATGTACAGTATATGCACTTCATATACGGTACTACACATAGGCTCCCCCCTGTAACTACTCTCCTTGACGCGGATGGGGGGCTTCGGGGCCGGCGACTGGGGCTTGATGGGGGATGGTTGTGGTCATTTCCCTTCCTATCTCCCCTCGAGTTTTTGTCGTCAGCTTGACTAATTTTGAGTAGTTTTTCCATTTCTCTTTCTATGTTTTATGTTTTTCGGCAACCTATATCTCATGTCTCCCTGGCCTGGCTAGGTAGCAGACTCCTGACCTGATTTGTCTCTTCGGTTGCTGTTGTGGCCGGACTGACTTGATTCCCTTCGGTTATGCATTTTTTGCTTCTCGATATGTTTTTTTCTACCTTCGACCTGATCTCTCGTTCTTCGCCCTGATCACTTCTTGGTTGGTGTTGCGGTGTAGCAGTTCTTGCCTCATCCTTCGGCCCTGCCCTATAAGAGCTCTGATGTGGAGCTCATGTGGTCCGGCTGAACTGGTGAATTGGCGAGAAATGTCTGTGTCTTCACCTTCCTCGATTTGTTCCCCTCCTGCCCTTCCCTATCTATCTTGAATTGTTTAGTTATATATCTTGATCGAATCCTTCGGGCCAGCCCTGTGAGAGTTCTTTTGTGGAGCTCAGTGGCCTGGTTAAACTAATTTTAAAAAAAAAAACAAGTCTAAGAAGCTCGCCACCTCGCCTAGGCAGGATATGGCCTTAGTAATAATAATAACAATTATAATCTGGTCTTTTGTTTCTCGAAAATGCCAGTTCTTCCGGGGAATTCACTTATGATCGGAATGTGTTACACCACAATTAAGAGAAATATGTCATTGTTCATATATAGTAAATGCCTCAACTGTGGAAATGGCAGCAGCTAAAGCCTGAATTAATTTGTGACTGTGCCTCTCGCAAAATCATAACTTTTCTGGAAGAGAAAGGTTTTAAGCTGTCCCTTAAAAGATTAAACATAATTTAGCATTAGTATGGACAAATATACTCATTCCCAAACCAACTGCAACAAATTTCAGGTGGAGGGTGTGAGGAGTACCAGCTGCCATACTACGACATGATCCCCACCGACCCGACCATAGAGGACGTGCGTAAGGTGGTGTGTACATTCAAACAACGTCCCGTCATACCCAACAAGTGGCAGTCTTGTGAGGTCAGTACATTTACCTATAGTCATAAGATCTTCTCAGTCTACACAACCCGACTGATTGGGAACATTGTCTCATGCGTGAATTCATGAGTACACCTCCTTTATGATACCATGTTAACTTCTCAATGCCTGGTAAATATGATAGATCGTTTCAGCTATTGTGAAGAGTGTAGTGTGCTGACTGAGAATATAGCCCTCAGGCCGTAGCTCGGTTGGTAGAGCTCTCACCTGCTGACCACGAGGTTGACGGTTCGAGCCTCGGGCCAGCCAGTGAGCTATTGGCAGATGTCAGTGCTGTTGGTGAACGGTGCGGTCTAGCAATCTGTGGTAACTGTTCACTGAAGTCCCTGACTTATCAGGGCACCCACCCTAGCCCAGCTATTCATCTGGGAGTGTATGGTGGTAAAAACTGCATCAGACAGAAAATTTTCATCTTACCATTCTCAAAAGTTTTCAAGATGTATTAAGAAACTTGGCAATAAATGTGTCTCATAGACTGAGGTAAGTGTTTGGTTCAGATTATTTACCCTAGTATTTTGGACAAAGTCTGTAAGACAAAGATAAACATTTGAAAATCTGTAGAGTTTCACATTTGTGGACAAGATCCTTTCTTGCCCTACTCACAGCCCTACACATCAAGAATTTTACCCTGGCATTCTTTGTGTCTCTTTCTCTTTCTCGTATTGACTTCACATCTTCTTTTGGATATGCACTGGAGAAACCTCAACTCCACTGTGAGGACACCATTATACTTGTAGATATTTTGGGTAATATTCAAACATTCTATGTTGTCTACAATATACTTCTGCCCCCCCCCCCAGGATCTGCGAGTAATGAGCAAACTTATGAAGGAGTGTTGGTACCACAACGCCGCTGCCCGACTCACAGCCCTGCGCATCAAGAAGACCCTGGCCAACCTCGGGGCCCTGGACGACCTAAAGTGTTAAGTCACCTATATCTCTCTCTCTCTTTCCGTCTCAGACGCACCCTAAGGAAATATTCTGAGGACGTCATTAGGTTTGAATTCTGGGTAACATTAGACAATTATATTTAATTTTGGATTTTTGAGAATGGGAGGGTTAATTGACATAAACTGTACCACTTTGGATCTCAGTGATACCTTCAAAGCTGAATAAAATCTTCCAATGGTAGCTCTATGCATCAGGAAGACCCTGGACGACCTCAGTGTTAGTGACAGACTCTCACTGGGGAAACATTAACTTCTTCACTAGGAGGATGCCTTTTTTGATTTACTCTATTAGTCCATAAACAATTCTGCACAGTCTAGGAAGCACAGTTGTGACCATTAATAAGGATACTCTCATTTGAATCTTTGAACCTTTTAAGTCATGTTCTGTAGCATCAGAGAAATAATATAGCTTAGTATTGCCTCGTTTGTGTTGGATACGGATTCAAATAGGAGCGTTGCTATTAATGCTCACATATGTACCTGCTAGAGTTTTAGGGTTAATTGAGATACTATCAATCCCTTTGAATATCTACATGGCCTTCCTAAGCTTATAAAAATCATCTAATGCTATCCAGAATGAGATTTAACTGATGTTATCATATTGAAGGAGTTAACCCCAAGCCACACATTAGAGAGACCAGGGCTGGGATTCATCAAAGTTACCATCCAAATCATACTTACCATTCCCATTTACCACCGCACTACCATCATCATATAAACAACTGGTATGGAGAATAGCTCTGATTCTTTTAGTGCATAATGAATCATGGATTAGATCTTGGTGGTACGGTATATATGTTAATGAATCCGGCCCCTGGATGACCCTCAAGCATTATATCCGGGATGCGCACTGGGGAAATCTTAAGTAATACCTCTCTCATTCCTCCTAGTAGTATTTCACTCTATAGCTGCTTGGAGAGTGAATGAGTTGTTGTCTGATCTTTGGATATAATGAACTGGTGATATGTGAGAGATTTATCATAGGTAAATAGCTTCTGTAGTAGTACCATAAGCTTTGTTTTGTGGTTTTCAATATTGCAGATATATAACAGTAAAGCATATGAATGCTTTTAAGTGCATATAGTAATAGCATTTCAGAGGTGAACAAAATGGATTCTTTGCCGAACAAAAACCAAAAACGCTCTACTAGAACAAGCTGATTATTTTGCTGGGAGGGATCATAAAAGCAAAGAGAATCTTTTATTTGTCAAGATTTTAGTTTTTTTCCCCTTCGGTGTATAGTAATTATATAATGCTCCTAATTTATTAATGCATATAACAAAATGACTACAAATTTAATAGGGTGCAAGTTTGGAGTATTGGAGATAATTATAGTCTATTCATCATAACTAGTGTAAAAATCCTGATTCCCAACCTCACATAACTCAAAAAAGCCACAAGCAATTGTACTGATTTTTAGAACATATGGGAATAGTCTACCAGTAAATATGTCTGGAAATTTACAGCCCGTTTACTCTAGCCTTTTCTGAGCTATGAGAGGCTACGGGTGAACATTTCTAGACTTATAATGAATATAAACTAAAAAATTAAGGCATTATGGAGAGGTATTACTGTGGCTTTATTTAAATATTTAGCCAGCAATTTGGCTATCTTAAGGGAGAGTTTTAGCTAAGAAAAAAAACTTAAAAAGTTAAAAAAAAAAATGCTGTTTTTAAATGCCAAGTGTTACAATTATGTATGCCAAGACAGTGTCGTCGTCACATACTCTGCATACTGGGCCGGTTACAACAAAACATTTTGCCACTGTTCCATATACGCCAGGGTCAGAACATCATTACGGCGATATCTCAACATAAAAAGAAAACCTAATAGACAAATACCTCCTCTTAAAGTGCTTAGGTTATGTAATTACTGTATGCTGGGATATGGACAGTAACGTGGTTCTGACACTGACGATGAAAGACATGGGGAAGATTAATTAACTGCACCGGCTCTTTACAAAGTATTATCTTAGGTTTGTTTTTAATCCTATGAACTCCTTTATATGCTGATAAGAATGATCATCTTAGGGATAATATATTTAAAAGTTAATGCAATATTTTAAAAATTTGTGACTCCTAAGAGGTCCTTCCTAGCGAGTAAATTATGTTCACTAGTTCAAATTTCAAGGTTTTAAATTTTCAAGGGTTAAGCATCTGTGAAAAATACTATGTTTAAAGGAATTTGTGGTTGTTAGTGCTTGTACATAATTACATGTGTGTGTGTGAATGAATGTGTTTTCATTTATTGCTTTTATTAATTTGTATATACAGTATATGTGTGCCTTCATGCATAGAGTGTATGAAAATCTTTTATATATATATATATATATATATATACAGTTTTATATATTTCTTTTTGATCATCGCATACATTTTTCCTCCATCCTTTATTAGTTAAGGAGTAGGAAGAAACCGTTGTAGTGCTGTTTATGTTTTGTTTCTTATTATCTTATTTCAAAGGGGAGTTATGCGAGCATTTTTAGCCGTCTATTTTTTGGGGCGATTGTTGTGGTCTGAAAAGTGCAGAATTTTATTTATTTATTTTTATTATATTTTTTAACCCATGCCAGCTAACATAATTTACCTTCGAAGTTGTTAGCTGTACTAATCTAGCCTTATAACAGCTCAAGCTCAGCAGGATACAAAAATACCCGGTATCCTTCATCATCATCATCGTCGTTAACAAATTAACAATAGTAATTTGAAAGAGGCTTTGATATTACAAGAACAAATTTGCTTATCAAAATTTGCCAGAGAAGATGCTCGTGTGAGGTATGGAAGAGCTTTTTCCCATTAACTTTTTATTGGTAATTTAAAACATTTGGGGCAACCTTTTGTCAATATTTTAGATAGATAGAGTACACTAGCCAATTTATATGGGGTGTTCCAAGGATTACACTAGCCAATTCTGATTCATATGGGGTGTTCCAAGTAGTAGCCTACACAAAATGTTTAAGAAACAATTACCCTCAAAAAATTAATTTGAGTTAGAATAATTAAAATTAAAATGTAAAACTTGCAAACTAAATATATAATATTTAATATATATATATTATATAATATATAATATAAGTTTGTGTCGAAATGTACGATAGTTTAGGTATACTTTGAAGCTATTTTTATTGATCTAACTACTATGTTTTTGTGAGTATTTGTTAATTGATATACAGGACTAACCACCTCGTACAAAATGGTGTGTCTACTCTACCGGGATATATAGTAAATATTGAGTATTCTAGATAGCTGAAATCTTATATATCTTCTTTATTTAGCAACTGCCAAACCAATATTACCCAAAGACTTGCTGAATAAATCACTCATTTGACTACCTTGACTTCCAGTGGTTTGATATTTTGTTCAGGCAGCTCTTCCATTTATTTGTTATTGTTCATTATGAGATCAAGTAATACGGATATTCACACTGTCTTGTAAATACATGTAGTATAGCATTTCCTTTTATCCGTCTGCTACAGTATAAAGGATCTCCGAAAAAGTATATACTGTAATAATTACCTAGAGTGCATCTATTGTTATACTGGTTAACCCTTTGCGTACCGGCGACGTCTTTTTTTTAGTATATTTTAGCTATACTGTATTTAGACAATATTGTGCAGTTTTAGGGGGGTGACCTGTTTTTGTTCTGTCCTTTTCTATCTTTCTCTGGCTTGTATCCATTTGGCCCCATTCAGCCTACTGTTTTAAGACGTTTATCCCCATCCAGGTGTCAATTTTTTACTGGTGAGCGGTAGCGAGCCAGCATATTTTTTATCTTTGTTTGACAGCAGGCTAAATTTGTAAATTTTTTGATAGAAAAATTTCTCCGGCGAAGCCGGATTTCTTCATATAATGCTGGCTCGCTATCGCTCGCCAGGAAGAAATCGACACCTAGATGGAGATAAACGTCTTAAAATAGTTGGCTGAATGGGGCCGAATGGATACAAGCCAGAGAAAGAGAGAAAAGGACAGAAATAACAAAAAGCAGGTCACCCCCCTTAAGAAGGATCTGTGGTAGTAAAACGGGTTAAATGATATACTGTACAGTAGTTTGAAGCATGGTAATTGCTGGAGGCCCTTTTTGAACTGACTAATTTTGTCTAATAGTAGCCAGAATATAATAAAAAAGACTTCGCCAGTACAGAAGGGGTTAATGTTATCTCCTGCCCTGATGCTCAGTTTATTATGTTTTAGTGTAGACTAGAGACCCTGTTGTAAGAGAGAGCGGACATCTTTTCTTTGGACGCCATTTTGGTGCCGTAACTTGCGATTCCTCCTAATTTGCAAGCTCACTATAGCTCACCAGGATAAAATCGACACCTAAGTGGCATGAAAGGTCTTAATATTGACAAAAATGGGGCGAAAGGTCTTAACATTGCCAAAGTAATAGAGCGAATATCTTGAAATATCAACTCTAATAGGGCTATACATGAGGGAGAAGGGGGTCCAGAAAGAAAACAAAATCCTCCCGTTCAGGTTATCTTGTTCCCTGACGCGAAGTTGATTTTAATTTAATTAGCTTTGCTTTATGTTTTGCATTTTAAGGTTTTAGTTTTGTATTGTTGGCTACATAAACAGATTTTTACACTTTTTAATTCACTGGGGCAAAATTTGTTGCAAATTTTTTTGACCCCTTGAGGATTTTCACGCATTTTGACAGTATATTCTGGCAATTATTTGACGATTTTATTAAGTAAAAGAGGGATCTGTGCGAGTCAAAAGATTAATAGAGATCAACTTTACCCTTTTCATTGCTAGAGGTCTTTCCTAAGCTGCAATGTTTTTTCTAATAGTAGCTAGAAGAAATTGCTAAAGTACGGCATGATCCTGGAAAGGTTAACTACCACAATGGACAAAAAGGTCTTATTATGAAATATGCTTGGCTTTTCCCCTACTTTTGAATTATTTGTTACATGAGCATAATAATTTAATTGACTGCTTTCTGTTCCCTTGCTATGGTGTATGGTGAAAAATTAATAATATGTTTTGAAGAGCTAAAGAATGTGTTTTTGGATATACTGTATACAGAAGTGTATGATGTCGTACTTTTTATCTCAACTAATGTAATATTTAGTGTACCTGAACATACAGTAATTCATTACTTAATTTGGTACAACCGGGAAATTGAATGAAACCTCTCATACTATTAATTATTTCATGTTATACAGTACCTGTATTTTGAAATTTTGCAGAAAATAAATATGTACCAGGTATTTAATAATATATCTGTATATTGTCAATTACGAAGAAAAAACCTCTGCAACAGTTTTATAATTGGTCACCCAATTATTTTAACCCCTTTTAATTGATATTGCGAAACTCGACAGCATAACAATTACAATAATCGCAACGTAAATATTAGCCAAATGGAGATGACTAAATAGAATCGCCATGCGTTAAAAAGTACAATTTGTGTAACCCAAAATTAATGAGAATATAAGAGAACATAAGCTGGTCATGGACAGCACAAAGATCCATGGAGGGCACCTTTACTATCCCATTTATAGAAATGGTCTACACTGACCAGGGCACTCTCAGAACGAGGGGCGGCTCGCTCCTCGGTGTTACTATATTGAGTGGCGAACCCATCTATAGGTTCTATAGGTAGGTTCACTTCCCTATAGAAGGTCTAACACATGGATTGGATCAGATAGAAGCACTTTGTACTATGGAGCAATGATTTATTAAACTAACAAGGAACTCGACTCGCTGCAGGTTTGCAATAGCAGATAATGTCTTTTTACCTTTATATTCTGGCTATTATTAGACAATTTCATCAGCCTATGTTAATTTGGATTGTTTATTGAGACCATACCCCTTTGAATTCTAGAGGTACCGTAGATTATAACTAAAGAAAATTGTCTAATGATAACTCTAATATGGTTAAAATAATATCATCGTGCTGAAGGGGTTAACTATCAATTATTATTATTATTATTTTCACTTGGTCATAGTCACTTAATATGATGACTGATATTCTATGGTTGTGCAAGAATATGTTTGGTTTATTTGTGTTGGAAGTTTTGTGACATAATATATTAATTTTGTAATTTAATTCTACTTTGGTTTTATCTGTAACGCATAAGAAAGGAGTGTCCGCGATCCATACTGTAGGGTAGATCTTATATGTACGCGGGGGCCCAATTACAGGCTGGCAAACGGGAGCCTATTCATATTCTGTCCCACAACTGAGTCCCTTGTTTTTAGTTACTGTACTGTATAATAATTAAATATACAAAATTAAAGATATGCTCTATAGTTCCCATTATGCCCCTGCATTTAATTAAACATACAAAGTTAAAAGTTATATTCCATAGTTGCCATTATGCCTTTGGAAGTGATTAAATAGCTAAAACAATGGAGCTGCATGTATATTTTCCTGTACTTCCTCTCACACTCAGTCCCACTCCCCAGTTTGCCACCTTGCCTAATTAGTATGTGATATCGATAACAATTACTCAATAATAAGTATAGTAAGAATATATTGAGTCAAAATATACCTTATCTATTGTACACTTTAGTACTTAACTTTATAAAATCTAGCTACTATTTCTTTGTGGGTATTTTTAAAGTCAATATTGCATACTAATTGGACTACCACATACGAATTGGCTAGTCTACCCTCTGTATTGTATAAGAATGTGGCCAAATCAGCAACATTATGATGTATTAATGTTATACACAAATTATGAAAGTGCCAAAAGTCACCTGTAATTCCATTAGATCTGTTTCTGTGATTATATTTTCCAAACGAGGTTGAAACTGTCAATCAGAATTCCTCATTACCAAATTGAAATACTCAACCACTTATGAGATTTTTTATATAAGTATAATTACATCATTTTTATATGATATTGGCCTAGATGTGCTGCCTTAACTTACGCTCCAGATGATGATTGTCTCTTAGTTTTAGCTTTTGTTTTATGGTAGTTGTTCAAGGTTTTTGTTGTTATTTTCCTTGATGTTGACCCTTTGAGTACGGGAGGCCTATTCTGAGTTATTTTCTCCAAAACATATGACGTATATACTGTATATATATGATTTCGCCAAAGGTGGTACAGTATTTAAAAATAAGAATAAGTATTTATAAGTACAGTAGTGGGAAGTGAGAGACGGAATCTCCCAACTGCAACGCAGCAGCCCCAGCTGTACCTTGCCACCTCTAAGATCCATGTGGGTGTGTTGGGAGTTTACACTACCCCCAACTACAGAGCTGAATATCCTCACTGGTGATCTGGGCTATATTGTCAACCACATTGACATAAAACTTGAAAACTAACTCAAAAGTTACTGTTCAAATTAATATAACAAACTCATTAAAATTAAAAGCTATCGAAACGACAACACACTAATCAAAATCTATATGTGGAAAAATGCTTTTAACCCTTTCACGTTTTTATGACGCAGAGGTTGCCAGATTAGCAATAATAAATAGAGTTTTCTCACTCTTATAATTACCTCTCCAAAATTAGTTTTCTGCCCACAGCTAACTCAAAGACAACTGCAGAGGTTGAAGTAACTAAACTAAAGGTTTCTAAATACCCCTGATGGTAACAAAGGCTTTAAAGTATCCCTAATAGGCTCAAAATTGCGTCAAAAACCTGAGAGGGTAGTTTCCACATAGCGATTTTGATAATTTAATTTGACTTATATTGTCCTTGTCCCAATTTTGATTTGTTTAGTTTGCAAGTTTTACATTTTAATTTATTGGAAATTAAACTTTGAAAATAACAAACTTATAATATCCACATATCTGTACACCCCTACACGAGACAGTAGGTTGGTTTCCCAATGTGTAATTGGTCAACTGACTTGATACTCTTTGCAGCAATGTTAGCTAGAGTAAAGCAATAGAATTTGACCATACTCAAAGGGTTAAGTCTGACTAAATTACTGATTAATGCAGTGCAGTGGAGAGATTGTTGTAAAAGTTTGGTTCGTAGGATGTTAAGGTTTCATTTTCATACTCTGTTTTTAAGATCACAATTTGTATCAGTTATGTTCATGAACATTACATCTCATTTATCATAATTAACTCTTATTCTTCAAGTTATCATCTGCTATAATTTTGTTGAAATAATTATAGTTTACTTTCTCGAGATGACATGTTGCTTAAGTTTTTACACTATATTTTCCTGTGGTACTTTCTTGAATTGAAAACAATCGATCACTATTGATTTTCCTTGCTTAATCTTTGGTTTAAATCCTCCTTTTTAAAACAAAATCTTAAATCCCATATTTAATTTGTATTTGTTATTATTAGTAGTACAGTACTATTATTATTATCGTACAAGTATTTTATTTGACGCTTCCTACCCGGGCGAAGAATAAAAAAAGACAAAGTGACAAAGTAATATGTATTATACTGTACATTAGTAAGGAAATTCCTTATTCTATGAGTACTTTATCTTTTCATTAGTATTAACTCTTTCAATGCGGGTGATGTCTTTTCTATTTTATTGTAGCTATATTTAGACAATTTTACGCAGCTTAGGAAGAATCTGTAGTGGCTATAAAGATTAATTAAGATAGTTTGCAGCCTTTTAATCGCTAGAGGCCCGTAAAGTGAAGAAAATTGTCTAATAGTAGCCAGAACACAATGAAAAGAATATTGCCGTTCCTGAAAGGGTGAAGAAGCAGCATTGGCTGCAACAAGTGAGATAAGGACACAAATGCAGAGTAGGACCCAAGATTATTCAACGTTTAGCCAGACACGGCTTCTTCAGGCTGAAGAAGCCGTGTCTGGCGAAACGCTGAATAAACTTGGGTCCTACTCGGCTTGTGTTTCCTTACCTCAAAATTCACACAATCACCAACTCATATTTAATATAAATATTATTATTATAGTTTGTAAGGTAGAGTGACTAGCATAGTTTATGTTCTTAATACTTTTGTTTTTTACCCCTTTAAGTTTTATGTGATTTACCATAGTCATATTTTTTCCAGCGAACGATAAATTAAATCCCTTATCAACTTATTTCTCAATATGTAAAGGGAGAACATGAAGCAACAAATATAATTACAAACATATTTTGCTACACAATCTTGACACTTGCCAAGTAATCAAGATGGGGACATGGCAATTTACCATCAGCTGATAGAAACAAACCATAGATTTGTTTACACTATTTTATGGCTACCTTAAAAAGTAACAAATTCTTGGGTTTATTTGCCAAGTGTTGTATTGTCAAAGATACAAACCTTTTACTGAACATAATTTTTACCTAGTAATAGCTGTAAGTAAAAGGTGTAAATAAATGTTTAAAGTTTTGATTGATAATTTTGTAGATTGTCAAAGATGCAAGCATATTATTAAAGTTCTTGATCATAGTTCTTTACAAATTCTTTATGATATAAATATATAGTTTTGGGTGTACTGTAGCATATTGGGGAATATATTACATTATCATTGAAGAAAATATTGCAAATATAACCAATGAATATTATTCCTCTAAACAGATGAATAACCATGTGAGAGACAAGCAATATGGGTTAATGGAGCATATTTTCATTTAGTTATTAATTTAGATACAGTAAAACCAAATAATTTGTGGCATCGCATTTTCATTTAGATATTTTTCATGTTATTATTTGCTGCATGTTAAGTTTCATTATTATTTTACTTAAGCGTTGTTTCCACATAGCGATTTTGATTAGTTATTTTGTCTTTTTACTGTGTTCGTATACGTTTTGGTTTGTTTATTTTGCAAGTTTTACAGTATAATACATATTTGTGATTTTTTTTTTTTACTAGTTAGTATAGTTCCATGTCTAGAAACTCGCTGTAGTAAGAAAATATACAAATTGTTATTTCCACATAGTGATTTTGAAAAGTTCATTTGCCTTTTTATTGTGCAGTTCCTGTTTTGGTATGTTTGTTTTGCAAGTTTTACATTTTAATTCCTATACAAAGGCCATCATTGTTGGTGGTAATTACTAAGAGTTTTGTGGTATTCCTAACAGTCAATATGATACCCCAGGTGTTGTTAGTGCTATGAGAAGTACGGGAACATTATTACAGTACAGTACTTATATAACAATTACAACAACAATACTCTATTCGCCAGTAATTAAAAACAATTAATTTATCTCATAAATTCTGATTACCGTCCTTAAAATACCGCATCCTAATCCCTTCCATCATATTTCACTCCACCAGTCTTATGTGGGCCCCGGCCCAGTAGGCTGACAAATTATATTTTTCTCTCTTATCATTATAGGTAAACCAAAAATCGTGAACTTTACCCTCTGTAACTCTAAAAGGGATAGAGAAAATGGGCAGTACATTTCTACAACTATTCCAAGCCTAACTCTTCCCAATTGGTAGAGAAAGGAACTCAATTACACTATTCCTTTTTGACTTATTGTACATAAGTTAAGAGTCAATATTTCTGGCCTACCTATAATGAACAGGGTATAGTATATCATTATTGATTGGCTAGGAATATGTCATAACAATAGTAATTACCACCGACAATAATGAGGTTTGTCTAGGAATACAGGGCCTCGATAAATATCATAGGCCACTGTCGGAAAATTTATGTATCGAATGTGGAGACTTTATCCTGTGTACCGTACATGTTTTTAGGGAGTCCTTTATTATTTTACAATGGTTAGATTAGGGTGTGCAATATTAATGACATCGAATATTGTGCAACTCATAGGGTAGACTAACTGATTCATACGCTGTGGTACAATTAAGAGAAAGTGCTAAAATTACTATCTATCTATCTATCTATTTACTCAGGCCCATTCCCCATTTTTGTAATTTTACTTTTTGTTTTTCTATTAGTTTAACCAGATCACATAAGCTCTATACCAAATCTAACTACTCACATGATACAGTAATTTTTGTGTATAAGTTAAATTACAAAACTTGAAAACAAACTCAAAAGTTACTGTTCAAATTAATATAACGAACTCATTAAAATTAAAACTATTGAAACGACAACACACTAAACAAAATCTACTAATTGTACCACCACGTACAATTTGACTGGTCTTCCCCATCATTCTGATCACGAGTCATTTCATTGTTTACTCTTTCATTTTCTTGAACCCTTTTATATATTATACATTTATATTATTCCAACTACCACCAAATCCTTGAAAGGTTTATCTGTTCAATGTCAAGTAAAATTGTGTGAAAACTAGCGTAGAGATTCCTCCCTCGGTACTAAGGGAAAGCTGTCCGCTGCAGACAGTGTGTGAGACTTGTGCTTCTCTGTGGTAGTGAGACATGACCAGTCAAAGAGCATGGCACCGTAACACTTGAGCGTACTGAAACTAAGCATAAATCAATGGTGATCCAGCTTCTCTCTCGTACCATCAAGAGATTTAAGCATATTCAAATGAACCATGAAACAATGATGATCAAGATTCTATCTGGTAGCATGTAGAGAGTTCTTAAGTTGAGTTAAATCGCATGGTGGTAGCTAGAATGAAATATGAAAAAGGTTATCATTTGATGGAGAGGTTGACTTGCCATTCATGTAACCATTTCATCAATCAAAAATGTTCAAATGTGTCCAGCCTATGTCACACTATCAATTATATGGAGGATTCACTTGGAGTCTAAAAATTGGAGTAACAGTGAAAAAAAAAATATTAGTAAGATTTAAATTGAATTAATTTTGAATTTTATCACGGCGCAAGTTTGAATTTGCTAGCCCACATAACCTTCGATACAAATACCAAGTAAGGAATAAAAGTTTTTTGCAACATTAAAATTGCTTCAGGTAAAGACAACACTAATTGCATAGTGTAGTCAAATCAGAATCATATCTCTAAAAATAACTATTTTTGTTTTGTGCGGGTTCGATCCGCCGAACCTTTGATCAGCGGCCGACGCTCTACTGACTGCCACGGCTCGCAACATAAATATCACAAATATGTAGATAACTCTAAGCGAAGTAACACTCAATATTATGTCTATAAATAATATGAGAAACTTTTTTTCTTTTCACAGCACCTGATATTGAACGATTACTGTGGGAATGAGTGTTGTTTACAGAGATTAGACGTAATAGCATTCCCATTTCTAAAGGTAGCGTCATATTTTAAGTTAATTCGTCCATTAAAGGCACTGAATAGGGAAAGAATTCTTTAAGAAGACAAGTGTTTGTGTTGAGGCAGTGGAGGGTAGTTCTTAAATACTGTACAGTATTCATTCATTGATAGTGTAAACCACACTGCAGCTTCAGAGATGGGGCGGTTTCGGGCCGTAAGTGGGTGCTTCGCATGTCTCACTCCCTAGACTGGAATGAGACCTCACGGGCTTCACCGTGTTAGGCGGTGAATGTACAGGCTCTCAGCCTATGCCCGAGAGGGAGTAGTTGGAATATCGAAAAAAAAAAAAAAAACAAAAAAAAAGACGGTTTGTATGTAGTGATTGTATTAGTACACAACATCAGTTAACAAAATACCCAGAAAAAATAGTTCAGTTACAGTAATTCTTCACTTAAAGTTGTAGTTACCCTTTTTAAAATTGTGAGTTGAAATTAAACAACTTAAGGGAAACAATGGTTTTATGTAATTTATATTACGATTTTGGACCATTTTTGTCTGATTTACAACTTATTAATGAAGCATAACCACTTAAAGTAAAAAAAAATCCCTATATAATGATCAGTTCCCTCTTCAATGAACATATTAATAATGAAACAACTTAAAATGAGGAGACTTTAAGTAAGGAGTACAGTACCTGTAGATTAATCAATTTAGTATTCAAATACAGTATACTGTAGCTTAATTACATTTTTTTGTTATGCTTAGGCAGCAATGACTAGTGATGTTAGGCTGCCTTGGGAATTTTGTCAATATTTATAATTATTAACCACTTGAGGATTATAGCACATTTTCAGTTTATTCTGGCTATCATTACATTTGTTTTATTCAGTTTAAGAAGGAATTGTGGGAGGGATAATTGAGATAGTTATTACCCATTTGACTGCTAGAGGGCCTTTCAAAACTGTATAAAATCTCTATGATAGCCAGAATAAACTGTCAAAATGCATCATAATCCTTGAAGAGTTAATTTAAATTTTTATTTATTTTGCGTAGAATTGACTAGTCTACATATAGCCAGTTCTCAGATTGGGAAATATTCTCAGTCAGATACTACACACTCAAAATAAGGGCTTGATTCTTTACTTACCGGTATATGTTTTGGTGATATTGCTAGCTGTCTTATACATCTTTCGCTTGTAAAGTATATATATATATATATATATATACAGTATATATATATATATATATATATATATATATATATATATATATACAGTGCACTCCCGTTATCCGCGCTCCAAGTATCCACGATCCTTGCTATTCGCGGACACCCCTAAATATCTCATTACTCGTCATCCGCGCAAAAAAAATAGCAAAATACCAGCTATTCACGGATTTGAATCGGGCGGGTCGGTGCACATCCCGATTCTTGTTTTGGTCGGCCATCTTGCATTTTTGTGTGACGTCAACACAGCGGCCCAGCTGAGGTAGCAGCTCACAGCCCAGTTTTGGGAAAGTTGAAAACCACCTGTTTACAAGCTTTTTTCTGCACGAACCTCTTATCTCCCGCATTTATTAGGGCCTTTAGAGCATTCAGTGATAGGGACAGTGGGCCTGGTGGTAATCATGATGGAAATAAATGCCCGGGACCATCAAAGCCTACCGACGCTGTCGGATGAAAGCGGGCAAATTATGCCTATGCGTAAGGCTAGGCTAGGCCTAATGACTGATTTCAAATAAAGTTTGTGTGGTAAGTTATCTCCTCATAATATGTATTTATAACTTATAAGTAATCTCCTCAAATAATATGTATTTATTGGATATATTTGGGGGGAAATGGGTACTTTACAGTATGGGTGACTGGACGAATGTGGAACAAAGTGTGGCTGGTACCGACCACACTTTGTTCCACATTCGTCCAGGTCCGTTACTGTATCTGTTTAATAATTTGGTCCATATTAATGTCATAAAGTAGGTCAAAATAATGGTTTGAGTGTCCAAGATGGCCGAGTCTGGTACGACCTAAGCCTATTTCCCATTGAAACCTATGTTAAACACTGCCCACGTATCCGCGAAACCACGTATTCGCGGAAGGGGGCTGGTACGACCTACGCACTAATACCGGGAGTGCACTGTATATATTATATGACTGCCACAGCCTTATTGTAGATAATCCGTAAAGAGATCGAAAATACATGAATTAACTTGACCTATTATATATTGTGAAATAGCCTATATACTGTATATATTGTGAATGAAAGTAAAAAGTGCAATGTATCTAGGAATTGTTGTGTCAACAGTGATGTATGGGGCTGAGACATTGGTTCTGAAGGAAAAGGAGAGAAGAAAGCTGGATGTGATGGAGATGAGCTGTTTGAGGAGTATGTGTGGAGTTACTCGTAGAGACAGATTGAGAAATGAAGAGATACATAGGAAGAGTGGGGCAGCAGGAACATTTGTCGGCCAGAGTGAACAGAAGGGTGCTGAGCTGGTATGGTCATGTTGAACGAATGGAAGATGAAAGGCTTACAAAGAGAATATGTGAGTCAGATACAAGGGGAGATAGAGGGGCAGGAAGACCCCCATGGAGATGGAGAGACTGTGTAAGACAAGCTTTGGATGATAGAGGAATGACTATAGATCAGGCAAGGGAAGTGGTAATAAACAGGAATGAATGGAGAATGCTTGTGAATAGATGAGTGAACACGTGGTCATTTGGGGGAAGGGGTCGGGTGCAAGTTGGACTAGATAATAGTCCATCTGGCGCCTGGCCCGGGGAGACGGTTTATATGAAGGGTGCGCCTGGAACTGTGGTGGACGGGCTTGTTGCTTCGGCTCTGCTGCATGTCTGCCTGCCAAGATCAGAACCTCTCCGGGTGGTCAGGGGCTGTGGGAGTGCTGGAGGGAACTTGGTGACCTTGGTCTCTGGGTCTTCTGGATGACCTAGATGTGTGTGAATTTGTGTTTTTGTTTTGTGTGTGCATTGTTTTCTGTTGTGTTATCCCTATTCGGGCTCTGTCTTGAGTCCCCCCCCCCCACCCAAAGGAAAAATGGGGATTGGGCCTGAGTATATAGATATATATTGTATAAATAACTGCAATATCCAAGCAGTTTACACAGTTTATATATGTCGAACAAGAGACAATAAAGTATCTAGATCATATCGTTCTCTGTACTGTACGTTAGCTGAGGCATCGGGTTGAACAGCTTATAAATATTTGATCAGTTAGGTATCGCTGTAGACGGTTATACACGAGATCCCCCCTTGGTACTACACCCTTTGCCGTCGTTGGGGGACAATGAGGCCGGTTACTGAGGCTTAATGGGGCAGGGTTGTTACTCTTCCTTACTTCCTCTTGCTTACTTTTGCGATTTCCTTAGTTTATTTGTGCTATAAATGTAGGTTATTTGTAGGGTAGTTATTGATAGGGGTCACTTGAAGCATGCTATGCTTACAGGTACCTACCCGATAGCACTATCGTTAGTGAGTGCTGTACTGTATTTTATATATTATTTTGTAATAGTATAGATATCTTATCAATATTTGTATTTTTTACTATTGTTAATGTCTTGTCATGTTGCAAATTTGATTTTAAATAATATTTTGACATTTAACATGTAGTTTCTTTATTCATGCAGAGTTTAGTAAAATTTGCCAGAACGTCCCGGACTTCCCAAACTTGACTACTTCCTTTAACGTGACGATAGTGCGTTGTTATATGTGCGATTGGTTTGCTTGGGAAACAGATTAACTTGCTCATGTAGTGATGTACACCCTATGTGGTGGATTGTGTTCTTTTATTTAATAATTTTCATTTTAGTAAGCGTTGTTTCCACATAGCGATTTTGATAATTTAATTTGACTTTATATTGTCCTTGTCCCAATTTTGGTTTGTTTAGTTTGCAAGTTTTACATTTTAAATTAGACTTGATCTCATTCTTCGCCCTTGATCACTTCTTGGTTGGTGCTGCAGTGTAGCAGTTCTTGCCTCATCCTTTGGCCCTGCCCTATAAGAGTTCTGCTGTGGAGCTCATGTGATCTGGCTGAGCTGATGACATGGCGAGATATGTCTGCGTGTCTTCGCCTTCCTAGATTTGTTCATCTCCTGCCCTTCCGTATCTATCTCGTCTTGATTAGTTGTCCATCTTGTTCTAATCCTTCGGACCAGCCCTATGAAAGTTCTTTTGGGGAACTCGGTAGTCTGTTTAAAGAAATTAATTTAAAAATCTATAGATATACACAAGATCAAGTATGTTTCTCCACAGGTATACAGTATACTGTACATATTTTGTGTATAGAATGTAGTAGAAATGGAAATGCAGTCTTATGGAATATGGAACTTAATATATTTAAATCTTAACCCTTTCAGTACCAGTGACGTGTACTTCTCTTTAGCTACATTTAGATGACTTTTTGTGGCTTAAGAAGGACCTGTGGTAGTTAAAGGAGTTAATCTGAGAAAGTTTGTAGGCTTTTAATTATTTGAGGTCCTTCCTAGGCTGAATAGATTAGTCTATTAATATCCAGAATAACCTGAAAAAGTGCAGCCTAGTACTTTGGTGACACTTCCACTGTACAGTATATGTGAAGGGTGATAGGTCAAAAGAACCACACTCCTAAACGGCCACAACCAAAATGTCCAACTTAAGCATACCTTGTCTAACTAAAAACCTAACTTAACCCTAGCCTAACCTAACTTAATTGTCTTGCATGTCGCACAGGAATCACGGTCCAATTTAAGAGTTTGAGGGTTCAGAAATTATAATGTAAAACTTGCAAAATAAACAAACCAAAACTGGGACGACACAAGATAAATGCAGTATTGTATACATATCCAGGGATCCATGTTAACCCTTAGATGATCCAATTACACCTTTATTTTCTGTTTATAGGCTATTATTAGACAATTATATTCCGAAGGAAAGGTATATGGAAGTCAGAGGGTTAATTGAGATACCATTTATCCTTATAATTCCCACAGATCCTTCCTAAATTGTATAAAATCATCTAATGATAGCCAGAATAAACTGTCAAAATGGGTCATAATCTTCTACAGGTTAATGAGTTTGGGGGGTTCAGAAGAAAGGTTAGAGTATTGTATATGTTTCAAGGGATCCATGTTACCTCTGTTAATGCAACCTTTTATCTTAGCCCTTTGAGAAAAATGGTGTTTCATTCCATGTTATTTTCGCTACCACTAGACAATTTTATCCACTCTAAGAAGAACTGCTAGCAATCAAAAGGGTAACTTGGATATTACTTAACCTTTTGACACTCCTGTTTGCTAAACTTAATATAATTGTCTAATAATAAGCCAGATAATAATGAATGAGATCATCCTGGTATACTGAAAGGATTAACATAGGCTATAATAATGTGGCTATCTTAACTCAACTTATCTATACCTATGGTAACCTTAATCTAATATAAACATGGCAAGGGTTAAAATTAACTAGAGACTGATTCTTGGAAACAGGAAAAGCTACAGGATGGGTAGGAGGGAAGCTAAATAGAGCAGCTAAGTATAGAAATATAAAGAAGGTAGTAGAAGAATGAAAGGCGATGAACTGTCCGCATTGCTATTTCGTTGGCTTGGGTGAAAATACTGGTTTCTATATATACATGTTAGTGTGGGACTGTAGCTTGACACTCTTCCCCCCCCCCCAATGGCTTTCACAAATGTGTCGTGTTTGGTGTTCTAAGTCTGTGGAAGTGTACCTTTTTTTTCTGTTTTTCATAAGCCAGACCTCAAAATTTCATGAATCGGTACTATCCAAAGGGGACAAATTTTCAGCGTAAACTACAATTACAGTACCTGCGACTAAGTGCTAAATACCTTTTGTCAGTCCGAAATAAAGTTTTTAACCCATGAACTGCTAGAACCTGTGCAAAATTAAAGGTCAAGTTGAGGGATGAAGGGGGGGGGGGGGGGGAGAAATGGAGGATGTGGTATGGAGAGATGCCACTACTTACTATGTCTCTCAATATTGAGACATTTCCCAGCACTGGCATTGTATTTGAAGGGTTGCTTTTACACATGTTTTAATATCGTGCTTCCGGAAGGACCTTCGCAGTCAGTGGGTTAAAAACTATTTAGACAGTCTTAGAATTTATAGATGTTTCATAATGAGTCTCATGATGATTCTACTCATTTGAATATGGTAATCATGAATAGAAAATTATTATTAACCCTTATTTAGCGGGCTAGGCAGTCTATTTGACCGTAGCGCCCAGCGTTTTTTTTTTACCCTAAATAGGGTTGTTTACATAATCATTTTCATGCCTAAATAATACCCAGAGCGTAAAACAAGTATCTATCCCTGAAAGGGCGTAAACAGAGCTTTCCAATGACACCCGAACTATCCTTGTACGACCACTGGTTCTCTTGCAACGATCGTGCAACACTAGTGCAAAAACCCTGTAATTAGGTAATTTCCCTACATAATTCCCTGTGTAGCGAGTGAGAAAGGAGGGGGAAAGTAGAATACAGTTCAGTATGTCCACGGTGGTCGTGTGGAGCGGTCATAGTGTTGCTAGGCTCCTCACACCACTCAGCTCTCTCTCTCCGCAACATTACGTGGTGAAAATGGCGAACGACATAAGTTGTGAACCGCCACATAGTCCAAATTTATTTCACGCGACATAAGTTGCGCGCCGACAGTTAAGGGTTAATGAATGCTATATTGAAGTACAGTAAGTAGAATAAACATGAGAATCATTTAAGAAATTTCCATAATTTCTTTGGATTGTCGGAAATGGTTGCAAAAAAGTAATTTCTGGCCTGACCAAAGGTAAAAGTAATCGATTCAAAATTATACGATCATAACAATAGAATCAATATTCTTTAGAATGTAATAATTATTTATATCCATCACGGATGGTATCAACATAGACTTTGGAGATGTAGCTTATATTGTCACACTTTATTTATCTTTAACCTAAGAAGTGCACATGGGGGGTATGAGACACCACACTCCTGTGCTGACGTATTTGAGCTGTTCCCATCACTAACATCGTTATTTTACCATAAATAGCATTAATACTTATCCATATGCGCCTATTATAGGTTGATTATAAAGGTATTAACCTGTTACAACAATAAAACAAGTGGAAACAGAGAGACACTGTTCCGCAATAGTCTCTCTCTCGCTCTTTCCCACGCTTGGTAACAGTGATGACAACGCCCTGCTACCAACTCGCTAATGTTAGCACGAAAATTAACCACAGAATAAGGGAATAACAGGGAAAATAGGTGATAACTGAAGGAGGGGAGGTAGAGGAGTGATATTTGGCATGGCCCAGGGGCAAAACAAAAAATAAAAAAATAAAAACAAAAAAATTTTTTTTTTTTTTTGGGTGTTTTAAATGGATTTTTGTTTTTCCCTTACTCTTAAGAGTCTTCCCGCAGTCCGCCGGGGGAACTCTTAAGAGTCTCCCCGCAGTTCCCGGGTTAACTCTGTTTTAAGGTGATATCACACAAGCGATTCTTTTGTCAATTTGCGATGAACACGTTTTTTCTCATTATTATTTTTTTTGTATTTTTGCATTGGAATCGACATCTAGACTAAATGTTTATGCTTTCAAGAGACAGAAATAATATATAACTGCTTTAGAAGATATCAGACCACAATTGCCTGAAAAAATATGCTGGAAAATGCACTCGTCTGATACAGTACTGGCTTTATTCTGTGTATTGTTTATAGGAAAGAATTTTATGGAGGATTTTAATTAAGTGAGGGGTAAAGATATTTAAGCATTAGTACATTTTGTGGGGGAATAAAAAGCCTTTGCACTGTGATATACATGGCCACTGTCAAGAATGGTTAACCTGCCAACACATCATCCTGGGTCAAGTGCTGGGGAGAGATGGCTGTCTTTAACCCTTTCGGAACAGGTGATATTTATTATTTTCTGGCTATTATTGGACAATTTTACTTTGTTTAGGAAAGCTGTATGATAGTCAAAAAGGTATAAGTCTATCTATCTATTGCCGGACGCTGTGATCCCCGAAGGGGTGGCCATGAACGAATCGCCCCCATGCACCTTTGTCCCCAGTTAGTTGACGCCCCTCCTGCCATCCAGCACCGCTTTCACGCATATACTTCTTCACTCCATCTTTCCATCTCTCTCGGTTTACCTCTCCCTCCTTGTCCTTCCACCTCGCTCTCGTACACCCTCTTAGTCATTCTCTCGCTTCCCATACGTTCCATATGGCCGAACCATCTCAAGGTGTTCCTTTTCACACTCCAGCACATCTACCTCCACACCACACCTCCTTCTTACTTCCTCATTCATCTGTCTATCCCTCCATGTAACTCCGCACGCACTTCTCAAGTAGCTCATTTCCATCCCTCTCACTCTTGGTTTGTCTCTCCAACAACGTCCATGCTTCACTCCCGTATGTCAGTGTCGGGATTAGCACACTATCATGCAAGGACTTCTTTACTTCCATGCTGACCACCCTATTTCTTGTTACTGCTTTCAGCGTTCCTACAACCCTCTTCCCCTGTTGCACCCTCTCCCGCACTTCTTCATCCATAGTCCCATCTTTACTCAACACACTGCCCAGATACTTAAATGAGCCGACATTCTCCATAACCTGACCGTTCAACTTCACCTCACACTCTGTGGCTGCACCCCTTTCAAAGACCATACCTTACTCTTCCTCGCATTTACCTTCAGATTCCGTTTTTCACACACTGTTCCAAAAATATTTACCAGGCCCTGCAACTCCCATTCACCATCGCTCATCAGAAGTGTATCGTTGGCAAACGGCAGTACAGACAACTTCCACTCTTTTTCCTTCCCTTGTCAGCGGTACACCAACATCACTGCTCTTCCTTGTATTTCTTTTGTGACTCCATCCATATATATATTGAAGAACCATGGGGACATCACACACCCTTGCTTTAACCCAACATTCGGATCAAAGAACTCGCTCTGTTGATTCTCCACACATATTGATGCCTTTGCACCCTCATACATACTCTTCACTGCTTTCAGCAACTTGCCATCTACTCCGTATATTCTCAGTACTTTCCACAGACCTCACAACTCTGTCATATGCCTTCTCCAAGTCCATACAGGCAGCATACAACTTTTGTCCCTTCTCTAGATATTTCTCCGCAACACATTTCAAGGCAAAAATCTGGTCTACACATTCTCTTCCCTTCCTAACCCCGCTCTGCTCGTCGCCTACCCATTTCTCCGGTCTTGCTCTCACTCTCGATCACTACCCTACTGTACATCTTCCCTACTATGCTTAGAAGACATATCCCCCAGTGATTTCCACACACTCCTCTTTCCACTTTACTCTTATACAGAGGGACTAGTATGCCTGTCTTCCAGTGATCAGGCGCACTTCCCTTCTCCCATGCTAGTTTACACATTTTCCATACCCATTCGATCACTATATCACTACCATACCTCAGCATTTCCCCACACACTCCATCTATTCCTGATGCTTTCCCCATCTTCACTCTTTTCAAGGCTTCACACACTTCTGACCTGATCCCCACCTCCTCCACTACTTCTCTTCTTCTCCCTCCCATACCCCATCCAACTATGTTTGCTGGTGTTTCATTCCTTACGTTCAACTATTTGTTGAAGTGCTCCCTCCATCTCTCGACTCTCTCTTGCTTCTCGGCTAACACTCACCCATTCTTATCTTTCACACCCTCACTACTTCCTTTGCTACCCTCCCTAACTTTCTTGACCTCTTTCCAGAACAGTTTCTTACACTCCCTCCAGTTTACACTTAAATTCCTTCCAAATTCCTCATCTAGTCTTCTCTTACTTTCCTTCACCACTCTTATGGAGCTGTATTATACTCTGATTACTAGATGTCATTCCAAAGCTGCATAAAATTGTCTAATGAAAGCCAAAATAGAAGAAAAGATGGTGTCACCCATACTGAAATGGTTAACCACCATAAGAGGTGAATATGTAAATTTAAATATATGGTCATACCTATTTTGAGCATAGGGTAAATTTATAGCCTATACTTCAAATTATTTATTAACCTGTGAGACCATTAACCCGCTGAGCCCCAGCTAGTTAGTAATAAAAGTCCCACCCAGGCCCAGAGGGTTGAATTTTTTTTTTCTTCCCAGAAACTATAGCGAATAGGTTAGGAATGAAGGAAAACCCACGAAAAACCGATCAAAACGCTCAAAAAATGGTCCTACAGAACCCCCGAAAACGGATTTTACAAGAGTAAAAAAATTAAGGCAATTTTCCCCAAAAAAAGGTTTTTGCGTGCTCACGCGGTTGGACTTTGAGAGTTTTCAACCATCGGCATGGTTGCGTGGGATACTTACACAGTTCCCATACAAATCTGAGCCCTCTAGGTGCCGTAGGACCGAAGTAATTAACCTGGACGCAACCATTGCGTCGCTGGGTTCTGGTGATCGAACATTGCAGATGCAACATGTGCGACGCTGGGTCTCAGCGGGTTAAATATTGTCACTCATTCACAGCACTTATCCCAGATTCATGTCTTAGCAACTGTACAGTCAAATTCAATAGTTTGCCGACAACCTTTCTCATAACCAGTGGAATATTAAAGCTTCTAAAATTTGTCTTTAACAATCGTCAAGTTTTGTTAATAACTCGCATTTGTATCATATCATAGAAGAGCTGAGTTAATGTCCTTCTTTCTATAGAGATATCACACAAATTATCATGAAGGTTTTGGGTTTACTATTATCTTTGGCTGTGCTTTCATTATCTGAAAATAATATGCCTGACTTTTTAAAATTAATGGCCCTGTAAAATAATGTATCATTTTTTAAAGCAGTCAATCAGATGCAAAACAGGTGATGTAATATGTGAATTCTTTGGGGGGTGTCACACGAGAGCTTTTGTCCTCCAGTTTCTGTTGTCAACATTTTTCTGGCATCATTTCCGAGATATTTTGCATCGGTATAGGAAAGTAGAATGAAGGTGTGTTAACTTAGGCGACAGAATTGTAGTTAATGTTCAACTCCGAAGATATTATAGCTTAGGGGACAGAATTATAATAAATGTTCAACTCCGAAGATTTATTAGCTTCGGTAACAGAATTATAATATATGCTCAACTACTTAGCTGCCAGACCAAAGTTGACAATAAAAGTTGAGGGAAAAAATGCTTGTGTGATAGTGGTTTACTGTATATAGGTATTGTACTTCTTTGAGAGATAGTCATACAGTGTAAGTTTAATTTTAGCAATGTTTTTATGTTATGTACATGTATAGTTGAGAGATGATGTTTGCATGTTTCTAAAGTTACATTCACTATTGCACTGGGCAACTTAACTCAATCTGATGATGCCAATTTATGTTTCATTCCTGCTACCTCCAGACAATTTTGTTCAATTTAGGAAGCACTGGTCAGAGTTAAAAGGTTAATTGAGCTAGTCTTTTACCCTTTGACGCCTATATGTCTTTCATAAGTAGAATCATATCGTTTGCAGGTAGCTTTTTTTAATACTACAGGCTCAGCTTATCTGAGCAGGGTGGCTTACAGAAGACGGCGACACAGGTAGCTTTAATTTAACAAAATTGGTGTCATTTAATTGAAAGGGATAATTATATTATTATAACATGTATCCGGAAAAATATATACAGTATACCTAGAAGTTTCTAGCCATGTACGATTGAGAGATAATAAGATATTTTGTAATGTCAATAACACTTGAGTTGCCACTGTAATTAAGTCCAGAACTGTCATGAAAATTACTATGAAAAACACTGTAATCAATCGTACCTTATTTCTTAACCTGAATGGGATCTGGTGAACCAGCCATGCCCAGCTGCATGCCTCGTGGTGTTCCAGTGACGGTGGAAGGAGCATCTATGTGTGACACGTGACACTCCACCTCTTTATGCCTCCATTATGCCCCTTTAACTCCTTCTGTACCGGCGCCGTCCTTATTTTTTTCTGGCTACTATTAATTAATTTTATTCAGTTTAGGAAGGATATCTAGAAATTATATGGCTTCAAACTATCTCAATCAATCCTTTTAACTACAACAGATCCTTCCTAAGCTGCATAATTTCGCCTAAACATAGCTAGAATGAAATATTATAATGTAAAACTTGCAAAATAAACAAACCAAAACTTGGACGATCACAGTAAAAAGACAAAACAACTTATCAAAATCGTTATGTGGAAACTACGCTTAAGCAAAATAATAATGTATATAATAATTTATATAACGCACGTCGCTGGTACAGGAAAGGTTAAAGGTTTTGAGACCTCAGATTGCCATAAATACCAGGAAAGAGAAGTAAGCTACAAATATGATTAGCATCTATTTGCAGTTGAATAACAACCTTCACTGACTGGGGACAGGTGCATGGGGGCGGTTCGTTCGTGGCCACCCCTTCGGGGATCACGGCGTCGGGCAATAGATAGATAGATAGATTATTTACTTACGTTTCCTTAAGAGAAAAAAGAAAAAGTTTAATATGGTGAAAAACATAAAACTGATAGAGATGAGAGGGTTAATGGAATTGCCAGAAATAATCTGTGAATGTAAATGTTTACTAGCAATATACAGTACAGTATAGGGCATATGACGACTATAGTGCAGTGACAGCTTTAGTGTGTTTTGTAATACTGATATGAAGTGTGAACCCCGGTAGGTGAACCAATATGTGCACCCTCTTAGCTCCCACCTCTAGGTTTATCATAATATAGGAAGAATAGCATATCTCTAATGTACACTCGGTCAGTTTGAGAAGTTCCAAGTCGCGACGGCCGCAACCAAAACGACCACAGTCTCCTAACCTAATAGGATCTAACCTGACCTAAACTAACCCTAGCTTAACATGACCAAACAAACCTAGCCTGACTTAACCTAACGTAGCCAAACCTAGACTGCTTATGCCTAGTACTGTGGCTGTTTTGTGTTGTGGCCGTTTTGACCTGCTTTCTTTTGAGGGATCTTGTAATATCTTGGCTGCTCTTGTGTACTTGCTAAGGGTTTTATTATTTGTTACGCTGGTACAATCGCCTTCACAAATAGCTGGTACATTATATGATAAACTTAAGAAGGTGAACAATGATTGGGAGAAGGCACTTATTTGAAACAGAAGCTTAACCCATTGAAGCTCTGAAGCAGTTTATTTTGGCTCTCATTAGAGGATTTTATGCAGCTTTGGAAGTATCTGTGGGTATTAAAAGGGTAAATACTATCTCAATTAACCCTTTGACTTCCATATACCGTTACTAATCTGAATAAAATTGTCTAATAGTAGCCAGAAACAGAACAGAAACGCATATTGGAGCTTGAAAGGGTTAAGTGAATGTTTCAAAATATTACACTAGTGTAAAACTAGTTCAACAAATTTATACCACTTATCACTGCAGGTGATTGTACTTCTCACACTTTTTTTTTATACTTAGATATCTGTTGTAGCTGATGACTATTTTTATCATTTTATTATTCATTATACATTTATGTACTGTATTATCATTATCATTTATGTATTCATAATCTTGGTTATATTTATTATGGTTACTGCAGTCTGTTCTAAGCTCTTTTGCATTCTCTCTCAGATTGGCTACAAATAGGCTGGAGAATGAACACTTGGCCAAAGTATAATTTCTTACCGGTAGTAATCAACTACTATCGCAATTATGAATACAAAATTTATGTTGAAAAACATAGAATCATATACCGGTGCCTGTATTTCATTATTTCTGTATCGAACATAGATTTGTCTGTCCTCACCATGGTTACTTAACAAGTTTGAAGTTAATAATGATTTATCTGTCTTTTTCTTCCTCCTGTTACTGATAATTGAGTACATTCCCTTATGAACAGAATCTAAATGTAAATCCCTCTTAAGCTACTAAGTAAACCAGACTGGAGTGATAATTGGATGTACTGTACTGTATATTTTATGTGTGATATTCTCACAAGGTAATATTATACTCTTTGGAAGATTGACAAATTGTATCAAAGTGAACTCAAAATGGAACTTTAAGGGAGTACTGTACAGTATATATCCGTCAAAATTCAGATATAATTTTTTTTTTTCAAGAAATATAAGTTATTCATGAGCATAGCCTAGTAACTTAAAAATTGTTTTGCTGGTGAGGTTATCACCTCTAATTTTTGGTGCCTGGAGTTGATATGATGAATTGTAATGTTGAGTAATTTATATTTATTATACTACTGTAGTAATGCTAATTGATTAGAGCTGAAACCTCATATGTACTGGATTTGAGTCCTGTTAAAAATTCCACCAAGTTTATGGTTTGAATAATTGAAGTAGGAGTAATAAACAAATAAGAAATAAATCAAAATAAGAAATAAATCAGATAATGACAATGATGATCAATATATAGCAATGTGGTCATCTATCTCTCTGACAGGCTTAGTACCAAGAGGACAGGCATAGTACCTTGATGATGGCTCTCGTTTTGTGTGCATTAATTGAAACTACCTCGGTGTGAAGTGAGTACCTCAGTTAGTTCTATTTCAGGAAGAAGCCATACAGGGAATGAATTGTGCTGGGTATCTTACAGGTAGCTGGGTATACCTCTTCTGTTGATTAGGTTAGAATGATTAATTAATCCCGATGAAGAAAAATATAAGAAATCATAGAGATTTTAAAAGGTGTAGAAGTTTGAAATATGTGCAAGTGAGATCTTATTTGGTTTGATAGCTGAGATAATTAGACCCTCTAAAGGTGAAATAAAAACAAAAATCATAGAGAATTTAAGATAGTACAGTAGTTAGAGATTTGTTACTTAGCTGGACGTTTCAGAATGAGAGTTCTGCGTCCCTTGCCACCCATAAGATTTTTGCACTGTACATATATGTCTACTTCATTATAATTATTTTTGAAAACACAAATTGGACACCTAGGCCTACTCCTCTCTGTTGAGTTTGATATTTTCAGTGAACAAGAAAATTGGTGTCTCAATTAAGTATATTAATAAATCAATTGTAACAGTGAACAAGTTGAATTAGACAAGTTACGTATATCAATGTATAGCTTAAATGTAATTAATTAGGTTAGTATAATTTAGCCTAGACTTCAAGCAAAATACATATTAGATCAGGTTAGTATGGGTTATTCAATTATTCCAGAAAGATACAAAATAGATCAAGTTAATATGGGTTACACTAGACTAAAAATATAATGCAAGAAATAACCATACAGTATAGATTTTAGAAATATTAAATCCCAGTGAAAAACCATGGGCTACTTGAACGCTACCCGGCACGGCTGTAGCCATTGTAAATTGTTGTGGTAGTAAATATCTATGTGCACAGAGCAAAGGAATAGATCACACTGCCTTGTAGTTTCCCTTTAACCCTTTTAATTTTATGATGCCTTTCTTGGTTTTATTCTGGCTATTGTACGACAATTTTATTTAGCTTCGGAACAACTGGTGGAATTTAGAGGGTTGGGCAAGCTAGTTTTTATATCTTTGATTCCTTGAGATATTTTCTAAGCGGCTTAAATTTGCCTAATGATGTCCAAAATAAACTGCTAAACAGCGTCATATATAATAGAAGGGGTTACCTAACTTAGCGATGGTTCTCAATGTAGCAAAATGCTGTACCAAAAGCTTTGCATTTTAACCCTTGTATACGATGATGACATTTCTACTGCATTTTGACCAAAATTCAGATGATTTAACTGGGCTTTAGAATAAACATTTGGATTCAAGGTGAGGCTGTTCGTCCGTTTTTCTTTGCTTAGGTATTTTTTCCGGGTGGGGGTCGCAAGCCCACCGACCCAACCTCTTTAGTCGCCTCTTACGACACGCAGACGGCACGTGGGGCATATTCTATTCCCTTACCCCCAGGGGGGCGGTTCGTTCATGGCTACCCCTTCAGGGATCACGGCGTCAGGCAATAGATAGATAGATAGATAGATTCAAGGTGAACAGAGTTAATTCTCAACTTTTCTATTAAATACCTATCTTTCGTATCGTTTATGTATTTCTTCTGCTATCCGATTCAGTTAATTCCAAACTTTTCTATTAAATACCTATCTTTCTTATCAATTCTGAATTTCTTCTGATGTCTGATTGTCGCCTTAGTTTGTAATTGGTGCCATATCCTTCTATTGTTGCTGCTCTATTATGATTAGTGCCATATGGACTTTGTTACTCTTGTTTTTTAATATTTTTATTCTTCCACCAGATGCTCTTGTCTTTGTTATTTAGTGCTATGTGATCTTCATAACTGTGATTGTGGTTTATTATTCAACTCAATTCTAATCTTTTCACTCGATATTTACATCTACTGTATAGGTGGATAAAATTATCTGGTGTTAGGTTGACTCTAGTAGAAATGTTATCATTGTGTTTGAAGGGTTAAAGGTGGTCCATAAGTTGCATAACACAGTAAAGTAGACTAGCCAATTAGTATGATGTGGTTTAATTAGTATGTGACAACAATAAACTAAAGTGCCCACAAAAATTTAGTAGCGTTAGATTTATACATTTAGTGTCAACATATAGCTTAATGATTGTATATTTTGGTACTAAAATCTATTAATGCAACTTGACTAATTCGTTGTGGGTATTATTTTTATAGATTGTGTGTACTAATTATACAAGTGTATATGAATGAGCTAGTTTACCCTACCCAGCCGCTTCACAGTATTGATATAGACTCGTCTTACATGTTCTTTTCAGTGCTGTTGAGTTCTGTCTTCTAAACCTTATTTATGATGATATTATCCCTTTAAAACTCCATTAATATGAAATTGCAATAAGTAATGATGGCTTGAATTTTTTCCTGTTACTCCAACAACCATTACCTTTAATATGTCTCTTGGATACATTTTAACTGTTATGTTTCAGTGTATGAAGTGAACTAACCTTATAAATTACCAATTAATTCAGTGTTTTAAGTTTTGAGACCTGTAAAGCAATTATGCAGTCATAATATATAAGTACCTGGGTTCCCTGACTGCTCAACCAGAAGACTGTTTCACCTATTGCCAACTAAACCAGCTTCAAGTCCAAACCTAACTTTGCGGTATTAGTGAAGTTAACACCAGTCGAGATCTACTGGATGCAATTATCTGGTTCGTACTGATTGTAATAGTCTAATGGCCGAGATCTATTAGTTGAAATGGTCTACTAGTTGAGATCTACTGTTTGAAATTGTGTACTGGTTGAGATCTAATTTGTAAGGTCTATTAGATAAGATCTACTGGTTGAAATGGTGTACAGTACTAGTTGAAATCTACTAATATAGAAGATCTACTAGTTAAGATCTGGTTGAAATTTAGTACAGTACTGGTTTAGGTCTACGGGTTGAAATGGTGTACTTGTATAGATTTCCTGGTTGAAATGGTGTACTGGTTGAGTTGTCTGGTGACCATGTACCTGTAGTACAGTACAAGGCACCTTGGTGGTATTGTATATGGTACAGTTGCTCTGAATCTTATGTGGACCTCCTTTTATTTTTTCATTATGTAAGTATGTCCAAAAACACTGAATTGTGAATGTAATTGTGTATACATAAATATTATAATCATATCTACTATTTAATGCCAATTACCTCCACAAATTTATCCCATAGGTTGTACTTGCAGGAAGAAAAAGTATATAAGAGGTTCACAAACTCTTAGGAGTGACTGTACACCCACGGATGAAGCCAGTGTAACATCTTCATAACTTTAAATTAAACTATATCTATTAGATTAATAAAATATATACTCCTGAAACACACTAAACAAACCTTTGAAAATAAAGGCTTTGTTAAATTATTTGTCTGTTAAGGATACTTTTTTGCTTACTAAAAGATAGATAACCCAGAGTTGGAATTACGGAGAGGTAGCACGACTTTTGACCGTGGCTGTACATTGTCATGTGTGTCTTTGTCAAATTTGTTTGCAAGTTTTACATTTTAATTTTATAAGTACAGTATACAGTATAGATGTGAGAGAATGCCTGTTCACTCTTACAGGTGCAAGTTAAGTTTTAGCAATGCTGTGGGCACTGTGAGATCAGTTTACTGATGATGTTTTCCAAGAATGAATAAACTCTTCATGGTTTCAGATACAGTCATTCATGTGCTTTTTGTATGTTCCTACAAAAGTTTAAGGTTCACTGCTTGTTATTATGTTCATATTTGGTTGTATTGTAAGATATGGCTGGTTTGCAGGCAAGTAATTTATGTTGATATATATATATATATACTGTACAGTATATATATCGGTATATAATATAAAAGCTGTGTACATGTTTTTCCTGTAATCCCTTCCCCTTCCAGCCAAGATGGCTGAAGAAACAAGAGGTTGAGGAAGTATACCTCCAGTTTCTCCGAGCTGTACATTGCATATTATAGCGTCCTATCATTAATGTTATAATTACTACTAGTCATGAGGCCATGCCTCTGAAAGGTTATAAATTGTACCGATTGTGCAGGTTTTCTCTGCACTATTGTTAAATAAAAATATTTTATGATCACCTTGTATTATTCATACACATCACTGGAGAATGCTTGTGAATAGATGAGTGATAACGCGGTCATTTGGGAGAGGGGGTCGGGCGCCAGTTGGACTAGATAATAGTCCGTCAGGCGCCTGACCCGGGGAGCCGGTAAAGGGAGCGCCTGGATGTGTGGTGGGCGGGCTTGTGGTGGTGGGGCTTCGCTGCATGTCTGCCTGCTGAGACCAGAACTTCTCCGGGAGGTAGGGGGCCGGGGGAGTGCGGAGTGACCTTGGTGATCCCTGGTCTCTCGGTCTTCTGCGCAACCTAGATGTGTGTGAATTTGGGTTTTGTTTTTGTGTGTTCATTATTATTTTTATTGTGTTGTGTTATCCCTATTCGAGCTCTGTCTCGAGTCAGCCACCCCCAGCTAAAAAAAAAAATAAAAAATGGGGAATGTGCTTCAGTATATAGATAGATAGATAGACTGTACTGTACTATTATTTACATTAATTGGAACGAATATATAGTCATTCTTACCTAATCCATCAGGTCAGCACTATAAGAATTCTAGTATGGAGCTCATGTCTTCTGGTTAAACTAATGATGAGAAAGAAACAAAAATAAGTGTTCTTTACACACACTATACTGTATAATTCTCCTTACCAGTATAATGACAACAGATTGGTGCTGTTTTCCTGCCCTTGGGACCTGTAAATGTTCTGGTTCTTTCTACCACTGGGTAGCCTTCCAAACAGAAGGAATATGCTGTATGTTGACATTTCTATGCATACCATACATTTCAGCCATTGAATGCAGTTCCATACTACTGTATAAATATGTATTGACAATCGTAGCCAACGTAGGATAATAGGTTTAATGGGGCTATTATCGTCGGGAAGAAGAGGGTGGCTGATTTACGACAATTGAGACTTGAGAATGTTTAAACTCCATATCTGCTTAATATGGACATATATTTGACTACCGGTACCAATTGATATGGGTATTGGATATACAGTAGTTACATACAGTATTATACTGTAATAGGCACAACGCATGACTATAGAGAACACTAACGTATTTTAGAGATGTAATAGTGTGGAAATGGATGACTGATGAATGAGTCGCTTACACCTACTTTACAACTCTAAAACACGGGATCTCGCTGTATTGTTGGTAGCGACAATTATAGTATATTCACTCTTACTAGGCCAGAAATCATGACCCTCCTAACCTCTTATAACTCAAAAAGGGCTAGAGCAAACATATTAAAATTGTCCACACCTATTTCCAATTTTCCTGTGACTTGAAACAGATCGTAAGATGCAATTACCATATAATAAATACTGTATATCATCATCATCTTCATGCCTTGCTTCCTCCTGAGAAACCCCCGCTGAAGGATGCCCATGGCAGAAACGGCTCCTTTTGCCTGTGCCATAATTCCCCTTCCACTATGTTAAAATGTAAAACTTGCAAACTAAACAAACCAAAATTGGGACAAGGACAATATAAAGTCAAATTAAATTATCAAAATCGCTATGTGGAAACAACTCTTACTAAAATGAAAATTATTAAATAAAAGAACACAATCCACCACATAGGGTGTACATTACTACATAAGCAAGTTAATCTGTTTCCCAAGCAAACTAATCGCACATATAACAACGCACTATCGTCACGTTAAAGGAAGTAGTCAAGTTTGGGAAGTCCGGGACGTTCTGGCAAATTTTACTAAACTCTGCATGAATAAAGAAACTACATGTTAAATGTCAAAATATTATTTAAAATCAAATTTGCAACATGACAAGACATTAACAATAGTACAAATACAAATATTGATAAGATATCTATACTATTACAAAATAATATATAAAATACAGTACAGCACTCACTAACGATAGTGCTATCGGGTAGGTACCTGTAAGCATAGCATGCCTCAAGTGACCCCTATCAATAACTACCCTACAAATAACCTACATTTATAGCACAAATAAACTAAGGAAATCGCAAAAGTAAGCAATTGATACTATCGACAATGAATACATATAATATAAAGACAAATAATTGCAAAATATGAAGTAACAACAGATTTAAACAAAGAGTACTCTTTTAACAAGAACAATAAATTTAAAAAATCATCAATATTAATAATAATAATAATAATAATAATAGAAAAAGAAAAAGATAAACAATAAATACAGACAAAAAGTAAGCAGAGGTTATACAAGAAACTTCAAGTTAAAAATGCTTGATTAAAATTATTGATGTCAAATTTTAGAATACAGTCACAATAATTGACCCTAAAAAGATTAAATTTATGGAACAATTTACTTGCCTCAAAACCTCTGTCCACTAAGAGTCTGTATAGTAACCTAGCTCTAGCCCAAAAGTTATCTACTTTAGTGCAGATTTTACAAAATCTTATTAATTGGGAATAAAAACAATTATAAGTTATTTTACTATCGATATTACTACTAGGGAAAGGAAAGTTTATTACGTTAAAATTAAAATCATCAACTTTGTGATATACTTTAAGTATGCACTGTTCATTAACAATCTCTATATTTATATCAAGAAAATTTTCAACTTTATAATTTACGTTACATTGTGTGAGGGGAATAGAATTTAGGGTAAATAAGTTTAGCAACTTGATTAAAATTTAACAAATTGCAAACAAGAATATCATCAATATATCTACTATTATTACTTAACAGTTTAGCAAGTGCTAATTTTTCTGGAATTTTATTTTTCTTGCTACTGTCAACTAAGTCTTTTATATATTTAAATTCTAAAGCAAGCAAGAATAAGTCTGCAATTAAAGGGCTAGCATTTCCACCCATAGGAATTCCTAATATTTGTTTGAAAATGTACGGCCCGAATCTAACATAAGTATTGAAAAGGAGGAATTTAAGGGCATCTTTAAGTTTAGTTCTATCAAAATATACAGAACTAGTGGGAGTAGAGCTAAGTGATGCATTATTAAAATATGTATAAACATTTATGAAATAATTACCATTCCTAACGAACCTGTCAAAGTGCAAATCTATAATAAAGCAAAGCTCTGAATATACTAAATCTAAAGGCAAATTGGTATACAAAGTTGAAAAGTCGAAGCTATGTACCGAGGTAACTTTCGGCATGGTATTTATTTTATCAATAACTTCTAACGAATTGTCAACACTCCAATAATAGTTAATGCCAGTTCTTCTCATGATGGTATTACAATATCTTTTATGAGTACTTTTAATGTATTTTAAGCAATTTACTACTTGTTCTGATAGAGTTTTAGTGGTAGCAAATTTTGCTCCGGCAATAAAGCGATATTTATAAGGTCTTTTATGAAATTTAGGTAACATGTATAATTTTGCAATGCACTTGTTCTTATCAGAAAGTTTAATATCAAATATTATATTTTTCTTGGTATGTTCATCGATTAAGTTATCAATATTCAGATTATTTTGAATTTCATAAACAGAATTACCGCAAATATTTTACGTAATATGTTACCCTTAATACCTAATTCTTTTTCATTTTTCAAGATAAAATTTCTTACATGTGAAGCTATAATTATTGCTGGCTTTATCTACTGTAGTGATTACAAAATGTTTATGTAAATTTATTAAATCAGCTTTAAGCTTATTATAATTATAGTCTATAAAATCTGAAAGATTAAATTCATTTTTAAGCGAGAAATTTTTATTTCTAATTAACTTAATTAATAATTTAGACCATGCTTCTAGTTCTCTCGCATTGCAGCACGCAATTTTTAACAATTTATCTTTTAATTTATTGACTGAAAAAACAATATCTTTTAAAATTATGTCCCATGTTACTTTATTACTCCCTATTCTAAATTTAAACCCTTTACGACATAGCTCCGCTAATTTGTCGTTTGCAAAATGTTTAACTAGTTCTACATCACCTGTTAATATGTGACATATCGGACTATAAATGAACTTTGCTAGTGCATCACGTCTGCTAGCTGGCATATCCATGACTCTTTCACACACGCATTTATTATTATTGAAAATATCATTATCTAAAAGATTTCCTAAAACTTTATTATAATTACAAATAATAGACCCAACAGGTCGTTCATATGAATACACTATTAATGGTTTGAAATCTTTACAACCATCTGGTAACATGGACTTAACTTTCTTTGAATTAATAAGACTTAACATTAATTTTGTCTAAAATTTTAGAGGAATAATTTAAAGTGGACATGACTTTATCTTTAATACGGTTATCTTTGGATTTCTTAGAATTAGCTCTAATATATCCCATAAAAGCAAAGACTATATTCTTAAATTTATTTGTGAAATTATGTTTATTATTTAGAATATTTTCTATAAAAGGAGCAAAACTTTTCTTTTGTAGGCCTTTCAATGAATCTTTTAATTTTTTAATTCCGAAATTTCGATATAATGAATATAAATTATTAACAATAATTTTAATATCAGACCTGCTTTTCTTTTTATTAAATGTATTTAGTCTTCTATTACCGTGTCTACCAGGTCTTCTGTTTAAAACAGGGAAGTTAAAATATGGGTTATTAAAATCGTTTTTTAATAAATCTTTATACAAAATGTTGCCTACATTTTTTATTTGATTGTTAAGTCCAAATGGATAGATGGTCATTAATTTTCCAATCCAATAATTTTCTCTATCTAAAACATTTTGATTACTTTGAACAATTTCTATAATTTTGTATTTGTTATGCCCGGTCCAAATTGGAACGCGAGATATTCTTTGTACAATGAGCAGCTCTCTAACTGGATAGGTATACCTTAAACTTTAAATAAAGAGACAACACGGCAGCATAGTAAGTACACAGGTAACAAGTTAACATGGGTTTTATTCAGTTTAACACCTGGTTCATGGAGGAGCAAGACATATATTTTATACCTGTAACCTGGAGATCATCAACAACAATAAGAATAATTAAGACATACAATACTCAGGTTATCAAGTAAGCAATAGGAGTCGGACAATGGGTCCGGACTCAAGGTAATAAGAATACTCCTAGGATACAATTATAAGGTATCCAAAATGGTGGAGGTACACCTCCTACCCAAATAGATCTCAGAGAGGATCTCAACAAAAGACAAGAGTGCAGTAATGGCAAATGCCGTCTGGATCATGCAATGATGTCCCCGGCATATAGTGACGTTAACTGACTCTAAAGCAATAATGGCCAAGTGGTCATCAACAATGAAGTGGGCTCGGAAAGGCTCACAAATGATATTAATACTATAGGTGTGCTAGATCTCACCTGGCAAAGATTAATCCTTAACTCTAATTGTGTACTAGCAAGGTGCTGAAGGCTGAGGCAACAATCGTCGGGAGCTGAGATAGAGTGAAATCTATTCGAGTTATGAACCTGACAGAATGTTAAATGAATTAGGCTAGAAGTTATACAAAGGGACTAGATTACGTGTAAATATGTGTTTGTGTTTGATGCTATGGGTCTTATATAAGAACGCCCCCTCTGTCGGGCTATGGGAGACCAATAACCCGGGAAGGTGCATATATAAGGATCCCCTGATAGGTATGTATAATGGGTCCCGGCAAGTGGGCTAATTAACGTCAATTTAAGTAGGGAGAAGAAAGACCTCTCGCAAGACGTAATGTTAATGAGAACCCTTGAAGATAACTTCTACCACAACCCTGAGTCAACTCTATACCCAGAAACGGTACAAAAGCACTTAAAGGAGAGCTGTAGTGAAGAGGAGGGCCCATAGATCGAGGGAGGATCAGTAGTCCGGAGGCGGCTGGGCGTGATGACTCCGGAAGTTGGTCCAGGGGGGGGGGGGCGGCTGGGCGTGATGACTCCAGCTACTGGTCCAGGGTGAGTCACAAGATGATTCCTTAGACCTTGGCGCCTACCACGGGACAACCGGGTTCCTCGTGCACTCCCACAGTGCAGTGATCCCCAAAGGATATGCTGGAGTTCTGCTACAAGGTTTGGGGGTTAGGGTGACTAGCATAATGATCTACCTAGAGTGGCAAGCAGTCTAGATAGTGACATTATAGGTAGTCTAAGGGGGGTCAAGGTAAGTGTCTTCCTTCCTTGCTAGTTCGTGGAACTATCAGAACCATGTAGCAAAAAGAGAATCCAGAAAGGGGAGCCCAAAGTGGGTTGCCCAAAATTAGTCCTCTTCCTGATGGGGGAACCCGATCTGGTAGATCTCAAGTTACTACACTATCCTCATAATCCCTTGAACAAAACAAGGTAGGAATCCTTTGGTACTTGGTTTGTGCACCGCATCGAAGGCCAGAAAGGGGGAGCCCAAAGTGGGTTGCCCAAGCTAGTCCTCTTCCTGATGGGGGGAGCCCGACCTGGTAGATCTTCGATCACAGCACACAACTGACAAGTTGAACACCAGCTATCTCTGGCTGTTCTTACCCTGAACTAAAGAATACCAAATGGCAAGCTTAGTTAATGATGTCCAGGCTGGGTGAGTATAAGGCAATCTTCTTGCCCCTACTTAAGGCGCCCGGCTTGAGAGGATCAAGGGCGTTTGGCGCGTGGTGGTTATGTCCTTGTGGCTCTGGGGGTGGCGCGCCTGGACTCTGGCTGGCAGGAGTAGGGTTGGCTGCAGGTTTTAGTGGCAGCTAGAGATGCGGTCTTATCATCCTGAGACCGCATCTCAGTATTTACAATCAAATTTAGTACAATCTGTGTTAAAATGCTTATATAGAAGAATCTTGGAGTCGATGCCGTTCTTAATTCCTGATCTATGCCCGTAGGCTCTTTCTCTTAAACATTGCTCCGTCTTTCCAACATATGTATCCACATTTTCACAGGTTATTAAATAGATAACATTCTTTACTTTACATGGAGATGTTACATTAACAGTAGAATTTAGAAACAAATGTTGTATTGGTATGTACTTTTAAAAAATGTTTGATGTTCAAAATCAAATTCATTCACACAGAGTTTACATTTACAGTTATTATCGAAAAGACGCCGGTTATTTTCATTATTATTTTTCATTATTTAAGTTTTTATAATTTTGAAATGTTTTCCTCAATCTATTTTTCCAATTTCTTTTCCCATACCATAGGTGGTCTTCCACTACTATAGTCCGTTCATTCTGTTGGGCAGAAATTGTAACTTCTGACCTCTGTAATTAAAAAAGGACTAGAGTAATCAAGCAAATATTTCTACCAAATAGGAACACTTGGCTAGGGAATAGGTGTGGAAATTGACAGCTCATTTGCTCTAGCCCTTTTTGATTTACAGAGGTTAGAGGTTACAATTTCTGCCCAACCTAGAATGAACGGACTACAGTATAGCTGCTCCACTCACCTGATTTCCATGTATATTTCTTAGCATTCTGTTCTCATCCATTCTCTGAACATGACCGTACCACCTCAAAGTACTTCTCTATCCATTCATCACTCCACATTCAATGTCCAAAGCTTGCTCTTCTATTCCAAAAGACTCGTACACCTTCCTATTACTGTACTTGGTCCATCTATGCTTTTCACACCAGCTGCTATTCTGAAATTAATCGTAGTCATGTGCTGTACTTGTAACTGTCTTGATGGTGTAATGGTTATTTAGAGCGAGTAAGCTATGTTCGAGATATCCTAGGTTCGAATGCTGGGAGAATCACATGCTTGCATTAATTTCATTTGGGGGTTAAGAATGATGTTAAAAATAATAGCTCATCTCCACAGCCCTCAGTTTGGAGAGGTCCTCATCACCTGCTGTACACGTTTCACTGACAACAATTAGGGAAGAAAATGACCTTGAGGTAATCGTCTGATAACCTGAAGCCTGGAGCACATGTGGCTAAATCAGCCACCAAGGCGAATTCCATGCTGGATAGAATAAGGAACACCTTCACGGTCAAAGTTCCAGCTGACCCACCCTCGCTCTGGGGCTCGCAGGATTAGCTGGCAATAATGGTGTAGTTGCCAATCAGTGGATATAATAACTTGAATATTTAAGCAAATCTACGAACTTTGGGTGAATGTTCGGGATCATACATAGCATCGATTGATGCATTTTTATTTGAGATAGGCTTAATTTCCCTTGTTTAGTAGCCTATATGTTCTAACAATGATATAATTAAAATGCCCCAGAACGAGAAGCCCACCACAGAAGCCATGAACGAACACCACACAGAAACACCAAAGGAAAGGTCCACAGAACGAAAGGACCAGCTGACCGAGCCAGCCATTTCAGACAGCCCAAGCCCGCAGGGCTAAACAGCTCCAGGACACACCCATTTACCTTTTCTAAAACTGACCATTTTCCACACCTCACGTACACTAACCCCCTCGTGTCCTACACTTCTAACTACAAAGATGATGAACAGGAATATACATTCATATTAAAAACACCCATGCCTGTCCCGACGTTGAGCCAATGCCAACACATCAGACAGCCATAATTATATCTATGTATGTTCTTGCATCCGAGAAGTAGATGTTATATATCTTAGAAGTTAAAACACCCACGCTGTCCCTAGACCTCGTATATCATTTTCCATGACGAGTATAGATATATGTAACCCGTGCCCAGTCGCGCCCCTTGCACTGTTCCTCTAGTAACTAAGTATTAATATTAACATTCCCTAACATCTTGTCTTGCCAGACTAAGCTTCTGAAGACCCATCGCCCCATAAATCTATGTATGCAATCCTTAGGTTAAGTATTTTTATCCGCCATTGTGTTCACCTTTTTCCATTTACTTTCCACAATTGTCATACGTCTTCCCCTTGCCTCCTTCGTATCCACAGCCCACACTACGCCAATTTATTTCGTGTCTTACACCTCTTACCCCAACCAGAGATTGTATAAGATAACCTGGTTACCAGTATCTGTCATAAGTACCCCGAAACAATAACTAAGTACCCCTACGAACTGCCGCTGTGGGTGGTATTTTATATTTAATAGAAAAAGCAGTTCCCAGGGCCAACTAATAGTATCCATAACCCTCTGACTGATCACATAACTCTATCTTTTCCAGACTCATATACCACCCCATAGTTGCATTCCCCGGTAGCATTTGGCTAACGTATTCTACTGCCTTTTCAAACTTCCATATCAATTGTAGCCTAATGCCACCCCCACGCCCAGGGACCTTAGGGGCAAAATTTCCCTGTAGCCCTTGAACTCCCCCCCCCCCCCTCTCATTAAGACACCCGCGCTTCTCGACTCTTGTCCGACCTAGCCTCTCTCTCATACCTCTTGAAGATCCTTGAATTGTCTGTTACTAACGCTCTCCAACCTTTTATATATATACTCCTATCCAGCCTACCTTCACTTAGTAGGCCAGAACAACATTAGAACTTTACTAGCCCCTTGCATGCCATCTATTCTCTTACAACACATTCACAACCCTGCACCCAATGGTCGTCGGTGCGAGGCTAGCCGCCCCGCCAGTAACTAACTTCTATTGTCATACTTCCAGATAAATGTGGCAGAGTTAGCAACCCAGTCTCCACCATATCCAGCAAACCCTACAATTAACAACCAGCCGAGTAAAACCAGCTAGCTAAGGCACCTTCGGTTTTGGTATTAAAGACACTCACATCTGTCTCATACACAGAGGGTTATTACAAACACTGGTGATATGGCAAGCCCCTAGCCACAGCCGCCGGACTATATCAGAGAGAGGGCGCCCAGCTCCCCCTTTTTGCCCACCCGAGGAGGGAGACCCCCACCCCCGCGGAGGTATACCTGCCCCCTGTTTTGACTTTCGAGTCATTGCCAGGTAGCACAGGAATTCTTCCTATCAATGAACTAACCATGAATGACTAACACCTTTACTAACCTCTATTACCTCACAATAAACCATTTACCTTTCTTGCATGCTCTGATCACTAAATTAGCACCTCAGCTATACCATAGAATGAAGATTGAACAATCTAGAGAGACGCTCCTATCACAGCTGTCCCCATCCTCCTCGCAAAGTAGATCCAGTCTCTCTCTCCCCTAAATACGTCCAGTATAGCCAAAATAGTACCTCTTACTAAGGCTCAGTTATATGAAAATATAAAGGCTTCCTATCGCCCTGTGCCACAACAGTAAATACCATCTTACCTAGTCCCCATATCTATTGAGAGCTCAATTAAGTCCATAAGACTCGAGATCCCTACTGTCTACAGGGTCCAGAACCGAGCCTATAAATCTAACTCCCGCCCCCAGTCAAATCAGTTGAAAGCTAGACACCAACCAGGGGTCACTACCCTGCAGTTAATTTCTAGCTCTGCCCTTGTGTTGTTCCGGAGTGAGATCCCAGAACCGGCAGACTCCGTGGCAGATTTGGATAGAAGGACCTGCCCACGTATTGAAGAACTTCACACATATGGCCCCCCTGGACGGCCGCGGAACCAGTCGTTAGCCCCCAACATCATGGACGCAAGATAACCAGGACCAGACCCATCAGATACTACCCAAGATTCCCTTTAGCAGTACTACATATTACTGTGCTGTTTTAGATTCACTAATTAATATTTCTACGAAGTGGCTAAGACCTGGCCCAGTGTAATTCATACTTAACCATTTCATTTGGGACGTACTAAGCGATCAGTGCTCTTTAATTAACAGGCGGCGACCTTGACTCTCGTAATTACTTTATTCAGATATTAAAACTCTAGTGACATCTAACGTTCGCCCACTGATTTGCGTTCTATGTATTTCTGAGACAAGGATATAAAACTTAGATCAGTACCCCCTGAGGTAACTAGAATTCCCGTGCTCTAAAAATACGTGTGTCTAATCTAGTCTGTGAACTACTACTTGTGCACCAGAGCTACCAGTAATAAATCTAACAGTGAATATGAATCTATAAGTAACATTGATGGTCTTCGGTATATAAACCTGTGAAATCAAAGCCAGTGATCAGAAGATTAATACCTGAACGTTGGAAGTGGGAGACTAGGCTCCATCCAGATCCACTTATGCTAGTGTTGTTCAATTCTATTATATTGTCTTACACAAGTATTCTGCAGTGGTATATCAATAAACGTGATCATGTAACTTGCTACCATGTGTTTTCTTGTGTTCTCTATTCCTCATATCTTGTATTGTGCATGCAGCCTTATATACCCAGTCAATTTAGAACTCACATTACCCAAGTTTAACCTGTAGAAAAACAGGGCATAACAATAATGTATAGCCGAAATCAAATCAACCAATCCCAATCTTTGTAAGACACACCTCCTTCCTACACCAGTATTGCCAGATAATTCTGCGAGCCCCAGAGCGAGGGTGGGTCAGCTGGAACTTTGACCAACTGTACATGGACGCGGATATGTTTCTGGTCTTGTACAAAGCCCTTATCAGACCCTTAACCTCTGAAGTGCGCATGGGGGTAATTAGACACCTCTCCCTGTGCACATGTATTTGAGGTGTTTCCGTCACTAAAATATTCATTGTACCATTAATAGCATTAATACTTATCCATATGCGCCTATTATGGGTTGTTTATAAAGGTATTAACCTGAAACAACAATAAAACGAGTGAAAACAGCGTTTGGATGGTCAAAATCGGAGATATAGCCCGCGAGTTGTATAATGTATGGGTGAGGCAAGCTGCTTTCCCGCCAATTTCCCCCAAGGCCACTGAGACACAGTCGATCGATATTCTCTCTCTCTCTCTTGCATTCGCTTGCTATCAGTGATGACCACACCCTGCAACCGGATTTCTAATTAAAATTAAAATGTAAAACTTGCAAACTAAACAAACCAAAATTGGGACAAGGACAATATAAAGTCAAATTAAATTATCAAAATCGCTATGTGGAAACAACGCTTACTAAAATGAAAATTATTAAATAAAAGAACACAATCCACCACATAGGGTGTACATTACTACATGAGCAAGTTAATCTGTTTCCCAAGCAAACTAATCGCACATATAACAACGCACTATCGTCACGTTAAAGGAAGTCGTCAAGTTTGGGAAGTCCGGGACGTTTTGGCAAATTTTTACTAAACTCTGCATGAATAAAGAAACTACATGTTAAATGTCAAAATATTATTTAAAATCAAATTTGCAACATGACAAGACATTAACAATTGTACAAAATACAAATATTGATAAGATATCTATACTATTACAAAATAATATATAAAATACAGTACAGCACTCACTAACGATAGTGCTATCGGGTAGGTACCTGTAAGCATAGCATGCCTCAAGTGACCCCTATCAATAACTACCCTACAAATAACCTACATTTATAGCACAAATAAACTAAGGAAATCGCAAAAGTAATCAATTGATACTATCGACAATGAATACATATAATATAAAGACAAATAATTGCAAAATATGAAGTAACAACAGATTTAAACAAAGAGTACTCTTTTAACAAGAACAATAAATTTAAAAAATCATCAATATTAATATTAATAATAATAATAATAATAATAAACACAGCACTTACAAAAAGAACAGAAATATGTTAAAAATAAACATCTTTTACTTTAGTTTGCAAGTTTTACATTTTAATTGTAAATAATTTTGTTGTCAGATGTAAGTAGAACAATAGGAAGTGTTATACTGTATAGTTTTAAGAATTATAAACAAATAATATTATTCCTCTGCAAACTAAACATTGCTAAATTTGTCCTGTGTTTACTAACTCAGTTTACAAGGCACAAACACTTGCGATGTACAATCAACTCATGGCCTTCCTTAGGGACTCGGGGCTGTTCGGCCAGGCAGCTTGGGGAACGACAACAACAACTACAGTACAGTAGTTGAATATGTATGGTAATATATTTTAAACAGTCAATTACCGGTACTGTTAGCACGAAAATATACCTCAGAATAAGGGAATAACAGGGAAAATAGGTGATAACTGAAGGAGAGGAGGAAAGTGGGGAAGGAGGGGAGGTAGAGGACTGAGATTTTTCATGGCCCAGGGGCCCAAAAAAAAAAAAAAATGATGTCAAAAGTTGATTTTTTTTTTCTCTGACTCTTAAGAGTCTCCCCGCAGTCCGCCCGGGGGAACTCTTAAGAGTCTCCCCGCAGTTCCCGGGTTAATGGAATATGCTGTCCAGGCCTGGTCTCCCCAGAATAGGGGAGATATAGACAATCTGGAGAAGGTCCAACGATGAGCCACAAAGCTAGTCTTGGACCTCAGAGAACTTCCCCCAGGCTTACTTGTTATTTCACTGCCCCCCCCCCCCCCCCCCCCCCCCCTTGCTGGCAATATATATGATGATGGGGTTGAGGGGGCAAAGCCTCCCCTCAACTCATTATTGTATCCCACGGCACTCAAAATAGATGAGAACGTGGGCGATATGCCCGAAAGAGAAATCTCTGATAAGATGACAACTCATCAAACCCCAGATGGAACTTCACAAGTCTACTTGCAGCAGGTTTCTATTGACTATTAAGTGGACAGAGAAATAGGGTGTGAGGAGACTGCTCATTCATCTTGCCCTGTTTGGAAATCAAACTTTAGGTCTCTTGGTAGTTTGTTTGTTTGTTTGTTTTGTAGATGTTTAGGTGACAATCACCACGGTCGATCTGGGGATCCGCCGCTGATGAGCTCGTCCTGGAATCTTTACGACTCTGAATCTTACGATTCTGTACAGGACTGAACATGCCATTTTTATCGGCAATAGCTCAGAGAAGAGTGTTGAGAGGGGAGAAGGGGTGTTAGAGAGAGAGGAAGGTGTTGGAGTGGCTTTGTTATGTGTGTTTTATCTGTATACGTCGTCAGGATGTCCCCTGACTGGGTGCAAGCATGTGAAACATGCTAGGACGTACTACCGCACCCACTAAATGTCCGCCGTGGCAGGGATTCGATCCCGGGTCTTTCAGATTCACACGCGAGCGTGCTCACCACTTGACCACCACGGCTCCAGTAAGCTAGTAAGCTAACCAATGTACTACAGCCATCCAAAGGTCATCCACACACTTATGCTGAACTAATAAGAGGTGAGTAGCCTATATATATGCCCAATTATAATATTAACCATTACAGTACATAGGAGTAACCTATGTATTTACAGTATTATAAAAAGAGTTCACTCCTTCATAATCCTAAATTTAAATATCCCGCCACCTCAAAGTGGAATAACAAACGTCGCATATAGCTGTTATCTACTGCTAGTACTTATTGTGTAAAATTTGTTATTATAAATGTATTTAACATACAATTTGTGAAACAGAGGTAATATTTATTGTACTGTATTGGTGTAGCCTATAGACTATAACCCCGCGGTAGCTCCAGTGTTGTGGTAGTCGACGTCTTTGACAGTTTCTGTGGGCTCCTTTATATATTCACCATGGTTAAATTAACAGAAGACATGGTGGTTGCCAGGTCGAAAGGATCTGATCTGCAGAACGTTCGAAAGCTGAACTGCTGGTCAGTGGCCTTTAAATCATCGTATATCTTAATAAAATGGAGAGATAATAGCCAGCTGTGGGTCTGACTCAACACCGCCTACTGTGGTTCTCGGATCACCAAGGCTTTTGTACTCTGGTGGTGCTTCACTTATTTCAGGTGTTTGTGACCTTATTTGATGTTGATACTGTATTTAGTGATTTTTGGTTGAACATGGAGGCTTGATTTACCAGCAACCATTAGGCTAGGCTATAGCCTAACTTACTTTTCCATTTTATTATGTTTAATTTAGGCTACCTTATATCTTGCATAGGCATAGCCGCATAGGCTACATTGATGGGATTTGCAGTTGACTGAACACTTTTTTCGGGGGTGAGTGTGACTCAGTCTAGGCTAATGCAGCATGCTTGGGTATTCTGCAGAACAACTACTCCTCGATTACGGGATTCCTGTCTCGTGGAATTATTTTTTTTCGCTCAGGGGACCTTACTGATGTGCGGATAAGGGCTACTTTTCTTATTTTGTCAATTTGATTTTCACTCCCCTATAACATTATCAGTTATTTTTGTACTGCCAGTCCAGGACACTATGTTTACATTGTAGCCTCCTTGGAGGCTCCTCCCCGATGTTTAGTAGCCAATTAGAGTGGAGCTTCACCTACAAAAAGTCAGTACATTTTTATTGGTATTTTCCTGTTATCGACAGCCAAACCTGAAGATTGCAGAGTAAACACCGTAGACTTTATCCCATCAATATTTTTATAGTTTTAATACACAATTAGCGGGGGTGTGGGGGCGGCAGCCCCCACCCATAATACTAGGATAGGTTAGGTAAGGTTGTTAGGTTAGGCTAATGTCTTTTTAAAGTTGACTAAATCGAGTAAACTCTTAGATTGTTTGGGTATCTGAATTTCAATTAACAATGCAAATGCTGATAAATAGTGCTTTCCTCACTTTCTAACAATATAATTCACACTTACTAACCATTAAAATACACAAATAAAATAAATAAAACCTAAAATAACAGGAGTAGTAGTTATGCAGAATTACCGACAATATTAATGTGACATTGAATAACATATGTCGGAAAAGCTAAATAAGATGGTCACCAATTTTCCCATGGATTTTTTTATTTTTCCCTGTTAGTTTTCATCAATAGGCCTAGGCTATATAGTGTTTGGAAATAATTACAACCCTCGGCAAAACCGGTTTCCCCATTATACAACGATCTTCAGCCCGATAGTGGGGAGGGCTATGAAGTACAGGGAAAATGAGGGGCTCGGATTTTGAGTTTGTAGACAACAAAATTACAGTAACCTCATTTAGAAATTTGGCTCGGGTTTCCCGAAATTGCAAAGCCATAAAACCTGAATTTTGGAAAACCCGAGCTAAGTTTTGGCAAAACTTGGCTCGGATTTTGCGAGTTTTAGAGTAAACCAATTACAGTAACCTAATTTAGAATTTTGGCTCAAATTTCCCTAAATTGCAAACCCAAAAAAGCATAATTTTGGAAAACCCAAGCCAATTTTTGGCAAAACTTGGATCGTATTTTGAGAACCGAAAAAGACTAACTAAATGTCGGAAATCGGCTCATGATTTCCCTAATTGCAAAGACATAACCAGATTATCGAAAACGTAGCACTTATTTAAATCATAAAAATCCAGTAACATAGACCTAGTACATTGGCTACAAGCCTAATCCACACCTAACGCCTACAGTGTGTCCGTAGTACCTAGTAGGCCTACGTGGGATACAACATGGCGGTTGGGCCGGCGCCCATTTAGTAGCCTACCGGCAGTGTGCCAAAATTCGCCCATTTTCTTCGTGATCCCGAACCTAACATTGAAAAAATATTGATACTGAAATAGGCTAAGAGCCTGTGACTGTCCCGGGGCGGCCGGGAGCCCCGCTAAACCTGCCATTCTATTTCTACATTACACTCATCAAACGATAGTTGCTCTGCTCTACACTGTACTCTACATTGGCTATGATCTTAGAACTATTATATATCACCTGTATTGAAGTCCAAATGCAGCTACTAATGTAAATATAGACGGATAAATCCAGAGCTCGAGTCATGAGAGCGATTTGTTTACACTGTGAAAACACAACTTGTTCGGTTCGGATGAGGTGACTGACTTTAGCACCAATATAACAAATATATATTACAATGAGGAAACAGCCATCGTTCATAGAACGAACTCCTGGATGGGAGAGTCCGCTAAAACAAACAAACAAACAAACAACCAATGTACCCCTACACTCCGATGTTATATTGCGCCGAAGGCTGAGTCAAGACGAACACAACTACCGTAATTTTATTGGCACTCGAATGCTCAATAATATGTAGATTAAAGGATAATAATAGGTATTTATCTAAAACTATGTATATATTAACTAAACTACTCCATGTGTTTAATATATTGACTAAATTTCACTGAAATGAATAATGTAAAATATTAATTTAAGTTTGAATGTTAATTTTCTGATTAGATTTCATCTTAATTAAACTCCTACAAAATGCAGATATTGTTTCGTATGTGCTAATTTTATGGGGTCTCTAATTTCTTAAAAATAGTGAATGAATATAAATTTTATGTGTTTGACAAAGAGCGCAAGACCTTGAGGCATAAGGTAAGCTATAAATTAGTACGATTTTATGATGAATTATTGGTTTTCAGGGGTATATATGTGGTTGGATTAATGGAAAACAACGAACGAATATCAGCACTGTTTTCCATTGTGGTGTTTCTGAGAATAATCCAATGATGACGTCAAATTAGCTTGCCGCCAATCAACTGTGGAACACTTGGAAATGTGTTAGCTGTTATTTACCGATATATTTGTGGAAAAATAGAGTGAATTAAGGGGCTGGAATATAACATTGACTTCATGTGAAGTGCGAGTGCCCTACACATTCTAAAATTGTGCATATTAATCTTGGGGAACTCATTATATATAAGGTATAAGTTCAAGGTGATACTTTGGATAAACCTGACTTCTAGCAAGCACCAAACAGCGATTTTGTAAGTAGCCAAGCATATTATTTTGTCAGATAAGCCTAGGCCTACTTGTATTAGCCTAGGCCTATGATGATAATGATGATTTGAAGCAGAAATGAGTAGCCTAGGCTGAGGCTAGGCATATTAGGCTTAGGATAACCCATTATCCAACAATCTTAGGACTGCCCCCACTAGTGGGGCTATGTATAATGTATTGATAGGCTAATGAAGATCAAGGAAGATTTGAGGTTAAAGACAGTAAAAAATAAGGTTAGCTAGGCAGCTGGGAATCTGGTTCTGGTAGGCTAAGACTCAGAGCCCACTCTTAACCCGGGAATGGCGAAGGTCCTCAATTATGGTAATTATTTAGAAGATGACCTTTTTTTCTAGTTATTAAAAACTTACTCTATGGTGTATTATATGATATATAGAAGCAATAGAACTGTTAAAATGACCTGGGAAGTGTATATTAAACTTAGCCTAGACCAACATTCCTGTTTTTTTTTTTGTTTTTTTTTGTAGCTAAGGCTAGGCTAGGCTAACCTAGCCTAGGCTACTCTTGAGTTTTGGAACACAGTAGGCCTAAGCCTAGGCCTATTTTAGATGTCTAACTTTTAAAATAATAATATAAAAATACGTAGGCTAGGCCTAGGCTAGGATTAATTTTTTTTTATCATTATACAGAAAGTTGTATCACTCAAAAAAACAGCGTCATTCGACACCCTGGCTAGGCTATAGCCTATGACAATAACAGTTTGCCGTCATGCCGTGGGATTAGGCCTATAGGGGTAGACCTGTCACTGAAGAATACTTTCGCAGTCTTACCGTTTGTTTTTGTTTTCAAGGTATAGGCTACAGTAGTATCTTATCTACTGGTATCTTATTTTATTGTAGTTTATATTATGAGTGGAAGATTTGCAATAACTTACCCTAACCAAAGTCCAAACTTAGTGTCCAAAGTGGGATCTGCACCCTGCCTCTATGTTCTCATTTTGTATACCGGTAACTTTTTAGCCAGATTACCGGTACAATTTAATAAGTGTACAGCCAGCAGCTAGGCCTACCGCCTACAGTGCATTTATAGATTTCCCGGAATCCCGGCCATGACTTGGGTATCACTAAAGAATCTTTCCGCAGCCTTATGTACAATTGTTTGTTTTTATTTCTTCAAGGAATATAGTACAGTAGTTTATTGTTCAATTGTTTATCATGTTATGAGTAGATAATTTGCATTACCTTACCCTAACCTAACTTTACTTAGTCTTAGTGTCCAAAGTGGGGGCTGCCACTATCCCCACAGTCCACACACACCCGCTAACTAACATATATTATTGGTATGTCTTGTCATTACTATAACCTGACTTCATGGGGGTAACGGAGACTTGATTGAATATTTTCGGAATTAGCCTCGCAGAATCTTGAGTCTTTTAAAGTTGTGAAAATTAAAGTAAGTTTCTACGTTCCTACTGATTGTACTTAACCCGAGATGGGAATAGCCTACCCAGGTATTTTTTACTCGGCCCAGGGAAAATAATAGACAAACAAATGTTCTAATCAAAGTTTATTCTTGAAACTTTGTACCGGTATGTATTTTAACCAGTACTCTATAGTAACTCATGTATCATATGAAAGGATATAAATTAAGTATGTAATAGTTCTTGGAATGCAACAACAAATATACATGAAATCTTTATTGGACAAAAGTTACAAAACTAAAACAGGGACTGCTAAGAATAATTTAAAAACCTGTTTTCAATGCCTATATTAGTGGACCTGAAGTGCATCTCTTTGAGACTGAAGTACAGGCAGCCAGCTCCCCTAGTATCCTGATTAAACACCAGTAAACATACATAACATCCCTTTTACTTACAATATTATTCATTCCTTTTAATAAATTTTGAGCATGTATTGTGCATATATTTACCTTCACATCTCAAAATTTCTCCGGCGGCCGGGGGGCGTAGCCCCCCGGACCCCCTGTTATGAAGCGGGGGGCTGCGCCCCCCGCACACCCCGCAGACGCCGCGCAAAGTTGATCCTTGTAAGCTTAGAATAATGATCCAGAACTGGATAATTTCTGTTTTGGCACCCTGCCTACCGGTATTCGGCCGTATCTGTAAATACGAATGAAGTTCGGAATGCGAGTCACTTCGAGCGAATTCCTGATCAAGCGGATGCACAATCTAACCTAACCTAACCTAACCTAACATAACCCAACATAACCCACCCTACCCTAAATCTAACCTAACCTAACCTAACCTAACATAACCCACCCAACCCAACCCAACCCAACCCAACCCAACCCAACCCATGGGCAGGTGGAGTTAGTGTTGACTAAAAAGCTGGTGGACAGACCTCGGGAGACAGGTGAAAATGGCGTGTGAACGAATCGGTGCCGTCTATAGGAAGGTATTGACAACCATGTTACGACAAAATTCCATTTTAGTACCATATATTTTTATTAGGTTTTGCCGAGGCTTAAAAAAAAATTCATATTATGGCCTATATTTAGAGCATATAAAATCCATATTTGTTTTCAAATATTGCAAAATAATTGGTGACCAACTTATTTAGGCTAGTTATACTCTTATGTCTTATGAATAGCTTAGGCCTAGGCTATGATTTTGTATTTTGACAACCAAATGACCAAATCTTATGGTAAAATTCAAGACCGCTAGCCTAGAGCCGCCTTATTTACCAAGTATTCTGTATAGGCTAGGCTATTTTTTTCAAGGAAGATAGTGTTTTATTGTTGTTTTTCATGGTTAGAGTGGAGGATTTGCATTAACTTACCCATTATTCATTAATCTGAAGATACGACGTCAAATGGCGCCATTTATTTGGTGAATCGTGCTTTTACAGTAGGTAAGGGAAATTGTGGGGTAAATTGGATACACGATGGGTTGAGGGGGGGATCACCCCCCTTGATTTATTGTCATCCTCATATATGTAGATCAGTAAGGGGGCAAAAACAGGTTGCCGGTATTTTGTTTTTGTGAGTAACGCTCACGCCATTTATTGGGTGAATCGCACCCATACATACATACAAGTTTAAAGACCGTTTGTCCACAGAGACTGTGGTTACAGTCTCACGTCCTAAATGGGAGCTTTCCAGGCGGCCCTGTTAAGGGCTGCCTCTGTTGTCAAGTTCTTTATTTTGAGATCGGACCGGAGTACCTGAGCCCACGTCATTCTAGGTCCTGGGTCCAAGGTCCACCCCTACGCGCAGCTCCCCCCAAGTTCACAGTCCGGCATTTCTTCACCCATTTCTGATCATCCATTCTCTCCACATGTCCAAACCAACCAAATCGGCTCGTGCGCATCACTTCACTGATACTCCTAATGCCCAGACGCCTTCTCAATTCCTCGCTCGATACCCTGTCCCTAAGATTAACCCCACACATCCATCTCCCCATTCTCTTCTCATTCCGTTCCATTCTATTGACATGCTCCGCTTTAACCGGCCACGTCTCAGAGGCATAGGTGATAGGTCATTGCGCTCCTAACACACGAGGTATACAGCTTCCCTTTAAGGTGGGGTGGGAGCCCTCTCATGGTCAGGAGTGGCAACAGCTCTCTAAACTTTCCCCAGCCACTTCTGACTCTAGCAATGGAGCTAGCTTCAGCGCCACCTCCAGCGGAAACTGTATCGCCCAGGTAGCAGAACTTATTCACACACTCCAGCGCAGGGTGTCAAACGAGAGCCAAGTCCATTATTTTTAGTCTTCATTATTGTATATGTGAAGATAAAATTATGATTTATAGTTCAAATTATGTCTTGGAAGTGATTAAATGGCCAAAAACAGTGCTATTTCATGATAATTTTCCTGTATTCTTACTCATATTCATTCAAGTCCTGTAACAAAATTGATCGGGTTTGATACCCTGCGCGGCTGAGTCCAGCGTTACACTGTCGAAGTCAACACTGACAGGCGGGTCATTTAATACAAGATCTCCCTTGCACACTGCACATTCAAAGTCTATAATTCTTGTCCAAGGTCCTCTAGCTCCGCTACATCTCCTGTGGACCCAGTCACTACAGACACAACATTGAATTGAATTACTTCCCACCCCCTTCCCACATACTGCGCATGGATTGTCGCCGCTGCTTTCCATAGCTCCACGCCCTACTCCACTAATCATGACCTTTGTTTTATCTATGTTAACTCTTAGACCCTTATTTGCCATACCTTCCCTCCATCTTTTGAACTTCGCCTCTGCTTCCTGCGCACTATCTGCGATAAGAACTAGATCATCTGCATATAATATCTCCCATGGGAGTCCTGTCCTAAATTCCCTTGACAGAGCCTCCAGGACTAAAACAAACAGTAATGGGCTCAGAACTGAACCTTGGTGAACTCCAACTTTCACTGGGAACTCTTCACTCAGGCCCCCGTTTACTTTAACTGCTGCCCGTGACCCCTCATACATTCTCATTATCACACGCACCAACCACTCTTCTACTCCAAGTTTTCTCATAGCCCACTGCACTACCTCCCTGGGCACCCGGTCGAAGGCCTTCTCCAGATCTACATAAAGTAGGTATAACTCCCTGTTTTTCTCTAAGTACGGTACCTCTCTTGCATTTGCCTAAGAGTGAAGATAGCATCAGTTGTGCCACGTCCCGGCATAAATCCAAACTGCATTTCGCTGATAGCAACACTTTGCTTGATCATACATTCAAAGACCCTTTCGCTGAATTTCATTACTATTTTCAAACCCCGATAATTTCCCCTGTCTAAGGTGTCACCCTTGCCTTTATATATATTTACTATAACACTCTCCTGCCCAGCATCAGGAATTTTTTCCTCCTTTATGATAGCATTAATCAGCTCTGTGACCAATTTTACCCCAATATCTCTAGCTGCATTTTAGCATCTCAGCGACAATGCCGGATCTCCCAGCGGCTTTTCCTGACTTCATTTTATCTATAGCACTTTTAACAGCGTCGTACCCTATCAAAGGCGGAGGGCCTTGCCGCCTTGTACTGGGACTACAGTGCTGAGCTGTTCCCTGTTCCATTCAAACTCCACATTAAGCAGTCTTTCATAATGCTCCTTCCACGGCTCTCTGATTTCTTTTTCTGTGTAAACAGTCATGCCACTGTCATTATTTATGCATCTTACACCTACGACGTCCTGGCTACTGTCCCTTACATTCTTAGCTAATTTATAAACTCCATTGGTATTATTCTATCTATCTATCTATCTATATGCTCAGGCCCAATCCCCATTTTGGGGGTAGCCGACTCAAGACAGAGCAAGAACAAGGAAAACACAAAAACAACATAAAACAACAAATAAACACAGATAAAAAGCACAAACTCGCACACATCTAGGTCACCCAGGAGAAGACCCAGAGACCAGGGTCACCAAGGTCGCTCCAGCACTCCCCCGGCCCCCGACCACCCGGAGAGGTTCCGATCTCGGCAGGCAGACATGCAGCGGAGCCAAAGCCACAAGCCCTCCCACCACACTTCCAGGCGCACCCTTCATATTAATCGTCTCCCCGGGCCAGGCGCCTGATGGACTATTATCTAGTCCAACTTGCACCTGACCCCTTACTCCAAATGACCACGTGTTCACTCAACTATTCACAAGTATTCTCCATTCACTCCTGTCCACCACCACTTCCCCTGCCTGATCTATAGTCATTAACTCTATCATCCAAAGCTTTTCTTACACAGTCTCTCCATCTCAATGGGGGTCTTCCTGCCCTTCTATCTCCCCTTGTACCTGACTCACATATTCTCTTTGTAATCCTTTCATCTCCCATTCGTTCAACATGACCATACCAGCTCAGCACCCTTCTGTCCACTCTGGCTGACAAATGTTCCTGCTGCCCCACTCTCCTACGTATCTCTTCATTCCTCAATCTGTCTCTACGAGTAACTCCACACATACTCCTCAAGCAGCTCATCTCCATCACATCCAGCCCTCTTTTCTCCTTTTTCTTCAGAGCCCATGTCTCAGCCCCATACATCACTGTTGGCACAACAATTCCTTGATACAGTGCACTTTTTACTTTCACTCCGAGATTTCTCGTCTTCCACATACAGTACTTCCCATTGCTCCGAAAACCTTCCTTCCTTCACACACTCTCTGTTTTACCTCCATTTCCATACCTCCACTCCTGCTTATCGTTCCTCCTAGATATTTAAAACACTCTACTTGTTCCAATATTTCCCCATCCAGCCTCACATCTAGATTCACCCTATGCTCTCCCCTATTACACACCATTACTTTACTTTTATTGACGTTCACCTTCAGTTTCCTCCTTCCACAAACCACACCAAACTCTTTGACTACCCGCTGCAGTTTCTCATCAGAATCCGCCACCAATGCTGTGTCATCAGCGAACAGCAACTGATTCAACTCCCAATCTCTACCATTCTTTCCTACTAAACCCAATCCTCTTCCCATAGTTCTCCTTTTCACCTCCCTCACCACACCATCCATAAACATATTAAACAGCCATGGTGACATTACACAACCCTGTCGCAAACCTACCTTTACCTCAAACCATTCACTCAACTCACCATTTCCTACTCTCACACATGCTCTGCTCCCTTCATAAAAACTCTTAACTGCTTCTAACAAATTTCCTCCTATTTTATAAATTCTTAACACCTTCCACATTGCTTCACGGTCCACACGATCATACGCTTTTTCCAAGTCCATAAAAGCCCAAAATATCTCCTTATGCTTCTCTAAATACTTCTCGCATAACTGTCTTACTGCAAACATCTGATCCACGCACCCTCTTCCCCTCCTAAAACCGCACTGTTCTTCTCCTATTGCAACTTCCGTACACTTTATTATCCTCTATCAACACCCTGCCATACAGCTTTCCAACCACTGACAATAAACTAATACCTCTATAACTTGAACACTCCTGCCGATCTCCCTTCCCCTTGTACAACGGCACAATACATGCACTCTTCCAGTCTATTGGTACCATTGACACAGCAAAGCACACATTGAAAAGTCTCACCAACCAATCTATTATCACATCTCCACCCTTCTTTATACACTCCACAGCAATACCATCCAAACCTTCTGCTTTTCCCACTCTCATTTGTTTCACTGCTTCTTTCACCTCATTTTCCTCAATCCTTTCATTCATTCCCTGCCACCTGGGTGGCCTGGGTAACCTATCTCCATCCACCTCTGCTTCAATCACTGCTTCTCTTCCATCTCTTGTATTTAACAAAGATTCAAAATACTTGGCATATCTTTTCCTCACTTCAACTGGTTCCACTAGTAATTCTCCATTTGCATCTTTCACTGACTCTTCCCTCTTTTGTCCTCCTTTCCTTACTTTATTTACCTCCTTCCAGAACATCTTCTTTCGTTCTTCAAAATTCTCACTCAACCTTTGACCCCACCTTTCGTTTGCATCTTTTTTCGCTTCTCTAATTTTCCGTTTTACCTCTCTCCTTTTCTCCTTGTACCTCTCCCATACCTCAACACTACCATCCTGTAAAACCCTCTCAAAACACTGTCTCTTCTCCTCAACTGCCTTTCTCACCGTATCATTCCACCACTCGCTTCCCTTCCTGATACCTCTGCCTCCTACTTTCCTTTTGCCGCATACTACCTCTGCACTTGCTTTCACTCCTTCCTTATACTGTTGCCGTTCAACCTCTACTTCTTATGTTTACATAGGGCGATCAACGCGGTTAACTTCACATCCATTTTTACGGCGATTTTTTTTGGTTATTTGCCCCCTGCTGGCAATATATATGATGATGACAATATGTCATGGGGGGTGAGGGGGGCAAAGCCCCCCCTCAACATATTATTGTATCCAAAGGCAGTCAAAATAGGCGGGAACATGATGGCAAAGGTCCGACGCCACTACGCGTAGTGTAAACAAGGGTGGCGGTACGCCCGAACTTAACATTCTTGCCCGAAATTCCTCCATGCGGACTATAATGAGAAAAATATGGCGAGTCTATAGGTCCCTATTTTCCCTAATAAATTATTTCTAATAGGGCAGCGAAAGAGGTCTTGAATATTATCAATCTGATTACTTTTAGCCTAGGATATTATTTGATAATTTGATTTTTGGTAGGCCTTTAGCCTACTGTAGCCTACACTGCACACTGTATATTATCTTTTGGACCGACAGTAGTCCCATCGATCTTTATGTGCTTAGTAGGTCTGAATCCGTCTGATATAGCATATACATAATTGGGTAATTATAGGGAATAGGCTCGCACCCTTATTTTTCATGTTTTTTCCTCCAGATTTTGAGAAATTAGTGTTTTCATCTATCTATCTATCTATTGCCTGACGCCGTGATCCCCGAAGGGGTGGCCACGAACGAACCGCCCCCATGCACCTCTGTCCCCAGTCAGTCGACGCCCCTCCCCCCAACCAGCACCGCCTTCGTTTTTTTTTTTTTTTTTTTTTTTTTTTTTTTTTTTTTTATTCCAACTTACTTCCTCTCGGGCATAGGCTGAGAGCCTTAACATTCACCGCTTTACAATGAACAGTGAAACCCGTGAGGTCTTGTTCCAGTCTAGGGAGTGAGACATGTGAAGCACGTAGAGTACAACGAGCACCTGCCATCTTGCCTTCACATGAGGCACGGTGCTCACTCATGGCCCAAAACGACCCCATCTCTGAAGCCACCTCGTTCCCGTGCTTCACTGTCTCACTCCCTACACTCGGACTCTCACACTTACACACACACAACGCCACCTGTTGAGCAGATAACTCACCAGGCATTGCACCCCTATAGCATATTTTGAATATGGGAATATTCATACAGTGCTATTTAATCAGGGAACAATGAGGGTATTTTATTGACATTTCGGTGGGCTTGTGGTAATGCACTGATACTAGATACAGCACAAATTCCATCCCAATAATATCTTCCCATTGATACATCGGGATTTGAACCCGGGACCTTTGGATTACCAGGCCAGTGGCAAGACCACTCCACCACACCTTCCTCACTCCATCCTTCCACCTCTCTATCGGTCTACCTCTCCCTCTCTGTCCCTCCACCTCGCTCTCATACACCCTCTTAGTCATTCTCTCGCTTTCCATACGTTCCATATGGCCGAACCATCTCCAGTTGTTCCTTTTCATACTTTCCAGCACATCTACCTCCACACCACACCTCCTTCTTACTTCCTCATTAGTCTGTCTATCCCTCCATGTAACTCCGCACGCACTTCTTAAGTAATTCATTTCCACTGCTCTCACTCTTGGTCTGAATCTCTCAACCAACGTCCATGCTTCGCTTCCGTAAGTCAGTGTCGGGATTACCACACTGTCATGCAAGGACTTCTTCACTTCCATACTGACCACCCTATTTCTTGTTACTGCTTTCAGCATTTCTACAACCCTCTTCCCCTGTTGTACCCTCTCCCGCACTTCTTCATCCATAGTCCCATCTTTACTCAACACACTGCCCAGATACTTAAAAGAGTTGACGATCTCCATAGTCTGACCGTTCAGCTTCACCTCACACTCTGTTACTTCACCCCTTTCGAAGACCATAACCTTGTTCTTCCCCCGCATTTACCTTCAAATTCCGTTTTTCGCACACTGTTCCAAACTCATTTACCAGATCCTGCAACTCCCATTCATTATCACTCATCAGAACTGTATCATCCACAAACTGCAGTATAGGTAGCTTCCACTGGTCTTAGTTATAATTCCAATGTGGGATACACGATGGGTTGCGGGGGGCTTTGCCCCCCCCCCCCCCCCTCCCCCTCCCCCTAATAATTATTGAAATCGTCATCTATGTTGCCAGCAGGGGGTAAATATCGATTATACTACATAAAGAAGGCGTTTGTAAACAGTGAGGATGTCCGAAAGAGCTCTGAGATTGATTAGAATGGGCGTTTTTACTATTAATATCGGGTTTTATGAATATGATCAAAATTATTCTCCCACAGTGGATTTTACAGTAGTACATTATAAGGATTCCATAGACCTACATTCCACAGTGGATTATACAGTAGTACATTATAAGGATTCCATAGACCTACATTGTCCCTAATAAATTATGTATAATAAGGCTGCGAGCCTATTCCCTATAATTATCGATCATTGCTATTGTAGGCCTAGTCATTAAGAGCAGAGATGTATTAGCCTACACGATCACCATGATCAAGCTGATTACACTGGTTTCAGACTAGATTCCCAGCCATTCCAACAGACAACAGTATGGTAGCCTATAATAACACTTCGCAAGCACCTCACACATAGTGCCAGCATAATGCAACAATGGGTGGTTGGACCAGCAACTTTTCCCAGAAACAAGGTACTACAGTAGTACCACTACTACAGGTAGGCCTAGATAATTTAATTCATTGCATCAATGGAGACTATTTATTAGCCTAGTGGCAACCTCTTCGGAGATCAAGTTGTCTTGCTATCAATTCATAAATAGGCTAGCCTAGATAGCAATACTTTATAACTAGGCCTATATGTGGAGAGAGTGGTCAGTGGATGATCAGAATTGGGTGAAGAAAATTCAAGAAATGCCTATGTCACATAAAAATTATATAACATCTCATCAGGGTAGGCCAACATTCTGAGCCAGATTACCACAGTGCGCATGCGCACAGCCCTAGTTGTTCCTTAACCCGCAGAATGAGAAAATGAGGTACTGTAGTGAAAAGTGCCCAGGACGCGTAATTTCTACCTTTCGGTTCTGACAATCTGACAGATTTTTTTTATATTTACCATATAAAGCATTATTTCTTCTCCATGTGTGTTTATTATACTTATGGCCTATGATGAACATATGAACATTAAAGAGTGATAACAGAAATAGGAACAGCAATTGGGTGGTGCCCATGGTGGCAAACTTATATTTTCGCCGCCCGGTCGTATTCTGGGTCAGCCGGTGTGTGGTGCTAGAGTTCCCCGTGACAGAGTGACAGGTTAAAACAGCCCATATGCCTATCATTTGAACCAAAATCAGTTAAATAACGACTGTATTTCGATATATCGTTAGCGAGCCTAACCTACTACTGTACTACTTACAATAATGTTAATGCAGAAAATAACTATAAATAACAATAATTTGGTGGGATAAAGGACAGTATAGAATCTACTTATAGCAGGCAACGGCTCCCGGGGCGCTAACCACGATTCTATTTTGTTGGATTTTTACTTAATGTTATTGCATTTACTAACTTAACCTAACCAACCTAACCTAATACAATAACATTAAGTAAAATATGTCGAAATACAGTCGTGGTTTAACTGATTTTGGTTCAAATGATAGGAATATGGGCTGTTTTAACCTGTCACTCTGTCACAGGGAACTCTAGCACCTCACACCGGCAGAGAGACATAATGGTACATCCTCCCTTTGCAACGTCTCGCAATGTACTGAGCCGCCCGGCAGAGATCTCACACTTCTAGAGGGTCTCTAAATGACTCACTGCTGCCTCCCAGCCCGGTTGAGAATAATTCGCGCAGAAAATAACTGATAAATGAGGGATATAAGAGAAAAAATAGCCGATAATTGAGAAAGGGGGGGGGGGGGGGCACATGTGGATGAGTGTTAGGAGGTACTAGAGGGGAATGATCTCACCTAGGACTAATCACTTATTCCTTTGTTATGAGAGCCGCTGGGGCATTTTGGAAGGGTTTTTTCATGGTCTTGCTTTCGTGAGACCTATCGCGTTTGCTATAGAGACACTTCTGTGAGGCTTATCGCGCTCCTCGGGTTACCATATAATGGAATGGTAGGCCTGAGCTTTTAATCTGCTGTTAACAGGACCTTGAAGGCTTGAACAGAGCTACTGTACTGTATTTCTCTCCCAAAATTATAGTGACGCCATATTTGTATGTATTATAATTTATATTGTAGATACCGGTACCAGCATTTGTACGGTACTTAAATGTTATTTTTCCTTTTGGAATAAACAATCTTCATAGTTTTATTGAGTAGACTACTGTACAGTATTTCCAGTCTTACAGTTATAAAGAAAATAGCCTATCTTTTTGTTATATTTTCCACAGGGGCAGTGAGTTGTCGGATGTTTCTGTCGTGCGAAAGCTCAGCAATGTGGAAGTTTTGTCACTGAGGTAAGGTTTTGTTCAAGGTTATTTTATTTATTTGTTTTTCTAGTTAGTGCACAACAATTATAGGTCAGTACTATATAAGTAGCTACACTATACAGTAAATAGCAAGCGTAGGAAGATATAGGAAAGAAACTGGCAAAATACAGTACTTTTCCCCAGTATGAATCGTGTCTGCACCATATTTCTTTCCCTAGTAATTATTTTTTCCCCAGTGTGAATCATATCTGCACCATTTTTCTTTCCCCAGTATTTATTGCACCTTTATTTTTGTTCCTGCAACTGGTGTGAATCATATGTGCACCATTTTTCTTTCCCCAGTATGAATCATATCCACCATTTTCCCTTTTCCCAGTGTGAAATTGATCTGCATAATTTTCCCTTTCCCTAACATACAGGAGATGTACATCCTTAACCCTTTGAGTCACCTACACCTAAGATTGTGTTCGCCACTCTTCTAGTGGCACCGAAGAGTGCGCCGCCCCTCGTTCTGGGTGGTGATTTGGTGCAGCAGACTGTTCGAATGGGCAGTACGCTCCCAGATGGGCTCGTCTGGCAGTATTTGCAGTTCGACATTGAAGGCTCTCTTCAAGTTGTCTAACGAGATGCCCCTCGTGTCTCTTACTCGCCGTGGGAGTGTGTTGAAGACATGTGATCCTCTGTATGATAACTAACCCTCTTGCAGAGAGCCCATAACGCCCCGGTTATTCATCCGAGAGATATCGCATTCCAGTACCAGCGACTTATTTTATATTTTATTTTAGCTAGCCTATAATTAGACGATATTATGCAGCTTACGAAGGATCTGTGGTAGATAAAAGGGTTGGTTGAGATAGTTTGAAGCCTTATTATTACTAGAGGTCCTTCCTAAGCTGAATAAAATCATCTAGGGTAAGATGCCTAATACAGACCACTGGACCCAAGGAGACGCACTTGAAACAAAAGAACTTGCACAGGCATAGGATGAGTAGATAGATGCATGAATGGTGGGCCAAAAAATTCTTTAACTATCTCCTAATATGCTCACATAGTACCAGCTTTTTATTTTCATATGTTATTGTGTGAGATGAGATGAACTAAACAAAAATTCATGTTTTCGCAAATTCCTTACGGAAAACCTAAGAATTTACTTTTGTTTTAAAGCTAAATTTCTCACAGTTCCCTAATTTGATCCTCTGTTCTGTTATTGTAGGTTGATAGTGCATGAGTTGAAGTATACCCCTGCATTACCAAGAGGCTTTTACTTGCACGGCTGAAGGGGAGGGAGGGTGCGTCCCCATAGGGCCAGCAAAAAATCCAACATCCAATAGAGACAAATTTTTTCAAACTGATGCCAGAAGGTCGTACATCACAGTGGTAGAAAGCCATACTCATCTCTCTGTCTTGTATGAATATGGTTGAGTTTCCTTCACCATTGACGGAGCTGCCTTAACTAGAATAAGGGCTACCCTGGGACCAATAGAGACGTACAGTACTGCGCAAAACCTAAGGAGACGCGCATCTGCTTAGGGTAGCTGGGATTGGGTCCTTGTAAATGTGTGTTTATTTTGGTAACATTATTAAGCATAATAACCTTTTCTTTTATCTCAGGTGAAGGAAACTCAACCTTATGCATACCATACATAGTGGGGAGAATGGCTGTCTACCAGTGTGGTATGGCATCAGTTTGAAAAATGTATCTCTTTTGGACTTCAGAATTTTTGTTGGACCTAAGGAGACGCACCCCTTTCCCCCTCTCAGCAAATCGGAATCGAATCAAGCATTTTTTCGCCCCACAATCAAATTTTTTGTAGGCCCCCCCCCCCCCTCTCCCTACTTTCCCCCATCATTTCCCCAACTTCCCTCCTTATCACACAATAGAGTGGCTACATGCATGAGCCTAACTCTTGCCTTTGTCAGTCAGACTGAGTGTATCGTCTCACCCCCGGCCACAACATTGACACGCACACACACATATATAGAGAGAATATTGATCGCCTGACCTATACATACACACACATACACACTCAAGCACATTCAAGCACGAACCTAAAAAGTTATCATTGCTTTTGAGTTGCTCACATATCTACCAGACTACCCAGAAAGTTACAGTTTTTACCATTTTCAAGCTGAATGAAGGTACAGATCATGATATTGGTTCATTATTGAACATTTATTATTTACAGAGATAAGCAGGTATAAAACAGGCGTATTAGCACCAAATATGCACGGGAGGGCGAGTGGCACTTTATTTAAACCTCAAATTAGCATGAATGTTCCATGTATAACTTCCCTGCACCCTTTAAACTCTTTTGGTAATGGCATATACAGTACTGTACCCATTTTTGCGTCTTCATTGGGCATCGTACCCTAATACAGTACTTGCCAGAATATAAGAATGGCATCCCTGGTACTGAATGGGTTAAGAACAACATCTCCGACATCTTGTAAATAATGTAATCTACCTTCGCCACATTTCTTTTCCATAGTGTTAATCACATATACATCATTTGGCACCTAACTTCATACATCATTTGGCACCTAACTTTGTAATTATTTATTTTCTTTACATTGCCTTGTGATGAAATTAGAAAGGAAAGAGGCTGTGCAGATCAGATCTTCTTGTGGTGTATTGTGGAGAAGGGAAGGAAGTTGTATGCTGCCTTTTTGGACTTGGAGAAAGCCTATGACAGAATTGATAAGAACTGACAGAATTGATAAGAACGATCTATGGAAAATATTGAGAATATATGGAGTAGATGGCAAGTTGCTGGAAGCGGTGAAAAGTATGTATGAGGGTGCAAGGGCAGCAGTGCGTATAGAGAGTAACATATTGGTCTTTCAGAGGAATGCATTCACAGAGTGTGAAGTAAGGTTGAATGGTCAGCTCATTTAGGTAATTGGGCGGTGTGATGAGTAAATATGGGAGTTTGGAGAATGAAGTGTGAGAGAGGGTGCAATAGGAGGAGGGTTGTTGGTATGCTGAAACCAGTGATTAGGAATAGGGAGGTGAGCATGAAAGTATAGAAATCACTGCATGATACTGTCGTGATCCCAACATTGATGTACTGGAGTGAAGCATTGACGTTGTTGGAGAGGCCTAAATGAAGAGTGAGAGGGATTGAAATGAGTTATTTGTGAAGTGCATGCAGAGCCACATGGAGAAACACACAAAAATAAGGAAGAACGAGAGTGATGTGGTATGGTTATAGATGTGCTGGAGAGTGTGAAGAGGAACACCTTTAGGTGGTTCAGTCATGTGGAGCGTATGAAGAGCGAGATAATAACTAACAGAGTGTATGAGAGTGAGGTGGAAGAACAGCAAGGGAGAGGTAGACTTAGAATGAGATAGAAGGATGGAGTTGAAAGGTATCGTATATGAGTAATAATAATAATAATAAGCATGTTACTTATTTCTCATAAGCGCCAATTTTTCCGAAGAATTCACTAGCGCTCGGAAAGAGAAAGAAAAAAGAACAAAATCAATGCATCAAAAGAAGGCTTATATACAACACACATTTAACAATCACTAGCAGTGGCAAAATAGCCTAAACTCTATAGCCATCTGTCATGACACCTCTCTCAAGATCATAGCTTCTCTCAAAGAGAAAAGTCTTAAGTTGTCTCTTGAAGCATTCAACAGAACTCAGTTGTCTCATGGACAGCGGCAACCTGTTATACAACCTCGGAGCCATATAGGAGAATGACCCCTCAAAGAAAGAAGACTGCTGGAAAGCCCTTGGTTCATCAAGACGAAAAGGGTCATTGTCATGACGCACAACTACACCATGGTGTGCCGGTGGGCGCCTGAGCAGCTCCGCAAGGTACCTAGGCTCACCAAATTTGAGAACCTTAAAAGTCACCAAACACAACTTAAATTCTATTCTTGCTCTTACTGGCAGCCAGTGCAGTTCTATGTGAAGAGATGTAGTAGGAGTTCTAGGTGGAACACCAAAAATGAGTCTTGCAGCCCTGTTAAGAGCAGACTGAACTTTCTTTAAAATATAATTTGGAAGACCCACCAACAGGGCATTGCAATAATCAACACGAGAGAAGACCAATGAGTGAACCAACGTCAGGAGGCAACGTCTGGTTATAAACGGCTTCACCAAATAGAGATTTCTGATGTGCAAGTAACAACTTTTAACTATCTGGTTTACATGCTCTTTGAAATCTAATACAGTCTAATACTAATCTAGTACAGTACTGTAGTACAGTATGTATGTACAGTACTGTACTGTATATACTCAGGCACATACCCTAAAGCTGGGGTGGCCAATTCGAGACAAAGCCTGAACAGAAATTAAAAAAAAAAAAAAAAAAGTACAGTACTGCAAGTTGAAAAAATAAAAATCCGGTGGAATAACACTTTCGGAATAAAAAACCTGGGAAGATAAACATACAATTTTTTTCATGTCTGCTGTGTCAAATACGTTAATAGTAATCCTTAACATCATAAATTTTCTTATACTTAACCCTTTGGCGCACCTATAGTTTCCAATCAAAGTTTTTCCCACTCCCAAAGTATATCTCAGCTCACTCAGAGCCAGTTTTGTGCCCGGCGATAATTTGTTTCTGTGACGTTTTTATCCACCAAAACATCCTTGTATTTGGATTAATGAGGTACTGTACCATCGGCTTCGTTATTGATTTAACTTGAAGATAAGCGAATAAAAACAGAATAATTACAAAACAACCACATTGGGGCACTCCGAAATAAGAATTGTAAAAATAAAATGAAATACCTTATCTCCAACTCGCGCTAGCTCAAAATTTTGCCCACATCATTTTTTATTTGCATACATACTGTATATGGAAGCGGAATTTAATGAGGATTCCACTGGTAACTTCAGAATTACTATAAACCAAATAGTTGCTGAGATACACGAATAAACGTGAAAGTATCGAAACACAGACTGAGCTGTACTCTGCTCACTTCCCAGCCAGCCGTGAGTAAACCGTTAAACTGAGGGGGTTGCCAATTGTACCCATTGAACTAGACGTAATACTTAATATCTATGCCAAATATGACGCGCGTCAGATGAAAACTTAATTTTTGGCGAATATTTTTAAGTTTAATGACTCTTAACGAGTCATCATGCACCTAGGAAAAAAATACCTAATGACTCTGAACGAGTCATCGTGCGCCAAAGGGTTAATACATACATACATACATACATACATACCCGGTACATACGGTACAAATTTAAAGAACGCTTCATCCATGGGTGGATGGGACTCATCAGTCTTGGTCGGCAACCCATCTAAGGGAGACAGCCTTATAGAAATCTGTCTAAGGGAATATGTATGTACTGTATGTAGATACTCAGACACATACCCCATCGCTAAGGGTGGCCGACTCGAGACAGAGCCCGAACAGAAACATTTAAAGTTCTAATTCTTAGGGTCCGGGTCCACTTTCGAGTTCCCTCGCCCATTTCTCTATCTCGTTTAGTAGGTGAATTTTACAAGGGGAAGAGGATTCCTCATCGGTACCACTTGCAGGTGTTGAACTCTATAATAGGTACAATAGATAGATCCACAGAGAGTGTGGTTGCAGTCTTACGTCCTAAATGGCGGCACTCTGGGCATCATTTCTGTTTTCCTAAATGTCATTACCATTTTTGTTTCTCCAGTGTGAATCGTATATGCACCCTGGCGGACTTCCAGCACTGCCCCAACCTGCAGGAGCTGTACATCCGCAAGAACGTCATCGCTGACATCAATGAGGTCCTCTACCTACGCCAGCTGCCCAAACTGAAAAGTTTGTGGCTTGCTGACAACCCTTGTGCCGACTTTGAACAGTAAGTTGGTCCAAATGTAAAGGATAATATTCTATCTATCTATCTATTGCCTGACGCCGTGATCCCCGAAGGGGTGGCCACAAACGAACCGCCCCCATGCACCTCTGTCCCCGGTCAGTCGACGCCCCTCCCCCCAACCAGCACCGCCTTCGTTCATATACTTCCTCACTCCATCCTTCCACCTCTCTTTCGGTCTACCTCTCCCTCTCTGTCCCTCCACCTCGCTCTCGTACACCCTCTTAGTCATTCTCTCGCTTTCCATAAGTTCCATATGGCCGAACCATCTCAAGTTGTTCCTTTTCACACTTTCCAGCACATCTACCTCCACATAATATTATGCTATGAAAATAACAATTTTTACATATATTAATATTTAATTATTAAATATTTCATTAGTTAGGTTTATTTGTAGATTAATTGGTGGGTTGGTGAAAACAAATATGAATTTATCCAGGTTCAGGAGTAATTTATAGCGAAACCTTCCTTTGTGGTTAAGTGCTCCATTAATTACCCCTTCCATTCGTATAAACATTAGGCTGGTCTGTACCGGTGGAAACATAGGTATATGACATGTGCCCCACGTACAGTAAAACCTCGTCCATCCAGACCAATTGGGGGAGAACCCTGTCTGGATCTGCCAAAAGTCCGGATCTGCTGAAAGTTCGGATATATATATTCAGCCATCTAGACAAATCCGGATGGCTGAAACATGAGTTCGGATATATAACTTATACAACCAGACTTAGGTTTCAGCCAACTATTCTCTTTCTAATTTTTATAAATGATCTCCTTAACCCTCTCACCACGGAAGGGCTCTTGAACGCCCATAAAAAAGCATATAACAGGTACCCGGAAGGCCTCTTGAACGCCCAGTGGTTGAAAGCCTGTGAGCTTCGTGTGCGAGGCGTCGGTCCGACGCATGTAAACAACAGCCGGCTGGACCGACGCCCCGCATCTCCGGCCACAAGAAGGAGAGTGTCGCTTGTTCGTGTGTGCCTGTATGTTGTTGTTAAGTATCGAAAAGTGGTGTAAAGTGGCTGTTTTGGCCATAAAGTTATCTCCAATGAAATCATCATCACAGCTCAACCAGTTGACTTAGAGAGCTCTACTTAATGCCATTCTACAGGTAAATAACACAGTTACGCTTGGGGATGCGCGGGAATGCGGGAAGCAGTCTGATTAACGAATATACGGTAGACTAGCCTAGACGTTTTTCGGCCAAAACACCCGGGTTTCGAGGAATATATATATAATACATAGCCGGGGCTGGAGGGTTAACTGTACCTTAATTCCCATCCATTCATACGCAGACGACTCAACCTTACACTACTCCATTAGTTTTTCAGAACGCCCCAGCCAGCAATCCCTCAACGACAAACGTAATGAAGCCATAGAACTCTTAAATTCTGATCTAAATACTATTTCCAATTGGGGCAGAGAAAACCTTGTTAACTTTAATGCTTCCAAAACCCAATTTCTCCATCTATCTAACCGTCAGGATCTCCCAGCGGACTATCCCTTATTCTTCAACAATACAAAAATCAACCCTTCATCTTCTCTCAATATTCTTGGTGTCTCTTTTTCTTCTGCTCTCATTTGGAAGGACCATATTACCAGTCTTGCTAAGGCAGCCTCCCAGAAGCTGGGTGTGCTCAACCGCCTTAGGGGTTCTTTTCCCCTGCACAGCTTCTTGCTCTGTACAGGGGCATAGTGCGCCCTTGTATTGAGTATTGTTCACATGTGTGGGGAGGTTCCTCTCACACCGCTCTCCTAGACAAAGTTGAAGGAAGGCCTTTCGTATCATTAACTCCCGTCCACTCACCAACTCTCTGCAATCTCTCTCTCTCCGCCGCAATGTTGTATCTCTCTCGCTATTCTATCGCTACTATAATAATCAGTGTTCCTCAGAGCTATCCCAGTGCATACCACCTCCTTTACGTAGGGCACGTGGTACCCGTCTTGCAACTCAATCCCACCCCTACTCTGCAACTCTCCAACCCAAGAGTGAAACGTTACTCTCAAACTTTCTTCTACTCAACAGCTGAGCTGTTGAGTAGAATCCAGAATCAATCTCCCAGAATCAGTCTTTCCCTCTTCCTATGACTTAAATTGCTTCAAACTGCGTGTGTCCAGGCATTTTGGCTCGAACGTCCCTTGATTTTGGCCCTGTCACTCTTTCAACTATGGGGGAGGCACTCGATATAGGCAGTTATGCCTTTTGCCTCCCTCAATCACATAGAAAAAACAAAAAACAAAAACAAAATCCGGATGGCTGAACCATGAGTCCAGATAGCTAACTTAAGCAACCAGACACCAAGAAATATCAAAACAACACCCAGCACACAGTATCACACACAAATACTGTCTTCTCTCCCTCCCTGCCCACCTCAAACCAGCTTCCAGAAGCGCATCCATACTCATATCTCTCGCCGTTCCATCCAATCACTTATAGACAACACGCAGCTGCAGGCACGACCTCCCGAAATCCATCCTTCTGAATCCTCCCTTCCTCGCGAGGACAGAGTCCACCTGGCCAGGCTGAGATGCGGACACCATCCAGCTCTTCTGAGCTATCAGAAGAGACTGGATGACTCCGTCGTCGACACCTGCCCGTAACACAGCACCCCATACCATTAAACATATCATAGAAGACTGCATTTCACACAACCACTTATGCCAACAACACAATCTACACTCCTTGAGAGCTCTGTGGGGAAGCCCGACCGTGGCCATGGCCTTCCTTAGGGACTCGGGGCTGTTCGGCCAGGCAGCTTAGGGAACAACAACAACCAGACTTAGGTTTCAACCATCCAGACAATTCCGGATGGCTGACATACAAGTCTGGATATCTAACGCCCTGGATGTAAACTGTACTGTCCCTTCCTTTACTTGTATTGTTGATGAACCTGGACCGGCCACAAACTTTTAACATAATACATTTTCGTTTCCCTTGTAGTAATATCGATAGTAAAATAACTTATAATTGTTTTTAATCCCAGCTAATAAGATTTTGTAAAATTTGTACTAAAGTAGAAGACTTTTGGGCTAGAGCTAGGTTACTATACAGACTCCTAGTAGACAGAGGTTTTGTTGCAAGTAAATTGTTGCATACATTTAATCTTTTTAAGGTCAATTATTGTGACTGTATTTTAAAGTTTGATATCAGTAATTTTAATCAAGCATTATTAACTTGATGTTTCTTGTATAACCTCTGCTTACTTTTTGTCTGTATGTATTAAATTTTTATTTTTTTCTATTGTTATTATTATTTGTTTTTAAATTAATTATTCTTGTTAAAAGAGTACTCTTTGTTTAAATCTGTTGTTCCTTTTTCATATTTTGCAATTATTTGTCTTTATTATAGTGTACAGTATCTATTTATTGTCGATAGTATCAATTGCTTGCTTTTGCGATCTCCTTAGTTTATTTGTATGATAAATGTAGGTTATCTGTAGGGTATTAATTGGTAATAATAATAATAATAATAAGAAGCATGTTACTTATTTCTCACAAGCGCCAATTTTTCCGCAGAATTCACCGGCCCTCGAAAACCAAAACCAAACCAAAAAAAAAAACACGAATCGCTTAAATCAATGAAACACAAAACCTATACGCATCACCCAGCCACCAGCAATGGCAAATAGCCTACACCCTATAGCCCTCGATGATGACACCCCTCTCGAGATCATAGCTTCTTTCAAAGAGAAAAGTCTTAAGTTGCCTCTTGAAGCACTCAACAGAACTTAGTTGTCTCATGGTCAGTGGTAGTCTGTTATATAACCTTGGAGCCATGTAACAGAATGATCTTTCAAAGAAAGATGACTGCCGGAAAGCCCACGGCTCATCAAGACGCAGGGGGTCATCATCATGGTGCACGACTGCACCATGGCGTGCCGGTGGACGCCTGAGCAGCTCTGCAAGATACCCGGGCTCACCAAATTTGAGGACCTTGAAAGTTACCAGACACAACTTGAATTCTATTCTAGCTTTTATTGGTAACCAGTGCAGTTCGATGTGATAAGAAGTGGTAGGGGTTCCTGGTGGAATTCCAAAAATGAGTCTTGCAGCTCTGTTCAGAACAGATTGTACTTTCTTTAATATGTAATTTGGAAGACCCACGAATAAGGCATTGCAATAATCAACACGAGAGAATATCAATGAGTGGACCAGTGTCAAAAGGCAACGTCTAGGTATAAACTGCCTCACCGAGTAGAGATTTCTGATGTGTAGGTAGCAACTTTTGACAATCTGATTTACGTGCTCCTTAAAATCCAGTCTTGAGTTCAGATACACTCCCAGATTTCGAACAGAGTTTACTGGTTGCAGCTGTGAGTCACCCGTATCGATGGAGAGGGCATTTACTGCGTCTGTTTCCTCGGATGATGAGAATTTCAGTTTTGTTATCATTTAGTTTAAGTTTTCTTGTCCTCATCCACTTCTTGATATCGGTCATCAGCATTTCCACCTTCCTCTGTGTATCAGCTATACCTGTGATCCTCACGTAAATCTGGGTGTCATCAGCATAGAAATGATAGGTGACACCGTGTGCACGAAGCAGAAGAGACAAGCCACTAGTGTATATCGTGAACAGGACCCAACACTGATCCCTGCGGAACGCCATAGAGCAGGGGTGCCGAGTCCGAGACTATCCGATTCATCATCACACTCTGGGATCTACCTGACAAGTATGACCTGAGAAGCAAGAGAGCAGAGTCACGCACACCACAGTCATAAAGATCACTCAATAGCAGCTCCTGATCCACTGTGTCGAAGGCTGCAGAGAGATCAAGTAAAACCAACAATAAGATCTCACCGTCACAAGTGTTCTTGACTAAATCATTATGTATTCTGATCAATGCTGTCTCAGTCGAATGATGCTGCCGATAAGCAGACTGAAAAATAGGAATAGTTTCATTTTGTTGAAGTAGCGGCAGCAGTTGATCAAGTACGGTATGGCACGCTCTAATATCTTTGATAAAAAAGACAAGTTGGAGACAGGACGGTAGTTCGACATGTTCTCTACATCAAGTCCAGGTTTCTTAAGGATAGGTCGGAGCAAGGCATGTTTTTCAGACACTGGGAAGCTGCCTTCGGAGAAAGATTTGTTAACTATTTTGGAAATAAGTTCCACTGCATGATCATAACTCCGTGTGTCCAGGCATTTTGGCTCGAACGTCCCTTGATTTTGGCCCTGTCACTCTTTCAACTATGGGGGAGGCACTCGCTATAGGCAGTTATGCCTTTTGCCTCCCTCAATCACATAGAAAAAAAAAAAAAAAAAAAAAAATATACACCAGGCAGTTTGGAAACGTTTATAGGATCCAATTGACAAAATGTTTTATTTAGGTTTCTTATATATGATGAAACAACATCAGCCTCCACCGGATGGAATGATGAGAGGACACTATTAGGAGTATGTCGTGGTTGGGGTACAATTGAATATTCTTCATTAGAGGGGCTTTCATCCAGTTCATGTCTCATGCGAGTTATCTTGCTAGTAAAAAATGTGACAAAGTCTGCAGCCAACTCCGCATCAGATGCAGAAGGTCTTGAGTTCACGTGTCTTTTTCCAAGTAAGCTACTGACAACCGAAGCCAGCTTTCGCTGATCACCACCACATGACTCGACTTTCCCCTGATAATATGCTTTCTTTTCGTCTTTGATTGTGTGGACTACGGCTCTTTTTGCCAACATGTATGGCAGCCATGTGATGTCAGTTTTATTTTTCCGCCATTTACGTTCGGCTCTTCTACGCTCTCTACTAAGAAATTTGACTCGAGGGCTGTACCATGGTGAGTCATCTCGCACTATGATTCTCTTTTCTACCTCCGGATAGTGATGATCAAACACAGACTTAAGTGTGCCATTGTGTACAGTTGGTCAAAGTTCCAGCTGACCCACCCTCGCACTGGGGCTCGCAGAATTAGCTGGCAATACTGGTGTAGTTGCCAATCAGTGGATATAATAACTTTAATATTTAAGCAAATCTACGAACTTTGGGTGAATGTTCGGGATCATACATAGCGATGTATGCATCTTTATTTGAGTTAGGCTTACTTTCCCTTGTTTAGTATATGCTCTAACAATGATATAGCCGAAATAGATCTACCAATCCCAATCTTTGTAAGACACACCTTCTTCCTACACCAGTATTGCCAGATTATTCTGCGAGCCCCAGAGCGAGGGTGGGTCAGCTGGAACTTTGACCAACTGTACCTCCACCAGCTCGTCTGAAGAAAGATTGGAAGTATCAATACAGTAAACTTCCGTTAATCCGAAGGGCAGCGGACCGGCCCTCGTTCGGATTAGTGGATTTTTCGGATTATCGGACTTTACCCCTATGAACCTGTGTATGACGAAAACATTGAGGCATTAGGCCACCCAAATGACACAATGGTGCACACACACATATCATATGTTCATGAAATCACTTCAAAAGTTTACCATTGTCATTGTAGCCTATTACCTACTTCAAAACATTCAGATTAATGGTCAAAGGAATCTGCTGATATAAACGTTGTTGTTGTTGTTCCCGTTCCCCAAGCTGCCTGGCCGAACAGCCCCAAGGCCCCGAGCAATTCCAAGGCCATAACCGAGCGCCCCCACAGAACCCTCCCTGACGACCACAATAAAGCCTGGGTGACCGAAGCCACTCCATGGCGGGGAGCTGAGGAGGGTGCGGAAACGCCCGGGAAACTAAAGCCCCACCCAGGGCCCTGTGCCCCTCAGCAATTATGAAGAGAAAGTTGAGGGGCAAAGGAAAAATGTGACGCTTTGGCTTCCAATCTTGGTAGATTGGGAGGTCAATCCACGGAAGAGACGCCGTCACTTGAGATCTAGAAAATATATAAGTAACAGGAACAGTAAGAGCAAGCTATGGGAATGGCAGAGATCGCTCAGTTCTCACTCTGATAGACCAGCCCATCACCACATGACTAGAACCCAATCCTCTCAGCATCAGCTAGGAAAGGCCCTAGAAGCCGCCTTTGGCGGGGGGATATCTCCCCTATTTCAACCCCTTTCGGGGTCGGGCACCCGCCCGTGATATAAACGTAAACACCATATGTCCGCATCGTCGTCTTCTTCTTCCGTCTACTAGCGAGTTTGTCTTGCTCTTGAAGATCAGATCAGATGTGGTTCGGGAAGTAATGCCTTAACAACGGCACTTCCCTGAGAGGTTCTTGTAATTTTCCTTTTGTGATTTTCCTTTTGTGACGTGCTCTGTTATATTATATTGTATTGAAAGCACTCTTGTCTTGTTGTCTTGAAAGCACCCTTGGGACGCTCCGATCACTGAACTATAAATAGTAGCGTATCGGAACGTCCAAAGGTGCGTTTTCAAGCTCAAGACTGAATGCGCTTGCAGAAAATGCGGTGCAAGCCAGTAGCGCATCAGAGCGTCCCAAGGATGCGTTCAAGAGCAAAACAAACTCTCTAGCAGACGATGTGGAAGAAGAAGAAGAAGGAGGTGTTTACGTTTATATCAGTAGCTTCCTTTGACCATTAATCTGAATGTTTTGAAGTAGGTAATAGGCTACAATGACAATGGTAAACTTTTAAAGTGAATTCATGAACATATTATATGTGTGTGCTCCATTATGTGTCATTTGAGTGGACTAATGCCTCAAAAAGGGGACTTTGGGACTTCTTGAAATTCGGACCATCGGGTGAATTCGGATTTGGCCTCAAATTGAAAAATTCGGACTATTGGGAGATTCGAATCATCGGTCGTCGGATTAACGGACTTTTACTGTACTTGCAAGGTGCTGTCTTATTTCATTGCAAGCAATATTCTGGTCAGTATTTCTGTAGTTTCTAAACCTGATCACTCTCTCGTATATGGGCGGCTTAGGGAAATCAAAGCCGAAAGTAATCAGAGAATGATCAAAAATAGAGGAGTCCAGAACCTCCACCTCAACATCCAGAAGACCATCACAACCGGTGAGAGACAGAACCAAGTCAAGGGTGTGTCCTGAGATATGAGTTGGGTTGGACACGTGATTTACAAAATTATTCTGGTCAGTCAATTCAAGGAACTCGGAGGAAAATGGTTTCAGGTGAGGGTTGTCGATCCAGTAATTAAAGTCTCCACATATCAAGAGTCTTCCAGTTTTGGCCGAAAACTCGATGACCAGGTCCTTAATGCCTTTTTTAGCATTGTAAATAACTCTTTCGGCAGTTCGTTTAGCTGCCTGGTATTCCTCCTTGCTGCCTCCCTTTTTCTATGCTTTGAAACATCTCCTTTTCTCTTTCACAGCATGTTCTACCTCATCGTTCCACCACCAGGATGTCTTATTCCCGGGGTGACCCTTTGTTTTCCCACGGACTTTGTCAGTGGCAGTGATAAGGCTATGCTTAAGAAAATTCCATTGACTATTTACATCGCTAGGCCTGGCTTCCTTATTTCTATTTATTTCCTCCAGTTCACTATGAAACCTATCTCTAACTTCCTTGTTCTTCAGCAGCCACAGTTTCCTTTTGGGCATGTATACCTTCTTGTGCTTAGGATCTTTGTATAAGCTCATGTCGCACACCAGTAGCTTATGCTGGGGGATACTTTCTTCGCTCAGGATGACCTTTACATCCCGAACCAGTTTCCAGTCTTTCCTGTTAACCAAGAAGTAATCTATCTGGCTGCTGGAGACCCCAGAGTTATATGTGACCATATGTTTTGTCTTTTTACTGTGTTCGTCCAAGTTTTGGTTTGTTTATTTTACTAGTTTTACATTATAATAGAGCAGATGGGAGTATGTACATGCTTAGATAAACATACAGTACTGTATTCGAGAATGCATAATATATCGTAGGCTTGTGCATAAACCTTTATCTGATTTGATAGTGAAATGCTTAATGTGCGGAATTTTGGTGTGAGTATCCTAGGTTCGTGTCCTTGGAGTACCACATGTACAGTATTCATTACTTTCATTGATTTCATTAGTTAGGTTTATTTGTAAATTAATTAGTGGGTTGGTGAAAAAAAATATGAATACCTTTTGATACCTTTTGATACCTTTTGATGTGTTCGCCACTCTTCTAGCGGCACCAAGGAGCGCGACGCCCCTCGTTATGGGTGGTGATTTGGTGCAGTAGACTGTTTGAAGCGACAGCTCGCTCCCTGGCGAGGATGGGCTCGTCTGGCACTTTTTGCAGTTCGACATCTAGGGCTCTCTTGAAGTTGTCTAACGAGATGTCCCTCATGTCCTTACTCGCCGTGGGAGTTTGTTGAAGAGATGTGGGCCTCTGTGTGATAACCAGCCCTCTCGCAGAGAGCCCATAGCACCCCTGTTATTCATCCGGGGGATTTCGCATTCCCAGCCTCTCCTATCACTGAATTTCATGACTATCGGAGTATGTAGGTTTGGTACTAAACCCTCTGCGATTTTCCACGTGTATATTATTAGGTAACGTTCTCTTCTACGTTCCAGTGAGTACAGATTCAGTGCTCTTAAACGCTCCCAATAGTGTAGATGTTTTATCGAACTTATATGCGAAGTGAAATTTCTTTGTACACTCTCTACGTCATTTATTTCACCTGCTTTGTATGGGGATGTTAATACGCTACAATATTCAAGCCGCGGTAGCACTAGAGATTTGAAGAGCGTTATCATAGGCAATTCACCGCGTGTTTTAAAAGTACGCAGAATCCAACCCGTTAAGACGTTTCGCAGCCGCCACTTTGACCTGGTTATGTACTTTGAAACCCATATTTTCAGACATTACTACCCCAAGGTCTTTCACACTGTCTTTCCGTTCTATTATGTGGTTAGATTCTGTTAAGTAATTTGTAATTTCTTTAACACCATTATTATCTCCGTACCGTATTAATTGGAATTTTTCCTCATTGAATTGCATGTTGTTTTCCCTGGTCCACTGGAACACTACATTCATGTCTTCCTGCAGTCTGCCCGTGTCCTCTTGTGTGTTTACTATCTTGCTTAATTTTGTGTCATCAGCAAAAGACGACACCGTACTGTGTCTGGTGTTGGTATCTATGTCGCAAATTAGTATGAGGAACAGAAGGGGCGCTAGCACTGTTCCTTGGGGCACTGAGCTTTTGACATCCGAAGGCTCAGAAGTGACTTGGTTTACTGCTACCGATTGTTTTCGGTTTACGAGGAAATTGTATATCCACCGTCCGATTTTCCCAGTTATACCTTTTGCTTTCAGTTTGTGGGCTATTATACCATGGTCACATTTATCAAATGCCTTAGCAAAATCGGTGTAAATGACATCCACGTTTTTCTTTTCTTCTAGCGCTTTAAGAATTTTGTCATAGTGTTCCAAAAGTTGTGAGAGACATGATCTTCCCGCTCTGACCCCATGTTGACCGGTGTTGTGTAGTTCATTTGTCTCCATGAATGTTGAAATTTTGCTTCGCAGGACTCGCTCGAAAACTTTAATGATGTGAGAGGTTAGAGCTACCGGGCGGTAGTTTTTTGGTAGTGCTTTACTCCCTCCTTTATGCAGTGCGGCAATTATTGCGTTTTTCAAGCTATCTGGTATGTCACCAGTGTCTAGACTCCTTCTCCACATTATAGCCAGGGGTTTTGAGAGGTTTTCCTTACATTTCTTCATTAGGATCGAATTCCATGAGTCCGGGCCTGGTGCCGAGTGGGATGGCATGTTGGAAATGGCCTCTTCTATGTCTTTTGGACCGAAATCAATATCCAGCATCTGAGGGGTTTCCGTGGGGTAGGTTTCCATGAAAAATATATTTTGGTCTCTGATGACTTGTTTCATCAGGATCACTGAATAATAATAATAATAATAATAATAATAATAATAATAATAATATTTATTCAGTTAGCAATTTACAGAGTTGGTACCACATAGTATGTTATAAATATGACATGTACCAGCCTTGCATAATTCCAACTAAGGATAGCCCAATAAGGCCGTTAGGCGTATTTCCATTGGGGTCCTTGTGGGATTAGGTTAGCTGGGGAAATGGGGAGGATAAAGAAATAGATACTTTAGAGAAAGTATTTCTAGGGGGTTATTTTAACCCTCTCACCACGGAAGGGCTCTTGAACGCCCATAAAAAAGCATATAACAGGTACCCGGAAGGCCTCTTGAACGCCCAGTGGTTGAAAGCCTGTGAGCTTCGTGTGCGAGGCGTCGGTCCGACGCATGTAAACAACAGCCGGCTGGACCGACGCCCCGCATCTCCGGCCACAAGGAGAGCGTCGCTTGTTCGTGTGTGCCTGTATGTTGTTGTTAAGTATCGAAAAGTGGTGTAAAGTAGCTGTTTTGGCCATAAAGTTATCTCCAATGAAATCATCATCACAGCTCAACCAGTTGACTTAGAGAGCTCTACTTAATGCCATTCTACAGGTAAATAACACAGCTACGCTTGGGGATGCGCGGGAATGCGGGAAGCAGTCTGATTAACGAATATACGGTAGCCTAGCCTAGACGTTTTTCGGCCAAATCACCCGGGTTTCGAGGAATATATATATAATACATAGCCGGGGCTGGAGGGTTAAGATACCTTACATCCTATAGTAAATATCAGTAATCCGTAATCAGTAATCATTTCAGTTTGGTTTGTCTATCTCTTATGTCGTATTTAGTAGTAGACATAAGCTTGGTGCTCCCTTCTCGCAGCTGTCTGGTTCAGGTGTTCCTTCAGGCTACGTCTGAAGGAATACAGTGTTCTCTTTTCACGGACTGACTGGGTAGGTCGTTCCAGTCTTTGATGGCAGTGAAGAAGAATGTTTGCTTACCCTGTCCTTGGATTCTCGGGACCTTAAAATTAAACATCCTGTTTCTTGTATTATGTCCACTCCTCTCATTTGCTTTAACAAAATCATTCTTTAGATACTCTGGAGCTCTGTCATAGAAAATTTTGAAGGCATTAGTTAGCCTGATTTGTTTGGCCCTGTCAGAGACATTGAGCATACCTAGTGACTGAAGTTGTTCCTGGCCAACATGTGATCTGGGTCCTAGGTTCAGCATTAACCTAACCATTTTATTTTGAGTGACCTGAAGTTTGTGCTGTGCTGATTTAGATGATGCAGAGTACCAGGATGACACAGAATAGTCAAAATGACATTGAACAAGCGCTTGGCAGAGGGTCTTTTTGGTCGCCGCGGGCAAGCATCCCACCTGTCTATACAGGTATTTTATACGTGCTCTACACTTACTCAGGATAGATTCCAAAATTGTTTCACCTGACAAACTCGCGTCCAGTTTCAGTCCGAGATATTTAACTTGTGTCACTGTTGTTATAGGAATATCATTACAGTTGACCGAGAAGCCCACAATGTCTTTCAATTTGCGTTTTGTTCCTCATAAGGTCTTGCCCAGGTGAAGAGATAGTCTATTGTCCACTAGCCATTCACTACATGATGCTAGTTCTTTGGAAAGTGAAGCGGCAATACTTATTGGGTCTTTTCCTGAAACCAGAAGCACGCTGTCGTCTGCATACAGTAATAATTTACATGAGACGCTCAGTTCCATGTCGTTCACATAACAGAGAAAGAGTAAGGGACCAAGGATGCTTCCCTGCGGGACCCCACAGTTAATTGGCATAGGATCAGATATATTATCATCAATTTTGACTCTTTGGGTTCTACCACTAAGATAAGATTTAAACCAGTTCACAGACCCTATGCCCATTGCTTGTAGTTTATTACATAGGATATCATGGTCTACTGTGTCAAACGCTTTTTTGTAGATCAAGAAGAACCATACCGGTGTAGTTACCTTTAGACATTTCTTTACGAATGTGATCCGCTAAGTGGATGAGACAGGAGTCTGTCGAGTACATGCATCTGAAACCTGATTGAAACTTATAGAATAGATCATTTTGTTTGAGGTAGTGGTCAATTTGGGTGTATACCGCTCTTTCAAGGATTTTAGATACAATACATAATATGCTAACTGGTCTGTAGTTGCCAACTTCTAGTTTATTTCCTTTCTTGAATAGAGGGGTTACAATAGCTTCCTTCAGTTCAGCAGGTACTGTGTTGGTGTTAATTGACAAGTTGATGATGTGGGTTAGGGGGCCTGCTATACCAATGGCTCCATCTCGTAGAAATTTGGCAGGAATTTTGTCTGGTCCTGTGCTCTTATGTACATTTAGGTTAGACAGCTCGTCAAAAGTGTATTTTGGTGTAACATTTTGCAATCTAAATGTGTTCGGGTGTATGTCTTTATCTCTGTAGAAATTACGAAAGGTGGCCGTTGTTGTCGTGTATTTATTGAGAGGTTGAGGTAGGTTCTGTGCAAGTGTGTTTGCTATGGAAGTGAAGAAGGAGTTGAAGTAGGTTGAAATTTGTCGTTTATCGTGGCAAACCTGATCATTAATGGTGAGAGCAATATTAGTGTTAGACGAATCCCTTGTCTTGTTGCTGTAGCCTGTTGTTTTTAGGTGCCTCCATAGTTTCTTTGGGTTATTCTGATATTTCTCTGCCTTATTGTGAAAATAATTATTTTTCGCTGATTTCATTTTCCTACTTAGTTTATTCCTGGCCCTGTTGAACTCATGTTTCAGACCTTGATCCTGTCTATGTTTCGCTAGCCTTTTTAACAGATTGTCTCTGTGTTCCAGATGGTGTAGTATGTCATTGTTGATCCATGGGTCTGACCTTGCTTTAATTCGTATGTCTTTCAGAGGAGCTATTTCGTCTAGGATGTTTGTGATGATGGTTCTGAAGCCAACCCATGCGTCATTAACGTTTGTACTTCCAAACACTGGAGACCAGTCTGTATTCCATAAAATGTCCAGAAATGTTTCCTTATTGTAGTTTCTGAGTGACCTTGTTTTGATAACCTTGTGATTCTCTAGGGTAATTTTTGTGGTTTTCCGTGTGCAATATGTGACGAAGTGATCACTTATCCCAGTCTGTATAACCCCTGATTGGGATATTTTGTCCTCTCTGTTACAGTTTATTTGGTCTAACATTGTGGCAGTGTTCTCAGAGATACGTGTGGGGGTTGTGATGAGTTGTTCGTGATTGTGCATTGTCAGTATATGCCTATATTCTCGTACAAGCCTATCATTTCGTTGTTTGTAACACAGGTTAAAATCCCCTAGTATGATGGATTCATTCCGAGGGTCTAGTGATGACAAAGTTCGTTCAAATTTGGTCAAGAATTGTGTGTCGGCTGGTGGCCTATAGCATACCCCAATTGTGATGGGTCTTGTCCTCGGCAGGTGTAGGTCGATCCACAGAGCTTCGTGATTTTCTACATGGAGGTCGGTCCTAGTTGTGTGTGTGAGGTTGTTTTTTACATACAGACATACTCCTCCCCCATACCTATTGCGATCATTCCTAACCATGTTGAAACCTTGAATGTTTATTTCACCATCGTTTATACTTGAATCCAGCCAGGTTTCTGTGATTGCAATTATTGAAGCTTTGGCCTTATTAGCTAACAAGTTTATTTCTGACAATTTATGGTACATTGATCTGGCGTTAATGTGGATAAGATGGAGCCCTTTGTTGGTGAACACTCTTTATTCATCTTTGATTTTGAATGTGTCCTGGCTGGATTCTGAGTTGTTAATACTTGGATCATTTACATTAATATTCGGTAATGAATGCAAGGCACACTTATTGCAAAGGAATTCCCATTCTTCACTGTTGGTCTTCTTAGAGATGCACTTCATGTGAGCTACATGTTTACACTTTACACAGTTTTGGATCTTCTGACGTCGTGTTATGAGTGATTCACAAATAAAACAAATGGTTTCGCGATGTTGTACAGCTGAGTTCCTACATTTAACACATTCAACTTCGTTTCTACTGTTAACGTAAGTACATCGGTTATGAACAATTTCATTACAACTGTTGCATTGTAAAAGTGAACTCCTATTGTTGAAACCAATATTACAGACTATACATAGTTTTTTCTTACTGTTTATCATACGACTGGAGGTGTGATTTGGTCCGCGTCGATCAGCTGTTTGTGCGGGAGAGGGTAGGGGATACTCGCGGTCGGGCTGTGGTTATTTGCTGTTGTTGTTGTTGTTGTTTTCATTGTCCATTGATGCTGCTTCCCTGTTGATGTATTTGCGAGTGCTACCTGTTTTTATTGTTGTTCTTGTTGCATGTTGTGCTACTTGGGTCACCGATATCTGTGGTATTAATGGTAATGCTGTGGGTAATGTAGAGTTGGTGGAGTGGGTAATTGCTAATTCCCTGCATTTATCGCATTCCATTTCTTTTCTGCTGTTAACATAAGAACATCGATCGTGTGCTGTTTCATTACAAATACTACATTGTGATGTTAGACTCCTTTTGTTGAATCTAATATCGCACACTGTACATAGATTCTTTGTATTGTTCGTCGTACGTCTGGCGGTGTGGTGATCAGCTGTGCTGCTAGGGTGGGGACTGTCTGTGGCTATGTCTCCCCCTGTGACCCCTCCCTGCCCCACCTGTATTTGCTGTTTGATGATGTTGTCCTTATTCCTGGCTGCTAATGCTGCTCCATTGTTGATGTTGTTGCGACTGATGCCTTTCTTCCTAGCTGCTCCAGTTACATGTTGAGCCACCGATAGTGTTGGATTGTGTTGTGGGTTGAATTGGAGCGTGACGGGAGACTGGGTCGCCGACCGTGTTGGGTTGTGTTGTGGGTTGAATTGGAGCGTGACGAGAGGCTGGGGTACCTGCTGGCCCAGTTTGTTATAACAAATTTTACTGCTAGGGACTGTTGAAATGTCGGTGTCTGCCTTACTTGTTTGGTGGTGAGGTTTCTTCAACGTTGAACTAGGGCCGGGGTTGGTCTCTACATCTCCGCAGCTAATTAGAGTGTAGCACAATAGGTGTTGTAGCGAGGTTGTGCCAGAGTATTTGCCCAATCGTGGCGTCTTCCCGATATATGAAATAGACCAGGCAGGAATGGTGACAGAAATTTCACTTGTGTGTGATTTCTGTGTGACGAGGTCCCTCAATGCCATTTCATACTGCCTGCTTAAGAGTTCGCTCATTTCCTTTTTGTCCCCTGTGAAAGAGCCGTCCCCTTTGCTCAGTGGGCCGATGTTTGATGTTGTTTTAGCCTTTTGTTTGGCGTATGAAAAGAAGTATTTGGAATCTTCCTTTATACCTGCAATAGCTTTCCTCTCCTCTTCCATATGTTATAGTTCATATGATATTCTTAGCCTTTGTTCAATTTCCACAATTTCTCTATCTATTTCGACCTTTTGCCTATCCTGTAGATTTTGATGTGTGCGTCTTTGTGTGAGTAATTTTCTTCTTCTGTACAGCCTCCTCCTTTCCCGATCTTGTTTGCTTCTTCGTTTTGTTTGTCTTGCAGGTATATGGTGGCTACAGATTTGGGTCATGGTTTCTGTTATTAAGACTAGACATTCTGCTGGTGTCAGGTTATCCATTAAATCTTCCCAGTCTATTTCCTCCATTTCTTGATTTACCTCTTCCCACCTAATGTTTTTGTTATTGAAGTTAAATTTACTGAAGGGGCCGGTTTTTGTTCTCGATTCTGAGGTTGTCTGTACACTTTCTAAGGTTGTTTTGATCTCAATTAATTTATGATCTGAGTATGTTGTGTCCGATATGTTAATGCTGTGTACTAGAGAGTCATTGTTAGTGAAGACCAGGTCTAAGATATTGTTTTCCCGTGTGGGTTCAGCAATATGTTGGGTAAGACTAAAAAAATCACAAAGTTCAAAAAGCTCTCTCGTATTAGTATTTGCTTCTCCGGTGTTATTTGCCACTAACTGGTTTTCTAGTTGTCTCCATTTAATGTTTGGTAGGTTAAAGTCTCCTAGCTATATAATATTTGGTGTTGGGTTCCCCAGGGTTTCCACTTCTGATTTTATTTTGTTGAGCTGGGTTTTGAATTCTTCTCGGGATGAGTCTGAAGGCCTGTATGTAACAATAACTGCTAAATTTAGGGATTCTATTTTAACTCCAAGTATTTCCACCACTTCATTACTGTTATTTGCTTCAAAGCATGGAAGAAAGGTGGCAGCAGGGAGGAATACCAGGCAGCTAAACGAACTGCCAAAAGAGTTATTTACAATGCTAAAAATCGCATTAAGGACCTGGTCCTCGAACAAGTGTGTAACACTGACAATCCCAATGGGATCTTCAACCTAGCTAGGCGAGTTAAAAATGACAGTAGGGATATTATAGGTGAACAGTGTGTTAGAGATGATAATGGGAAGATTGTGTATGCAGAAAATGAAATCAGAGAAGCATGGAAGGTACACTATGAACGATTGCTAAATGTAGAGTTTGAATGGGATAAGGAACAGCTTAGTATCGAAAAACCAATATCTGGGCCCCCTCCTTTGATAGCACCAGCTGTAGTGAGCGACGCAATCAATAAAATGAAGGACGGTAAAGCTCCAGGTTGCTCCGACATTGTCGCTGAGATGATAAAAGCCTCAGGGGAGATTGGTGTAAACTTAGTCACTGAGTTGATAAACACCATTATTAAAGATGAGAAAATCCCAGAGGATTGGCTCAAAAGTGTAATAGTAAATATATACAAAGGAAAAGGGGATGCGCTAGATAGAGGAAATTATAGGGGCCTGAAAATGCTTGACCAAATCATGAAGGTCTGTGAGAGAGTCCTTGAGGGTTTGATCAGGCAAAGCATCTCTATTGATGATATGCAGTTTGGTTTTATGCCAGGACGTGGTACAACCGATGCTATCTTCATAGTCAGGCAGATACAGGAAAGATACTTACTAAAAGGCAGGGATCTTTACTTTGTGTTTGTGGACCTGGAGAAGGCCTTTGATAGGGTACCTAGAGATGTTGTACAGTGGGCTATGAGGAAACTTGGTGTGGAAGAGTGGCTGGTGCGTGTGATAATGAAGATGTATGAGGATTCGCGAAGTTCGGTGAGGGTGAAGGGTGTACTGAGTGATGAGTTCGCAGTCCGTGTTGGAGTCCATCAGGGTTCAGTGTTAAGCCCCCTCCTCTTTATTATGGTCTTGGAGGCGCTGTCTAGAATTTTTAGAGGCGGACTCCCGTTGGAACTGTTTTATGCAGACGATTTAGTCCTAATAGCTGACAGTATGCAGGATGCTGAAGCCAAATTCAGAGAGTGGAGAGAGGGCATGGCGAGCAAGGGTTTAAGAGTCAATATTAACAAAACCAAGGTTATGCATTGTAGTTTGAGACGAGGCAATGTGGAAAAGAGCGGTGCATACCCATGTGCAGTGTGTGGAAAGGGAGTGGGCGTTAACTCAATTCAATGTAGCATCTGTCGATGTTGGGTACACCATGGGAGTAAGCGCTGTAGTAGAATAAAGGGGCCCCTGCCGAAGGATAAGTCAGAAATAGAGAAATTTGAGTGCGTAGTGTGCAAAGGCGAGCTTGTGTTAAGTGATGATCCTGTGGCTGTGAATTTTGGAAATGAGTCTTTGGAGCTGGTGAACAAGTTTTGTTACCTAGGAGATACCATCTCTGCCGGTGGTGGGGCTGAGGCTGCCACTGTTGCTAGAATTAGGTGTGGCTGGGGGAAGTTCAGAGAATTGATGCCAATCCTGACCATGAAAAGAATGCCTCTCCCCCTGAAGGGAAAGGTGTATGCCTCATGTGTTAGAAGTGCAATGACGTATGCCTCAGAAACATGGGCCGTTAAAGTAGAGGATGTCAACAGAATGGAGCGTAATGAGATGAGAATGGTGAGATGGATGTGTGGGGCCAGGCTACAGGATAGAATAACAAATGTTGAGCTGAGGAGACGTTTAGGTATAAAGAGTATTAGCGAGGTGATGCGTACAAGTAGACTGGGATGGTATGGACATGTGGAGAGAATGGATGAACAAAATTGGGTGAAAAAATGCAGGTCTGTGATTGTGGAGGGAGCTGCACCAAGGGGTGGACCGAGGAAGACCTGGGATCGGACTATACGCGCCGATCTCAAATCCAAGAACTTGACAAGTGAAGCAGCCCTTAACAGGGTTGCCTGGAATGCCGCCATTAGGACAAGAGACTGAAACTGCACTTATGTGTGGAACACTCAGTCTTAAAATTTTATGTATGTATGTATGTATGTATGTATTTAGGAATTCAGTACATATCAGTGAGTCATGTATGTACAAGGCTACACCTCCATGTGATCTATGCGTTCTGTCCGCCCTATGTAGGTTGTAACCAGGAATCCATACCTCACTATCTTCCTGATCTTTAATGTGAGTTTCTGTGAGAGCCGCAAATATAGCGTTTCCTTCTTCTAGCAGGCCCCTAATAAATGGTACTTTGTTCGTGGTTCTATTTTTTAGGCCTTGGATATTTGCAAACAAGATTGGGAGGGATTGTTTGGAGTACTATGTGTACCTAATAGTCTTCGGGATGTATTGGCCACTCTTGGGAGGCCAGGAGGTGCTCGAGGTGTTCTATATGCACTTCCATCTCCCTCAGTCTCTTCATCTTCATCTGCCCTTTCCCTCCTTGCCTTTTTCCTCTGTCTCGTCCTCGCATAGCTAGAGAGTTTTTGGGGCTACCATTCGTGTTAGGTCTAGCATATCTCCAATTCCCTTTAATATGAAAAGCTGGGCATTTCATATTGTAGCAGGTCTTGTTCTCAAGTGATGTCTTGCAAAGGGATGGGTGGTGGTATTTGCAGGTTTCACCAAATCTACATTTTCCATGACTGGTTATGTTGTTGCAAATTTTGGGATGAGCAAATCTACATGAATTCCCATTATATTCGCCCTTTTGACCAAAGTAGCACCTTCTTTCCAGATAATATCTGCACACTGGTGTAGACAACCCCAGTAGGTGTGGCTGGGGCTGCGAGGGGTTATGTGGTGAGCTAAGTGTGGTTGTGGGTGATAGTGGGCTTGGTGTATGGGTGGGTGAGGCCTGCAGGGGGGTGGAGTTACGGGCCTGCAGGGGGGTGGAGTTAAGGGTCGGTTGTAGGTGGGCAGGTGGCAGTGGTGAGGGGGGAGGCGATGTGGAAGGGGAGCCTGATATGGGGGCTTGTTGCATCCTACGTTCATCCTGCAACTGTATTTGATCAACAGCAGTAGGGTGGTCAATGGCCATAGATGGGATTAATGTGGGTGTTTTCTGGGTCTGGGGAGGTGTGGGAAGATGTGCGGCAGGGTTTGTGGATTTGTAGGGTGCGAAAGGTTGTTGTTCGGCAGGCGATGTGTGTTGATGTGCAGGAGGCAATGCGGGCATTTTCATGGGAAGGTGTACGTGTGTGGGTTGTGATATTAGTATGGGCCCTGAGGCCCCAATAGTTCCCCAGTTTCTGTGAAAAGTAGCTATGTCATGGCTATATTTCTGTCTATCTTGTACTTCTGTATTTTCTACAGTCTGTATGACTTGCCATGTGATATCGAAACAAATATCGCAGAAATGGAGGTTCTTCCCGCTTGTATTGTACGCCTCATTTATTGGTGTCAGTCCTATGCAAACCCAGTGGTATGGTTGCTTGCATATCTGACATGCTGTGCCTTTATCCACGTGTATATTCATGTTACACCTCGTACAGGTGTCTCTGTTAGATTTTTTTTTTTTTTTTTTTTTTTCCCCACCCGCCCTTACATGAGGGAGAGAGAGAGAGAGAGGGGGGGGGGGGCGTGGAGGACAAGGAGGTGTTTGTTATGCGGTTTGTGGTGAGTGTGTGTTTGGGGGGGGGGAGTGCCACTCGTTTACACTCGTTATGTTTAAACTTTAAATAACTTTAAGTAACACTTTCAATAATTATCTTATGAAACAGAATTCTCACTGCCCTAACCACTTTTCCCATTTTTTGTCGGCTGTTTAGCGGAATATACGGCACTCTAGGAAAATAACGAACTTTCCAGGCTACCTATATATATATTATCTATTTTAATTTTCATGTTTTACCTATCACCTTGATTCAACACTGCTCAGGTTCGAATTTTCACCACATTTGGTTGCGTGGGAGATCTTTCTCTCCAATAACGTCACTACTAACCTACGATATGGTCGAGAAATAATCTGCACTGATTTAATTGTTTACATATTGTTTTTCTCTGTTTGCTATTATTTACGATATTTGTTTTGTCGGTACCCTTTCCTGTCGAGGTTAAGTTTCGCTTTTGGTAAAATCGTATAGGGGGAGGGGACGTGTCCAGGAGAACGAGGGGATATATGTGTTTATGGTCTTTGCGGTCACCGAGGGTATTTTGTTTACAGCATACGTCCTGTTCTCAAGCTAAAGGTTCCCCTGACTTTAGTTCTCTCTATTATACTTTTCTAGTTTATTTACGTGATATACGATGTTCACTATCACTTTTAACTTAGGCTTCCTATTTTCCCATAGCCCTGTTTGATTTCATAGGCCTATATAGCTAACACTTTGCTTTGGGACGTAACGGTTTTTTCTTTCCCTTCTTCTTTCCACCCGCCTTATGGGCCTGCCCTAGGCCTGTCCTAGACCAGCGCCGTGGCACTGCTGTAGGAGTTAACGGATTTTTTCTCCAAAACGCGTATATCTCTCCAGATATTTTATCAATCGGTTCAATTTTGCACTTCACAGGACCGCGACACTACGTTTGTTTTTGTGTGTGATTTTTTGAAAGTTTAATCACCAGTATCCCGCGGGATAGTCGAAAAATCCCGGACCGCAACGGACGTGACCCTCCTCTCTCACACTCAAACTCGAAGTATATACCATATACAGTACTGTATATATTTTTATCCAGTATAGAAATGCTTTACTAAGTATAATAATATCAACAGATTCTAGTCAATAGTATTGTAAAGTACAGTTTTTTCTTTCCATTGAATATTAACCCTTGGAATCCGGGAGGCCTCATATGAGGCAAAATGCTCGGCTAAAAATTGCCGCTATAATCATCAGAGCTCGGCAACCACGCGTTGTAGCAACGTCATCTCTATGGCATTCTACAGACAACAAAAAGTTCTACAATTTGCAAAAACGTTGACTGCTCTAGGTGGTCTCAATCAGTAGCTACTGAATTATGAAGTTTGACTATACCAAAATTCATATGAGGCCCCCGGGATCCCATGGGTTAATATATAAATGCTGGATTTTTCACATTTTAGTGTATGAAACAAAATATTACTGTAGTTGACTTTCCTTTAACCCTTTCACTACCGGTGTTGTACTCTTAACTTTATTCTAGTTACTATAAACGATTTTATTCAGTGTAAAAAGGGCCTCCAGCTATTAACAGGCTTCGAACTATCTCGCTTAACCCCTTTTACTACTACAGATCATTCTTTAACTGCACTATATACTACCACACCAATTTTCTATCAAACACACTCGCACTGTAAAAGATATTCAGAATGTTATATTTTGTCTTGACTAGGTACCGCCTGACAGTGCTACGAGCTCTGCCTCACCTACAGAAGCTGGACAATGTGGCAGTGGATTCAGAGGAGGTACAGAAGGCTATGGTGTGTGGCGTCCCCCTCCCTTCATCTGACCCTTCAAGGTAATGTATCACTAAATATAGTGATGTCTATGTGGTGTTTTTGTGTTTATTTTTATATTTGATTTCATAGTACAGTATTGTTTTGTTAAATCTTCAATGCTTATTTCCACATAGTGATTTTGATGAGTTCATTTGTCTTTATATTATGCGGTTCCTGATTTGGTTTGTTTGTTATGCAAGTTTTACATTATAATTTTAATTGCTATAAATTACATTTTAAGACTTACAAAACAAACAAAAACAGGAACCGTACAATATAATTTAGACAACGTTGCGGTGGATTCAGAGAAGGTACAGAATGTGTGGCATCCTCCTACCTTTTTCAGACTAGAGAGAGTATGTATGTACTGTGTGTATACACTCAAGCACATACCCTATTGCTGGGGATGGCTGACACGAGACAGAGCCCGAACAGAAACAATTAAAGTTCCTATTCTCAGGGTCCGGAACCACTTTCGCGTTCCCTTGCCCGTTTCTCTGTCTCGTCGAGTAGGAGAATTATACAAGGGGAGAAGGATTCCTAGCCTCTTCCCCCAGAAGGAAAAGAAGACAGTAAAAGAGACAGCCAGAAACAGCTAAGGTTGGGTAAAGGATGCCAAACCTCACTCTGGATAGGACCAGCCCTCACCCAGCCCTCACCCAGCTGAAATAAGCATGATAATAAAATTTAATGAAGATTGCTTATACAGTATATGATTTAATTTAACAAAAATGCTGATCTGGCCCCTGGAAGGACTAGAAACTGAGCCAGAGGGCGCCACAGGTTTGCACTGTACAATATCTTTGCGCGCTTAGAAAGGTTTGACCGCTTTTGACTGGCACGTGTATAGGAAATACACATTCATCAAATTTGTGTTCATGGAGGTATGACTACTGTATGTAATTTGAAGATGAAGCTTATTATCTACAGTCCTATTTATAGTCGCTTTATAATTGTTTCTCTTGCAATTTATCTGCAGTTATCTCATCAAAAATTGCATCCAAACTTTTGAAACTTTGTGTACCTTATGCTAATTTTCCTGTATACTGAGTCGCCACTCTGGACGACGGAGTTAAGCCCGGTTCACACGACCGCTTTTTTTTATTGGCGATTTACTTTTTCTCTTTCTTGTCAATACATATTTATGTATATACAGTACTGTATGTATATGCTCTGACACTTACCCCAGTTTTCCTTTTTTTATAATGGGGGTGGCCGACTCAAGACAGAGCACATATAGGGATATTACAACATATCAGAAAAACAAAAGAAAACAAAACATAAAATCACACACATCTAGGTTGTCCAGGAGAAATACTCAGAGACCCTGGATCATTTGGGGTCCCCAGCAAAAGATTCCCAGATCCCTTGGAGAGGCTCTGACTTCCGCAGGCAGACCCGCAGCGGAGCCACCACAAGCCCGCCCAGCATGCTTCCAGGCATACCCTTCATTACCACCGGCTCCCCGGGCCAGGCGCCCGACGGACCATATCTAGTCCAACTGACGCATGACCTCCTCTCCCAAACGACCGCGTTTACACTCATCTATTCACTAGCATTCTCCATTCATTCGTATTTATTACCGATTCTCTTGCCTGATCTATAGTCATTCCTCTGTCTTCCAAAGCTTGTCCTACACATTCTCTCCATCTCAATGGGGGTCTTCCTACCCCTCTATCTCCCCTTGTATCTGACTCACATATTCTCTTTGTAAGCCTTACATCTTCCATTTGTTCAACATAACCATACCATCTCGGCACCATTCTGTCCGACAGTACCCTGGAAAGAAGCAAACATCCATCCAGTTCCTAAAAAAGGTGCCTCTTCAGATCCATCAAACTACAGACCAATAGCTATAACTTCCACTCTTGGTAAAGTCTTTGAAATTATATTAAATAATCATTAATAATAATAATAATAATAATTAAATGTTCTTTTATTTAGTAATTTTAATTTTAGTAAGCGTTGTTTCCACATAGCGATTTTGATAATTTAATTTGACTTTATATTGTCCTTGTCCCAATTTTGGTTTGTTTAGTTTGCAAGTTTTACATTTTAATTAAGCATCTTGAGAATAATAAATTAATCAGTGATAGGCAATATGGTTTTAGACGATGTCGATCAACTGCAGACATTCTTTGCCTTCTTACGCACCAAATCAACCAAGCTACAGACCAACATGGTGAAACACATACAATAGCACTGGATATATCAAAGGCATTTGATAAAGTCTGGCATCAATCCTTATTGTCGAAGATGTCACACTACGGCCTTGCATTATTAGTTCCACTAATTTCTTCTTATCTTCATAACAGAAAAATATGTGTAATGGTAGATGGCCTTTATTCTCAATTTCACTCAATAAATGTTGGTGGTGTTCCCCAGGGATCAGTTTTGGCCCCAACTCTGTTCCTCATTCATATCAATGATCTCATATCTACCACTCATAATCCAATACATTCCTATGCAGATGACTCAACACTCCACAGTTCCTTCACATTTACCAATTCTTTCACCCAACCCGATCTTATAAATTCAAAAATAAACACTGCAATTTCTCTGAACCAGGACCTTTCTAGAATTGAGGAATGGGGACAAAAGAATCTAGTTTCCTTTAATGCACAGAAATCCAAGTACATTCAATTTTGTAACCGACAATCTCACTGACTCCCATATATTTTTTAATGATGTAAATATTCCCACTTCCCCTAGTATTGACATTCTCGGTGTAACATTAACTACTAATCTGAGCTGGACACATTATGTTAGAAGCATTGCTAAGAATGCCTCTAAAAAACTGGGACTCCTGTACAGAGTTCGAGAATTCTTCACTGACGAGCAGTTGGCCGTAATATATAAAAGTCATGTGCGTTCTCAGATGGATTACTGTTCACCTCTGTGGAGTGGAAGTGGAGTGGTTGCATTGAGGCAGTTGGACAAAATTCAAAATAAAGCTATTAGATTAATCAATAACCCTGCATTCACACAGGACCTTCCTACATTATCCATACGAAGAAACGTTGCATCCCTTGCATTATTCTACAGATATTTTCACAGCAATTGTTCCGAGGAACTTGCTTCAATTGTGCCGCCTCTCCACATCTTTCCCCGTAGAACTAGGGCAGCTGAGAGCGCCCATGAATTTACACTTTCTCCTCCACAATGCAGAACATCTGCTTATCAAAATTAATTTATCCCTAGAACTACTACTCTTTGGAATTCACTTCCCTCGAATTGCTTTCCACAAACTTACAATCTACAAATGTTTAAATCCAGTTGTTACAAACATTTTATGAATGGAGGATGCCTTTAGGCACATGGACCTTTTTGTTTTATCTGTGTTTTTCCTTCCTCTGTTCATTGACTCTTAAAAAAAAAAAAAAAAAAAAAAAAATCCTGCTGCCCCACTCTACTCCGTATCTCTTCATTCCTCAGTCTGTCTCTACGGGTCACTCCATACATACTCCTCAAGCAACTCATCTCCATCACATCCAGCTTTCTTCTCTTCTTAGCCTTCATAGCCCATGTCTCAGCCCCATACATCACTGTTGGTATAACAATCCCTTGATACATCATCATCATCATCTCCGACGCCTTGTTTCCCCCTGGAAAACCCCCACTAGAGGACGGCCATGACAGAAACGTCTCCAAGCTACTTTGTCAAGACATGCCTCCCCTGCCCGTGCCACAATGCCCCTTCCACTACGTGGAAGTTTTTCTTCAATATATTTTTCCACTTTCTTTTCCATACCATAGGTGGTCTTCCACTACTAGCGGTTCCACTCACCTGACTCCCATATATCTTTCTTGGCATTCTGTCTTCATCCATTCTCTGAACATGACCATACCACCTCAAAGTACTTCTCTTTATCCACTCAACCACACCACAATCAATGCCCAAAGCCTGCTCTTCCATTCCAAAGGACTCGTACACTTCCCTATTACTTGGCCCATCTAGCCTATTCATGCCAGCTGCCATTCTGAAAAAGCTCATCTCCACAGCTCTCAGTTTGAAGAGGTCCTCGTCACTTGCCGTCCATGTCTCGCTTCCATACGAGAGTGTTGGGAGCAGCACCCTGTTTCTCAGTGACTTTTTGACTTCCTGGCTAACCATTCTTCCTTTGAGAATACTATCAAGTTCTCCAATCACTTTTCTCCCTTGCATTTTTCTCTCTTTTATCTCACTTTCCATTTTACCATATTTGCACAGTACAGCTCCCAAATACTTGAAACTTTCAACCTCTTCTAGTACTTCATTTTTCAATTTTATTTTACAACTTTTCTTGTGTTCTTTCTTGATTCTATATTTTTCCTTAAAATCTATGGTTTCATGCATTCTTCTCTCAAACACCATTACCTTACATTTCCCTACATTGACCTTTAACTTTCTCTTTTCACATACCCTGTCAAAGTCAGTGACCACTCTCTGAAGTTCTTCAGCATTTTCCGCCAACAGGACTGCATCGTCCGCATATAGGCATGTTAAAATCTCCCATGTTCTTCCCTCTGATTCCAGTCTAGCTCCCACACCCATTGATACAGCGCTACATTCCCTAATCACTCCATGCATGTATATATTGAACAACCAAGCTGACATGACACATCCCTGTCTTACACCTACATTAACCTCAAAACTTTCACTTAACTTATCCCCTACCTTCACATTTGCCATTGCATTCCTATAAAAAGATTTTACTGCCATTAGCAACTTTCCTCCCACACCATATACTGTTAACACATCCCACAGGCCCTCCCAGTCTACTTTGTCGTAGGCTTTTTCCAAATCCATGAATGCTGCATAGAGTTTTCTGTTTTTGGCCAGATACTTCTCTACCAACAATCGCATTGAGGCTATCTGGTCAACGCAGCCCCTGCCCTTTCTGAAACCTCCCTGTTCCTCGCCTATTTTGTCATCCGTTATCTTCTGTAGCCTCTGTGTTACTACTCTTGCGTGTACCTTTCCAGGTATGCTAAGCAATCTAATTCCCCTATAATTCTTACACTCTTCTTTACTACCCTTCCCTTTGTACAAGGGTACTATCACTGCTTTCCTCCAGTCCTCTGGTACACTTTCCTTTTCCCATGCTAATTTACATAACCTATGCATTATGTCAACAGCTTCTTCTCCTCCATATCTCAGCATTTCACCTGGGATGTTATCTACTCCAGCAGCTTTGCCCATTTTAAGTCTATTGATTGCTTCTTTTACTTCTCTGCTTATCTGGCTTTCAACTACCCTGTTTATTCTACCTCTCTCCATTCCTATGGATGAGATCTTTGCCTTCCCCCTACTCTTTACAGCTAAGCTACTAAAATTATCTTTCCATACTTTCACCACACCATCACCCTCTACCACTTCCCCATTCATGTCCCTCATCCTACCACCTGAGACACTCTCAGTCTTCTTCCCTCTGGCTCCTTTCACAGCTCTGTAGTATGCTTTCCTGTCATTCAGAAACTGTTCACTAATCTTTCTCCCATATGCCTCATCTGTCTTCCTTTTAGCGTCTTGTATCGCCCTCTTCACTCTTTGTTTCAAATTTTTATATTCTTCTTTCCTCGCATCTCTAGTTTCTCTAGGTATATTCTTTTGCAGCATACTCTTTCTGAACTCTTTCCTTTTTTTTCACTATTTCTTCTATCTCTTTACTAAACCATGCGTTACCTTTCTTCTTCCACATTTTAAAGGTTTTCTTCCCACATACTTTCTCAGCTGCTTTAATCATGGAGTCTCTTGTACCTTTCCATACTTCGTCTACAGTATTTCCCAGATCTATCATAACATCCATGTCCTTTATAGTCTCTTTCAGGATGTCCTTGTATTTTGTTGCATTACATTCTTCATTTAATTTTCTCACATTTATTCTCTCTAATGTCAGTTTTCTCTCTTTCCTCTCATATTTCCACTCTTTCCTTATCCTCACTTTTGTCAGCACTGTATAGTGGTCTGATCCCGTCAGCATACCTCTTACAGCTTTTGAATCTAAAATTCTTCCTTTTAGTCCGGAGTCCATCATGGCGTAGTCAATTAGAGATTTCTGTTCCTGCTCACCTTCACCTCTGTGCCATGTATATCTATGAATGTGACGATGTTAAAAAAAATTGTTAGCCAGAAACATCTCTCTCTCCGCACATACTTCTAAAAGGAAGTCACCATTCATATTCCTACCCTCCACACCCCATTTACCCACTATACCTTCTATCTCCTCGTTTCCAACTCTACCATTCATGTCGCCTACTAATATTACTTGTACTTGCCCTTCTCTTAACATTTATTGACTTTATTCCAAAATTTTCTATTTTCTTCCGCACCTTTCCCAGTTTCTTGGTTGACTGGTGCATAGACACACATAAAAGTATACCTATCTATCCCAATCTTGCACTCACACCATACAATTCTTGAGTCCACGCATCCATTGCTTTTCACACACTTCCTCAACCTTTCTGACAAAATTACTGCTACCCCTTCCATTTTCTTACGTTTATATCCTGCATCCAATCCAGACCAGACAACCCATCCTTCCCCACCCCACAAATCATGCTCACTCTCACCATCCCACACTCCAGAACCCAACAGGTGCGTCTCACCTACCCCACACACATCCACACATCCATCTTTAAGCTCTCGCATCAGACACTCTCTCTTGCTAAAATCATTTATGCCATTGTCATTGAAGGCACAGACACGGAGCACGCTTTCCTTCACCCGAACGACGTCTCCACCACTTTTCTGCTTTGTTCCTCCACCCCCGAGGGGGTCCTGGCCGGCAGCATACCGAGCACAGTTATTTCCCAGGATGACTTGGGGCCTGGACATAATGACTCCAAACAGGGCGCCGGATTGTCAAAAGTATACTAAAGAAAAATTAAAAACTGATACTAACATCAGTAAAAAAACATACAACACAGTAAAAATGAAAATATTAACCCTTATTTAGCGGGGTCGGCCTTAAGTCCGATACGAGAAAATTGGACTAAATGGCGGGGTCGGACTTAAGTCCGTGGGCGTATTCCCGCCCTAATTTAGGTGGAAAGCGAAACTTGGTGGTCAGGCGGTGTACTACAAGGGCCCACCCACACATCCCCACTGCGTGACCGTGACTAAGTGACCCTCAAGCAGCCATAATGGAAGGTCAAGATTTGCTCGTGTTCGATTCGGTGGCCGCCATCCCTAGTGCGTCGCGCCACCCTACTAACCACGCCCGGCTTACCACCCAGGAACTAGATATCATGCTGAACTCTTCAGAACTTTCTAATAAGCTGTTGGATGAAACCGTCGAAGGTCTGGGTGAGAGTTTTGGTAGTGTGGATGACTCGGAAGACGAAAATAACCCGATCATAGGCTTTCACCCCAAGCATAATTTGCGTGGGGTGGATGTTGTGGTTGATATTGGACAGACCCTTGAGCAAATTGGAGACGTTCCTGACGAAGAACATACTGGTGTGGGTGTTGGTAAGTACAATTTATATTTTATAATTGCTTGAAAATGTGATTGCAAGCATTTTATCACCTTACGAGCGGCTGGTGGAGTATATTTCACTGTGCCGCCCAGCGTTTTTTTTTTTTACCCTAAATGGGGTTGTTCCGTGTTCTTTTTCATGCATAAACAAGACCCAGAGCGTAATACAAGTATGTATCCTGAAAGTGCGTAAATTGAGCTTTCCAATGACACCCGAACCATCCTTTTACGATCACTGGTTGTCTTTCAACGATCGTAAAACACGAGTGCAAAAACCCTAAAATACGGTAATTTCCTTATATAATTCCCTGTGTGGCGAGCGGTCTTGAGGTAATTTATGCTCCTAATCACCGCTCCGCTCTCTCTCAGAGCACATTACGTCCTCAAAATTGCACTCTACAAGAAATTTCCTTTGCATTTTATAGCGTATTATTTGCAGGCGTTCGGTAAATTTCTTACGGTAATACAAACAACGAAAGATTGAATATTTGTGCTTGGCATTATATGATTGTGGAGAACAGATGTAGGCCTACCGTATATAGTATGTTTTCATATAATATATGATACATGTGTAACATTTTTATATTATCACGACTCTCTCTCTCTCTGTCTCACTCTCTTTGTTTGTACTCCTTTGTACTCTCTTTGTCTGATGTAGGCCAGGGCACGCCCCTAACTAATCTCTTCCCTCCCAGGGGAAATCACACCTAGCAGATGTTTTTGACCCCCCCTCTCTCTCTGTCTGTCTCTTCCTCTCTGGGTCTACCTATACTGCATGTGACATTGAAATTGCTTGAGAGTTTGATTGCAAGCATTTTATAGCGTATTATTTGCAGGCGTTCGGTAAATTTCTCACGATAACCAGGGTGTATGGTACATTTCTCACGATAATACAAGCAACAACGAAGCTTGGCGAAGATTGTGGTCTACAATATACCTTTTTATAATTGCATGTGACCTTGTAATTGCTTGAAAGTTTGATTGCAAGCATTTTATAGCGTATTATTTTCAGGCGTTCAATAAATTTGATAAATATATCAAAATAAGTCCTGTGGGACTATGAAATAGCTATTATTGGACAAGGAAAATATTTTGTTCATCCCTCCACTGGAACATCAACAATGTCAACAACGTATCGCCGTCGGCAATCGTAAGATTCAGAGTCGTAAAGATTCCAGGACGAGCTCAATAGAAAATGAATGAATGAAATGAATGAGTGTGCAGTACTGCCAATACGTATAGCGACTTCCGCTAGATCTAGAGACCTTTACTTCGATCTAGCAGCAATGACTTACACTAGCGGTTTTGTTTTGAAATTTCAGAACAATTTCGAAGTGATATTATATGGATTTTGCCAATTCATATTTCTAGTGGTATGTATCATGTCTTACATCTAACAATATATGCTAGCGGATTTAACTTCAATTGGTAACCCTCCCGCTCGAGTTGGCTCCAAGAAAATCGATAATGGTGGCACTTTAGTAAACAGGTGATAAACAAAACCGCATGCGGATCGGTTTGGTGTATCGGTATTATGGTAAGTTGCCTACCTACTATTGTTTATACGATATAGTAAGTAATGATAAGTAAATTATTATATTATATATAACACAAAAACAAAATTCCTGCAAAGCAAGCGAAAGAGGGAGAGAGAGAGAGAGAATGCAGAAACTGAACTGAAGAAAGAGTGAAAAAGATATAATAATACAGAAATATTACAAGCAAATAAATGAAATAGAGGGATTAGTTAGAGCAAATAATAATGAGAAATACATAATACGGATGAGGAAGAGGGAAAGCGAGCGAGCCAGAGAGAGAGAGAGAGAGAGAGAGAGACAGGAGGAGTGAGAGAGATTAGAGAAAATAGAGAGATTGCAAGCATTTTATAGCGTATTATTTGCAGGCGTTGAGTAAATTTCTTACGGTAATACAAACAACGAAAGATTGAATATTTGTGCTTGGCATTATATGATTGTGGGGAACAGATGTAAGCCTACCGTATATATTATTTTTTCATATATATGATACATATGTAACATTGTTATATTATCACGACACTCTCTCTCTCTCTCTTGTCTTCCTCTCTGGGTCTACCTATAGCCTACATTTATAATTGCATGTGACCTTGAAATTGCTTGAGAGTTTGATTGCAAGCATTTTATAGCGTATTATTTGCAGGCGAGTTATTGGTGAGTTATTTGCTCAACAGGTGGCGTTGTGTGTGTGTAAGTGTGAGAGTCCGAGTGTAGGGGTTGAGATAGTGAAGCACGGGAACGAGGTGGCTTCAGAGATGGGGTCGTTTCGGGCCATGAGTGAGCGCCGTGCCTCATGTGAAGGCAAGATGGCAGGTGCTCGTTGTACTCTACGTGCTTCACATGTCTCACTCCCTAGACTGGAACAAGACCTCACAGGCTTCACTGCTCATTGTACAGCGGTGAATGTTAAGGCTCTCAGCCTATGCCCGAGAGGGAGTAGGTTGGAATATAGAAAAAAAAAAAAAAAAAAAAAAAAAGGCGTTCAGTAAATTTCTTACGGTAATACAAACAACCAAACAACGAAAGATTGAATATTTGTGCTGCACATCCCTCATACGAAATACCATTCCCACCGTATAGAGAGAATACAGAAACTGAACTGAAGAAAGAGTGAAAAAGATATAATAATACAGAAATATTACAAGCAAATAAATGAAATACACTGTAGAGGGATTAGTTAGAGAAAATAATAATGAGAAATACATATACGGATGAGGAAGAGAGAAAGGGAGCACAAGAGAGGGAAAGCGAGCGAGCCAGAGAGACAGACAGACAGGAGGAGTGAGAGAGATTAGAGAAAATAATAATGAGAATTACATATACGGATGAGGAAGAGAGAGAGAGACAGAGCGCGCAAGAGAGGGAAAGCGAGCGAGCCAAAGAGAGAGAGAGAGAGAGAGAGAGAGAGAGACAGGCAGACAGGAGTGAGAGAGAGAGACAGAGAAAGAGAGAGAGAGAGAGAGAGAGAATACAGAAATAAGGAGAAATAAGAGAAAAATAAGACCGATTACCGAAGGAATAGTAGACGCGCCAGAGGCCGAAGTCAGGCCAAAGGGAACGCAACCGAACGCGCCCGGGAAATAGACCAAAAAGTACCTCCTCTTCCTCACCTCTTCCCACCCTCTAGACTCATTCATAACATCCATTCATAGACTTATATGGGGAGACGAAGAGTTGCTCTTTCCAAAAATGATCGTTTTGTTCGCATTGGAGCCATAGTAACGGCGCTAGGGCGAGTGAAATTGAGCGAATATTTCAGGATTATGCCCGCTGAGCGGTACAGTGTAAAATACCTTACCACCCGCTAAATAAGGGTTAAGAAGATAGGGAGAACAAAAATATACAGGGGACAACAGAAATATAGTTACAAGGGGGATAATTTTTATAGTGGAAATTAAAAGAGGATTTAAAATTAAAAACAAAGTGTGCTGCTGAAGAAAATAGCACACCCGCCCTCCCCTTTAGTTCCACCGTCAAGTAAAAATAAAAATGTTAGAAATTTAAAAGGGAGGATTAAAATAAGGACGGTGTAATAACGAGGCTACCTCGAGAAGGCAGGGTAGGACTTACTTACCGTAACTAGTCACGGTAAGCTACAGAGGTGCGTTTTAGCAAGACTTCAACCAATACCGTACTTATATGCAGATGACAGGACCTCTAAACCTCATTGGTTACGATACTGCCACTGCGCAAAGCTTGATACATTGCCCTTTTAACTTTCATTCCGAGATTTCTCACCTTCCTCATACTTCCCATTGCTCCGAAAACTTTCCTTCCTTCACATACTATCTGTTTTACCTCAATTTCCATACCTCCATTCTTTCTTAACATTCCTCCTAGATATTTAAATCATTCTACTTGTTCTTGTCAATATATTGTATACGGTATATATTTATACCGTATATGGCTACCACCCTATCCATCATTTTCTCTGTATCTGTCCGGTGTATGAACCAGAACGACAACGATTCCTGCAGCACGCCTCTTTCCACTCTATACTATCTGAGTCAACCTCCTTCAATTTCGCTCCTATCCGACACTTCCTGAGAGCCACCAAACTATATGATGACATGACTAAGTATGACAGTTCCATGACTTGACTTTGCACCTCCTCACCGAACACTAGCCTTATGAGGGCCCTGGCCCAGTGGGCTAGTATAAAATAAACACATCTACAACAACAACATGGCTACCACCCCCGGGGGTAAGGGGGCCTTCATCTTATAATGGAGGAAAAAAAGAATATGCCCCACACATCCTACTGCGTGTCGTACAAGGCGACTAATAGGGGGAATAGGGGTAGGTTGTAGGCACCAATCGAACAGGGCTATACCCAGGAGAGGCTGTAGGCATTTGATAAGGAGTCGCTGGAACTCTTGTTTCATTTGCTTAGCCTCTCTTACTGATTCCTTTTGTGCATCACTTACGCTGAGAGTAGTCCAGCCAGCTCTCACAAACACCTCCTCCTCCTATCTACTTCACTACACTTACACACTTACACACTTACACACCACACTTCCTCCTTCCACAAAAAAACAAAAATATAAAATTATGATAAACACTCGCCAAGCCTCGGGAGTCCCCAGGGGGAGGGGACCATTAATGCACCCACACCCACCCGACCTTCCCCTGATGACCCCTCTAAATGCTTTGGACCACGGCCTGTCACTCTAACTATCAACTTTTGCATTATTCGCGGCCTCCTCTAATTTTCACTCTGTTGAATACCACCTCTCCTCCTCCAAACCTGATCTTCTTTTCCTCACTGAAACCCAGGTGTCTGAGGTAACTGCCAGCAGCCCCTTCTCTGAAACCCTGCTTTCTCTATCCTAGTTTCAAAGTCAAAGGCGGATGTTGTGCATACGTGCACAACAAACTCACTTGCTCTCGTGATCCCGATTTCGACTCCTCTGAATTCTCAACTTTATGGCTCAAACTATCCTGTCATTCTCATTGTTAATGTCTTGTCAGGTTGCAAATTTGATTTTAATAGAAAATTTTGACACTAATTGTAGTTTCTTTATTCATGCAGAGTTTAGTAAAATTTACCAGAACGTCCCGGACTTCCCAAATTGACTACAGGTGGTCCTCCGGTAACGCGTGTTTTGGAAACGCGGTTTTGGTGGCACGCGGTACACCCCAAATATCCAAAATGTTGCTAACACGGTCAATACTTACACTGGCGCGGGGTCCAGCTGGGCTCCGAACCGTTACTCCCGACTTTCGTAGCTCATATCTCTTCAAATATATGGCCTAACCAAGTGTTTATGCCTACCAGAGGTAGATATGATCGTTGTTGTGCATTGGGTGAAGACTAGATCACCCTACATTGTGTAGTTATTGTGTGAGGTGAGAAATAATAAGACGGTGAGTTATGCGGGAATTCCAAAGCTACGATTTTCGTAATTTACCGATGCTCATATCTCTGCAAATAAATGGCCTAACCAAGTGTTTATGCATACCAGATGAAGATATGGTTGTCGCAGTGCGTTGGGTGAAGACTAGAACACCCTACATTGTGTAGTTATTGTGTGAGGTGAGAAATATGATGGAGGGATTTCAGAGCTTCGATCGAAAAATGTTGGCTACTGCTGTGACTCTCTCTCCTTAGCCGAGCTGCCTAGCCTAAACAAAATATTTATTCAGAGGTAAGAGTTGTTGCAATGGGCAAATCAACTCATTGCACATGTCAAATAACCTTTATAATTGATTTAATTATTATAACATAGGCTTCTATATGGAGAAAAAGTGGACTTTGTGGAAATCCCCAGAACACCAAGGTACCTTTAACATGTAAACATATGGGTTCGGTAACGCAGATTTTGCTAACACGGGAGGTGACCAGAACACATTGGCCGCGTTACCGAAGGACCAACTGTAATTCCTTGAACGTGACGATAGTGCGTTGTTAGGTGTGCGATTAGTTTGCTTGGGAAACAGATTAACTTGCTCATGTAGTAATGTACACCCTATGTGGTGGATTGTGTTCTTTTATTTCATAAATTTTATTTTAGTAAGAGTTGTTTCCACATAGCGATTTTGATAAGTTATTTTGCCTTTATATTGTCTTTTGGTTTGTTTAGTTTGCAAGTTTTACATTTTAATCTAAATATTTCTGTGCTGTCTATCTTTCCCCTAACTCTACTGACTTTCCCAAATTCTTTGACTAGGCCTATCTAAACTCTAAAGTGGAACACATTCTATCCATCTCTCCCTTCTAAGAAATCTCCATCTTAGGAGATTTCAACGTTCACCACCGCCAATGGCTCTCCTCTCTTACTACTAACCAACTTGGTGAACAAGCCTTCGTCTTTTCTATCCTGAATGACCTAGAGTAGCTAATCCAGCAACTCACCCATATCCCGGATCGCTTCGGAGATCGGCCCAACATTCTTGACTTATTTCTGACTTCTAACCCTTCTTCTTATGCTGTCAATCTTTTCTCTCCTTTAGGCTCCTCCGACCATAAACTTATCTCCGTTACCTGTCCTATCTCTCCAGTATGGCCACCCGATCCTCCCAGTCGGCGGCGCTTGTGGCAGTTTGGCGCTGCCGACTGGGAGGCCCTTCGGCAGTACTTCTTTGATTTCCCATGGAATTATTTCTTCTTCCGTGACTGAGGACCCTCGGAGAGTGCTGAACGCATTACCGAGGTAGTCCTCTCAGGCATGGAAGCGTACATTCCATTTTTTTTCTCGGTCTAATGCAAACAAAATCTTGGTTTACTCACGCTTGTTCTACTGGTGTCCGCAACAAGGAGGAAGCATTCAAACGGTACCGACGCCTTAAAACTCTAGAATCTCATTCTTCCTATGTTTCTGCCTGGAATCAAACCAAATCTGTTCTTCGACTTGCCAAGCACTCTTTCATCAATAATAAATGCACTGAACTATCCAACTCTAGCTCTTCCCAAGCTTTCTAGCATCTAGCCATAAACCTCTCCAACAATTTTTCTTCCCCATCTTTCCCTCCCCTTTTCCACTCTGATGGCACAACCATCACTTCTTCCTCTGACATAGCTGAACTCTTCACTCACACTTTACATTACACATTACATGACTGGTGCACTACAAACAGACTTAATTTAGCCCCAGCCAAATCCACTGCAACCCTCCTCACAAGCTGGACAGGAGATCACGCATACTCCTCGCAACTCACCATAAACAACATACCCCTAACACACACACACTCACCCACACTCACCCAAAATCCTAGGAGTAACATATGATACTCAAATGACATTCAAACAACACACCACAAACATTAAAAAGAAACTGACACCCAGACTTAACGCCCTCAGGTCACTTGCCCACACAAAATTTGGACACAACAAAGAAACCACCACCACAGTTTACAAGCAATACATAAGATCAGTGATGGAATACACAAGCCCGGCCTGGGCTTCTAACCTAGCTGAAACACATCATAAGACCTTACAGATTATTCAAAATAAAGCCCTAAAAATCATCACAGGCTGCACAGCTACTTCACCTACAGATCACCTACATCAAGAAACCAAAGTCCTCAAAGTCAAAGACCATCTGGACTTAAAAACTGTGCTTCCGTGCTGACCCCCTGCCTAGGCAAACTCTTTCGTCTCTGTCTCTCCTCTAACGTCTTTCCTTCTTGCTGGAAGTTTGCTCTCATTCAACCTGTCCCAAAGAAGGGTGACCGCTCTCAACCCTCCAACTGTCGTCCAATTGCTCTCATCTCTTGTATCTCTAAAGTTTTTGAAACTATTCTTGCTTCCAAATTTCTTAAGCATTTCTCTTCTCATAATCTGCTCTCAGATTGCCAGTATGGCTTTCTTAAGGGTCGCTCTACTGGTGATCTTCTTTCATATCTTACTAACTCTTGGTCATCCAACTTTCGGGACTTCGGTGAGACTTTTTCTGTTGCACTAGACATATCGAAAAGGCCTTCGATAGAGTCTGGCACAAATCTTTAATTTCCAAACTGCCCTCCATCTGTGCCTTTGTCTCTAATTTCCTTTCCGACCGTTCCATAGCTGCGGTTGTGGACGGCCATCGCTCAATTCCTCATCCTATCAACTCTGGTGTTCCTCAGGGTTCTGTCCTATCTCCTATTCTCTTTCTAATTTTCATAAATGATCTTCTCAACTGTACATCTAGTCCCATCCATTCATATGCAGACGACTCTACTTTACACCACTCAATTAGTTTTCCAGAACGCCCCAGCCAGCAGTCCCTCAAAAGTAAACGTAATGAAGCCATGAAATGCTTATCTTCTGATCTAGCTACTATTTCCAATTGGGGTAGAGAAAACCTTGTTACATTTAATGTTTCCAAAACTCAATTTATCCATCTTACTACCTGTCAGGAACCTCCAGAGGACTATCCCTTATTCTTCAACAATACAAAAATCAGCCCTTCATCTTCCCTCAATGTTCTCGGTGTCTCTTTTTCTTCTGCTCTCACTTGGAAAGACCATATTACCAGTCCCGCTAAGGCAGCCTCCCAGAAGCTGGGTGTGCTCAACCGCCTCAAGGGGTTCTTTACCCCTGCGCAGCTACTTGCTCTGTACAGGGGCACAGTGCGTCCTTGTATGGAGTATTGTTCTCATGTGTGGGGAGGATCCTCTCACACCGCACTCCTAGATAAAGTAGAAAGGAAAGCTTTTCGTATCGTTAACTCCCGTCCACTCACCAATTCTCTGCAATCTCTCTCTCTTCGCCGCAATGTTGCATCTCTCTCACTATTCTATCGCTACTACAATAATCAATGTTCCTCGGAGCTTTCCCAGTGTATACCACCTCCTCTACGTAAGGTACGTAGCACCCGCCTTGCAACACAATCCCACCCTTACTCTGCAACTCTCCAACCCAAGAGTGAAACGCTATTCTAAGACTTTCTTCTATTCAACTGCTGAGCTCTGGAACTCTCCCCCAGAATCAGTCTTTCCCTCTTCCTATGACTTAAATTGCTTCAAACTCCGTGTGTCCAGGCATTTTAGCTCGAACGTCCCTTGATTTCGGCCCTGTCACTCTTTGAAATCTGGGGGAGGCACTCGCTGCAGGCAGTTATGCCTTTTGTCTCCCTCATTCACATAGAAAAAAACAAAATTAGAGGCACTCTATTCCTGGCAGCAGCCACCACGAACCAACACCACCCACTACACTACATGGCAACACATCCACAGACACCAAGAAATATTAAAACAACACCCAGCACATGCTATCACACACAAATATTATCTTCTCTCCCTCCCTGCCCACCCCAAACCAGCTTCCAGAAGCACATCCATGCTCATATCTCTCGCCGTTCCATCCACTCACTTATAAACAACACGCAGCTGCAGGCACAACCTTCCAAAATCCATCCTTCTGAATCCTCCCTTCCTCGCAAGGACAGAGTCCACCTGGCCAGACTGAGATGCGGACACCATCTGAGCTATCAGAAGAGACTGGATGACTCCGTCGTCGACTCCTGCCCAGGTTGTAACACAGCACCCCATTCTATTAAACACATCATAGAAGACTGCATTTCACACAACCACTTATGCCAACAACACAATCTATACTCCTTGAGAGCTCTGTGGGAAAGCCCAACCGTGGCCATGGCCTTCCTTAGGGACTGTTCGGCCAGGCAGCTTAGGGAACAACAACAACAACAACAACTTTTGCTAGAAACTCCACCTTGGATGATTCCGGTGCTATTCCTTCCTCTCCACCCCCCTCTTTCCTATTTATACCTAATATCCTAATCTCTTCTAAAGATATACTTTCTACCCTCTCTGGGCTTAATACTAAGAAGGCGTACGGTCCGGACGGTGTTCCTCCTGTTGTACTAAAAAACTGTGCTTCCGTGCTGACTCCCTGCCTAGGCAAACTCTTTCGTCTCTGTCTCTCCTCTAACGTCTTCCCTTCATGCTGGAAGTTTGCTCTCATTCAACCTTTCCCAAAGAAGGGTGACCGCTCTCAACCCTCCAACTATGAAACTTGGTGTGGAAGAGTGGCTGGTGCATGTGATAATGTAGATATATGATATGAGGATTCACGATCTGCGGTGAGGGTGAAAGGTGTACTGAGTGATGAGTTCACAGTCCGTGTTGGAGTTCATCAGGGTTCAGTGTTAAGCCCCCTCCTCTTTATTATGATCCTGGAGGCATTGTCTAGAATTTTAGATGCGGACTCCCGTTGGAACTGTTTTATGCAGACGATTTAGTCCTAATAGCTGACAATACCTCAGGGGGGTAAGGGGGCCTTCATCTAATGGTGGAGGAAAAAAAGAATATGCCTCACGCATCCTACTGCGTGTCGTACAAGCCGACTAATAGGGGGGATGGCGATAGACTTGTGGACCAACAGACATTACTATGCAATAAAGTCTTTATCTTAGCACTGTCTTGGTATGGCACTGCCGAGGCTGGTGGGGTGCGGATAGGTGCCACAGAGGACTGAGTCTTACCTGGGCACTGTTTTGCACCATACCTGTGTCGGCAACAGTGTTTGCATGTTGGAGCAGTGTTGGGGCAGGACTTTATTGTTCTATCTATCTATCTATCTATCTATCTATCTATCTATCTATCTATCTATCTATCTATCTATCTATCTATCTATCTATCTATCTATTGACTGACGCCGTGATCCCCGAAGGGGTGGCCACGAACGAACCGCCCCCATGCACCTCTGTCCCCAGTCAGTTGACGCCCCTCCCCCCAACCAGCACCGCCTTCGTTCATGTACTTCTTCACTCCATCCTTCCACCTCTCATTCGGTCTATCTCTCCCTCTCTGTCCCTCCACCTCGCTCTCGTACGCCCTCTTAGTCATTCTCTCGCTTTCCATACGTTCCATATGGCCGAACCATCTCAAGTTGTTCCTTTTCACACTCTCCAGCACATCTACCTCCACACCACACCTCCTTCTTACTTCCTCATTAGTCTTTCTATCCCTCCATGTAACTCCGCACGCACTCCTTAAGTAATTCATTTCCACTGCTCTCACTCTTGGTCTGAGTCTCTCGACCAACGTCCATGCTTCGCTTCCGTAAGTCAGTGTCGGGATTACCACACTGTCATGCAAGGACTTCTTCACTTCCATACTGACCACCCTATTTCATGTTACTGCTTTTAGCGTTCCTACAACCCTCTTCCCCTGTTGTACCCTCTCCCGCGCTTCTTCATCCATAGTCCCATCTTTACTCAACACACTGCCCAGATACTTAAAAGAGTTGACGATCTCCATAGCCTGACCGTTCAGCTTCACCTCACACTCTGTGACTTCACCCCTTTCGAAGACCATAACCTTGCTCTTCCCCGCATTTACCTTCAAATTCCGTTTTTCGCACACTGTTCCAAACTCATTTACCAGACCCTGCAACTCCCATTCATTATCACTCATCAGAACTGACTGAACTGTATCATCCGCAAACAGCAGTATAGGTAGCTTCCACTCAATTCCCTCCCTTTTCAGCGATACACCAACATCCACTGCTCTTGATAGTATTTCTTTCATGACTCCATCCATATATACAGTAAACAACCACGGGGACATCACACACCCCTGTTTCAAACCAACATTCAGGTCAAAGAACTCGCTCTGCTCACTCTCCACACGTACTGCCGCCTTTGCACCCTCATACATGCTCTTCACTGCTTTCAGCAACTTGCCCTCTACTCCGTATATTCTAAGTACTTTCCACAAACCTTCTCTATCCACTCTGTCATAGGCCTTCTCCAAGTCCATAAAGGCAACATACACCTTTTGTTTCTTCTCCAGATATTTCTCCACAACACAATTCAGGGTAAAAATCTGATCTACACATCCTCTTCCCTTCCTAAAACCTCCCTGCTCGTCGCCTATCCATTTCTCCGTTCTCACTCTCACTCTCTCAATCACTACCCTACTGTATACCTTCCCTACTACGCTTAGAAGACATATTCCTCGGTGGTTACCACACACTCCTCTTTCCCCTTTGCCCTTATATAGGGGGACTATTATGCCAGTCTTCCAGTCATTTATTGTTCTATAGTCCAAATTGCCTAATATACAGTAGAGTCTTGTTATGGTGCTGTCTTGTTGTAACACTGTTAAGGCTGGTGTGGTTGCAGATTCTGCAGGTGCAAGTGCTGCAGGGGGACTCTGTTTAGTCTTGCTGAAACACGGTTAGCACTATACCAACATCAGCCACAGTGATGACTTGGTGGGGCAGTGCTGTGGCGGGACTTTATTGTACAGTACTACAGTACACTCCAACTACTGAAAGGCAACCCTATCTGAGCCGTTACAATGCATGTACTTTAATGGAAAAATGACGCTAAACCATTGTATAATGTTGAGGCAAAATTCAGAAGGTGGAGAGAGGGCATTCTCGAGCAAGGGTTTAAGAGTCAATATTAACAAAACCAAGGTTATGCATTGTAGATTGAGACGAGGCAATGTGGAAAAGAGCGGTGCATACCCATGTGCAGTGTGTGGAAAGGGTGTGGGCGCTAACTCGATTCGATGTAGCATCTGTCGATGTTGGGTGCACCATGGGAGTAAGCGCTGTAGTAGAATAAAAGGGCCCCTGCCGAAGGATAAGTCAGAAAGAGAGAAATTTGAGTTCGTAGTGTGCATAGTAGGCGAGCTTGTGTTAAATGATGATCCTGTGGCTGTGAATTTTGGAAATGAGTCATTGGAGCTGGTGAACAAGTTTTGTTACCTAGGAGATACCATCTCTGCCGGTGGTGGGGCCGAGGCTGCCACTGTTGCTAGAATTAGATGTGGCTGGGGGAAGTTCAGATAACTGCTGCCAATTCTGACCATGAAAAGAATGCCTCTCCCCCTGAAGGGAAAGGTGTATGCCTCATGTGTTAGAAGTGCAATGATGTATGCCTCAGAAACATGGGCCGTTAAAGTAGAGGATATCAACAGAATGGAACGTAATGAGATGAGAATGGCGAGATAGATGTGTGGGGCCAGGCTGCATGATAGAATAACAAATGATGAGCTGAGGAGACGTTTAGGTATAAAAGAGTATTAGCGAGGTGATGCATACAAGTAGACTGGGATGGTATGGACATGTGGAGAGAATGGATGAACAAAATTGGGTGAAAAGATGCAGGTCTGTGATTGTGGAGGGAGCTGCACCAAAGTGTGGACCGAGGAAGACCTGGGATCGGACTATACGTGCCGATCTCAAATCCAAAAACTTGACAAAGTGAAGCAGCCCTTAACAGGGTTGCCTGAAACGCCGCTATTAGGACAAAAGACTGAAGCTGCACGTATATGTGGAGCACTCCGTTTTAAAATGTTATGTATGTATGTATGTATCATCTAATTGCTCTCATCTCTTGTATCTCTAAAGTTCTTGGAACTATTCTAGCTTCCAAATTTCTTATGCATTTCTCTTCTCATAATCTGCTCTCAGATCGCCAGTATGGCAACCCTCCAGCCCCGGCTATGTATTATATATATATTCCCCGAAATCCGGGGGTTTTGGCCGAAAAACTTCTACGCCTAGGCTACCGCATCTTTGTTATTTGGCTTGCTTCCGCATTCCCGCGCATTCCCAAGCGTAGATGTGTTTCGTACCTGTAGAATGGCGTTAAGTAGAACTCTCTAAGTCAACTGGTTCAGTTGTGATAATGATTTCATTGGAGATAACTTTATGGCAAAAACAGCCAATTAACACTACTTTTCGATACTTACGAATAACATACAGGCACACACGAACAAGCGACGCACTCCTTCTTGTGGCCGAAGATGCGGGGCGTCGGTCCAGCCGGCTTTTGTTTACATGCGTCGGACGTACGCCTCGCACACCAAGCTTACAGGCTTTGAGCTCATGGGTGTTTAAGAGTCCTTCCGGGTAGCTCGGGTGTGTTTTTTATGGGCGTTCAAGAGCCCTTCCGGGTCTGGAGGGTTAAGGGTCGCTCTACTGGTGATCTTCTTTCATATCTTACTAACTCTTGGTCATCCTCCTTTCCGGACTTCGGTGAGACCTTTTCTATTGCACTAGACATATCGAAGGCCTTCGATAGAGTCTGGCACAAATCTTTGATATCTAAACTACCCTCCTTCAGTTTCTATCCCTCCATATGTGCCTTTGTCTCTAATTTCCTTTCCGGCCGTTCCATAGCTGCGGTTGTGGATGGCCACCGCTCACTTATTCATCCTATCAACTCCGGTGTTCCTCAGGGCTCTGTCCTATCTCCTATTCTCTTTCAAATTTTCATAAACGATCTTCTCAACTGTACCTCCAGTCCCATCCATTCATACGCAGACGACTCTACCTTAGACTACGCAATTTGATTTCCAGAACTTCCCAGCCAGCAATCTCTCAAAGACAAACGTAATAAAGCCATAGAACACTTATCTTCTGATCTAACTACTATTTCCAATTGGGGCAGAGAAAACCTTGTTACCTTTAATGCTTCCAAAACCCAATTTCTCCATCTATCTACCCGTTCGGAACTCCTAGAGAACTATCCCTTCAACAATACAAAAATAAATCCTTTATCTTCTCTCAATATTCTTGGTGTCTCTTTTTCTTCAGCTCTCACTTGGAAAGACCATATTACCAGTCTTGCTAAGGCAGCCTCCCAGAAGCTGGGTGTGCTCAACCGCCTCAAGGGGTTCTTTACCCCTGCACAGCTTCTTGCTCTGTACAGGGGCACAGTGCGTCCTTGTATTGAGTATTGTTCACATGTGTGGGGAGGATCCTCTCACACCGCACTTCTAGACAAAGTAGAAAGGAATGCCTTTCGTATCATTAATTCGCGTCCACTCACCAACTCTCTGAAAACTCTCTCTCTTCGCCGCAATGTTGCATCTCTCTCGCTATTCTTTCGCTACTATAATAATCAGTGCTCCTCAGAGCTCTCCCAGTGTATACCACCTCTACGTTGGGTACTTGGTACCCTCTTGCAACACAATCCCACCCTTACTCTGCAACTCTCCAATCCAAGAGTGAAACGTTACTGTCTTTCTTCTATTCAACAGCTGAGCTCTGGAACTCTCTCCCAGAATCAGTCTTTCCTTCCTCCTATGATTTAAATTGCTTCAAACTCTGTGTTTCCAGACATTTTGGATCGAATGTCCCTTGATTCTGGCCCTGTCACTTTAAACTATGGGGGAGGCACTCACTACAGGCAGTTCTGCCTTTTGTCTCCCTCACTCATAGAAAAACAAAAAATTCTATAGAACAACAACTCCTCAATTACAGGATTCCTGTCATATGGAATTTTTGGGGGACCTTACAAATGCGTGGATAAGTGCTACTTTTCTAATTTTGTCAATTTGATTTTCCCACCCCTAAACATTTTCCGAGTTGCTTGAATTTCAGCCCAAATGGCAGGAAACTTTGTTTACATCTTCCTGCAACACTATCTTTCTTTCTTTCTTTGTCGGATGTTCATTAGCCAATCAGAATTGACGCTACATTTAGTGGTCTGTTAAAATCATATATGTACGTTGAGGGGGCCTCAACCCATCGTGGATCCCATGGCCAAGCTGTTAGCCCATGAGGATTATTAACCCATAACTGTTCTAAATAGATGATGATTTCAATAGGTCACAGGGGGGTGAGAGGGGGTATTAGTGAGAAAAAGTTATGATACCTGTATATAGTTAGAGGCGTTAATGAACACAAGATGATGAAGATGATAATAATGTCACATACTGTACTGTATATGTATATAGTTACAGAGGTGGAGATGAACGAGAGATGCCGAGATCTGCCAGTATGGGAGAATCTGTACGTAGTGAGTCGGGCGGTGGTAGTAGCCTGTCTGACTCTTCACCACCGGCTTCAGAGCGACATTTCTCACACACCTCCGCTACCACTCCCACCAGACCACAACACCAGGTACAATGTTTTACAGATTTATTTTTGTGTACAGTATGTATGTATACACACAGGCACATATTGAATGTCATTAATCTTGATTTCCCTCTCACTTTTAAGTGTTTAACCCTCAGAATCCGGGAGGCCTCATATGAGGCAAAATGCGTGGGTAAAAATCGCCGCTAAAATCGTCATAACACGGCAACCACGCGTCGTGTTGATGTCATCTCAACGGCACTCTACAGACGACAAAAAGTTCTACAATTTTCAAAAAATTTACTGCTCTAGGTGGTTTCAATCAGTAGTTACTGAATTATGAAGTTTGCCTGTATTTAAAGGGTCCCGGACACAGCGATCGGGATCATTTATTATGTTCCTTCCAATAACCAACCATACTCCTAAAATCGATTAATGAAATTTACAAACACATGTGGCAGTCCGTGGATTCGAACCCAGGATGCTCACACCGAAAATCAACACCTTATACATCGCACCACGAAGACAGTTAAAGGTTGGTGGACATATGAGGCCCCCCAGATTTCGTGGGTTAATAATTACAGTATACAGTACCTATGTTATATATTCTACTGAGTGAATTGTGTGGCTGTGGACACTGGCTCATTATTTTAACCTTATCCAAAGTAAGGTGCTTGTCTGGACAAAGTAGCCTGGAGGCGTTACTATCATGGCCATTCTATAGAAGGGGTTTCCCAGAAGGGAGCAAGGCTTCAGAGATAATGATGAATAAGGGTGCTCACTGCTTGTGTAGGGATAAACCTTGCCAGTCCTGTCAATTTTGTTTAAATTTTTACGGACTCTAGCAGCTTAGGTATGGCCAAGGCAGGAAATGTGTTGCTTGAGGTGCCCATAAACAAGATAAGCAACTTAATTTTCATCCCTCACAAACCCACATATTTTAAAATTCTGTTTAATATTTCCATAAATGTTTTTCATCTGTCAGTGTGGGTTTCTTTTCCTATACAGTCCACTTTATAAACTTCCTGACACTGAATTATACTGTTTTTGTAGGTTGTATATGACGATGATGATGATGACGACCCCCCCATCACCCGGCGACCAGCCTCGTACGGGTCATACGCCGCCACTGACCCTGAGCGTCGCCTTTCACAGGTCTCACAAGTCTCACAGGTCTCCTCTCATACTCACTCTCCACAGGTACACCTTTACAGTTTCATTTCACCATAATTTTATCAGTAATATTTCTCTCTCACTCTGGTAATGTTTCAATCTTTTTCATCACCAGTCACCATTAACTTAACCAATAGTTTGTTTCTTTTTTCACTATATATTTATATTTTTACAACAGTCCCCACATCACCCGTTGACTAGCCTCGTACGGGTCTCGAACAGGTTTCCTCTCTTGCACTCTCCACTGTTATTTATTTTTTCCTTTATTAGAAAATTATATATGTAATAAGTATGCAATATATATATATATATATATATATATATATATATATATATATATATATATATATATACTTACTGTATATAATATATGGAAAAAGACGCCTGGAACCATTTTGAATATATTTTCAAGTTTTCGGCACCTCACGGGACCATCTTTAGGAAGCAAAACAGCCCTAAAATAGAGTATTCACTCTAGAATCTATACAAAGAACGAGTTCTAAAAAAATATATTTATATATATTTTGTTATTATTATGTTACCTCCACCAACCGACTTCACTCCTAAACTCAATTAATGAAATCAACAAATACATGTGGCAGTCCAGGGATTCGAACCTAGGATGCTCACACCGAAATTCAGTGCATTTATCCATTGCGCTACGAAGACAGTTAAAGAATGGTGGACAAGCCTACGATTTATTATGCAGTTTCGAATCCTGCATATCAATCTAAAAGAAAAGAACACTTGAAGTGTATAGTGAATGAAATATGCAACTAATCAATGATACATTTAAAACAATTGAGTTAACAAATTAATATATTATCTATGCAATTAAGTTAAATATAAATAAAACAATAGTAAGCTATAATTGAACCTCTAATCATCCAGAGTAGGCAAAGTTACATTTAAAGCACTTTACCCAGAACATTGTCCATGAAACAAAAGGGCTTAACCCACTGAACCCCAGCTAGTTTAGATTAAATGTACACAGAGACCAGCAGATTTGGCCTTTTTTTTTTTTTTCAGTTAAATAGCTTAACCCTCCTGGCCCGGGCTAGGCTCTCACAATGACAGTGCGGCGCACCCGGGCGATCTGGCCAAAAAACGTCTAGGCCTAGGCTACCGTATTTTTTTTTAGTTTAACTGCTGGAAATTTTCCACGCATCTATAAACGTAGTGCGGTTTCCAATCTGTAGACTGGCGTTGAGTAGAGCTCTCTAAGTCAACTGGTTCAGTTGTGATGACGATTTCCGTGGAGCAAATTTTTCCGTGATGTTGACAATATCGGAGCTTTTCAGACACTAATTTCGTCTGACGTCACAACAATAACATTGATCCGACGTCTCCTTATTGTTTTCGGAGGTGCGGTGACGCAACGATCGGCTTTGTTTACATGCGTCGGACGCACGGCGTTCAGACCAAGCTGAATAGGCTTGAAAGCTTACTGCCTATCAACAGGACACCCGGGCTTCTGCCCTTCTTTTGTGGTGTCCTATTAACAGGATACCCGGGCAGGAAGGGTTAAATAGGTGAGAAATGAAGAATAACACAACAAAAAAACACTCACCTTGGTCATTTTGGGTTCCTATGGGGGGGGGGGGGGAGACAGCCTCAGCCATCAGCTGATGCCGGGCGGCCTTCAAGCTTCCCGCCCTTCAAGACACAGCTGAGCGCGGCAGCATGGCAGATGTACGATGCGTCTAGTTTTCGAGTGACGGTTATTTACACCACCCGAGCATCATGTGTGCCTTCATAGTTTAGATATTAGCAACATTTATCACATATTGTCATTGTAAGTGAAGTTACAGTGTGATAAGTGCATAGATTCAAGTTTTATAAGTGTCGAGGGAGTGGCAAGCCTCGTGCGCGTCTATGTTTACCATGACGGCTGGCGGCCACCTTGTTCATGGACTCACGCACGTACACACTGCCAGCTGAATGACACCTGACTTCCCCTTCACATTTTTTGTTATGCCTCTCTCACGTACTCTGTTTATTGATTTTATACTTTACCGTATATTTTATAGTTAGAATGTGAGTGTTGCACATTGTTTTAGGCACTTTTGACTTAGAAATATGGGTTTTGACGTATTCTTAGTGGGGAGACAGGGGAGGTGGTGGTGAAGGCAAGGGGAGGACCAGCATACACATAAACTTGCTGTGTACGTAGCAACATGACACACTATCTCGTCTCTTCTTACCCCTACCATGACATGGCGGAATTTTGAAGAATGCCGTGGGATCTGGGTCATCCTCCTCCTCTTCCCCATTTGGTGGGGAGTCAACTATGTTCTGGGAAGCGTTAGGGGAGTGATAAACATAGCGAGGCGACGAGATACATCCAAAACACATGATGTAAACAAGGCAACTGGGCCGGGAGGGAGGTGGGAGGCCGCCCAGTCCTTCCACTCCCGCGCTCTCTCTTCCCACTCCCCACCTCGGCGGGACTTGAGTATTGCCAATTGATAAGTATTGCCACTGTTGGGCAACATCATAAGGTATATCCCATATGAATTTGAACCCTCTAGCTACCATAGGATAAGAATAAATAAGCACAAAAGTGGCGGTGGGATAAGTGGGTAAATGGCTTTCCCCATCCGCCCTTACTCACCCGCGCGGATGGGCTAGGGGGTTGCCGCGTACCGCCACTGTTCGGCAACATCATAAGGTAGTTTCCCATACCATCCTCAAGCCTCTAGCTACCGTAGGACAAGAGTAAATAATTTTGAAGTACCGCGTTACATACATTGCCGACGCATACGCTGTGGCGCTGGGATCCAGTGGGTTAAGCAATACAAATTAACATGAAAACCGCTTTAAATATGTTACCAAAATAAGTATCTTAACACTAATCATAAATTTATATATTAATAGAAATGTCTACACAACATTTATCAACAACCAACCCACACTCAGGACCCAAAATCAATTTGACTCACTTAACTATATACCATACTATTCTTACTTTCAAAACAAAACTGACAAATACACATACACTTTTTAATTTTCAAAACAAAACTGACAAATACACGTACACTTGGAAAATTTAGCTAACATTATGTATTGACAAACATGAAAAAATAAAAAATAAAGTTTCAGAAACTTTATATGAGTAGATTTTTAGCTAAATTGTGACTACCTATGCTAAAAATATAAACATTCAATTATAAACAAAATTTACTCAATTTCGGGGGACACTGACGTAAGGCATCACCAAGGACAAGTGACAAAGTGACAAGTAACAGTGATTTGGTTGGCAATCATGCCAAAACTGTATTAAACCTAACTAAATCAAACTTTCTCCATAAGCAGGCAAATAAACTTCTAAATAATCCAAATGATAACAAAATATTTTGGTCTACTCTTAACTCATTCAAATCCAACTTCACTACTGCTTCATCCATTCCACCATTAAAATCTCCGACTGGCAATCTTGTAAGTGACCCACGAGGTAAAGCTAACCTTCTTGCGGATATTTTCTCCACCAACTCAACCTTAGATGAAATAAATCAAGATGTCCCTGTACTTAATTTTAATTCGCCTGAAATTCCCTCACTTAAGATCCACACCAGACATGTCAAAACTATTTTGCAGAATCTCTCAGTAGATAAGGCTCCTGGTCCAGATGAAATTCCTCCAATAGTACTTAAGAATTGCTCCTTGGTGCTAGCTCCTGTATTGGCAAAAAATGTCCGTCTGTGTACTCATACCTCATGCTTCCCAGTACCCTGGAAAGAAGCAAACATCCATCCAGTTCCTAAAAAAGGTGCCTCTTCAGATCCATCAAACTACAGACCAATAGCTATAACTTCCACTCTTGGCAAAGTCTTTGAAATTATATTAAATAATCACATAATTAAGCATCTGGAGAATAATAAATTAATCAGTGATAGGCAATATGGTTTTAGACGATGTCGATCAACTGCAGACATTCTTTGCCTTCTTACGCATCAAATCAACCAAGCTACAGACCAACATGGTGAAACACATACAATAGCACTGGATATATCAAAGGCATTTGATAGTGTCTGGCATCACTCCTTATTGTCGAAGATGTCACACTACAGCCTTGCATCATTAGTTCCACTAATTTCTTCTTATCTTCATAACAGAAAAATACGTGTAATGGTAGATGGCCTTTATTCTCAATTTCACTCAATAAATGCTGGTGTTCCCCAGGGATCAGTTTTGGCCCCAACTCTGTTCCTCATTCATATCAATGATCTCATATCTACCACTCATAATCCAATACATTCCTACGCAGATGACTCAACACTCCACAGTTCCTTCACATTTACCAATTCTTTCACCCAACCTGATCTTATAAATTCAAAAATAAACACTGCAATTTCTCTGAACCAGGACCTTTCTAGAATTAATGAATGGGGACAAGAGAATCTAGTTTCCTTTAATGCACAGAAAACCAAGTACAGTACATTCAATTTTCTAACCAACAGAATCTCACTGACTTCCATATATTTTTTAATGATGTAAATATTCCCACTTCCCCTAGTATTGACATTCTCGGTGTAACATTAACTACTAACTTGAGCTGGACACATTATGTTAGAAGCATTGCTAAGAATGCCTCTAAAAAACTGGGACTCCTGTACAGAGTTCGAGAATTCTTCACTGACGAGCAGTTGGCCGTAATATATAAAAGTCATGTGCGTTCTCAGATGGATTACTGTTCACCTCTGTGGGGTGACAAAATTCAAAATAAAGCTATTAGATTAATCAATAACCCTGCAATCACACAGGACCTTCCTACATTATCCATACGAAGAAACGTTGCATCCCTTGCATTATTCTACAGATATTTTCACAGCAATTGTTCCGAGGAACTTGCTTCAATTGTGCCGCCTCTCCACATCTTTCCCCGTAGAACTAGGGCAGCTGAGAGCGCCCATGAATTTACACTTTCTCCTCCACAATGCAGAACTTCTGCTTATCAGAATTAATTTATCCCCAGAGCTACTACTCTTTGGAATTCACTTCCCTCGAATTGCTTTCCACAAACTTACAATCTACAAATGTTTAAATCCAGTTGTTACAAACATTTTATGAATGGAGGATGCCTTTAGGCACATGGACCTTTTTGTTTTATCTGTGTTTTTCCTTCCTCCGTTCATTGTCTCAAAGTGCCCAAAGCTGAAATGAAATAAAATAAAACAAAAAGACAAGAAAATAAAAACAAAGCGCCAAATATATACATCTGTGAAGCAGTGACGTTAGCAATTATTGGCAAGATTGATTTAGTGATTTTGACTTTTAACCCAAGAACAGCGAGCAGACTCTCGAGAGGGTTTACTGGTGGAAGGCGAGCGTCCTCTATAGAGCCAAGGCATAAAAGAAAAAATTCAAAACACCCCACTGCACTCAAAACAAAGTACAGTAATATGGTGAATAGGTGAGCCATACCTCCATCATTCCTCCACATGTGCCCCCCCCCCCCCCCTTTCCCTCCTTCCCCCCTCTTCTCCCCTCCTCAATTATCGGGTATTTTCCCTATTATTCCTTATATTTATAGAGTATTTTCGTGCAAGGACGTGCAAGGGAGAGAGGGGGGAGGATTGGGGATTCTTTCTCCGACCCTCTAGCCAGTCTGAGACATCCCATATGTCTCTCAGTAACATATGAGACGGTGGAGGGCATGTATACTGTATTGTCTCTCGCCGGTTCGCCTCAGATTATACAGTAGGCCTATACGTTTTTCACCAGCCAATTGCTATTACCACTTCTTTTATTGCTCTTCAATGTTCATATGTTCATATAAAAAGTAAAAGAGGCGCATATGGAGAAGTAGTTATGTTATATATGGTAAATATGACGATTTTCGTCAGAATTGAAGCAAATACCTTCGCACGGCGGGCACTTAGAACTACCATAGCTTCGCATTTTACAAGTTAATTAGTAATTTTTCGCTTAAGTTAACCTAACTTATTTCCTGGTCCTGTCCAGAGTGAGGTTTGGCATCCTCTACCCAACCTTAGCTGTTTCTGTCTGTCTCTTTTCCTGTACAGTACTACTTTTCCTACTTCAGGGGCGGGAGGCAAGGAATCCTTCTCCCCTTGTAAAATTTACTTACAGTTTCTTTCAGTTTCTTACCTACTAGATGAGACAGAGAAAGAGGTGAGGGGATGCAAAAGAGGTTCCGGACCCTATGAATTGGAACTTTAAATGTTGTTTCTGTTTGGGCTCTGTCTCGAGTCGGCCACCCCCAGCTATGGGGTATGTGCCTGAGCCCTGAGTACTGTATATACATACATACATACATACTTCACTTTAGTATTTATGTTGGGATCAGTTATTAGTATGAATACCACTATTTACTGTACTGTAAATAATGACATGTATATAATACGGTAGGTGTAAGGTAACTTGGGACGTAACAGTAGTTATCAGGGTAAGGTAACTCACACATATTGATCACTGGCTGAGTGCTAGGAGGACCAATGTCAAGAAATACCAATGAAATATTTAGCCAATACCACCATGTCTTAATTGTCTGAAGAATTGTACTATTTAGTGTAAGAAGGTATGAAAGTTACATGTTGTAACTCAGTGGTCTGGTTAAACTATTCATACAAAAAGAAAAAAAACAGTGAAAGAAGGGGCAATCTCTTCCTCCAATAATAGCATAAATGCTCATAATTGAGGAAGAAATTTGTCCTTTTTCCATTAAAAGACAATATATTTAGACATGGTTTTATTGATTAAAGTCTGTTTGGCATGTCTGGTCATTGGCCCTTCTGGCACTCAGCTGGAGAATTGTAGACTAAGAATAACATGTTGGTGATCTTGATATAGCAACTGTACAGTAGGCATTGTCATGATGATATATTTCTATAACATTTGCTTGTCATGTTAAATTGCTCAAGGTATTGTGTTTAATAATTGCATCCATTTGTAATATAGTCTAAGGACCTGGGGTTGTAGAATACCGTGGAAAAGAGTGAATTTGGACTCAATGTGATTTTGGAAATTGTATAGATTAAAAGCATCAATATTGAATATCTCATACAAAATAACTAAGCAAAAAATATTTTGTGTGTTTGTTCATGATGTTCTGATGAAATTGCCACTGTGCTATCTTCTTTAGTAACATTTTGGTAAACTAAACAAAATTGTAAAGTTGATGAAAAACATAAGAGATTTCCGTTACCCTTCCCAACCCCGAAAGGGGTTGAAATAGGGGAGCTATCCCCCCGCCAAAGGCGGCTTTCTAGGGCCTTTCCTACCTGATGCTGAGAGGATTGGGTTCTAGTCATGTGGTGATGGGCTGGTCTATCAGAGTGAGAACTGAGCGATCTCTGCCATACCCATAGCTTACTCTGACTGTTCCTTTTACTTATATATTTTCTAGATCTCAAGTGACGGCGTCTCTTCCGTGGATTGACCTCCCAATCTACCAAGATTGGAAGCCAAAGTGTCACATTTTTCCTTTGCCCCTCAACTTTCTCTTCATGATTGCTAAGGGGCACAGGGCCCTGGGTGGGGCTTTGGTTTCCCGGGCATTTCTGCACCCTCCTCAGCTCCCTGCCATGGAGTGGCTTCGGTCACCCAGGCTTTATTGTGGTCGGCAGGGAGGGTTCTGTCGGGGCGCTCGGTTATGGCCTTGGCCTTGCTCAGGGCTGTTCGGCCAGGCAGCTTGGGGAACAACAACAACAACAACAACAACAACTTCACTCATCCAGAAGAAAGGGAATAATTGCTGTACAATACAGTACATGTATATGAATGATTTGGGTATCATTTTTAGTAGGAATATCCTCCAAAACATCCACCAAAAATCTTCATTAATCTGTTCATTATACTTGAGTTAATGTATTTATTTACTGTATTATTATTTTTTCATGATAATAAGGGGATTATGGACTCGACAAATCTACGACCGTGTACCAAAATTCAATAACTCATAGTTTCTTTATCATAATTAAGCATCATATGGTTATTTGCTAAATCAAAAATCCCATACAAATTCATTAAGTGCTAACCGATTAAAGTATTTTGTTACTTCTGCAATAACTACTAAAATTGTCAATAATGGCAAAGGATATACAGTATGTTCTTTACTGGAAAAAGCATAAACATATATTCCATGCCCATGAACATAGTCAATTTTGAAAGTACTGTACCTTGAGAAGTCCTAAAAACCTAAAACTTAAATATGTTTATTTTTTATTATGCAATGTACGGTCAACGTAATATTAATTGTCATTAAGTAAACTCTATTAGAAATTTAATATCACACTATCAATTTTGTGTTTTGTACCTATTAGAAATTTAATAACACTCTTAATATCACACTATCAATTTTGTGTTTATGGTGGTACAAGTCAGCCGTTTCCCAGCTACACGCGGATGCCAAAATGATGTCCAACAGGTGTTTCTACATTGAGTTATAACTTGAAACACCTAAAAAGAAACAAAAACAAATTCACCCTGGTTTATGGTATACCCGTCATAGGTAACACTATAGACAGCGGTGAGAAACAAAGGAATGTTAAGGAAAAAGGAAGATTTTTTTTTTGTTTTTTTGTTGAGACAATAAACGGAGGAAGGAAAAACACAGATAAAACAAAAAAGGTCCATGTGCCTAAAGGCATCCTCCATTCATAAAATGTTTGAAACAACTGGATTTAAACTGTTGTACAGTAGATTGTAAGTTTGTGGAAAGCAACTCGAGGGAAGTGAATTCCAAAGAGTAGTAGTTCTGGGAATAAATTAATTTTGATAATCAGAAGTTCTGCATTGTGGAGGAGAAAGTGTAAATTCATGGGTGCTCTCAGCTGCCCTAGTTCTACGGGGAAAGATGTGGAGAGGCGGCACAATTGAAGCAAGTTCCTCAGAACAATTACTGTGAAATTATCTGTAGAATAATGCAAGGGATGCAACGTTTCTTCGTATGGATAATGTAGGAAGGTCCTGTGTTATTGCAGGGTTATTGATTAATCTAATAGCTTTATTTTGAATTTTGTCCAACTGCCTCAATGCAACCACTCCACAGAGGTGAACAGTAATCCATCTGAGAACGCACATGACTTTTATATATTATGGCCAACTGCTCGTCAGTGAAGAATTCTCGAACTCTGTACAGTAGTCCCAGTTTTTTAGAGGCATTCTTAGCAATGCTTCTAACATAATGTGTCCAGCTCAGATTAGTAGTTAATGTTACACCGAGAATGTCAATACTAGGGGAAGTGGGAATATTTACATCATTAAAAAATATATGGGAGTCAGTGAGATTCTGTCGGTTAGAAAATTGAATGTACTTGGTTTTCTGTGCATTAAAGGAAACTAGATTCTTTTGTCCCCATTCATTAATTCTAGAAAGGTCCTGGTTCAGAGAAATTGCAGTGTTTATTTTTGAATTTATAAGATCGGGTTGGGTGAAAGAATTGGTAAAATGTGAAGGAACTGTGGAGTGTTGAGTCATCTGCGTAGGAATGTATTGGATTATGAGTGGTAGATATGAGATCATTGATATGAATGAGGAACAGAGTTGGGGCCAAAACTGATCCCTGGGGAACACCAGCATTTATTGAGTGAAATTGAGAATAAAGGCTATCTACCATTACACATATTTTTCTGTTATGAAGATAAGAAGAAATTAGTGGAACTAATGATGCAAGGCCGTAGTGTGACATCTTCGACAATAAGGATTGATGCCAGACTCTATCAAATGCCTTTGATATATCCAGTGCTATTGTATGTGTTTCACCATGTTGGTCTGTAGCTTGGTTGATTTGATGTGTAAGAAAGCAAAGAATTTCTGCAGTTGTTGTTGTTGTTGTTGTTGTTCCCTAAGCTGCCTGGCCGAACAGCCCCGAGTCCCTGAGGAAGGCCATGGCCACGATCGGGCTTTCCCACAGAGCTCTCATTGAGTGTAGGTCGTGTTGTTGGCGTAAGTGGTTGTGTGAAATGCAGTCTTCTATGATGTGTTTAATGGTATGGGGTGCTGTGTTACATCCCGGGCAGGCGTCGACAACGGAGTCATCCAGTCTCTTCTGATAGCTCAGGAGAGCTGGATGGTGTCCGCATCTCAGCCTGGCCAGGTGGACTCTGTCCTCGCGAGGGAGGGAGGATTTGGAAGGATGGATTTCGGGAGGTCGTGCATGCAGCTGCGTGTTGTCTGTGAGTGAGTAGATGGATTGGCGAGAGATATGAGTATGGATGTGCTTCTGGAAGTTGGTTCGGGGTGGGCAGGGAGGGAGAGAGGACAATAATTGTGTGTGATACCGTGTGCTGGGTGTTGTTTTGATATTTCTTGGTGTCTGTGGGTGTGTTGCCATGTAGTTTAGTGGGTGGTCTTGGTTTGTGGAGGCTGCTGCCAGGAATTGAGTGCCTCTCATGTCCAGATGGTCTTTGACTTTGAGGATTTTGGTTTCTTGATGTAGATGATCTGTGGGTGCAGTAGCTGTGCAGCCTGTAATGATCTTCAGGGCTTTGTTTTGAATAGTCTGTAAGGTCTTATGATGTGTTTCAGCTACAGTAGGTTAGAAGCCCAGGCTGGGCTTGCGTATTCCATTACTGATCTTATGTATTGTTTATATACTGTGGTGGTAGTTTCTTTGTTGTGTCCAAATTTTGTGTGAGCAAGTGACCTGAGGGCGTTAAGTCTGGGTGTCAGTTTCTTTTTAATGTTTGTGGTGTGCTGTTTGAATGTCATATGAGTATCATATGTTACTCCTAGGATTTTGGGTGTGTGTGTATGTGTTAGGGGTGTGTTGTTTATGGGGAGTTGAGGGATGTATTCGTGTTCACCTGTCCAGCTTGTGAGCAGGGTTGCGGTGGATTGGCTGGGGCTAGATTAAGTCTGTTTGTAGTGCACCAGCCATGTAGTGTGTTGAGATAGGGTTGAAGGAGATCTGTTGCTCTTCTTGGGTCATGGTGTGTGCATGTGAGTGTTATGTCATCTGCATAGGAGGCTAAGTTTATTTGGGGAGTATTGGGTGTAGTTATATCGTGCATGTACAGATTGAAGAGTGCGGGCGATAGGACGGATCCTTGTGGGACTCCGTTTGGAAAGTTTCTGATTTTAGATGACTGACCGGCAAAAGATACGTGTGCACATCTGCCTGCTAGGAAGTTGGCCAGCCACCTTTTTGTGTTGTTGTGCATGTTTGTGTTGTAGATTTTGTTTGCTAGGTTGTGGCGGGGGATTTTTTTTTTTGTTTTTTTTGTTTTTTTCTATGTGATTGAGGGAGGCAAAAGGCATAACTGCCTATAGCGAGTGCCTCCCCCATAGTTGAAAGAGTGACAGGGCCAAAATCAAGGGACGTTCGAGCCAAAATGCCTGGACACACGGAGTTTGAAGCAATTTAAGTCATAGGAAGAGGGAAAGACTGATTCTGGGAGAGAGTTCCAGAGCTCAGATGTTGAGTAGAAGAAAGTTTGAGAGTAACTTTTCACTCTTGGGTTGGAGAGTTGCACAGAGTAGGGGTGGGATTGAGTTGCAAGACGGGTACCACGTGCCCTACGTAAAGGAGGTGGTATGCACTGGGATAGCTCTGAGGAACACTGATTATTATAGTAGCGATAGAATAGCGAGAGAGATGCAACATTGCGGCGGAGAGAGAGAGATTGCAGAGAGTTGGTGAGTGGACGGGAGTTAATGATACGAAAGGCCTTCCTTTCAACTTTGTCTAGGAGAGTGGTGTGAGAGGAACCTCCCCACACATGTGAACAATACTCAATACAAGGGCGCACTATGCCCCTGTACAGAGCAAGAAGCTGTGCAGGGGAAAAGAACCCCCTAAGGCGGTTGAGCACACCCAGCTTCTGGGAGGCTGCCTTAGCAAGACTGGTAATATGGTCCTTCCAAATGAGAGCAGAAGAAAAAGAGACACCAAGAATATTGAGAGAAGATGAAGGGTTGATTTTTGTATTGTTGAAGAATAAGGGATAGTCCGCTGGGAGATCCTGACGGGTAGATAGATGGAGAAATTGGTTTTGGAAGCATTGAAGTTAACAAGGTTTTTTCTGCCCCAATTGGAAATAGTATTTAGATCAGAATTTAAGAGTTCTATGGCTTCATTACGTTTGTCGTTGAGGGATTGCTGGCTGGGGCGTTCTGAAAAACTAATGGAGTAGTGTAAAGTTGAGTCGTCTGCGTATGAATGGATGGGAATTAAGGTACAGTTAAGGAGATCATTTATAAAAATTAGAAAGAGAATAGGAGATAGGACAGAGCCCTGAGGAACACCGGAGTTTATAGGGTGAGGAAGTGAACAATGGCCGTCCACAACCGCAGCTATGGAACGGCCAGAAAGGAAATTAGAGACAAAGGCACAGATGGAGGGATAGAAACCGAAGGAGGGTAGTTTAGAAATTAAAGATTTATGCCAGACTCTATCGAAGGCTTTCGATATGTCTAGTGCAATAGAAAAAGTCTCACCGAAGTCCCGAAAGGAGGATGACCAAGAGTTAGTAAGATATGAAAGAAGATCACCAGTAGAGCGACCCTTAAGGAAGCCATACTGGCGATCTGAGAGCAGATTATGAGAAGAGAAATGCTTAAGAAATTTGGAAGCAAGAATAGTTTCAAAAACTTTAGAAAGACAAGAGATAAGAGCAATTGGACGATAGTTGGAGGGTTGAGAGCGGTCACCCTTCTTTGGGACAGGTTGAATGTGAGCAAACTTCCAGCATGAAGGGAAGACGTTAGAGGATAGACAGAGACGAAAGAGTTTGCCTAGGCAGGGAGTCAGCACGGAAGCACAGTTTTTGAGAACAACAGGAGGAACACCGTCCGGACCGTACGCCTTATTAGTGTTAAGCCCAGAGAGGGTAGAAAGTACATCTTTAGAAGAGATTAGGATATTAGGCATAAGTAAGAGAGAGGAGGGCGGAGAGGGAGGAATAGCACCGGAATCATCCAAGGTGGAGTTTCTAGCAAAAGTTTGAGCGAAGAGTTTAGCTTTGTCAGAGGAAGAAGTGATGGTTGTGCCATCAGAGTGGGAAAGGGGAGGGAAAGACGAGGAAGAGAAATTGTTGGAGAGGTTTTTGGCTAGATGCCAGAAAGCTTGGGAAGAGCTAGAGTTGGATAGTTCAGTGCATTTATTATTGATGAAAGAGTGTTTGGCAAGTCGAAGAACAGATTTGGCTTGATTCCGGGCAGAAACATATGAAGAATGAGAGTCTTGAGTTTTAAGGCGTCGGTACCGTTTGAATGCTTCCTCCTTATTGCGGACAGCAGTAGAACAGGCGTGAGTAAACCAAGATTTGTTAGCATTAGTCTGAGAGAAAGAGAATGGAATGTATGCTTCCATGCCCGATAGGATTACCTCGGTAATGCGTTCAGCACTCTCCTCGGGTCCTCGGCCATGGAAGCAGAAATCATTCCATGGGAAATCAAAGAAGTACTGCCGAAGAACCTCCCAGTCGGCAGCGCCAAAGTGCCACAAGCGCCGCCGGCTAGGAGGATCGGGTGGCTGTACTGGAGAGATAGGACAGGTGACAGAGATAAGTTTATGGTCGGAGGAGCCCAAAGGAGAGAAAAGATCGACAGTATAAGAAGAAGGGTTAGAAGTTAGAAACAGGTCAAGAATGTTGGGCCGATCTCCGATGCGATCCGGGATACGGGTGGGTTGCTGAACTAACTGCTCTAGGTCATTTAGGATAGAAAAGACGTAGGCTTGTTCACCAGGTGGATCAGTAGTGTGAGAGGAGAGCCATTGGCGGTGGTGAACGTTGAAATCTCCTAAGATGGAGATTTCTGAGAAAGGAGAAATGGATAGAATGTGTTCCACTGTAGAGTTTAGATAGTCAAAGAATTTAGGAAAGTTGGTAGAGTTAGGGGAAAGATAGACAGCACAGAAATATTTAGTAAGAGAATGACAGGAAAGTTTGAGCCATAAAGTTGAGAATTCAGAGGAGTCGAAATCGGGAACACGAGAGCAAGTGAGTTTGTTGTGCACATATGCACAACATCGCCTTTGGCTTTGAAACTAGGATAGAGAAAGTAGGAGGATACAGAGAAGGGGTTGCTGGATGTTGCTACAGACACCTGGGTTTCGGTGAGGAAGAGAAGATCAGGTTTGTAGGAGGAGAGATGGTGCTCAACAGAGTGAAAGTTAGAGGAAAGTCCGCGAATGTTGCAGAAATTAATAGAAAGAGTAACAGGCCGAGGTCCAGGTAATTGTGTGGGGTCGTCAGGGGATGGTCGGTCGGGTGAGGGGGCATTTTTGGTCCCCCCCCCTGGGGACTCCGAGGCTGGGCTAAAATTCATCATTTTGTGTTTTTTTAATTTTGGTGTGGAGGAATGAAGTGTGGTGTGCATGTTTAGTGTAGTGAAGTGGATAGGAGGAGGAGGTGTTTGTGAGAGCTAGCTGGATTGCTCTCAGTGTAAATGAGGCACAAAGAAAATCAGTAAGAGAGGCCAAGCAAATGACAGGAGTTCCAGCGACTCTTTATCACATGCCTATAACCTCACCTGGGTCTAGCCCTGATCGATTGGTGCCTACAATCTCCCCACAGATGGATGGCATCGAAGGCTTTACTAATGTCGAGTGTGGCTAATAGTGATCTGTGTGGTGGTCTAGCTGAGTTGATGCCGTCAAAAGCTCTTTGTGTAGGTCTGTGAGAAGAGTGTTTGTGGAGTGCAGTGGCCTAAAGCCATGTTGTGTTGGAGCTAGGGGTAGGTCGGGTGTAATTAGTTGTAATACTAGGCGTTCCATGACTTTGGAGGGGGAGCAAAGGAGTGTGATGGGGCGGTGCGAGGAGGGTAGCGTGGGGTCTTTGTTGGGTTTGGGGAATGTGATGATGATACCATGCTTCCAAATGTCTGGTATTGTGTTGTGTGAATAGCTGTAGTTTGATATGTTAGTGAGTGTTTGTATGCCTTGTGGTCCCAGGTGTCTGAGGTGTATGCTTATGTTGTCTAGGCCACAGGCGGGTGAGTGCTTGAGATTGTTGATGATATGCTTTGTCTGGTGATTGGTGAAGGGTGTATAGTCAGGGTCTGTGGGGAATTGTCTCTTACGTCGGATGACACGTCGGTCATCTTTGTGAGGTTTTAGGTGGCTGACATGTGAAAAGTGATTGATGAGAGTGTTTGCTTGTTGTTTACATGAAGGAGTAGAGTCTGTTGTTGTGATTGCAGCATGTGATTGTGTTGTGTTGCTGTTGGAAAGTGTGATGCTGTTTATAGTTTTGTAGAGTTTTTTGGGGTTTGTTTTGTGATCAAGTGTTTGTAGGAAGTTATTCCAATTTAGTTTTTGTTGTTCTTGTATTTTGTTGTTAGTTTGGGTGTCGAGTGCTTGAATTTGTTGTGTGATGTCTTGTGTGTGGGGTGCTGGGGAGTGTTTCAGTGTGTCGCGTTGTCTGATGAGGTTTTGAATTTCTGGTGTGAAGTTGGGGTTGTGTCTTTTTCTGTTACCTCTTGGAATGTGTTTCTTGTCAGCGTTTTGGATAGTTTTATTGAGTATGTGTACAGCATTGTTGATGTTAGTGATGGGTGTACTGTTTAGAGTTGTGAAGTGTTGTTCTGTCTCATTTGTAAATGCTTCCCAGTTAGCTCTTTTATAATTGGTGTATGTGTGTTTGTGGCTAGCTGGGGCGAGTCTGGTTTTGGTGGTGATAATGATCGGGAGGTGGTCAGAGCCTAAGGTTCTGACCACCCTCCAGGATGTTGTGGGGGCGAGTTCTGGGGAGCAAAAGGTGATGTCTGGAGATGATGGGTTATAGAGGGCTTGGTGAGGAATATGGGTATGTTGATGGATGTTGTTAAGGATGATGAGGTTATCTGTTTGGTTTTGTAGTACCAGCCCTCTGTCTGTGTCGGGGTTGTCGACAAACCAGGCCAACGTCTTGGCGTTGAAGTCACCACCCAGGATGATGTGTGGGGTGTTTTTGATGTGTTGTAAGTGTGGTCTGTATTCATTTGGTACTGTAGGGGATGTTTGGGGAGGGATGTATGTGTTTATGATGGTTATGTTGGATTTGTTGCCAGTGCGTATTTTAATTGATTGTATTTCTGTTGTGTTATCATTTGGGGGGAGGAGGGATTTGGTTTGTACACTGGTTACTATGTATGATATTTCATTGTGTACCAGGGTGATGAGTCCACCGCCCCCGCCGACAGCCCGGTCTTGTCTGATGGTGGTGAAATTATGAAATGTGGGTGTTTTTTGTGATGTGCGTAGTTTTGTGATCTGCAGTTGATCGACATCGTCTAAAACCATATTGCCTATCACTGATTAATTTATTATTCTCAAGATGCTTAATTATATGATTATTTAATATAATTTCAAAGACTTTACCAAGAGTGGAAGTTATAGCTATTGGTCTGTAGTTTGATGGATCTGAAGAGGCACCTTTTTTAGGAACTGGATGGATGTTTGCTTCTTTCCAGAATACTGGGAAGCATGAGGTATGAGTATACAGACGGAATAATTTTGCCAATACTGTACAGGAGCGAGCACCAAGGAGCAATTCTTAAGTAATATTGGAGGAATTTCATCTGGACCAGGAGCTTTATCTACTGAGAGATTCTGCAAAATAGTTTTGACATGTCTGGTGTGGATCTTAAGTGAGGGAATTTCAGGCGAATTAAAATTAAGTACAGGAACATCTTGATTTATTTCATCTAAGGTTGAGTTGGTGGAGAAAATATGCGCAAGAAGGTTAGCTTTACCTCGTTGGATCATTGGAATAATATGTGCAGTCAAATTCAATAGTTTTCTGTAATTTTAAATCTTGAAGATACTAATGACTCCAACTCTTAACCCGGCAAGTGCGGGAAGACTCTTGAGAGTTTCCCCGGGCGACTGCGGGAAGACTTAAGATCCTGGGCCTAAAAAAATCCATTTAAAACCCCCCCAAAAAACTTGAATCCTTTTTTATTTTTTTTTGCCCCTGGGCCATGCCAAATATCATTCCTCCACATCCACTCCTTTCCCCCCCCCCCCCCTCCTCCTCCTTCAGTTATCACCTATTTTCCCTGTTATTCCCTTATTCTGTGGTCTATTTTCGTGCTAACATTAGCGAGTTGCAAGCAGGGCGTTGTCATCACTGTTACCAAGCGAGTGCAAGAGAGAGAGGGAGAGTATCGATCGACAATCTCTCTCCAGACATGGGGAGGAGTGGAGGGGAGGAAGGTTGCCTCAGCCATAAATTATGTAACTCCCGGCCTGTATCGCCGATGTTGACCATCCAAACACTGTTTCCACTTGTTTTATTACTGTAACAGGTTAATACCTTTATAATCAACCTAAAATAGGCGCATATGGATAAGTATTAATGCTATTTATGGTAAAATAACGATGTTAGTGATGGAAACAGCTCAAATACGTGCGCACAGGCGTGTGGTGTCTCGTACCCCCCATGCGCACGTCTTAGGTTAATAACCTTGATGATGTAACATATTGTAAGTTGCAATCCATCCTCTTCCCAAATTGTAGTAGAAGCCAAGGTTGGAAAAAGGTTGCATTCACTATAATCATCATCATCATCATCTTGGACCACTTGCTTCCTCCGGGGAAAGCCATGCTACAGATGACTACCGCTCAAACTACCCCAGGCTATTTTATCCAGATGTGTTCCTTGCCTGGCCATAATGCTCCTTTCATTACATTGAAGTTTTTCTTCAATGTTGTTACCCTTTCTAGTTTCATACCATTGGTGATCTTCCACTACCAGCTGTCCCTCTCACTTGACTTCCATTGATCTTTCTTGGCATTCCGACTCATCCATTCTATGCACAAGGCCGCACCACCACAAAGTACTTATTTTTTACCATTTATTCATTCCACATTCAATGTCCAAAGCTTGGTTTTTCATGCCAGAAAGTCCCTCCTAAAAATTTCCCTTAAAAAATGCCCAAGTTTGATTTGCCCTTTTCCCAACCAACCTGAGATTCATATGAAGCTGACATTGTCACTGGTGCCTGTTTGTAAGTGCTGGAAGAGAACTGTTATGTTTGACTGTACAGTACGTTGCAGCCGCAGTACGGTGGAGGGACCAGAGCTAACCAACTGAGGCAACGAGAGTTAAGCTCCTCTTTAGGCAACAACAACTATACCAGAAAGCTGCCCAACACTCAGGTGAGGGCCTTGGGGCAGGTCAGGTCAGGGCACACAACACCTACTCTGCTGACCTCCTGGACTTTGCTTGATAAGGGTGATTTGGCTTCTGCTGTGAGAATGGTAGACTTGCACCTAGCCTCTGTACCTGTAGAATGGCTGCAAATTAAGAAGCACTATGAGGAGCTGATTGTTGGGGTTGTATCTTGTGGTCTTGTTGGTTATACCACCAGTAAAGAAATGCCCTAATGTAAACGACACTCACGTTGCCACCTGCTCAATAAATCTACATTGTTTAAAGATAAACACCTTTTATTCACAGGCAAGGCAAGGTATATCTGCGAAAGAAAGAGCCGGCATATGTATATCCCATGATAGTTATTACTGCTCTTATAAACATTGAGTCCACTACTGTAGCCTACCTTAGTTGCCAGGAGGCAGGATTATGGTTTATTTTTTGTTAGGGAGATTGTTGACACCAATCAAACAGGGCAATACCCAGGGGAGGCCTCATAGGCATGTGATAGGAGTTACTGGAATGCCTGTTTTATTCGTCTGGCTTCCCTCACTGTTTCTGTTTGTGTCTCGCCTACACAGAGAGTAATCCAGCTAGCTCTTACAAACACCTATTTATTTTACTACACTAAACAAGCACACCACACTTCTTTCCAATACACCAAAAAACGAATTTTTGAAGATGACCACCAACGACCATAAATTTGGCTCTGTCACTTTTCAACTTTCGGGGAGACTAGTTACAGGCAGCTTTGCCTTTTGTCTCCCTCATACACATAGACAAAAAACAACAACTTTACTTTCCTGTTGCCAACTCACAAGTAAAGATTGCTTGCAAAGAAATGTTGAGCTGGCAAGTAGGCTATGTCTATTAAACCATTTATATTAACCTTTTCATGCACAGGACACAATTTGAGCCTATTCTGGGATACTTTAAAGCCTTTGTGACCATCAGGGGTGTTTAGAAACTTTTAGTTTATTTACTTCAACCTCTGCAGTTGTCTTTGAGTTAGCTGTGGGCAGAAAACTAATTTTGGAGAGGTAATTATAAGATAGAGAGAACTCTATTTCTGATTGCTAATCGGCAACTCCTGCATCCACAGGATTGCGAAAGGGTTAAGCTGGTATTTGAACTGGCAAATAGACTATGTCTCTACTAAACTATTTATATTAATGTCAACTATGGTGATTATTTGACAACAGGTGGCAACTACAATGTTGTTTACATTAGTGTTGGAATCATCGAAAAACTGCTAGTGTTTTTAATTTTATTTACTGTACAGTAATACTATAACAAGGTATTGGATGGCCTCCTGCCATTTGATTATAGGACTAAGATACAGTCATAGTCTTAAGTCGTATTATAACTCCATAACTTTAGATTTAGTTTCTCTCTTACTCTATTATTAGCGAGGAGATGCGTACAAGTAGACTGGGATGGTATGGGCATGTGGAGAGAAGGGATGAACAAAATTGGGTGAAAAGATGCAGGTCTGTGATTGTGGAGGGAGCTGCACCAAGGGGTGGACCGAGGAAGACCTGCAATCGGACTATACGTGCCGATCTCAAATCCAAAACCTTGACAAGTGTAGCAGCCCTTAACAGGGTTGCCTGGAACGCCGCTATTAGGATCACGGCATCAGGCAATAGATAGATAGATAGATGTATGTATTCTCTATTTGAAAGACCAAATAACTTGTCACTGCACATGAAAAACGCTTCAATATACTATTTCTTTTAACAATTTTAAAGGATTTATTTCTTGTTACCAACACAAAGAAAACTAAGTTTATAGCTATGACCGGTGTTACAAGACTTTTGATTGCGACTTTACTTCCTGGCCATGCCTGTACATCCATGTGGTACTGGTTATCACCGGTCTGGATATGGGAGGGGGGGGGGGGGGGGCCCCCCCTGTTCGGTCAGGCAGCCTAGGGAACGACTGCTACTACCAGCACTACTAGTGTATGATACTGACTATACTGTATATAGACTGGCAAGAAATATTGCTAAACTATAGTAATTACCAAATTGTACAGAGATAATGATGGAGTTTGTCTATTAATACGGGCCTTTGTGTCAGTGAAGTAGACAATGTTATAGCTTACTTTACTAACATAATAGTAGTCATTCTGCTTTAGCATACTAATACAACCAGTTTCAAACAGAATACTGTTCTCCACACAGTGTCTATTTCATTGCTGCATTGTATTATCTTTAATGTACAGTACTGTACATAATATTAACCCATGCTGTAAGCTCAGTGTTACCACTAATATTATAGTTTTTAAGTGGATATGGTATGAGTACTGTAATGTAGAAGTACAGTACACTAATATATTTGTAGTTAACATAGATATACAGTACATCAGTGCAATTATGTAGTGTAAATAGTAACATACTGTATGTACAACACTGGTGACAGTAGATGATGATGTATTTAATGTATCATTATTTTGTTAAACTTTTATTGGTTTATAATAAAGTACTTGGAAATTATTTTAAAAACCTACCGTTAATGAAACATTTTCAATATCATATAAGATATGACAATTTGATATCAGGTTTGTGGAAATAATTATTTTGCCAATTTGTTGAAAGAAACAATGGCGACGGAGTGAAGGCAGTGTAATTATTGTACTGGTAGCTCTCTATACTACCATTTGCTAAGACTACACTAATTTGTGTAGTACATGAACAAATCTCCGACTCCAACTTTGGAAATAATATAACCACGACTCCGACTCAGCTATAAATCGAGAACTCTTGACTCCACAACCTTTGGAGTTGGTGAAAAAAATGTTCGACTCTGGAAATTATGCAAGTACTGTATGACTCTGCCTCCGACCTACTCAAAAATAGCTGACTACCGACTTTAGTCCACAACCTTTGGTGTCTGTTGAATAATTGTCCAACTGTGGAACTTTTACAAGTACAACTTTGACTCTGACCCACCCAATAAAACCAAACTCTATGACTCTCGACTCTGACTCCACAACCCTGAAAGATACAATGGGTAGAATATATACGTACAGTTTATATACCGGTACCGGTATGCTGGTATTGTACTGCATATGTGTGTATAATTTTTGTTTTTTATAGACTTACAATTTTAGTGTTGTTTGTGAGATTGTTACTACCAGTACTTATTAATAACAGTAATCCTTTGACTTATCTAGCTTACTGTAACACCATTTATTTAAATATGATACTGTAATAACTATGGCTTCAATATGTTTAAGTAATTGGGAGAAATGTGATTTTTATGTTAATATGCACAGTTTTGTAATAACTTATTTAAGAAATATTATTTGGCCTTAACTTAGCTTTGTGCTTGTGGCTTTCACACTCCAAGCATTTTACTGTATCAGAACATTTAGACAAACAAATATTTGTGCAAAAATCTGTACAAACTGCTTTGTAATTTTATTTTAAGAATATCTTTTAACATAACTTTTATTTCAGATTTACTGCTCCATGCTAGATATAACCTGAGCTGTACAGTCTTTGTTATTTCCAGGCAGGACACTATATTCTTATGTCAGCGACTCTTGAGAAACTTACTACCCACCTGTATGTCAATAATTCCAGCTGATTGGCTCTTGCGTCCATGTCCAATGTCTCCTCTTGTAGTAGTAATTTATTTTTTTAAACAAAGGTTTTAATAATTGCAGTCGAACATGTCAAACAGCTGGAACTATTGCCATATACTGTAAGTGGGCCGTGATTTTCTAAGAATTGTCGACACCGAGTATACCATCGATTACATTTTGAATATTGGCATAAATTTGGTTTGAGCTACAAAATGTCCAACATGTCTTTCCTTCGTTTAGGGTAAAACACCGAAATGAGTACTTGGTACTTTTCTTCCGCAAATGAGTACCGCCAACTTCAGCTGTGTGGTATTCTTTCTTTCTTTTTTCTTCGGCTTATTTACACATGCCAGCCAGATACCCTCTTCACAGCCTCCACTTTAAAGGTAAAATATATCATATTTAAGCATTTCCATAGGTTTTACTAGTTATTAACCTTTAAAGGGCGAGCTGTGTGTGGTGAACACCCTACTACTGGGCGGCCATATTAGGCTTCATTCCCGCCTAAAATCGTCATTTTACGATAAGTATCGTTATTACTTATTCATATGCGCCTATTTTACTTTTAATATGAAGATAGTAACATGTAACAGCAATAAAACAATTGGGAATATTGTTTTGGGGGTGAAAATCGCGAATTATTGCCGACCGTTCATTCATGAAATGTCAGGCGGACGCAACGTATATCCTCACTCTCTCAAGCCTAGAGGCAGGCTGAGCTCTCTCTCGCATTTCTCTCTCACACCACGCAGTAGCTAGGCCTAGCACCACGCCTTAGAACCGGATTGGAGATGTTGGCGTGGTAAATAAACCGATAAACAAGGGAATAATAGGAAAAATAGGTGATAATTGAAGGGGGGGGGGCGGTTTGACACATGTGGAGGAGTGATAAAGAGGTATGGAGTGGAATTATCTCGCTTAATGACCTATTCCTTTATTTTAAGTGCTACTGGGACCTTTTAAAAGTATTTTTTTAGACCTTACCTCTTAACCCGGCAGCTGCGGGAAGATTCTTAAGAGGTCCTACTGGGCGGCTGCGGGAAGACTTAAGATCCTAGGCCTAACATTTTTTTTTTTTAAATACCCCAGTGGCACTAAACAAAAATTTGTTTATGTTTAGGTGAGATAATTTCCCTCCATTACTTTCTACCACTCCTACACATGTTTCCCAACTTCCCCTTTCCCCTCCTCCCCCCCCCCCCCCCCTCCTTTTTCCCCCCTCCTCAATTATCATGTATTTTCTCTATTATTCCCGATATTTATCGAGTATTTTCGTGGCAGGACGAGTGGGAGAGAGGGATGAGGGTGGAGGAGTGTAACTCCGACCCTCCAAGCCAGTCTGAAAGCTCCCCTGGTCTCTCACTGCCACGCCAGACACGGGAGAGTGAGGGTGTTAGTCTCTCACTGCTCAAGGCCAGATTACGACCGCGGGGCTAAAATATAAAATTTTCACCAGCCAATTGCTGTTACCAATTGTTTTATTGCTTTCCCATGTTCATATTAAAAGTAAAATAGGCGCATATGGATAAGTATTAACCCTCCTGCCCCGGCTACGCATTACATAAATATTCCCCGAAATCCGGGTGTTTTGGCCGAAAAACGTCTAGGCTAGGCTACCGTATCATTGTTATGCTGACTGCTTCCTGCATTCCCGCGCATCCCCAAGCGTAGCTGTGTTATTTACCTGTAGAATGGCGTTAAGTAGAGCTCTCTAAGTCAAGTGCTTGATTTGTGATGATGATTTCATTGGAGATAACTTTATGGCCAAAACAGCCACTTTACACTACTTTTCGATACTTAACAACAACATACAGGCACACACGAACAAGCGACGCTCTCCTTCTTGTGGCCGGAGATGCGGGGCGTCGGTCCAGCCGGCTGTTGTTTACATGCGTCGGACCGACGCCTCGCACACGAAGCTCACAGGCTTTCAAGCAATGGTACAATGTTGTACCACCCGGGTTCCTGGGGGCAAAACATAATGGTACACACGTGTACCACCCGGGGTTGAAGGGTTAATTATATACAGTACAGTACTGTATATGGTAAATTAACGATTTTAGTAAGGAATGAATCAGAATACCTTCGCACCGCGGGCACATTCAAATACCATAGCTGCGCAGTTAAGAGGTTAAGAAGATCATCGCCTTTGCCCACTAAAACCTCTTAAGAATGTTCTCGCCGTTCCCGGGTTAAGTGAATATGTGTGCGCGACAGAACAAGATTCGCCGATTCGGACTAGGTCTAAAACTGTCTAAAATTTGATAAAACCACATAACCTTGTCAAGATTGATGTCGGGACCGAACTGGCAACTCAAGAGTATCATATGTCCGATTCCTTGAGTTATGAAATGCATTCTGTGGCAAACTATGGATTTTTATAGAAATGTACTCGATTTTTAGACAGTGGTGGAACGAAAGTCACTGATTGATTATATATGTGTGGATGAAAGAATGAAGAAATCTGTGATGGATGCTAGGGTGTATAGAGGGGTATTGGAGGGGGTCTGTCTAATCATTATGTAGTAGTAGCTAAGGTTAGGATACAAAAGAAGTGGGTAAGGAGAGCTGGAGGGAGGCGAGAGGAAGGGGGAATGGTGAGGAGGGTGGAGAGGCTACAGGAGGAGGAAATCTGGGAAGAGTACAGGAGAGCAGTAGAAAGACGACTAGGTGGGTTCGACCTGGAAGATATGGAGGAAGTGGAGGAGATAAGCAAGGTGTTTAAGGAAGAGATCTGTGCAGCATGTGAGGAAGTGTGTGGAGTGAGGAGAAGAGGGAGGGGAGTGAAAGGTACTGCATGGTGGACAGAAGATGTAAAAATAGCTGTGGAAGTCAAAAAGAAAGCGTATAGAGAGTGGTTGGGTAGTAGAGGGAATGAAGCTTTGGAGAGGCAGAAACGAGCGAGGTACGTGGAGAGAAAGAGAGTGGTGAAGAGAGTACTGAAGGAAAGTAAGAGAAGAGTAGATGAGGAATTTGGAAGGAATCTGAGTGTAAAATGGAGGGAGTGTAAAAAACTGTTCTGGAAAGAAGTCAAGAAAGTTAGGGAAGGTAGCAAGGGAAACAGTAACGGTGTGAAAGATAAGAATGGGAGAATGCTAGCCGAGAAGCAAGAGAGAGTCGAAAGATGGAGGGAGTACTTCAATGAGTTGCTAAACGTAAGGAATGAAGAGCCAGCAAACATAGTTGGATATGGTTTGGGAGGGAGAAGAGGAGAAGTAGTGGAGGAGGAGGTGGGGATCAGGAGGTCAGAAGTGTGGGAAGCTATGAAAAGAGTGAAGTTGGGGAAAGCACCAGGAACAGATGGAGTGTGTGGGGAAATGTTGAGGTATGGTGGTGAGATAGTGATCGAATGGGTATGGAAAATGTGCAAACTAGCATGGGAGAAGGGGAATGCACCCGATGACTGGAAGACTGGCATAATAGTCCCCCTATATAAGGGCAAAGGGGAAAGAGGAGTGTGTGGTAACCACCGAGGAATATGTCTTTTAAGCGTAGTAGGGAAGGTGTACAGTAGGGTAGTGATTGAGAGAGTGAGAGTGAGAACGGAGAAATGGATAGGCGACGAGCAGGGAGGTTTTTAGGAAGGGAAGAGGATGAGTAGATCAGATTTTTACCCTGAATGTGTTGTGGAGAAATATCTGGAGAAGCAACAAAAGGTGTATGTTGCCTTTATGGACTTGGAGAAGGCCTATGACAGAGTGGATAGAGAAGGCATGTGGAAAGTACTTAGAATTTACGGAGTAGATGGCAAGTTGCTGAAAGCAGTGCAGTTTGGAACAGTGTGCAAAAAATGGAATTTGAAGGTAAATGTGGGGAAAATCATGGTTATGGTGAGGGTGCAACAGGGGAAGAGGGTTGTAGGAACGTTGAAAGCAGTAACAAGAAATAGAGTGGTCTGTATGGAAGTGAAGAAGTCCTTGCGTGACAGTGTGGTAATCCCGACACTAACTATCGGAAGCGAAGCATGGACGTTCGTGGAGAGACTCGGACCAAGAGTGAGAGCGGTGGAAATGAGTTACTTGAGAAGTGCGTGCGGAGTTACATGGAGGGATAGACAGACGAATGAGGAAGTAAGAAGGAGGTGTGGTGGAAAGTGTGAAAAGGAACAACTTGAGATGGTTCGGCCATATGGAACGTATGGGAAGCGAGAGAATGACTACGAGGGTGTACGAGAGCGAGGTGGAAGGACAGAGAGGGAGATGTAGACCGAAGGAGAGGTGGAAGGATGGACTGAGGAAGTATATGAATGAAGGCGGTACTGGTTGGGAGGAGGGGTGTCGACTTAATGGGGACAGAGGTGCTTGGGGGCGTGGCCACCCCTTCGGGGATCATGGCGTCAGGCAATAGATAGATAGATAGATAGACAGACTATTTTTGCGGCGCGTCGATGAAAGTGCCATTGTTTTGGGTGGCCTTACGCTACTTTTATGGCACAAAGCTACCTTTTATATGTCATATTTTATATATTTTAAAGTAAGATTAGGTAACCATAAGTGTATCAAGTCGAAGCCAAAGCCATGCAGCAGTGTCATGATGTCTAGTGGTGATTTTTAGTAGTTTCCTTGGGAAATAATGGCTATAAATGGCTGAAATTTTATTAATTGTATACTAATTGTGTAATAAATATGAGTTATATTTATTCATTGACATGCTCTTATGTAGATTGACCATTTAAGCTAGTAGTTTTTGTATATAATTGAAGAATAGAGGCCTGTAGGGGGGTGTTCAGTCACTGTCCATAGGACCGCCAGTCTCTCTCACTCAGTGGTTAGATAGGGCGGCCTTTCGGTCCTGTCATATAACTGAGACTAATATGGATAAAGTAGCTTCAGTTAGAATCAGCATTTCCACACATGATTTAAAATTGTGAAAAACTGAACTTCTTATATGACAACGAGGAGCTGCTTAAAATGGCGAAAATAGGAAAATATCGATAAGATTCTGAAAGCCTTACGGCGTCCTGTTGGTAAGTACAGTACAGTACTGGACTGGGCGGGTGCCCAACTCCGAAAAGGGTTGAAATAGGGGAGCTATCCCCCCGCCAAAGGCGGCTTTCTAGGGCCTTTCCTAGCTGATGCTGAGAGGATTGGGTTCTAGTCATGTGGTGATGGGCTGGTCTATCAGAGTGAGAACTGAGCAATCTCTGCCATACCCATAGCTTACTCTGACTGTTCCTTTTACTTATATATTTTCTAGATCTCAAGTGACGGCGTCTCTAACGTGGATTGACCTCCCAATCTACCAAGATTGGAAGCCAAAGCGTCACATTTTTTCCCTTGCCCCTCAACTTTCTCTTCATAATTGCTGAGGGACACAGGGCCCTGGGTGGGGCTTTGGTTTCCCGGGCATTTCCGCACCCTCCTCAGCTCCCCGCCATGGAGTGGCTTCGGTCACCCAGGCTTTATTGTGGTCGGCGGGGAGGGTTCTGTGGGGGCGCTCGGTTATGGCCTTGGCCTTGCTCGGGGCCTTGGGGCTGTTCGGCCAGGCAGCTTGGGGAACAACAACAACAACAACAACAACTGGTACTGTATTCGAATTGCGTATTATTACGTGTCCTATGTACAAAATATGCATATACAGTATATGCAAAGCTGAAGGCTTTCTGAATCATATGTAGGAGTATAAGAAAGATAGGATTTAAATTACCAATGTTATAAGGGTGGCTTCGCGGAACGAAAGCATAAATTTCTATCCACCTCTAAATTCGCCGTTTCGCGCCAACTTCACGAAGGTTCACCATGTTATTACATGGCTGCCATAAGCAGATTTTAGTGCTTTAACCCGGCAAGTGCGGGAAGACTCTTAAGAGTTTCCCCGGGCGACTGCGGGAAGACTCGTAAGATCCTGGGCCAAAAAAAAATCCATTTAAAACACCCCAATTTTATTTTATTTTTTTATTTTTTTGCCCCTGGGCCATGCCAAATATCACTCCTCCACATCCCCTCCTTCCCCACTTTCCTCCCCTCTTTCAGTTATCACCTATTTTCCCTGTTATTCTCTTATTCTGTGGTCTATTTTCGTGCTAACATTAGCGAGTTGGTAGCAGGGCGTTCCGTCATCACTGTTACCAAGCGTGGGAAAGAGCGAGAGAGAGACTATTGCGTAACAGTGTCTCTCCAGACAAGGGGAGGGGAGGAGGGGAGGGAGGTTGCCTCAGCCATACATTATGTAACTCCTGGCCTGTATCGCCGATTTTGACCATCCAAACGCTGTTTCCACTTGTTTTATTGCTGTAACAGGTTAATACCTTTATAATCAACCTATAATAGGTGCATATGAATAATTATTAATGCGATTTATGGTAAAATAACGATGTTAGTGATGGGAACAGCTCAAATACGTGCGCACAGGCGTGTGGTGTCTCATACCCCCCATGCGCACGTCTTAGGTTAAGTGACTTGTCAATAGTTTAGAGTGTGCTCTTTACGAATATACCAATGAAAGTTGTATACAGAAAGTTTTTATATGCGTAATGTGTAAATGAAAATTGGTACTTTCCTTGACCGACGGTACTTTTATCGGTGTCTTACCCTATACACATTTTGTTACTTTATCAATGGTAATTTTCTGCTTGACACTGATCCCAACTGTACAGCCAAATGACAAAGTTCCTGCCTTGCTTTGTTTTGATTTACTAAAAAACAAGACTATCAAAAGCTTGAACTAATGAAATTCTAACTATCTATTGCCAGATGACTGATAGTAAAAAACTGTATAAAAATATTGGAGGTGGGAAGGAGGGCAGGGGTTTTACTGTTGTGGAAAAAAGTCAATGATGCCAACATAATAAGATTGATACACCATGGTGGGGATAATAATAATAATAATAATAGTTCTTAAAGCTAGCGCATGCTAAGCTAGCTAAGGATAGCTCAATAAGGCCGATTAGGCGTATTTCCATTGGGGTCCTGTACTACTACCCCATCCCTTTGCTCATGAGGGATGGTAACGACTCAGTGCTTGTGAAAAATCTTTAATGCGCCGAGCGTGGGCGCGAACCCGGGCCTTCTGGGTGGAAGTCCGAGACGCTAGTCACTACACCAAGCGAGCCGCTTGATATATCTATACAGTATATTCATTGACCTATACAGTATATCCACCTAACCATCTACTGTACATCTTTCCCTCACCCCCCAATACATACATACACATGCATAGGTGGATAAACCTTTTTTGTTTTTTTGCTGTGGACAGTACGGGTGGATGGGAATCGTTAGCCTGGTCGGTAACACATCTAAGGGAGACAACCTTTTAAAAATCTTGGTGGATGGGACTCGTTAGCCTTGATCGGCAACCCATCTATGGGAGTATGCCTTTACAAATCCATACTGCTTACCTAAGGGAGACAACCTTTTAAAAATCCGGGTGGATGGGACTCGTCAGCCTTGATCGGCAACCCATCTAGGGGAGTATACCTTATACAAATCCATACTGCTTACCTAAAGGTGAAGCAGGTTCGTGGATGGACTAGCCACACACCACTTTAGAAAAATAGTGTTAGATACTGTACATGACAGGGGAGGTGTGGCGGAGTGGTCTTGCCACTGGCCTGGTAATCCAAAGGTCCCGGGTTCAAATCCCGATGTATCAATGGGAAGATATTAGCGGGATGGAATTTGTGCTGTACCTAGTATCGGTGCATTACCACAAAGCCCACTGAAACGCCAATAAAATACCCTCATTGTTCCCTGATTAAATAGCACTATATGAATATTCCCATATTCAAAATATGCTATAGGGGTGCAATGCGTGGTGAGTTATCTGCTCAACAGGTGGCGTTGTGTGTGTGTGTGTGTGTGTGTAAGAGTGAGAGTCCGAGTGTAGGGGGTTAGACAGTGAAGCACGGGAACGAGGTGGCTTCAGAGATGGGGTCGCTTCGGGCCATGAGTGAGCACCGTGCCTCATGTGAAGGCAAGATGGCAGGTGCTCGTACTCTACGTGCTTCACATGTCTCGCTCCGTAGACTGGCACAAGACCTCACAGGCTTCACTGTTCATTGTACAGCGGTGAATGTTCAGGCTCTCAGCCTATGCCCGAGAGGGAGTAAGTTGGAATATAGAAAAAAAAAAAAAAAAAAATATATATAGAAAGCTTCTGAGTCGGACAGACCCTAAGTTGAGTGGTCAATTTTGTATGTCATTAAATTAACTGGCACGTGTTGTCCTAACAGGGGACAGGTCCGCTTGGGGGCATTTTGTATATGGCCACCCTCATAACGAGAGTGTTGTTTGTTGTTGAAGATGTGTTTATTTTATACTAGCCCTCTGGGCCTAAGCCCTCATAGGGCTAGTGTTCGGCTTGGAGTTAGTAAGTCGGTCATATAGGTCACTGGTCAGATGTTATCATACAGATTAAGAGCTTTCAAGAAATGACGGATGGCTATGAAAGAATGAATATGAGTAAAAAAGGATGTCCTTTAAAGAGGTGCGTCGCAAGAAGCGCCGTCTTTCAGGGTCGTACATGGGACAAATGCAAAAAATGTGATGAATAGTAAAAACTGTGTGACAATGGTGACATTCTGGTGGCGGACTACGGGGAGTGGTCATTAGATATCCATGAGTGAGTCTCGTGTGTCCTATGCGTAATCAAGTTAAAAGGGTTTGGTCAGCGCGACAGGGGCTGCACCCGGTAATAGATAGATAGATAGAGAACACCATGAAGGTCCATCCTCATCACAGTGTATTAATCTCTGCGTTACAGTTGTTCTGGCATTCAAGCTTTCAATAGCCATGGTTTTGACTTCCAGAACAAACTTTGTTTTTTAGCTGTAGCCCACAGTTGGTATAATTTCCAAACAGAACACTACCACTGATATAAGTACAGTAACAAAATGTTCACACACTGAAGAAAAAACACTGTATAGCTTTATGAGGTTCAGAGCAAATTTGTTCCTTATTATTGAACCATAAAGACGGACGTCATTTGTCTTTGGTTCATGCATATGTTCTTAATATAATGGATAGTAATATGAGAACAATCTATCTATTTATTGCCTGACGCCGTGATCCCCGAAGGGGTGGCCACGAACGAACCGCCCCCATGCACCTCTGTCCCCAGTCAGTCGACGCCCCTCCCCCCAACCAGCACCGCCTTCGTTCATGTAGTTCCTCACTCCATCCTTCCACCTCATATTCGGTCTACCTCTCCCCCTCTGTCCCTCCACCTCGCTCTCGTACACCCTCTTAGTCATTCTCTCGCTTTCCATACGTTCCATATGGCCGAACCATCTCAAGTTGTTCCTTTTCACACTTTCCAGCACATCTACCTCCACACCACACCTCCTTCTTACTTGTCTGTCTATCCCTCCATGTAACTCCGTACGCACTCCTTAAGTAATTCATTTCCACTGCTCTCACTCTTGGTCTGAGTCTCTCAACCAACGTCCATGCTTCGCTTCCGAAAGTCAGTGTCGGGATTACCACACTGTCATGCAAGGACTTCTTCACTTCCATACTGACCACCCTATTTCTTGTTACTGCTTTTAGCGTTCCTACAACCCTCTTCCCCTGTTGTACCCTCTCCCGCACCTCTTCATCCATAGTCCCATCTTTACTTGTTATGAGAACAATAACTGTACCTAAAGTGTCATTGCTTTATCTTCACACGCCTGTAGGGATAAAGGAAGAGTTATATTATAATCTTTTCTGGTAATATATTATGGCAATTCTGGTCTGTCAGCTTCAAAATTCATGTTTGTAAGAATTTAGCCAACTAATATCTCTACTTCCCTTGCAAAATGTGGAATTTTCTTTTTAACCAGACTAAAAGTTCAGGGCCATATTCTTAAGTATGTGGAAAGTGTGTTGCCTTCGAATGAAAGCCCATGGGAATGGACGTTGTGTAAATAAGTTGAACTATAACCTGTAAAAAGTATGTTTCAACAGTTAACACCATTATTTTATTTTATTTTATTTTTTGGCGGGAGGGGGGGGGGGGGGTATCAAGGGAAAGGCTTTGACTTAATTGTACAAAGGGTTAAGAATATGGTCCCTAATGCAAAAGATTCCTGTATTGTTGCCAATAGAAAATTGCCTGAAAAATTATTGTGGCTGTGCCTTAACTTGCTTTAGTAATGGAGGACTAATGTAAATAACAGGCCTCCAGCGGGTACCACGGGAGCCACACAACAAACGGTGTTTACTACCGTGGTGACAGTGATCCGCGGGAGAGACTACACCGCGATACTTACTACGTCACCTCCACCACACCCACCGCTGCCAACACACAGGTCGGACACCATCATCACCACTAGCACCACCACCACTGCAACCACCACTACTCCTCCTCTGGTCTTCCTGCCTCATAACCTGCACCTGCTCACGGTTCCATGTTGACTCAACCAGCAGACCATCTTAACCAGGGGCAACTAAACCATAACCAACTTGTAATCTTGACATAACCTAACAGTATTGGTTATGTTGGCACTGGTTGAGATGGTTTAGTGGTTGAGTTTGTTTGGTGACTCTCTCCTATACTATTGTCTGGCAACTAACACTCACGCCTGGGGAATGTAACAAGGAGTAACTAGCATCGCACCACTCGCTAACAATAGGAATAATTCAGTACAGTGAGATATTAAAATGTAAAACTTGTAAAACAAACAAACCAAAGCCAGATACCGCACAATAGAAAGACAAGCTAACTTATATTATTTAGCGAAACAATGTAATGACATTTAAAACATTAAGCTTCTCACGCATGACATCAAATCTAATAACCAGTAATTTTTCCCTCAACATTTATCATCAATTCTAGTCTGGTAGTTTATGAGGTTAAATTGTTCTATCCAATACCAGTGCCAAATATCTTAAAATTATGTGGATTTTTATTTTTTTTATTAAAGGTTGATGCCAATTATATCTCACTGTATTAGTGTTATGACTACACTGCTTTATAATAATAAGAGTCATTTGTATTGAAAATTGTAAATCATGCATGGGTTTGGTTGTGTGACTTTTTTTGACAGCAAGAAACAATGACAAGTATTTGATGTAAAATCTGGTTTTGTGAATGCAGTTGATTTTTCTTTAGAAGTAATTTAATTCCAAAATGGAGTAATATATTTTTTGTAATGTACTAAGTGTACTTAACTTTTGTATTTGGAAATTTGTTGCTGAATATTTCATCAATTACAAAAAATATACTAGTTTTATGACTGCATGATTAATTTGGGATAATACATAACATTTATTACCTGCATTGTACTGTACATAATGTAAATATCTACACATTTAACCTGATTTTATAATATTTGTTTTTGTTTACATGAAAGTAGCTACCTCCTTTTGGAATATGCAAACTTAAAGGCCAAACTCTGTAGTACAGTATTTAGAATATTATATAGCATTGTATTATCTTGTTTTGGTTTTATTAAAATTCTCCTGGAGCGTCTTATTATGGTGATAAGTGTACTATTGTTGAGGTATGCATGGGGAGGTGTGTGGTAAATATCTTTTATTGTAGTTTTAGCCCAGTTCTAGACAGGGCTCGTACAAAGGAAGACTGTAAATTGCTTATTGCAATTCTAGTATGTCACCGAGGAGCAAACTATTTTTGTTGTTACTATTGTACGTACATGCAATAATTTTGAAGACTGGGTGGTTCATACAGGGTGCGGTTTCAGTCTCACGTCCTATTGCCAAAAGCGGAAAAATAAATCTGTGATTGGACCAAATCAAAAGTTAACAAAACTATTTTTTTTTTGCTCCTTGGTGACGTACCAATTTACACTATACATGTACAGTACTGTTAATAATGTGTCTGCAAATTTGAGCCTATCTCTCTTTTCCTGTGTAGCATTTTACTAACATGCACTATGTGCTTGAATAGTTTTTATATGCATTATGTCTTGTATTAATAATTTTGTTTATTGTTATAATTTTTTTTTGTAATGATGTACTGATTGATTAATAAGTTTTTTTTTTTACAGGTTTGGTTGAATATTACTATATCAGTGTTGTTGTTATTGTTTTCGTCGTTCCCTAGGCTACCTGGCCGAACAGCCCTGAGTCCTTAAGGAAGGCCATGGCCGAGACCGGGCTTTCCCACAGGGCTCTCAAGAAGTGTAGATTATGTTGTTAGCCTAAGTGATTGTGTGGAATGCAGTCTTCTATGATGTGTTTAATAGTATGGGGTTCTGTGTTACATCCTGGACAGGCATTGCCGACGGAGTCATCCAGTCTCTTCTGATAGCTCAGAAGAGCTGGATGGTGCCCACATCTCAGTCTGGCAAGGTGGACTCTGTCCTCGCGAGGAAGGGAGGACTCAGAAGGATAGATTTCGGGAGGTCGTGCAAGCAGTGACTGGACGAAATGGCGAGTGATATGAGTATGGATGTGCTTCTGGAAGCTGGTTTGGCATAGGCAGGGAGGGAGAGATGACAGCATTTGTGTGTGGTACCGTGTGCTGGGTGTTGTTTTGATCTTCCTTGGTGTCTGTGGGTGTTCTGCCATGTAGTGGATGGTGTTGGTTTGTGGAGGCTGCAGCCAGGAATTGAGTGCCTCTCATGTCCAGATGGTCTTTGACTTTGAGGACTTTTGTTTCTTGATGTAGGTGATCTGTAGGTTTAGTAGCTCTGTAGCCTGTGATGATTTTTCGGGCTTTGTTTTGAATGGTCTGTAAGGTCTTGTGATATGTTTCAGCGAGGTTACAAGCCCAGGCAGGGCTTGCATATTCCATCACTGATCTTATATATTGTTTGTATACTGTGTTGGTAGTTTCTTTGTTGTGTCCAAATTTTGTGTGGGCAAGTGACCTGAGGGCGTTAAGTAATACTAATAATAATAATAATAATAGTTCTTAAAGCTAGCGCATGCTAAGCTAGCTAAGGATAGCTCAATAAGGCCGATTAGGCGTATTTCCATTGGGGTCCTGTACTACTACCCCATCCCTTTGCTCATGAGGGATGGTAACGACTCAGTGCTTGTGAAAAATCTTTAATGCGCCGAGCGTGGGCGCGAACCCGGGCCTTCTGGGTGGAAGTCCGAGACGCTAGTCACTACACCAAGCGAGCCGCTGGGTGTCAGTTTGTTTTTTATTTTTGTGATATGTTGTTTGAATGTCATTGAAGTATCATGTTACACTTAGGATTTTGTGTGTGTTAAGGGGGTGTTATTTATGGTGAGGAGTGGAGCATTTCTGTGTTTGGCTGTCCAGCTTGTGAGGAGGGTTGCTGTGGATTTGGCTTGAGCTAATAAGAGTCTGTTAGCAGTGCACTAGTCATGTAGTGTGTTGAGATAGGGTTGAAGGAGACGTGTTACTGTGTCTGAGTCTTGGTGTGTACTTGTGAGTGTTTTGTCGTCTGCGTAGGAAGCTATATTTATTTGGGATACGTGGGGTGTGGGGAGATCATGTATGTATAGATTGAAGAGTGAGGGTGACAAGACGGATCCTTGCGGGACTCCGTTTGTAAAGTTTCTGATGTTAAATGACTGACCGGCAAATTATACATGTGACTGCTAGGTAGTTGGCCAGCCACCTTTTTGTATTGTTGTGCATGTTTGTGTTGTAGATTTGTTTGTTAGGTTGTGGCGGGGGATCCCCGCCAATGGGGAGCCACCTTGCCGTGGTGGCGGGGCTTGAAGCGGGGTCGTTGGTGTCACTCTCTTTAGGGCAGGGATTTAATCGGCGTCGTTGACAAGTGCCCCCCCCCCGTCGTCACTGGGGTAAGCGGAACCTCCCGGTGACTGCGTTTTTCGTGTTCCCATTTTTGGTTTTAACTTTGCGGAGGATTTCCTCCCTATTTTAACTAAATTGTGCCGGCCAGGCTCGAGAGCCTTCCCTTGCTGAGTCTGGAGTGCTGGCTCCTCTCCGTTTACAGGGGCCGTGGCGGTCTAGCTCACTGCCCGAGGGGGCTGATCCCGGGAGCGGCGACGCGGTTGCCCGCGTTGACGCTCCTGGGGTCGCCCATCAGTGGGGACCGGTCTCGGTTCCAGGGGTCCGTTTTCCCTTCCTGGTGGGTTTCCTGGTTTCTGTCCGGCTGCCCTCCATTACGCACAGATTGGGGATGATTGCAATTAGCTTTGCCCTCGGTCCCAGTATACCGGTTTTGCCTAAGCTTGGCCTCTCGGTGCCTTTTGGTGCTATCCTTGGGGCGCCACGTGTTCCACATTGACATTATTATATAAAGCTACCGTTCTTTCCATCATCGACTATGGGTGCTCCATCTACGGGGCGGCCTCTGAGACAACTTTGAAAAGACTTGACCCGCTCCATCATCAAGGTCTCCGCCTGTGCTCAGGTGCTTTCCGTTCGTCTCCTACTCTATCGATGTTAGCGGATAGTGGCGAACCACCACTGCAATACCATCGTGATCTCGTTACCATGCGTAGGGCTTTACGGCTTCAGGATGCTGACTCCCCAACCAGTGACCTCTTCCGTGAGCCGCACGCTCCTAGCCTCGACTTCCCTAGCAGGGCTACTATTCGCCTTTCCTCTACTTCCCTCAATATCCGTCTCTGTCCTCCTGTTCCTTTGCATCTGCCATGGACCTTGCGCCTCCCGCATATCTGCACATATTTATCCTATCTATCTAAGCGTAATATTACTGTTTCTGCTGTTCTATGCCAACACGCCCTTGAACATGTCCGCCGAAAACCGCCCCATACTGCTATCTATACTGATGGGTCCAAAGATTCCCTGGGAGTCGGTTGTGCAGCAGTATCCCCCACAGACCGTAAACAGATATCGCTCCCTACCCAGGCTACGGTTTTTACAGCGGAGTTGCTTGCTATACAGGCTGCGCTTGACATCATATGCGACTCTCCACCTTCACGCTTCGTTATCTACAGTGATTCTCGGAGTGCACTTGATGCGCTTCAAGGGTTCAACCCACGCAATAAATTAGTTATGCAGCTCCAGAGGTCCTTCCATTCTCTATATGAACGAGGGTTCACGATTCAAGTTTGCTGGGTGCCTGCCCATGTTGGTATCCCAGGTAACGAACTTGCTGATCGGGTTGCCAAAGAGACCACCGTTTTACCGGTAGCACATGATCATTTGCCAGTTGATGACTGGATTACTGCGTTGCAGCCTATTATTACCCACCGTTGGCAAATCTTTTGGTCCTCACAATCCTCCACCACCAATCTTCTCCGCAGTATCAAACCTACGGTTAGCCCTTGGCGTTCGTCTTTCCACTCTGCCCGCCGCCATAGTGAGGTTCTTTTGACGAGGCTCCGAATTGGTCATACACGTTTGACTCATGGTTATCTAATGTCGTCTCCTCACGGCCCTCGACCCCTATGCACTACTTGCGACAAGCCCTTAACGATTCACCACGTCTTTACAGAATGTCTTAAGTTTTCCCACCTCCGATCTCTTTATTTCGGTACCGGCACATTTAGGGATATATTTGTAGATTCTCCCTCATTCTCGACCTACCGTATTCTTCGCTTTCTCAAAGATTCCTCTCTCCTAGATATTATTTAATACCCTTTCGACTTTTCCTACTTCATCTTGAATAGTCGCCCATTTTATTCTAATCCTTCGGGCCAGCCCTGTGAGAGCTCTTTTAGGGAGCTCGGTGGTCTGGTTAAACTAATAAAAAAAAAAAAAAAAAAAAAAAAAAAAAAAAAAAAAATGCTATCCCCCCTAGTCTAGTGGGGTAGGGTATGAGGATGAGCCCCCTGGAGACCTGCCCCTGCTTGTGCCACCGGTGTAAAGGCTGGGGCTCCCTGACTCACGACGGAGGGCTCTCTGTTGGCCCTTCTGGTATGTTCTTTATTTATTGTTTTGTTTCCTATTTTTCTTTTTCTTTTTCTTTCTTTTTTTCCCTCGGTTTTGTTTGTCTTTCTTTTTTGTTTTCCGATAAAATGAAAATAGAATAGTAAAAACAACTAGGGTCATCATGGATCAGCCATGCAAACCTCCTCTCCTGGATCCAGTTTTGGCACCCCCGGTACTTGACCTTTGCATTCTCCTGGACTCTCCATCTGGCCTTCCTCTGACCTCTAAGCCTACCTACCACCTTGGACACCTCCCCTCCGAGTTGTTCCGAGTCTGATGCTCTCTCACGCTCTGATACTAAATTACCTGCTTCTACGACTAAGGATTCCCGTCCTTCATCTGTGGACCCTACAATGGCCCCTGTTCACATTGACTCTCCACAGAGCCCAACTGCACCTGCCGCTCATGATTTGAATGTCCCTCCCCTCTCCCAAGAAAAGGGAGACCCTCCTTGTATTAAGTCTCCTGTTCAAACCATGGACCTTGGCATGCCGGGTTCTCTTGACACGCCCTGCTCCTCAGCACTACCTGTTAACCGACTTACAGTTTCCACTGACCACCTGCATAGTGACACCTGTGTTGGTGACCCTTCACCTCCCATCGACATTGTTTCTCCACCATTTCAGCCGACTGTTAGCTCAGCCACTACCTCCGCCTCACTCGTTGCAACTCTAGAGCCTCACATGCCTCATTCTGTTTCTCCACCATTTCAGCCGACTGTTAGCTCAGCCACTACCTCCGCCTCACTCGTTGCAACTCTAGAGCCTCACATGCCTCATTCCGGCCCCCAACATCGGCGGAAACCTCGGCGTCAGTTTGTCCCCAATGCCACCCTCCGGCACTTCGATTCACTTTTTGGCGATGATGACTGGCCGCGTTTCCTCGTCATACGACCGGCTTCCTACATCTCTGGGACTAAGTTAGAGAACCTCCTCCTCTCGGTGCATGCAACTGGACTTATCGTTCCGTGAGACTGGTAATAATGATTGGATTGTGGAAACCACTACTCGTACCCAATCTGAGACATACATATCACTTACTACCCTGGACGATATCCCTGTTACTATCACGAAACATAACGACCTCAACTACATCCTCGGTACTGTTGTTCTACCCTCTACTTATGACCATGACGGACTTCCTGATAAGTCGATCCTCCTGTCGTCGTTGCGCTTGCGTTATCCCAATGTGCACAACGTTGAACTGTATAGTATACCAAACAAATCAACTCCTGTTCATCCTCTCCGCATAGCTCGCATTAAGTTTAGTGGACGTTCCCTCCCATGAGACGTCAGGATCGAAGGACAAAGGCGTGAAGTACGACCTTGTGTCCCCAAACCGTTACAATGTACAAACTGTTCCACCTTTGGTCACTCAGCTGGTAGGTGTCAGAAGGTTCGGGTGTGTGCCTTCTGTAGCTCCGTTAAACATGCTACCCGTTGGAATTGTGGCCCTCCAAAGTGTGTCAACTGTGGCCTTGAACACCATGCTCGCTCAAAGCAATGTGTATTCTACATGTACAATGCTGAGTTAAAGCTTCTCATTAGTCGGTCAGGCATGTCTGTCAGGGAAGCTAAGCAAGAACTGAGAGTAAGAGATGTTAAAGAGCCCTTTAGAGATATGACTTACAGTGCTAGACTTCGTGCACCTACGACTGACGTTTCTCCCGGTAGTCGACGACATGAGGACAGTGAGGCTGTGTTGGATTCACCCCTTCCTATTCCAGCCGCTGTTCCCCTCTCCAACCGATTTCATGCACTGAATACCCCTCCCCCTGTTCATGGAGCCTCCACCCCACAAGCATCCGCGTCCCCCTCACCCGTAACTGATCTTCAATCCTTGTCTTTTCCCCCGGCTCCCTCTATCGATGTTGACGATGTCATGGATTCTGCCCCCTCCACCAGTAAACCCCATTCTGATGCTCTATATTCTCCCTCCTCAGATCGTCAACCTCCCTCCGTAAAACGTAAGACCCTCACAGCCCGGCCTCTGATTTTGCCTCCCAAACCTCAACGTGTCCCTCCTCGCTCCCGCATCTTCCGCTCTGATTTGGGTTCTCCGTCCCCGCCTCCCTCACTCCACACCCCCTCTACACCTGTGTCCCCTCAGCCTACTCGTCCTCGACCTCACGCACCTATCAATGCTACCGCCTCGGGCTCCCATGCACCCCACTGCGGCTGTCATGACTGCTTTGTGCGTGAGTATCGCCGGACGCCTACCCGCACTAAATCCACTGTTGCTGCGTTGATACGCTCCTTTCTCCGTGACCGACGTTTACCAACCCCTGATAACACCGCCTCTCATAACTCTTCATGCTTATGCGTTTTTCACTTAAAGTAACTTTCAGATCTTTCACACTCCAAGGTAGTTACTATCCTCCATGACCTGTCCTCTGACGTGTCCCACCCACCGTCCACGTCGAAACTCCCTGCCTTCTCATGACCCTCACCCCAGACCCGTTCCTCTTCATCTCCGACAGCCGAACGGTGCTGTTAATTTACGTAACATGACGTCGCTCACTTAACCTGTTCAATCCCTATATACTACAATGGAATTGTAATGGTCTCTCATCTAGAGTCCATCTAGGTGAGATCCAGCGTTTACTCTGTGTCTATTATCCAATGTGTATTTGTTTACAACACATTGGCAATTATGATAAATCCATCAACAACTACCACCTTGCGTGCCATTCTCTATCCCCTGATAAAGAATATGGCACAGCAATTTATGTCCATCATCGAGTAACTTTTGACTTATTTCTCATTCGTACTAGTTTCCTACAGCACTCTATCCTTACTCTTCATATCCCCGATGGTGACCAACCTGCTTACAATTATGACCTTTCCTTGCTTTCTCAGTTTGTCTCTACACTACCCTCTCCCATCTTACTGTTGGGTGACTTTAATGCCCATAGCCCTGTATGGGACCCTACCTCCTCCAATCCTGATACAGCCGGTTCGCAGATTGAACATTTGCTTCTGAACCGTGACCTTTGCTGCCTTAATGAGGCCGACTCACACACTTACTTTTCTGCTTCCTATCATACTTTTTCCTCTGTTGATGTCGCCCTGTGCTCCTCAGCAATTGTTGATAAGTTTGAGTGGCGGGTCTGTGTTGATACGTTCTCTAGCGATCACTTTCCTGTCATCCTGTCTTACTTGCAATTCCGTCCATGTCCTTCGCTCCCTCGTTATAACTTTCACAAAGCTGACTGGGACGCATATGTCTTCCACACCAGACAAATCCCACCTTTTAATCCCTTCCAGGATCCTGATGAAACGCATTCATTCCTCGTTGATTTTTTTACTAATGCAGCTACTAAGTCTATACCCCAGACAGCTTCTTCCCCCCTACGTCGTCGAGTCCCCTGGTGGGACAGCACCTTATCCATTCTTGCTAAAAGTAAACATGCATTAGGCCGCCGCCTTGATAGTCTCAATAAACGTTACAATTCTTTATGTTCACGCTTGCCTTTATGTGATGACCTTCTGTGCCATTTCATCTCGTTATTGATGGATATATGTGCCATCAAACCTCACTACAATCGACTATCAGCCAAATTCCGTCGGGAAGTCATCCGTAGTAGATCTGAATCCTGGAAAACTTATGTCTCCACCATTTCCCCGTCTACCCCGATATCACGCGTTTCGCATAAATTGAGGAATATTAACAGCCTTCACATTGCCCCTCCACGCCATGCTTTGGTACACGGTGGCCGTACTGTTAGCGATCCCCTTGAGATATCGAACCTCTTGGGTCAACATCTTGCCCATGTCAGCAGTAATGAGAGGTTAGACGATCATTTCCGCCGCCATAAACTTGAAATGGAGTCGATCCCCCTCGACTTCTCTTCACCAGACACCTTTGAATATAATGCGTGCTTTACTATGGATGAATTTGAACATGCACTCTCCAATTGTCCTAACTCCGCTCCTGACCAAGATAACATAAGTTTTGCCTTGCTCACTAACTTAGCCCCCCTTGCTAAGTCCTACCTCTTGCAATTTTATAACCAGGTGTGGATCCGTCATCAATTTCCTACCTCATGGAAACATGCTATTGTCGTCCCAATTGCAAAACCTGGAAAAGACCCGAGCTTGCCCTCGAGTTATAAACCGATATCCCTCACCAGTTGTCTTTGTAAATTAATGGAGAAATTGGTCAATACTAGGCTTACTTGGTTCCTCCGTCAACACACTGTTCTCATCTGACCCAATTTGGCTCTCAGAAAGATCGATCTACTCTGGACTCGCTTACGTTAAAATGTAAAACTTGCAAACTAAACAAACCAAAATTGGGACAAGGACAATATAAAGTCAAATTAAATTATCAAAATCGCTATGTGGAAACAACGCTTACTAAAATGAAAATTATTAAATAAAAGAACACAATCCACCACATAGGGTGTACATTACTACATGAGCAAGTTAATCTGTTTCCCAAGCAAACTAATCGCACATATAACAACGCACTATCGTCACGTTAAAGGAAGTAGTCAAGTTTGGGAAGTCCGGGACGTTCTGGCAAATTTTACTAAACTCTGCATGAATAAAGAAACTACATGTTAAATGTCAAAATATTATTTAAAATCAAATTTGCAACATGACAAGACATTAACAATAGTACAAAATACAAATATTGATAAGATATCTATACTATTACAAAATAATATATAAAATACAGTACAGCACTCACTAACGATAGTGCTATCGGGTAGGTACCTGTAAGCATAGCATGCCTCAAGTGACCCCTATCAATAACTACCCTACAAATAACCTACATTTATAGCACAAATAAACTAAGGAAATCGCAAAAGTAAGCAATTGATACTATCGACAATGAATACATATAATATAAAGACAAATAATTGCAAAATATGAAGTAACAACAGATTTAAATTATTAGAATCTCATATCAAACGTGGCTTTGAAAGTAAGTCCATCACCGTCGCCGTCTTCTTTGACATTCAGAAGGCATATGATACTACGTGGCGGCGTCCCATCCTGCAACTACTTCATGATAGTGGTGCCCGTGGCCATCTACCTTTTTTTATTTCCAACTTTCTTTCGGATCGAACATTTCAGACTCGAGTGGAGGGAATTATTTCTAATGTCTTTCCACTCGTCAATGGTTTTCCCCAGGGCAGCGTTCTCAGCAGCAAACTTTTCGCCGCGGCCATAAATAAAGTCATTCAACAATTGCTGCTGGAGGTCTATGGCAGCCTGTACGTTGATGATTTTACCATCTATTGCACTGCCCGTACCCTCAGACATGCTCAACGTATACTCAACATCTCCATCGCCTGGGCATCTTCGGTTGGTTTTCAGTTTTCGGCTGAGAAAACTAAGGCAATAGTTTTCTTTCGGGACCAACGCTGGCTCCGTGGCCAGTCAATATCGCTTCGAATGGGACCCTCTCAGATTTCTTTCCATCCCAGTGTTAAATTCTTAGGCGTAATCTTTGACCAACATCTCAACTGGAGAGACCATGTTCAGTATACTAAAGGTAAAGGCCTTCGTGCTCGCAACCTCCTCAGAAAACTATCCCATACCACCTGGGGTGCCAGATGTACCACTATGTTGATGCTCTACAAGGCGGTGGTTCTTTCCATCCTCGACTACAGCTGCCCCATTGATAGATCTGCCTCTGCTTCCGTTTTGGAGATATTGGACCCTGTTCATACGCAGGGTATGCGTCTCTGTACTGGAGCTTTCCGTTCCTCCCCAAATACCTCCGTCTTAGCTGAGAGTGACGAGCCCCGCTCTCCCTTCATCGCGATTTAGTTACTATGCGCCGTGCATTAAATATTAAACATAGCGACTCTCCCACTAATTCCCTTTTCTGTGATATCTTCATTCCCGATCCGTGTCCCTCTTCCCCCTCCTTCCCGATTCGTGCTACTATTCTCCTCAACTCTCTTGACTTTCACATTGCTGTTTTTCCGCCTGTTGTCTCCCCTTCCCCCCCATGGGCTATCTCTCTCCCCAATGTTTGCACTCACCTCTCCTTCCTCTCTAAGAGATATCCTTTTGTCCCTAGCCATCACTGCCAACACGCACTCGAACACATACGTCGTAAAGGCCCCCATTTTGCCATCTTCACTGACGGGTCTAAGACTGACTCTGGGGTAGGCCTCGCTGCTGTGTCCTCTACTAAGCTTCTTCAGTTTTCTCTCCCGCGCCAAGCCTCTATCTTTACTGCTGAACTTTTAGCTATCCAGTCCGCTATTGACATTATATGTGATACCCCTCAACAGTCTTTTATAATTTACAGTGACTCTCGTAGTGCCCTCGAAGCGCTCTTTGCTTATTCGTCCTCCCATGTAATAGTTTTGGCCATAAAGCACGCTCTCCACGAGATGAGCCTACGTGGATTCCAGGTCCAGTTATGTTGGATTCTTGCTCACATCGGTGTCTGTGGCAATGAAGACGCCGATGCTGCGGCTAAGGATGCTATTTTAATGATCCCTCGCCAGCCCCACCTTCCGTTAGGTGATTGACTGTCCTTACTCAAGCCTTCTATTCTTTGCACGTGGCAATCTCATTGGGATGCTCTACCCTGCAATAATAAACTCTATGCGATCAAACCTTCTGTCCGTCCTTGGCCCTCGTCTTCCAGGTCTCACAGGTGTGAGGAAGTTTTACTAACTAGACCTAGGATAGGCCATTCCCGGCTGACTCACGGTTATTTAATGTCCACTCCCCGCACTCCGCCCCCTACCTGCTCCTCCTGTCATTCCCCTCTCACTGTTCGCCACGTCTTTGACTGCCCAGATACTGCCCGTCTGCGTACGGTTTGTTTTGGTACTAAATCATTCGCTGACCTTTTATCCTATTCTCCGTCCTTTTCCTTCCCCCCCATCGTCCGTTTTGTGCGTCACCTTAAGCTCCTTTCAGTAATCTGATCTAATCCTTCAGGCCAGACCTATGAGAGTTCCGTATGGAGCTCAGTGGTCTGGTTAATCTGCTCTACATAACTAGCTGTGGCGGGGGATGGCATCAAAGGCTTTACTGATGTCGAGTGTGGCAAGTAGTGTTTTTTTGTGGTGGTCTAGCAGAATTGATGCCGTCAAAAGCTCTTTGTGTAAGGTCTGTAAGAAGAGTGTTTGTGGAGTGTAGTGTCCTGAAGCCATGTTGTGTTGGAGCTAGGGGTAGAGCGTGTGTGGTCAGTTGTAGTACGAGGCGTTTTAAGACTGGAGGGGGTGCAAATGAGTGATAAGGCGGTGTAAGGAGGGTAGTGTGGGGTCTTGGTTGGGTTTGGGTAATGTAATGATGACACCATGCTTCCAGATTTCTGGTATTGTGTTGTGTGAATAGCTGTAGTTTGATATGTCGGTGACTGCTTGTATGCCTTGTGGTCCTAGGTGTCTGAGGTGTATGTTACTTAATGTTGTCTGGACCACACGCGGATGAGTGCTTGAGATTGTTGATGATGTGCTTTGTCTGGTTGTTGGTGAAAGGTGCATAGTCATGGCCTGTGGGGAATTGTCTCTTACATCGGATGACACGTCGATCTTCATGATGGGGGCTTAGGTGGCTGACATGAGAGAAGTGATTAATGAGAGTGTTTGCTTTTGAAGGTATAGAGTCTGTTGTTGTGATTGTGTTATGTTGCTGTTGAAAAGTGTAATGCTCTTTAGTGTTTTGTAAAACAAATTGGGGTCTGTTTTGTGATCAAGTGTTTGGAGGTAATTATTCCAATTTAGTGTTTGTTGTTAATCTGTGTGTTGAGTGCTTGGATTTGTTTTGCGGTGTCCTGTGTGGGGTGCTGGGGAGTGTTTCAGTGTGTCGCGTTGTCTGATGAGGTTTTGAGTTTCTGGTGTGAAGTTGGGTTTGTGTCTTTTTCTGTTACCTCTTGGAATGTGTTTCTAACTTTCTTGTCTGAGTTTTGGATAACTGTGTTGAATGTGTGAACAGCATTGTTGATGTTAGTGATGGGTTTACTGTTTAGGGTTTCAAAGTGTTTTTCTGTTTCATTTGTGAAAGCTTCCCAGTTGGCTCTTTTATAGTTAGTGTATGTGTATCTGTGGCCTGCTGTGGAGTCTGGTTTTGGTGGTGATAATGATCGAGAGGTGGTCAGAACCTAAGGTTTTGACCATCCTCCAGGATGTTGTGGGGGCGAGTTCTGGGGAGCAAAAGGTGATATCTGGAGATGATGGGAGGAAGAGGGCTTGGTGGGGAATATGGGTACAGTATATTGATGGATGTCGTTAAGGATGAAAAGGTTATCTGATTGGCATTGTAGGACCAGCCCTCTGTCTGTGTCAGGGTTATTGACAAACCAGGCCGATCTACCGGTTATATTGGCCTACTGGTTGAGAGCTACAGGTTAAAATATATAAAATGGTATGCTATTTGATAGCTACAGGTTAAAATGGTATAGTACAGTACAGTATGCTATTTGATAGATACTAGTTATAATTGTTTACTGGTCGAGAGCTACTAGTTATAATGATCTACTGGTTGATCTACTGATGAAATAGTTATTAATTGATTTTTCTGGTCACTGTTCTCTACAGTTTAATGAGTTGTGCATTGTGGGTTTCAGAGTCCATCGCGTCGCAGCAGCCAGCTTGTGGATGACTCACCGGGCGACGGACGCGGGTACATACGTTCCCCTGACTCCACCTCTTCCTCTTGCACTCTCACCACCTCCTCTTCCTCCACTGCTGACTATGACTCACGCAATGCTAACTACCTGAGCAGGGACGACAGGTACACCACTCACAACACACCCGGCACCATTAACAACTTAACCGCCACCATTAACAACCTAGCCACTTCTAACGTCAACAACTTTCCTGCCACCCCTCACAACGGCGGCACCACTAACAATGGTGGCGGCACTAACCACTTCGCCACCACTAACAACTTTCAGCCCTCTCCTGCTCCCCCCATTGCCAACAATACCTGTACCAGCACCATCACTGCCAACACCACTACCACCACTTCCCCAGCTAACAGTGAGGACAGCAATGCTACTAACAACAACGTGAACCTTAACAGTAACCTGGCTCTGTGTCTGCCTCCGTGAGTACCCCTGACCCCGGGTTCATCATGTGGCTGCATCAACAACGACTCCCTGCAACTACTGTCAAGCCTGTTGTTGTGCATGAAGTTTTGTCTGCATGATGTACGTGGGGTGTTACAGGAATTTGGGATAGTGTGTGCAATGCCTATAAGGTTAGGTATGCTAGGTTAAAGACCTACATGCGTAGTGCTACTTAGGGACCACTGTGTACTGTGTATCCATGTACAGGTATCTTGTTGCGCATTGATAGAATGCTTGGCACACTGCCGAGAGGAAGTGGGTTCAATTCCAGGGCAGGACAAAGTCGATGGGCAAGTGTTCTAAAACTAGATGTCTCTGTTGTTGTTGAGGGTAAAGGCTGTGAAGACCAGGGACCATATAATCCTATCATTAGACTACTACTGTATGTTGACACTTTAATAGACTGGAGGGTTGCTTGGAGCTACTAAAAAAAGGATGGAGGAGAGAAACTTTGGCACCCCTGAGGAGCATGAGGAGCAATCCATTGAACACCCAGCGGTCACTGCTGGTTCTGTAGGAGGGCTCTGGCGAAGTAAAATCGATTATAGTGAAGTAAAAATGTTCCACTGTCTCCTCAATGGTGTGGCACCATAAGGAGCAGGTGTTGGTTGTTTGTCAGAGACTTTGGAGGAGGGAAGCTAGGCCTACATGACCGATCTAGAAGCGGTCCAGGGCAACATCCAGATGGGAGAGCAAGTCCAAGGTTGTGAGGAAGGGTCCAACTGATACTGTCCGAGGCTAGTGTTTTAGAGAGACAGAAAGAGAGGTTGACCAGTTAGACCAGCAGGAGTGTAATGTTAAGCAGGAATGGTAGTGAGATCAAAAGAGAAAGGCTGATGTTCCATCTGGGGTAATAAACTGTGGTAAAGTGTTCTGATGTCGCCGGTATTCCCGTCTCCGATCACTTTATTTTGGCAATTCTGATTTATCTCACATTTTCGAAGATTCTCCTTCCTTTTCCTTCTACCGTATTTCCCGTTTCCTCAAAGATGCCTCTCTTCTTGATTTGATTTAATTCTCTCTTCCTTTATTCTTCTACTTTCGTTCTAATCCTTCGGGCCAGCCCTATGGGAGCTCCTTTGGGGAGCTCAGTGGTCTGGTTAAATTAATCAAAAACAAATTAAAAAAAAAGAATCTGAGCAATTGGGAACTCGTCTGAAAGAACTAGTGTTTAACTTTCCTCGCCCGGCTGGACTCGATAGCTTCATATCGAGTTTTCCCCGCGTCGCACGGCTGTGCTCAATAGCTCCATTGCATTATTTCATGCCTTAAAACTACTTAAAACCGCACCAGAGAAGAAAAAAATTGTCGTAGCGGAAGGTCCGTATAACCAACAAGAACAAAAACACTTAGCCAGTCAGTAGGCTGACTCTTGCTTGCTTGCAGATTTAGCCAGTCAGTAGGCTGACTCTTGCTTGCTTGCAGATGTAACAAAATCTTGTATTGATTTTCCTTAGTCCCAAACGATGCATGAAAGCAGTCGAAGTGACTTAGGAATGGTTACAATGGTGAAATAAATCTGTACCAGTAATCAATAATCAATATTAATACATAATCCATAATCAATAATCAATTGTTGAACAAATGTAAATGAACCGTAGCCATGGCCCCCGATACTGCATCGCCGCATTCGAACAGTTCTCAGTAGCAAGCCAAAACACTCGGTTGTATTTTCCACCTCACACAGTGGTTGTTGTTGTTGTTGTTCCCCAAGCTGCCTGGCCGAACAGCCCCAAGGCCCCGAGCAATTCCAAGGCCATAACCGAGCGCCCCCACTGAACCCTCCCTGCCGACCACAATAAAGCCTGGGTGACCGAAGCCACTCCATGGCGGGGAGCTGAGGAGGGTGTGGAAACGCCCGGGAAACCAAAGCCCCACCCAGGGCCCTGTGCCCCTCAGCAATTATGAAGAGAAAGTTGAGGGGCAAGGGAAAAATGTGACGCTTTGGCTTCCAATCTTGGTAGATTGGGAGATCAATCCACGGAAGAGACGCCGTCACTTGAGATCTAGAAAATATATAAGTTAAAGGAACAGTCAGAGTAAGCTATGGGTATGGCAGAGATCGCTCAGCTCTCACTCTGATAGACCAGCCCATCACCACACACAGTGGTTGATGGAGATAGGTTACCCAGGCCACCCAGGTGGCAGGGAATGAATGAAAGGATTGAGGAAAATCAGGTGAAAGAAGCAGTGAAACAAATGAGAGCGGGAAAAGCAGAAGGTTTGGATGGTATTGATGTGGAGTGTATAAAGAAGGGTGGAGATGTGATAATAGATTGGTTGGTGAGACTTTTCAATGTGTGCTTTGTGGTGTCAAGGGTACCAGTAGACTGGAAGAGTGCATGTATTGTGCCGTTGTACAAGGGGAAGGGAGACCGGCAGGAGTGTTCAAGTTATAGAGGTATTAGTTTATTATCAGTGGTTGGAAAGCTGTGATGCAGGGTGTTGATAGAGTGGATGATAAAGTGTATGGAAGTTGCAATAGGAGAAGAACAGTACGGTTTTAGGAGGGGAAGAGGTTGCGTGGATCAGATGTTTGCAGTAAGACAGTTATGCGAGAAGTATTTAGAGAAGCATAAGGAGATATTTTGGGCTTTTATGGATTTGGAAAAAGTGTATGATCGTGTGGATCGTGAAGCAATGTGGAAGGTGTTAAGGATTTATGATATTGGAGGAAATTTGTTGGAAGCAGTTAAGAGTTTTTATGAAGGGAGCAGAGCATGTGTTCAGAGTAGGAAATGGTGAGTTGAATGAATGGTTTGAGGTAAAGGTAGGTTTGCGACAGGGTTGTGTATTGTCACCATGGCTGTTTAATATGGTTATGGATGGTGTGGTGAGGGAGGTGAAAATGAGAATTATGGGAAGAGGATTGAGTTTAGTAGGAAAGAATGGTAGAGATTGGGAGTTTAATCAGTTGCTGTTTGCTGATGACACAGCGTTGGTGGCGGATTCTGAGGAGAAATTGCAGCGGGTAGTCAAAGAGTTTGGTGTGGTTTGTGGGAGGAGGAAACTGAACGTCAATAAAAGTAAAGTAATGGTATGTAATAGGGGTGATCGTAGAGTGAATCTAGATATGAGGCTGGATGGGGAAATATTGGAACAAGTAGAGTGTTTTAAATATCTAGGAGGAACGATAAGCAGGAGTGGAGGTATGGAAATGGAGGTAAAACAGAGTGTGTGAAGGAAGGAAGGTTTTCGGAGCAATGGGAAGTACAGTATGTGGAAGACGAGAAATCTCGGAATGAAAGTAAAAAGTGCAATGTATCAAGGAATTGTTGTGCCAACAGTGATGTATGGGGCTGAGACATGGGCTCTGAAGGAAAAGGAGAGAAGAAAGCTGGATGTGATGGAGATGAGCTGCTTGAGGAGTATGTGTGGAGTTACTCGTATGAAGAGATACGAAGGAGAGTGGGGCAGCAGAAACATTTGTCAGCCAGAGTGGACAGAAGGGTGCTGAACTGGTATGGTCATGTTGAACGAATGGAAGATGAAAGGCTTACAAAGAGAATATGTGAGTCAGATAAAAGGGGAGATAGAAGGGCAGGAAGACCCCCATTGAGATGGAGAGACTGTGTAAGAAAAGCTTTGGATGATAGAGGAATGAATATAGATCAGGCAAGGGAAGTGGTAATAAACAGGAATGAAGAGAGAATGCTTGTGAATGGATGAGTGAACACGTGGTCATTTGGGGGAAGGGGTCGGGCGCAAGTTGGACTAGATAATAGTCCATCAGGCGCCTGGCCCGGGGAGACGATTAATATGAATGGTGCGCCTGGAAGTGTGGTGGACGGGCTTGTGGTGGTAGGGCTTCACTGCATATCTGCCTGCCGAGATCGGAACCTCTCCGGGTGGTCGGGGGAGTGCTGGAGGGACCTTGGTCTCTGGGTCTTCTGGATGACCTAGATGTGTGTGAATTTGTGTTTTGTTTTTGTGTGTTCATTGTTTCCGGTTATGTTTTGTGTTGTCCCTATTCTTGCTGTCTTGAGTCGGCCACCCCCAAAAAAAAAAAATTAAAACAAAAAACAAAAAATAAAATAAAATAAATAAAATAAAATAAATAATTAAATGAAAAAAATAGCAAAAGTGGGGATTGGGCCTGAGCATATAGATAGATAGATAGATAGACACAATAACCGCTTAATGTACAGTTTTCTAGTGTTCACCCATCGCAAGATAACACCGAGTACTGCCTCTGGTATGTATATAACCTTGGTTAGGCCATTTATTTGCAGAGATATGTGTATCTGTAAATGACGAAACTCAAGAATTCGCACAGATCTAGGCTCGCGGCGGCCATAACTGACCTACTTATTTTCACAATAAAAAGTGAACCACATGGTCTAGAGAGTTATAGTCTTCACCTATCGCAAGATGACAACGAGTACTGCCTCTGGTTATATATATAACCTAGGTTAGGCCGTTTATTTTTACGTATATATAAGCGCTCCAAAATCCCTAGAATTTGATGATTCACCGGGATCCAGAGCTGTTCGGCGAGGGTTAATAAAACACTATACAGTACAGTCAGGCCCCCCAAGGGCGCGATATCAAAAAGGCACGGGAGGTACTAGAGTGGCATGAAATATGTAAAGGAAGCATCATTAAAAAAGGGCGCGGTCTATTGCCCGTCCGGAAAGCGATGCTGCAGCTATTGTCAGCCATCTTGGCGTGACGTCAGCCCGTTTCCGCCCTCCCCGGCCTCCCACTGCCAGTCTGAGTTATCGTCTTTCGTGGCCTTGAGCATATTCTGAGATTATGGATCCCCCCACCCCACCATCCCCACCGTGACTGGCCCCCACCCACTGAGGTGGTAGGGGCAAGGAACATCCATATTTTCAAGAAAAAATTGGATAAAAAGTAGACGGAGAGATGGGACAACACGAGCTTAACTCAACTCCTGTAAACTACAATTAGGTAAATACAATTAGGTAAATACACCAGCCCGTGTGACACTGGTCCCGCCGAAGAAGAAATTGAAGGTGATAACTATTGAGAAGAAGCAGGTCGAGGGGGGGGGACAAACAAGCAAATTTTGCCCGTCACTTCACACAACAACAACGACACCATACACCATTATGAGTGAGTACCCATTCCATTTACTGTTAATATATTATATAAGTAAATGTATTTAACCATAATCTGTACGTTTTGTATGTATTTTAGGTGTTAGGCTAGGCCTATTAGGGAAAAATAGGTACGGGCGGTCGGGTTGGCAGACTACGGTCCAATTTTCCCCATTTATTCTTAAGTCCCAATGAAGCGCATTTCCAAGGACACTGTGTTTGCCCAGTCTACATTGACCGCGCCTTTTGGGGGCCCACTGTAGTGTATTACTGTCATTATTATGGGTGAGGGCTGGTCCTATCCAGAGTGAGGTTTGGTATCCTCTACCCTACCTTAGCCGTTTCTTTCTCTCTTTTCCTGTACTACTTTTCTTTCTAGGTGCTGGCGAGATTGCCCGTTTGGGTGGCACTGCAAGGGGGTTGCATACAGTGGGGGCATTGGCCTGGGGGGTGCAAGCCCGTGGGCTGCTGATCCCCTCCCCTGCTGCCCTCTCTGAGATAGATCATATCTCACCCTGGCCCATTCGGTGGCCCGAGCATCTGGCGCGTGTTTGGTCAACTGGACTCGGGACTGGTCGGCCAGACAGTCTGGGGTACTACAATAACAACAACAATTGTCATTATTATTATTACAGTACAGTACATGGTTCAGCCTGCATATACCTCATAAAAGAGTTCTTTATCTATCTATCCATTTATAGCTAGACACCTTGATCTTCGAAGGGGTGACCATGAATGAATTGCCTCTGTTATAGCAATTTGCTCAATTCTCTAACTTGTTTTCGGGGGAGGGATACTATCCCAACCGCCCATGGGCCAAAATCTCTGATCTGAAGGACATGATAATGGCTTAAAGTTACTATGAGTCAAAAGGGGGGTGTTTTTCTTAGTCATATGTCATTCCTGATACAGTACCAACTAATTTTTAATCACTTCTTACAACAAACACTTCGATACAGGAAAAATATCCATTATATTTTGCACTCTGTCCCAGAGCAGAGCAGATGTCTACTTTATGGGAATTGTTCATAGTGGATACTAAAGCACTTGTGGGACATAAGTAAACAAAAATATGGGGCAAGACTGACGTCACAATATGGTTGGCTCTGACGCTTCTACTGGTGTCAATTAACGTGTGGTTGTAAAATCCACCTACAGTACAGTACAACCAAATATTCCGTGCTTAATGGGCTCATTTGACCACCATTGTTTATAATTATATAATTGCTTATACAGGTATAGATGTTAGTTAACAAAGGGTCTGATTTTATTGTTATTGCCCCTTGAGTCCTGTCTAACTCAAGTGTATGGTAGGCTATGGTAGCTCTGATACCAAACTGTCATGAAATATTCCAAATTTGTTATAGAGCATACAGAATGTTTGTGCTTATTTTGTGTATATTTGGAATGAATGTATCTTGTAGGTGTTGTAGATTTAATTCTTCATTCAAAATTATTTAGATTATCATATAGGCCTTAGAAGTTAATAGTTATATTAAACCCGTAAACCTGAATGTTATCCCATACTTTGCATGGATTTGTTATACCATATCTCTATATTGGTCAGACTAGGATATATTATATGGTACCAGGGTTGTGGAGTTTAGTTATTTTGGGCGGGGTTTAAGTTTCTGGAGTAGAGACATTTTTATCACCTACTCCAAGGATTGTGGAGTTAAAATCACGGAATCAACTATTTTTGAGTGGGTCAGAGTCGGGGTTGGACTTGTAAAGTGTCTGAAGTCAAACATACTTTTCACGGACTCCACAACCCGGTTATTTATGGACAAGCAATGTGTTGACAGACACTTGTATTCATATTAATACTGGTAATAAGTAACACCCTGTTTTTAACATTAATCATCCATTACTGACCCCAATGTACTTGAATAAACTAATGTAAGCATATGGTCCTCCCGGGATTCAAATTCGGGACACCACACCCAGAACATAAGCATCTAAACCATTACACCACCAACACAGTTTAAATAACAGGAGATCCCCTCTAATATGCTATTATGTTCCTCATTATTTTGCTTCTTTTGTATTTAGAGAGATAGATATTGCACCACAGAAGGGAAAAATTTACCTAGGTTACCATTATGGCCACTTTAGCTAGTGCCACCTTTGGTAAACAATGGGAATCTGTTTTTAGTCATCAAAGTATACTGGTACAGTATAAAAAGGTGTACAGTACAGTGTATAGTTTATCTGTTTGGGTACCTCTAACCCTCAAACCTTTGGGACCATGAAGATAAGACAGTTGGGGTATTTAGGGGAGTCTCACAATAGGTTTTTATCACAATTACAAAATATAACAAAAAACAACAACTGATATCAGAAACTATTCTGATGATAAGTGAATTTAGGTGACTGTGATACCGGCTTTACTCATTGAAATAATAGAGCAAGGTAGTAAACTGGTTTGGGGTTAGGTCTTACTGATGGTTTATATAGAATTACCAGTATTATAATCAAATTAGGTAGGGAGGAGGTTGTAGGCACCATTCGTTCAGGGAAGTACTCCCGGGGAGAGCCTTAGGTGGAGTACAGTATAAGGATTGCTAGACATCCTGTTTCACCACCTGATCTCCTTTGATGTTTTTTTCTGTGCCTCAGTTACACAAAGAGCAATTCTAGCTTGATCTTAAGATACACACATCTGCTTTCTTACATAAAACCACAAGTGCTGCTTACCCTACACTAAGTTAGTTCTTTGCCAATGTCTTATTTTGGTTTAGAGATGCGGCGACTCCACCGCCCGCCACATTGGTGGTGCAATCAGCTTCTGTAGCAGTGGACTACTGGTTCCTATCTTCAGAACATTCCTGTGCTTGGTATGCTTTCAGCCAGGGCTCCACTGGGGTGAATAAAATAGCAAAACAGTGGTGAAAATGCCATCCGGGTGAGCGACTGCTCTGGGTCTGCTCCTTCAGTGTTAAGGGTCATAATCCACTTAGTGGAGATGGTACTGTGGAGTGGGTCAGTGGAGGCATGTCTGGGAGCCTGGAGGCAGTTTCTGCCATGGCCATCCATTTTGGCGTGCTTCTTCTGGAAGCGGGGCATCAGATTGATGATGATGATGTTGATAATCAAATTTGCAACAAAAGAAAGAATCACATGGCTTAAATTATGTACCAATACTGTAGTGAATTTCTTATGATTAGGATTATTTATAGATAATATTGTACTGCATATCCCTTTACAGATAGATAGCTTGATTTTTTGTATAGTGAATGTATCAATATTTTTATGAAGTTGTATATAATTGTTTTATTTTGGTGTATGCAATTCTTGCTTTATGTAATTTGAAAATATGAAGAACCATATTTAAATTAGTAATACTAAACAAAAGCATTCATAGAAACAAAATCTATGCATGTTGTTTCTCAGTAGTGTAGTGTTTTTTGAAAGGCATGATAAAGTCTTCAGCATTCTAGTTAATTTTTCCCCAAATTCATTGTATCTATTAAGATTTTAGTGTTAGCTTCATATGGTTTTTAACTAATACTGTGTATCAACTACAATTTATATTTGGCCTACCAAGGTAACAGATTGTAAAGTAAGAATACGTAATCTATTGTTGACACATTCTGGTTAAACATAAAGCATATTGGGCATAATAATCCTTTCACGCATATGATGCAATTTTGAGCCTATTGGGGATACTTTAAAGCCTTTGTTACCATCAGGGGTATTTATAAACCTTTAGTTTAGTTACTTCAACCTCTGCAGTTGTCTTTGAGTTAGCTGTGGGCAGAAAACTAATTTTGGAGAGGTAATTATAAGAGTGAGAGCTCTATTTATTATTGCTAATCTGGCAACCTCTGCATCATAAAAGCGTGAAAGGGTTAATCACTTGATCAAATTAATTATTGTTTAGTAGGATTATATGTGAGCACATATAATAATCCCCCCCAATGGGAACCGCCTTGTTGTGGTGGAGGGGCTTCGTATCTTTGTGATCCGGGAGGCGATGCAGGTTGGGGGCTAGGCCCCCTCCCTCTCGCTTGAGGCCTCTCTCTTGAGGCGGGGATACCACCCCTCTTGTTTCGGCTTTCAGTGAGGGTTCTACTAAATGGTTTCCTGCCTCTTTCGGGCGCTTTTTCCTCCTTCTTTCCCTTTCTTCTCTTTCCTTCCACACTGCCCCCTAGCAGACCCTGTGGGGCTGTATCACAGAGTCGGGCCCCTTAGATCAGGTTCTAAGTCACTCCATACAGTATTTGCGGGTAATGGCGGGCGCCATGCTTTGGGGCTGACGGTGAGGTATTTATCCTTATGACCGGTTACCGCCCACCTTAAGAGAGGCAGCCCCTCCCTAGTTGGTACCGGTCCCCGCTAGCCCCCTTCTCAGGTTGAGCCACTTGAGATAGGTGGCCGTGGCTGCCGATACGGGGGTTTCTCTCTTGGCTTGCTCAATCGCTTGTTAACGATTCTGGACTTTAGGTGACGACTCCTGCGCCGGCCTCGACTCTCCCCTCGAATTCCGCTTCACCTGCTCATGCCTTCTTGGATGAGCCTACCAATGATAGTGATACCCCATCTCTCATTACAACAATGGTGAAGCCTGCATCCACGCAGGCTTCTAATCTCACCAACGAAAATGTCGACCCCCAAATGAATGTAGCCTCTGATTCTGACCGTCCTATTACTTCTGCTTCAAACCTACATTCGGAATTCTCGTCCGTCCGACCTACTGACACGTTTGGTGACGTCTCTCAGAGTTCTCTCACATATTTGGACTCCATGACTATTACTGATTTTTTTCCAGCTGAGGATCGAGAATCGTAGATGTGGCAACTGCGCAGTGATGGTGCGTGATTGGTTTGAGTGACTGTGTTTCATTTTGTAGGTGGCTTGTGATAAAAATTAAAATAACTTCCATTATAATTATTTGAATCATCATACTGTATCTACAAAGTATAATAGTGTCTTTTATTCTAAATCTCGAAAATGCCGCTTAGCATTGATAGTTTGCAATACTGTACAAGCAGGCATTAACCGAAAAAGCATCTGTACCCATGTCAACTGATGCCCAAACGAACACTTACCTTGCAGTCAACTTGTTCTAGCTCATTATATTTGAACATTACAAGACATTTGACTGTTTTTAGCACATACAGAAGGTATTATAACACTTAAGTAATGTAATATAAAGCAAGGACTACATTTAAAGTAGCAGAAGTTTATTTCAAAATAGCCTAGAGGGGAGGGGCTAGAGAGGCTGGTCAACACATTTAAACTTCCCGCCTCAGGAGCCCTTCCCCCACCATCACACTTACAAAATTCCCTGAACATGTATGCTACTTTAAATGAAGTAGATGCCTTATATTACATGCACTTAAGTGTTATAATATCTTTTAGAGGCGCTTAAACAGTCAAATGTCATTTAATTTTATAATAGAATAAGTTGACTTAGATAAGTGTTCGTTTGGGGATCAGTTGACTTGGGTACAGATGCTTTTTCGGTTAATGCCTGCTTGTATTGCAAAATATCAATGCTTAGCGGCATTTTCGAGATTTAGAATAAAAGACACTATTAATCTTTGTAGATATGATCTATCCATCTATTGCCTGACGCCGTGATCCCCGAAGGGGTGGCCACGAACGAACCGCCCCCATGCACCTCTGTCCCCAGTCAGTCGACGCCCCTCCCCCCAACCAGCACCGCCTTCGTTCATATACTTCCTCACTCCATCCTTCCACCTCTCTATCAGTCTACCTTCCCTCTCTGTCCCTCCACCTCGCTCTCATACACCCTCTTGGTCATTTTCTCACTTTCCATACGTTCCATATGGCCGAACCATCTCAAGTTGTTCCTTTTCACACTTTTCAGCATATCTACCTCCACACCACACCTCCTTCTTACTTCTTTATTAGTCTGTCTATCCCTCCATTTAACTCCGCACGCACTTCTTAAGTAATTCATTTCCACTGCTCTCACTCTTGGTCTGAGTCTCTCAACCAACGTCCATGCTTCGCTTCCGTAAGTCAGTGTCGGGATTACCACACTGTCATGCAAGGACTTCTTCACTTCCATACTGACCACCCTATTTCTTGTTACTGCTTTTAGCGTTCCTACAACCCTCTTCCCCTGTTGTACCCTCTCCCGCACTTCTTCATCCATAGTCCCATCTTTACTCAACACACTGCCCAGATACTTAAAAGAGTTGACGATCTCCATAGCCTGACCGTTCAGCTTCACCTCACACTCTGTGACTTCACCCCTTTCGAAGACCATAACCTTGCTCTTCCCCGCATTTACCTTCAAATTCCGTTTTTCGCACACTGTTCCAAACTCATTTACCAGACCCTGCAACTCCCCTTCATTATCACTCATCAGAACTGTATCATCCGCAAACAGCAGTGTAGGTAGCTTCCACTCAATTCCCTCCCTTTTCAGCGATACACCAACATCCACTGCTCTTGATAGTATTTCTTTCATGACTCCATCCATAGATACAGTAAAAAACTACGGGGACATCACACACCCCTGTTTCAAACCAACATTCAGGTCAAAGAACTCGCTCTGCTCACTCTCCACACGTACTGCCGCCTTTGCACCCTCATACATGCTCTTCACTGCTTTCAGCAACTTGCCATCTACTCCGTATATTCTAAGTACTTTCCACAAACCTTCTCTTCCCACTCTGTCATAGGCCTTCTCCAAGTCCATAATGGCAACATACACCTTTTGTTTCTTCTTCAGATATTTCTCCACAACACAATTCAGGGTAAAATAATGATATGATGATTCAAATAATTGTAATGGAACAGTTATTTTAAATTTTATCACAAGCCACCTACGAAATTAAATACAGTCACTCCAACCAATGACGCACCATCACTGCTCAGTTGCCACATCTACGATTCTCGATCCTCAGCTGGAAGAAAATCAGGTATAGTCACGCTACTCACCCTTTTACAAGAACAAAGTCATCACCCTCATCGACACCTTCGTTAGCCTCCTCACAGACTTCAGCAACATGTACCACTACCAACTCTACTGTTCAGGTTCAACTACTGCAGCTGTCCGGACTCCTGTGGTGACGCCGGCTCCTCAACCGACTTCTTTGGCATCCTCCCACTCTGGCCGTCTCGCCAATGATGACCTCCATGATACCAACGTGCGTTCGACTGCACATAGCCATCTGGCCACACTACAGCCTTTTGTTTGGCCCAACTCCAACTGTCGCCGCCCAAAATATCACCCTGATCCTACCTTCGTCCATTTTGACACATTATTTGGTGACAGTACCTGGCCTAGATATCTCGTCCTTACTCGTGCCGTTCCGATGCAGAAGTGGGTTATTGAGTATGAACTCCTTCAAGTATATTCTACCCGAGATATGACCATCCGCCCTCTGGATCCCCGCAGCTGGCTTATTGATGCTACTGTGGAGGGCCAGTCAGTTGCTTTCCAAGCACTCACGTCTTTAGGGGATATACAGGTCATTGTTAAAATACACAAAATCCTCAACTCCATCCAGGGATCCGTTGTCCTCCCAAGTTCTAATTTCATTTGTAAATTTATAGAGAAAATGGTTAATTCCCGATTATTATGGACTCTATGAGACGTCGGTACCCTTCCAGTTTGGTTCTCAGCCAAATTGCTCCGCCCTGGATTCATTGGCCCATATAGAATCTTATATCCAAGGTGGCTTCTCACGTAAACTGATAACTGTTGCCGTTTTCTTTGACATCACCAAAGCCTACGATAACACGTGGCGTCACCTCGTCCTCCGTACCCTCCACTCTGCTGGCATCAGAGGTTGTCTTCCAAATTTTATTTCAAATTTCCTGTCAGACCGGACCTTTACTGTACGCATGGAGGGCGTTGCCTCTTGTGTGTTTCCGCTCAAATGTGGTGTCCCCCAGGGCAGCGTCCTCAGTAGCACTCTCTTTGCCTTAGCCATCAATGGTATAGCCTCGCACTTACCTCCTGGTGTTAAACATAGTTTATACGTCGACGACTTTGCCATTTATTATGCCTCTAAGAATCTTCGCCATGCTCAACATGTCATCAATACAGCAATTGCGAGGGCGAGTTCTTGGGCCTCCTCAGTTGGATTCCAGTTTTCCCCTGCTAAGACGAAAGCTATGGTATTCTATCGTGACAAACGTTGGTTAAACGGTCAATCGCTTGAATTAACACTGTCCTCCGTTAATCTTGAAATTTGTCCAACAATTCGGTTTCTCGGATTAATTTTTGACTCATATCTAAATTGGAAAGCCCATGTGGCTTATGTTAAGTCCAAGGGTCAGCACGCCCTCAATCTGTTACAAAAGTTGTCCCATTCGACCTGGGGAGCTCGACGATCCACTATGTTGATGCTGTACAAAGCCAGTGTTCTCTCCGTCATTGATTATGGCAGTCCTATATATGGGACTGCCTCAAAAAGGACCTTGCAACCATTGGACTCCCTTCATCATCAAGGGCTTCGTCTCTGTACTGGGGCGTTCCGTTCGTCTCCCACCATCTCAATTTTAGCAGTTAGCGGTGAGCCTCCATTACTCCTTCACCGAGACTTAGTGACGATGCGCAGAGCACTTCGTATTATCGATAGTGACTCTCCTACCAGACACCTCATTGACCTCACCAGAGCCCCTAAAAGCGTTCATTTCTTTGGCTACCTTGCCCGTGCGACTCAGCTGCTCCATACCGCACCTCTTGTTCTTGATCTTCCCCCTTCAACCCCTTCACATCCCCCTTGGACCCTACATTTGCCCCGCATTTGTTTGCATATGTCTTACTTAAACAAACGGTCCAACCCTAATGCTTCAGTCATGCAACAACACATCCTGGAGCACATACGACGTAAGGGTCAGCACACTGCTATTTATACCGATGGGTCCAAATCTGATTCTGGTGTGCGCAGTGCTGCGGTCTCCTCCACCCACTGTCTCCAGATCTCTCTTCCCACTCAAGCCTCCATCTATACTGCTGAATTGTATGCCATTAAGGCCGCTGTTGACATAATCAGGGCAATCTCCCCCCGGGCGATATATAATCTATAGTGATTCCCGCAATGCCGTTGAAGCACTTGCACATTATAATCTTAGGCATAAACTGGTTGCCAGCCTACAACATTCCCTCCATGGTCTACACGACACAGACTGCTGGGTTCAAGTCTGCTGGATTCCTGCTCATGTAGGGATTATGGGCAATAAACACGCTGATCGTACTGTTAAGGCTGCTGTTAATTTACCGGTCTCTCAGACATGTCTCCTGGTGGAGGACTGGCTAGCATCTTTGACCTCTGTTATTCGGCGTTGATGGCACATGTGGGCATCACAATCCCCAACTAATAATCTATGCTCCATTAAGCTTTCCCCATGTCTATGGCAGTCCTCTTTCCAGCCCTCCCGAGCTCTGGAGGTTCTGCTTACTCGTCTTCGCATTGGCCATACTAGATTAACACAAGGGTATTTAATGTCATCACTGCACGACCCTCGACCTGAATGTACGTCTTGCCATGTTCCTCTTTCTATACGTCATATCCTTATTGAATGCCCGTTATATTCTCACCAACGTACTTTAGGTTTTGGCAGGAAGACTTACTCTGATATACCGTCAGATTCTCCTACCTTTTCCATCTACCGTATTGTCCGTTTTCTTAACCCTCCAGCCCCGGCTATGTATTCCATACCGAAACCCGGGTGTTTTGGCCGAAAAACGTCTACGCCTAGGCTACCGTATCTTTGTTATTCTGACTGCTTCCACATTCCTGCGCATCCCCAAGCGTAGATGTGTTTCGTACCTGTAGAATGGCGTTAAGTAAAGCTCTCTAAGTCAACTGGTTCAGTTGTGATGATGATTTCATTGGAGATAACTTTATGGCAAAAACAGCCACTTTCACTACTTTTCGATACTTAACAATAACATACAGGCACACACGAACAAGCGACGCACTCCTTCTTGTGGCCGGAGATGCGGGGCGTCGGTCCAGCCGGCTGTTGTTTACATGCGTCGGACCGACGCCTCGCACACCAAGCTTACAGGCTTTGAGCTCATGGGTCTTTAAGAGCCCTTCCGGGTAGCTCGGGTGTGTTTTTTATGGGCGTTCAAGAGCCCTTCCGGGGCTGGAGGGTTAAAGTCTGTTTGCTCATTGATAAAATTTTATTTGTCTCATCTACTTCCATTCTTATTCCCAAGACCGGATGTCTCACTCTCATTACTGCCCTGATTCGCCCCCAACATGCCCAAACCCTTAGCGTTAGCTAAGACCAGCCCTATAAGAGTCTTGCAGTGACTCAGTGGTCTGGTTAAAAAAAAAAATATATATATATACAGTATATATAATAATGGGGAACCTTTTTAAATGTGGGTAGACACTCTGTATTTAATATAGATTAGTGATTCAAATGTATTCAATGTTTGGCCGTCTCCATACAAAGCCAAATGTTGAATGAATAACCTTAGGATCTGGCTGTGCATCTGTTTGCAGCCTAAGCTGGATCTGTGGCAGTCTTCCTTGCAACCCTCCTGTGTTCTGGAAGTATTACCCACTTACTAGATTGACTCATGATTACTTGATGTCGTCGCCACATGAACCGCGTCCAGAATGTCAGTCTTGCCGAGTCCATATCACTGTTCGACATTTACTTGTTGAATGTCCATGTTATTCAGTGTCTCACTGTGCTAATGTTTTGGTAGGAAAATCTTACTCTTATTTTGATGGATTCACCAACGTCCTTCATTTACTCAGTTGTTTGTTTTCTTACGTCTTGTTTGCTCATTCATGACATCTGATTGTTGTTGTTGTTGTTGTTCCCTAAGCTGCCTGGCCGAACAGCCCCGAGTCCCTGAGAAAGGCCATGGCCACGATCGGGCTTTCCCACAGAGCTCTCATTGAGTGTAGATTGTGTTGTTGGTGTAAGTGGTTGTGTGAAATGCAGTCTTTTATGATGTGTTTAATGGTATGGGGTGCTGTGTTACATCCCGGGCAGGCGTCGACAATGGAGTCATCCAGTCTCTTCTGATAGCTCAGGAGAGCTGGATGGTGTCCGCATCTCAGCCTGGCCAGGTGGACTCTGTCCTCGCGAGGAAGGGAGGATTCGGAAGGATGGATTTCGGGAGGTCGTGCATGCAGCTGTGTGTTGTCTGTGAGTGAGTGGATGGATCGGTGAGAGATATGAGTATGGATGTGCTTCTGGAAATTGGTTCGGGGTGGGCAGGGAGGGAGAGAGGACAATAATTGTGTGTGATACCGTGTGCTGGGTGTTGTTTTGATATTTCTTGGTGTCTGTGGGTGTGTTGCCATGTAGTTTAGTGGGTGGTCTTGGTTCGTGGAGGCTGCTGCCAGGAATTGAGTGCCTCTCATGTCCAGATGGTCTTTGACTTTGAGGATTTTGGTTTCTTGATGTAGGTGATCTGTGGGTGCAGTAGCTGTGCAGCCTGTAATGATCTTCAGGACTTTGTTTTGAATAGTCTGTAAGGTCTTATGATGTGTTTCAGCTAGGTTAGAAGCCCAGGCTGGGCTTGCGTATTCCATCACTGATCTTATGTATTGTTTATATACTGTGGTGGTAGTTTCTTTGTTGTGTCCAAATTTTGTGTGAGCAAGTGACCTGAGGGCGTTAAGTCTGGGTGTCAGTTTCTTTTTAATGTTTGTGGTGTGCTGTTTGAATGTCATATGAGTATCATATGTTACTCCTAGGATTTTGGGGGGTGTGTGTGTATGTGTTAGGGGTGTGTTGTTTATGGTGAGTTGAGGGATGTATTCGTGTTCTCCTGTCCAACTTGTGAGCAGGGTTGCGGTGGATTTGGCTGGGGCTAGATTAAGTCTGTTTGTAGTGCACCAGCCATGTAGTGTGATTGAGATAGGGTTGAAGGAGATCTGTTGCTCTTTTTGGGTCATGGTGTGTGCATGTGAGTGTTATGTCATCTGCATAGGAGGCTAAGTTTATTTGGGGCGTATTGGGTGTAGTTATATCGTGCATGTACAGATTGAAGAGTGCGGGCGATAGGACGGATCCTTGTGGGACTCCGTTTGGAAAGTTTCTGATTTTAGATGACTGACCGGCAAAAGATACGTGTGCACATCTGCCTGCTAGGAAGTTGGCCAGCCACCTTTTTGTTGTTGTGCATGTTTGTGTTGTAGATTTTGTTTGTTAGGTTGTGGCGGGGGATGGCATCGAAGGCTTTACTAATGTCGAGTGTAGCTAATAGTGATCTGTGTGGTGGTCTAGCTGAGTTGATGCCGTCGAAAGCTCTTTGTGTAAGGTCTGTGAGAAGAGTGTTTGTGGAGTGCAGTGGCCTAAAGCCATGTTGTGTTGGAGCTAGGGGTAGGTCAGGTGTAATTAGTTGTAATACTAGGCGTACCATGACTTTGGAGGGGGAGCAAAGGAGTGTGATGGGGCGGTGCGAGGAGGGTAGCGTTGGGTCTTTGTTGGGTTTGGGGAATGTGATGATGATACCATGCTTCCAAATGTCTGGTATTGTGTTGTGTGAATAGCTGTAGTTTGATATGTTAGTGAGTGCTTGTATGCCTTGTGGTCCCAGGTGTCTGAGGTGTATGTTGCTTTTGTTGTCTAGGCCACAGGCGGGTGAGTGCTTGAGATTGTTGATGATATGCTTTGTCTGGTGATTGGTGAAGGGTGTATAGTCAGGGTCTGTGGGGAATTGTCTCTTACGTCGGATGACACGTCGGTCGTCTTTGTGAGGTTTTAGGTGGCTGACATGTGAAGAGTGTTTGCTTGTTGTTTACATGAAGGAGTAGAGTCTGTTGTTGTGATTGCAGCATGTGATTGTGTTGTGTTGCTGTTGGAAAGTGTGATGCTGTTTAGTGTTTTGTAGAGTTTTTTGGGGTTTGTTTTGTGATCAAGTGTTTGTAGGAAGTTATTCCAATTTAGTTTTTGTTGTTCTTGTATTTTGTTGTTAGTTTGGGTGTTGAGTGCTTGAATTTGTTGTGTGATGTCTTGTGTGTGGGGTGCTGGGGAGTGTTTCAGTATGTCGCGTTGTCTGATGAGGTTTTGAATTTCTGGTGTGAAGTTGGGGTTGTGTCTTTTTCTGTTACCTCTTGGAATGTGTTTCTTGTCAGTGTTTTGGATAGTTTTATTGAGTATGTGTACAGCATTGTTGATGTTAGTGATGGGTGTACTGTTTAGAGTTGTGAAGTGTTGTTCTGTCTCATTTGTGAATGCTTCCCAGTTAGCTCTTTTATAATTGGTGTATGTGTGTTTGTGGCTAGCTGGGGTGAGTCTGGTTTTGGTGGTGATAATGATCGGGAGGTGGTCAGAGCCTAAGGTTCTGACTACCCTCCAGGATGTTGTGGGGGCGAGTTCTGGGGAGCAAAAGGTGATGTCTGGAGATGATGGGTTATAGAGGGCTTGGTGAGGAATATGGGTATGTTGATGGATGTCGTTAAGGATGATGAGGTTATCGGTTTGGTTTTGTAGTACCAGCCCTCTGTCTGTGTCGGGGTTGTCGACAAACCACATCTGATTGTTCTCACTCTTGCCTGCTTACTTCATGTAGCCCACATACATACCAATTCTTGCTAAATTCTTAGCTAAGGCCAGCCCTATGACAGTCTCATATTGTGGCTCAGTGGCCTAGTTAAACTTATACCAAAAAATCATAGTAATTCTATGCTTATCATCAGAATTTCCCTATGAAATTTTTAGTGACCGAGAAAGTGCAAAATATAGTTGGAATATACCAACCAAGTGTAAGTGACCACTCTTGTTACCTTGGTAGCCTGAATTGATTTGGATTATTTATCAGGAATATATGATGAAATGAGGTCAAAAGGTAGTATATTGTAGTTGAAGGTGTGGATTTCAATATACATGCCTACAATGGTTTAACATAATTTTCCATTACTGTACATTCGTAGTAACGGCGTCATTGAATGGGATCATATAATATAGAATAGTACACTACCTTTATAGATATTTTTGTTTTTGCTTACAGATTTTGGTAAGTACAGTACAGTTCATAGTTTTTCCTATTGTATTTTTGACACTGAAGGAAAATTGGAAAGTCAAAACCAGCACCATACATTCTTTGTTTATACATAACTAATCTACATAAAAATCGCTTTGCTATATTATTAATCTTCAGCTTATTTAGTCATGATTGTTAGAAAAAGTACTATATAATACTGTTTATTAACAAATATATACTGATTGTCATAGAATCCTAAACTGAAACATGTAATCAGTGTTAACTAGGCTTCTCTGTTTCCTGTTAACTCTTTATTACTTAACAAGATTAATATTTTCATCTGTTCTTTTGGATGGATTGTTAATTTTATGTTTCAACATTATCTACTTGTCAGTTTTGTAGTTAGTATGTGGAACCTTTTTATCAGTCTGAGTATTATTGTATTATTAAGTATTTGGGCAGTGTGTTGAGTAAAGATGGGAGTATGGATGAAGAAGTGCGGGAGAGGGTGCAACAGGGGAAGAGGGTTGTAGGAATGCTGAAAGCTATTCTATCTATCTACAGTATATGCTCAGGCCCAATCCCCACTTTTCCTATTTTTTATTTTATTTTCCTCTATTTTATTTTATTTTATTTTTTTTATTTTCTTGGGGGTGGCCGACTCAAGACAGAGCAAGAACAGGAAAACACAAAACACAAGACAAAACAGCGAACAAACACAGACTAAACACAAAATTCACACACATCTAGGTCACCCAGGAGAATACCCAAAGACCAGGGTCACCAAGGTCGCTCCAGCACTCCCCCGGCCCCTGACCACCCGGAGAGGCTCCGATCTTGGCAGGCAGACATGCAGCGGAGCCAAAGCCACAAGCCCGCCCACCACACTTCCAGGCGCACCCTTCATATTAATCGTCTCCCCGGGCCAGGCGCCTGATGGACTATTATCTAGTCCAACTTGCGCCCGACCCCTTCCCCCAAATGACCACATGTTCACTCAGCTATTCACAAGCATTCTCCATTCATTCCTGTTTATTACCACTTCCTTTGCCTGATCTATAGTCATTCCTCTATCATCCAAAGCTTGTCTTACACAGTCTCTCCATCTCAATGGCCCTCTCCATCTGCCCTTCTATCTCCCCTTGTATCTGACTCATATATTCTCTTTGTAAGCCTTTCATCTCCCATTCGTTCAACATAACCATACCAGCTCAGCACCCTTCTGTCCACTCTGGCTGACAAATGTTCCTGCTGCCCCACTCTCCTACGTATCTCTTCATTCCTCAATCCGTCTCTACGAGTAACTCCACACATACTCCTCAAGCAGCTCATCTCTATCACATCCAGCTTTCTTTTCTCCTTTTTCTTCAGAGCCCATGTCTCAGCCCCATACATCACTGTTGGCACAACAATTCCTTGATACATTGCACTTTTTACTTTCATTGCGAGATTTCTCGTCTTCCACATACTGTACTGTACTTCCCATTGCTCCGAAAACTTTCCTTCCTTCACACACTCTCTGTTTTACGCTGAAAGCAGTAACAAGAAATACAGTAGGGTGGTCAGCATGGAAGTAAAGAAGTCCTTGCATGACAGTGTGGTAATCCTGACATTGACTTACGGGAGCGAAGCATAGACGTTCGTGGAGAGACACAAACCAAGAGTGAGAGGGGTGGGAATGAATTACTTGAGAAGTGCGTGCAGAGTTACATGGAGGGATAGACAGACAAATGAGGAAGTTGAGAGCGGTGTGGTGTGGATGCAGATGTGCTGGAAAGTGTGAAAATGAACACCTTGAGATGGTTCGGCCATGTGGAAAGTATGGGAAGCGAATGACTAAGAGAGTGTATGAGGGCGAGGTGGAAGGACAGAGAGAGAGAAGTTGACTGAGAGAGAGGTGGAAGGATGGAGTTAAGAAATATATGCATGAAAGCGGTGCTGGATGGGAGGAGGGGAGTCAACTGACTGGGGATAGAGGTGCATGGGGGCATTTCATTCGTGTCCTCGCCTTCGAGGATCACGGCGTCCGGCAATAGATAGATAGATAGATAATCTGTAGCTAGTTATAAATCTGAAGCTGTTTATAATTTTTGTTTTCTACTAACCTGATTGTTTTGTCCCTTCCCCCTCTCCCCTGCAGCCGTCACAGTCAGGAGCAGCGAGACCAACGATGGGTAAGTCTTGCTTTATTTTGGTTCACTTAAGCATGTAGAAAGAATGACAAACAAAACTATAACAATAATCGCAACATTAACCCTTTCCCTGCGGGAGACTTTCCGGTAATTTACAGCAATTTACAGGCTTTTAACCCTTCTTGCCCGGGCTCGCCATCCTAAGGACATTATTGAGAGCCCGGGGGATATGGCCAAAAAACGTCGTAATAGGCTAGCCGTATCTTTGTTATTTTAACTGCTATAGAATTCACACACATCTCAAAACGTAGTCCTGTTTCATATCTGTAAACTGGCGTTGAGTAGAGCTCTTTAGATCAACTGGTTCAGTTGTGATGACGATTTCCGTGGAGAGAGATTCGATGCGATGTTAGCAATATCGGACATTTGCAGACACTAATTTCCTCATAGCATACAACAACAACATTGATCCGACGTCTCGTTCTTGTTTTCGGAGGTGCGGTGTTGCAAAGACAGGCTTTGTTTACATGCGTCGGACGCACAGCTTTCAAAACACGCTTTACCCTTCCCGCCCGGGCAGAATTTTAAAATGACACCGCGGCAGATGGGCAGGAGCCCTGGTGTAATTTTAAAATCCGTAAGCTTGAAAGCCTGTTAAGCGTGTTTTGAAAGCCGTGCGTCCGACGTATGTAAATACAGCTGGTCGGAGGCGACGCGCGCACCTCTAAAAGCAAGCAGATGTCGAAACTTTGTTGTTGTTGTTGTTGTTGTTGTTGTTGTTGTTGTTCCCCAGGCTGTCTGGCCGAACAGCCCCAAGGTCTCGAGCAAGGCCAAGGCCATAAAGAGCACCCCCACAAAATCCTCCCTGCTTACCACTAACAAAGCCCGGGTGACCGAAGCCACTCCTTTGTTGTTGTGTGGTCTGCTAAGACAGATTTAGTGATGAAAAGTGTGTCATATTGCTAACATCGCCTCGAAACTCTCCACGGAAATCGTCATCACAACTGAACCAGTTGACTTAGAGAGCTCTACTCAACGCCAGTATACAGATTGGAAACCGCAGTACGTTTAGAGATGCGTGGGAATTTTCTAGCAGTTAAAATTGCACAGATACGGTAGCCTAAGCGTAGACGTTTTTCGGCCATATCGCCCGGATCTCAACAACGTCCTTAGGATAGTGAGCCCGGGCCAGAAGGGTTAATAGGCTTTCAAGCTTACGGATTTTAAAATGACACCCGGGCTCCTGCCCATCTGCCGCGGTGTCATTTTAAAATGACAACCGGGCAGGAAGGGTTAAAGCCTGTTAAAGCCGTAGAAATCGAGTGTCAGTGGGTGGGAGTGCGAGGGCCCACCTCTGACCACCAGTACGTCCGTCCGTGCACTGAGACCCCAGCCCCAGGTCTCGGCAGTACTGCCAAAGGCAAAAAATTGCTACATTGCTAATAAATTGCGAGTTTTCCCCAATGTCTATGGTAGCGCTGCGGGTGAACCCCGCGAGCTACGAAGCTCATTCTAGTGTTATTTTGAAGCTATTTTCGTCTAGTTTTCGGCTGAATACATTTCATTTCATGCAGACACTTGATTAATCATTCAGGAGTGCCTGAATATGCCCGCAGCATAATTGTTAATGTTAGCCAAACTGAGATAACTAGATAGAATTGCCATGCGTTAAAAAAAAAAAATCCATAAACGTGAAGGAAGCTGCACCAAGGGGTAGACTTACAAAAATGTGGGATTAGACCATAGGTTCTAAGCTTGAATTAAAAAATCTGGTCCACTCGGTCTTCAAATTTATGTATGTACACTTGTACAGTACTGTACAGTATTTAATATAAAGACACTTTTTGGCGAATGGGGGCTTGAGCTTCCAAAAGAATGAAAATGTGCATGAGAGAGAGAGAGAGAGAGAGAGCCAGTTGGAGTGAGCTGATAGGTGGGGTGGGATGACGCACCGGGCAATAACGCAGAACAAGTTCTTGTGAAGGGGTCGGGGTAAACTGTCGCTTGGACTTGATCGTGAATATATTTTATATAGTAGCATGTTTTATTTATATATATTTTTCTATCTGTGTGAGGGAGACATAAGATGCTTTGTCATTGCTATTACAAACATCAAGAAAGTGTGTAAATGTCCTTTTTGTTTGGTTTTCAATTTGTATTTATTATTAGTGTTTGTGGTCTTCTTACTGTGAGCCACCTTGCCCAGGTGGGAAGCATCATTTAGTATTACAGAAACAAAACAACCATGATAGCAATGAACACAACACAAATTGTGTTACCGCTGTGTGAGATACAGCGTTAGTTATCAAAGTACAGTAACCATTAACCCACGAAATCCGGGGGGCTTCATATGATCCCGATCGCTGTGTCCGGGGCCCTTTTGGTACTGTACAGGCAAACTTCATAATTCAGTAGCTACTGATTGAGACCACCTAGAGCAGTCAATTTTTTTTTGAAAATTGTAGAACTTTTTGTTATCTGTAGACTGCCGTTCAGATGACATCGCTACGATGCGTGGTTGCCGAGTTATGATGATTTTAGCGGAAATTTTTAGCACCTCATTTGAGACTCGATGAGGCCTCCCAGATTCCTGCCACTTTTTGGGTGTTGCCTCATATGAGGCCTCCCGGATTCCGAGGGTTAAACTTGAACTGTCATGTGGATTTTTATTTTTATTTATTTATTTATTTATTTATTTATTTTAATAATACTGTAATTATATGCCTTTACCCATTAATTCATGTATTTAGTTCAAAATAAAAATCTCCGATGCTGGCAGGGTATATACAGTACTGTAAATTAAAAAAAAAAAAAATGCTTCTGGGGTTAAACATTGTATATAAACAGTGTGAGGGGGATGAGCGAGAGCGCGCCTACAATCGAGGTGATGGGTACGGCTATGTAACGTCCCCTACAGAGGTACAACAACAACAGCCGCAGCAGCAGCAGCCTCGCACACTGAGCTACGACCACCGCACACCACATGATCCACGATACTCACAACACAGGGTAGGTGCTCAACAGTGAAAAAAGCATACATTTCATATTATGTTTTTTTTTTCTTTTGCAAGGAATGGGAAAATGGAGTATTTGTACAACATGCTTAATAATCCATGTAAAATTGACCAATCAGTGAAGTTTTTTTTTATTGATATACTGTACCTGTATATACTCAGGCACATACCCCATACCTACAGTATTATCATTATCTTATTAATCACTAATCCTTTAACATTGCCTGATAATTCTTAGCAGATACCAGATTGTGGTATAGATCTGCCATTAATATTACTTTTGTTTTATTTTGTACAGGGTGACTCTCGTAGTGTCCAGCAACAACACGACAATGCTTATCGTCGTGCAGAACAACAGATGGACTCAGCAGTACGGACAGTGTCTTCAGAACGATCATCACCCACCAAGCCTTACCCTTCACGACCTAGGACCAGGGTACGTCGACATATTTGTACACTCAAACTTTTTACAAGTTTTTGTTTAATTTATTTCAATTTTCTATTGATCTTTAATTGTTCTTACCTAAATATTTTAATCTATACTAGATAATAAATACAAGTATTAAATATATGAAAGAAGGTACTAATAGGAATGAAATAATACTTTATCACTATTATTGCCATTAGCTGTATGGAGTTTTTGTTTAGTTGAGTGTGTTTACATTATATATAATACTACATGATTGTTATTATGAGTGGTAAAAGTGTGTTGTGTATAGACTGACCGTGATGTTTGTACGGTGATCCCCCTTTTATCCAAAAATCATGAGTCCTTTGAAATTTGGATTAGTGATTTTTACGGATAAATGAGGGTCCCTATATATATATAGAGCTAAATATTGCTTTCAATGCATTTATAACTACAGTAGAGTCACGCATCTCACGATTTATTGGTACCGAAATATTACCGTGGGACCGGAATTCGTGGGATGCGGAGTATTAACCCTTCCAGCCCGGCTGTCCTGTTATAAGGACACCGTGGCAGTTGGGTAGGACCCCGGGTGTCCTTATAACAGGAAGTAAGCTTGAAAGCCTATTCAGCTTGTTTTGAAAGCCGTCCGTCCGACGCATGTAAACACAGCCGGTTGGACCGACGCCGCGCACCTCCAAACACAAGAAGGAGAGGCGTCCTTTGTTTTTGTGTGGCTGTATGTTGTTATTTCAGTAGTGAAAAGTCTCATATGGCTAAAATCGCGGAAAAATGCGCTCCACGGAAATCGTCATCACAACTGAACCAGTTGACTTAGAGAGCTCTACTCAACGCCAGTCTACAGATTGGAAACCACAGTACGTTTAGACATGCGTGGGAATTTTCTAGCAGTTAAAATAACAAAGATACGGTAGCCTATGCCTAGACGTTTTTCGGCCAAATCGCCCGGGTACCTCACACTGTCCTTAGGAGGGAGGGCCCGGGCGGGAAGGGTCATAGTAATGGGGAAAATTACAAAAGTACTGGAGGCTATCGTCGGGCGACTATTGACCTTCACTTTACATGCCAATAATCCAGAGTAAGTTGCTTTAATGAAAAGAAAGGTAAGTAAAACACAAACACAAAACTTAGAAAAGTTGATGAGGTGCTTATTGTGATGGATGTGGTGATAGACGGGAGGTGGATGTTAGTTACCACCCTCCGTGGCCCCACTCTCGTTCTCCGTCACTCCACCGTCGCCGCCAAAGCCCGTGAAATCATCGTCCATGGCATCAAGTTCGGCGTCCTGTAGAGCTTCCATTAGCTCTGCATCCGTGGGAATCGTGTGGTTTTTCGTGGGATGATAATTCAGGTAGCCATTAGATAGTACCGTGGGATGCGTAATCGTGGGATCGAAATGCGTGAGATGCGTGACTCTACTGTATGTCTAGGCTGTTGTAATTTAACCTTTTCATGCTCCGGGGGTTGCCGTTTAGTATTCAGAAATAGAATTATCTTAATATCATAATTACCTCTCCAAAATTAGTTTTCTGCCCACAAATCGCTCAAAGACACCTGCAGAGGTTGACGTAACCAAACTAAAGGTTTCTAAACACCCCTGATGTTCACAAAGTCTACTAAATACGACATAAGAGATAGACAAACCAAACTGAAATTATTACTGATTACGGATTACTGATATTTACTATAGGATGTAAGGTATCTTAAAATAACCCCCTAGAAATACTTTCTCTAAGGTATCTATTTCTTTATCCTCCCCTTTTCCCCAGCTAACCTAATCCCACAAGGACCCCAATGGAAATACACCTAACGGCCTTATTGGGCTATCCTTAGTTGGAATTATGCAAGGCTGGTACATATCATATTTATAACATACTATGTGGTACCAACTCTGTAAATTGCTAACTGAATAAATATTATTATTATTAAAGGTTTTTCAAGTATCCCTGAAACCCCGCAATGACGTTCTGATGCGCGAAAGGGTTAAAATTACAGTATAATCTAATTTAAGTTGTCTACTTCAGAGGGGTTAAATTGATGCAATTAAGTTCAGCAGTCAGAGAGGCTAAAATTTGTCAAAATTAGTGAAAAATAGGGATAGGAGCAATTTTGGTTGGCTGAAGTTTTTGGATATTTGAATTTTGGATAAGAAGGGTGTTACTCTATACACAGAACGCCAACCTGTTATCTGCGGTGCTGTGCCTGGTGAAGGAGTTGGACTACACCAGTCTGGAGGTGGTGGAGATGGCTGTCCGCTGCCGCATGGAAGAGCTCGATGACTGAGATAAGCCACTACCTTCAGTCAGATGCCCATAGAATCTCTCTTCTTATAATAATTTTTCCCAGTCCGTTTACTAATTGACTTTATTTCATTGTCATACTTTTTTAGACATATCCTTCCGTTCCTTTCTTCTTGTAGAATCTCTTTTGGAGTCTCTTTGTTCGCTGATATTGTCCTACTTTCGTAGAACTTTCATGCTGACCTCAATTCTTCTATTAGAGTAGCAAATATAAACATTTTGGAAGTTGTCAGATTGGATATAAGCACTATTGATGGTTATGTTGATGGAAAATATGAGTCAGATGAACCATGCGATCAAGTAGTTCTGGAGGTGGTGGAGAAGGAGGGGTGTTCACTGCTGCATGGAGGAGCTCCAGGACGTTTATAACCCCATTCCAATCCTTTCTTCCCGTAGAATCTCTTTCGGAGTCTCTTTACCTCCTCTGATAGCCTTTCTTCCGAGTTCCTTTACTGATCATCTTCATTCCAGTTTGTCCTTTCTGAGACCTTTAATTCAGATCCATTTTGAGTCTCCTTCTCTTTATCCATAATCTTTCTGCCAAGTCTCTTTCCAATAACTATAACACTGTGAAGATTGACGTACACTACGTCTTTGTGGTTTACAATATGAATCAACTTTAAACCAAACATAGTCCAACCATTATGGATTGATTATAATTAATAGCCTGATCTCAGAAATACTGACTACCGGTACTATATTGTCATTTAGTGTCGCATAATGTAATACTGTATAATCCCACAGGCTATTAAATTATTTTACCTGTTGGGTAAATTTTAGAATGCAGGCCACTGATGCAATTGAGTACAGTGTCATTAATGCACAATATTTTTGGATCAGTATGTTTTTGGACTTTATAATATCAAATCAGTCATGTCCGAATTGTTGGAATTTTTTCATATTTAATATCATGTCCTTGAATTACGATATTTTTAATCCTTGATATCCATATTTCTGATATGCCTTTGTACTTAGAACTTTGAGACACATATGGAAAGCAAAGTCTTGACCAGGAATATGGGTACAATATTTGTAAACCTAGTGATACACTGACACAGTAATCTTAAGTTTTGAATGTCATTAACATCAAATTACTGTTTTATGCTATACTGTAGTGAATTGTTTTAACCTGGCTTAAAGTTTAGTCCCTTACCAGCTGATTTCTCAATAATTAATGGAAAAATATAAATGTTGCATGCTTTTGTATTATATTGGTACCAAGTATTCATCATTAATAACATGTTTTGCTACCAAACAGCTGAGTAATGATGATAGGGACATGACAATTTACCATTAGCTAAGAAAAAACAAATTATAGTCATTATTCACGTCTATGTTTACTACCATGCCAACAACAACTATCATGTCAAGGTGTTCATGTATTCATGGCCTTGACTTTACTGGAAACTTTGAGACACATGTTTCTGATGTTTAGCTTGTATCCTACAGTAACTAACCTATACAGTACAGTCATGAGCAATAATATACAGTACTTGCACCCATTTGAATCTCTGATAATTTAAGGGGAGGTTTTTAGTTTACTCTCTTAACCCCCAATCAAGCTTAAAAGAATACCCTCTGAGATAAGTGTATATTTTTCGGTAGAAAAACGTCTTGGCCGAAGGCCGGTTGCTTCTAAATTAGAGGTTGGCTATCGCTCGCCAGAAATAAATCAACACCTAAAAGGCACAAAATGTCTTATTTCTGACAAAGAAATGGGGCGAAAGGTCTTACAATTGCCAAACTAATAGGCCGAACATCTCTCAAAACTAATGGGGCTAAACATGAGGGAAAAGGGGGTCAAGTAAACCCAATAAACTTCCCATAAAGCCTAGTTCTAAATCATCTGGGATATAATAAAGCATAATAGTATTGTTTGGTTAGGGTTCGATACTGATTCAAATGAGTGCAGAGGTATTAGTGCTCACGAATGTACTTCCGTAAGACCAAGCAGCACCTATCAACGTATTTGTATCGTCATTTACAATTTGCAGTCACTCATTGATGCCATTTTCTTTCACACAGGCCACAATCATTTTATCATCTACAAGTTTTTATTGTCACATGTTATAGTTTGACATATACAGGGTGGCACAGAATTCAGTTACCCAGTTGGCTCATTCGGCGCCTACCCTGGGTCACTGAATTCTGCGCCACCCTGTATTTCCTGAACATTTAACATAATTCAATAATTTCCGCATACTGTATATTGTACAGTGCAGTGCAGAAAGCAATATTTGTTTTTCTATATGCTGTTCACTTTTTTTAAAGTCATAAGTTGTATTTTAACGCATACCAGGTATTTCTAGATTATTTTCTATAAATCAATATGTTACTCACTAATTTATGTGTTGTATGCTTGGCAGCTTACCGGTACTGTATATAGCACGGTACAGAAAGCAATACAAAGTGTTTGTTATGTACTGTCCACTTATTATTATACTCACAAGATATATTTTCACTCATACCTGGTTTTCTTAACTATTTTCCAGTAAATTAATTATTTGTTTATTTTGCAAGTTCTACATTATAATATCACTTGATAATTTCCTGTGTTTTGCATTTGGCAGCTTATTGATATACTGTATAGTGCAGTACAGGAAGCAAAAAAAAAAAGGTCTGTTCTGTATCCATTTTTTGTCACAAGTAATTTTTTAACACATATCCGTATTTCTTAACCACTTTTTCAGAAATAAGTTATATAATGCGATAATTGTTCATATGTTCTGAACGGTAAAATTCAATAATTCACTGACCACCTTCCATGTTAACTGTATAAATTTGAGTTCCTACCACATTTCCTTGACAGTCCTCATGTGCTGCGAATAGCATGTGACTAGTAATAGTTGTTTCAAGACGTAGAAGTATATACCTTATGATCTTGTGATGTGTTCATCACTTTGCTAGCAATACATGCAGGTATATCATCTTAAAGACGGAGTGGTCCACACAAGGTTTGGCTTCAGTCTAATGGTGATTTAATGTCCCTCTTTCTAGATTTTACACAAATTAACATCAAGGTCTTTGGCGAATTATTGATTTGGCCGTACTGTATTTACTTGGCAGCTGGCAATATGCAAGATGCTGAGGCCAAATTCAGAAGATGGAGAGAGGGCATGGCGAGCAAGGGTTTAAGAGTCAATATTAACAAAACCAAGGTTATGCATTGTAGATTGAGACGAGGCAATGTGGAAAAGAGCGGTGCATACCCATGTGCAGTGTGTAGAAAGGGTATGGGCGCTAACTCGATTCAATGTAGCATCTGTCGATGCTGGGTGCATCATGAGAGTAAGCGCTGTAGTAGAATAAAGGGACCCCTGCCGAAGGATAAGTCGGAAATAGAGAAATTTGAGTGCGTAGTGTGCAAAGGCGAGCTTGTGTTAAGTGATGATCCTGTGGCTGTGAATTTTGGAAATGAGTCATTGGAGCTGGTGGACAAGTTTTGTTACCTAGGAGATACCATCTCTGCCGGTGGGGGCCGAGGCTCCCACTGTCGCTAGAATTAGATTTGGCTGGGGGAAGTTCAGAGAACTTCTGCCAATTCTGACCATGAAAAGAATGCCTCTCCCCCTGAAGGGAAAGGTGTATGCCTCATGTGTTAAGAAGTGCAATGACGTATGCCTCAGAAACATGGGCCGTTAAAGTAGAGGATGTCAACAAAATGGAGCGTAATGAGATGAGAATGGTGAGATGGATGTGTGGGGCCAGGCTGCAGGATAGAATAACAAATGATGAGCTGAGGAGACGTTTAGGTGTAAAGAGTTTTAGCGAGGTGATACGTACAAGTAGACTGGGATGATATGGACATGTGGATTGATTGGATGAACAAAATTGGGTGAAAAAATTCAGGTCTGTGATTGTGGAGGGAGCTGCACCAAGGGGTGGACCGATGAAGACCTGGGATCGGACTATACGTGCCGATCTCAAATCCAAAAACTTGACAAGTGAAACAGCCCTTAACAGGGTTGCCTGGAGCGCCACCATTAGGACAAGAGACTGAAACTGCACGTGTGGAGCACTCAGTCTTAAATTTGTTTATGTATATGTGTATGTAATTGGTGTGAAGAAGTGATGGAATTTAATGCTCTCACAGGTTTATGTATACTGTAGTTTGATGGTGAGTTATGAACTTACCCATGTTTGTAATAATGTTTCTATAAGTGGGTAAGACCATTTAGGGATGCGGCGACCCTACTGTCTGCCACTTGCAGTATGTGGTGAAGTCAGCCTCTGTAGCAGTTACAGTAATTTCGTATTATTGCCTTGTGAAGCATGGTTAAGGCTGGTGTGGTGCGGATACTGCAGGTGCAATTGCTTCAGGGGAACCGTGTTGAGTTTTGCTGAGGCACTGTTAACGCTATACCAACATCTGCAACAGTTATAAAATGATGGGGCAGTGTTACTACTGTACTACAGTAAAAGGACTGAAACCACATTGTCTGTATTGAAGCGTTCTTAATACCTGTACGTATGTATGTACTGTATGTTGTGGTAGTTAAATACAGCCAGCTCTGCACTGCATTTGTCTCAGGTTCATGTCTTGGCAACTGTACCTCTGTTGTTAAATGGGTTCATCAATACCAATTTTATCATGTAGCCATTTGTTCATGTTTACTTTAAGTTTTCATTTTATTTTTACTTTATTTTTGTATATGTACTGGGAGTGGTAATCTCCTTCCTAACCTTGGACTATGATGGTACCATATGTGGAGGTAGCAGTCTTATTTTTTACCCCCATATCAACAAGAAGTTTCTCCTACTGATTTTTTTATTTTTCGACCAAACCGTTTAAGCCCTAGTCACATGAGCCCTTTAGCGGTGGATGTATCGGAGTAGTAGTAGTAGTCATTCCCTAGTCTGCCTGGCCAAAGAGCCCCGTGGATGTAACAGTAAAACAATATACTGATATAAAGTCTGTTATGTTGCCTTTGTGCAACTAGATTATGACTATTTGTAATCACATATACTATACTCATTATTTAGCATAGTACAGTGTAGTAAATATTTACAGTAAATATATTACTGATAGGCAGTTGGGCTGAAGAGACCCAACCCTGTGAACAGGTATAAGCTAGATAATGGAGTGAGTTGCCTCAGTATATGGAAGCATATGAAGGCAATTAATTCGTGGCCATCCCCTCTCGGGTATGACGGCGTCTGGTAATTGATAGATACAGTAGATAGAAATATATAATCTACAAATAAATACTGCAAATCCTTCAAAATAGTATGTTAACTTGTAGCAGATTCCAGATTTGGATGCAATTTGCCACTAATATAGCTGTTGTGATGCCTGCTTTGTTTACCTCAGAAGCTAAATGGAAGCAGGTAAATGGGCTGAGGGTAGAGTAGCTAACTTGTATGTGGTGTTTCAAAAGTTCGCAAAATCCCCACAAAATTCACATGAAATTTGGCGTGTTACATTAGTAGAATTTTATCAGTTTTCCTTAACTATCTTACATTCTGATCCTGAATTTTGAAATACAGTATACGTAATGACTTTTTGGTGGATAGTATTTTAAATCAATGTTGCATATTAATTGAACATTTTGATAGTAAATATAAAATCAACTCTAACTTTGGTGGATAATATTTTTAATTTTGATTAATATTGTGTACTGATTGGGCCACTGTAGAAATGAGCTAGTCCAGCCTATTAGTTTGGTCAAAAATAAAAGTTTGAGTTGCGGAAGAAGTGACTATGTACAATATATGGTTGGTAGTGTTGTAGATTCTCATGTAGTTTGTTAGTTTTACTCTTAAGATCTGGAAGGAATCAGGAATATTATACAGAAAGCTGGCTTCAGTTTGGAATTTATGGTGTCGGCGGGTCATTCTTGGAGGTTCCGAGTATTGTATGATATCCTTATGAATTGGACTCCTGATTGTTTTGAGAAGCTAAGGATAATACAAGACGACGTTATTCTATAGCGTTTGGAGTGTCAAGTTAGCGATAGTTAAAAGAAGTTGGTGTGTGGGAAGTGTATGATAGTATAGGTAGCACCAACGAACTTGACAAAAATCTCTATCCCTGACCTCTTTGTAACTCAAAAGGGATTAAAGCAAACTGGCTGTAAATATCCACACCTATTACTTGGTGAATTTTTCCAAAATGAGAAGAATTTCAGCCCGATTGCATTCATTCATATTGAGTTATAAGAAGTTAAATGGTCAAGATTATTGCCTAGTTCGTTGGCGCTACCTACAGTATAGTCATTAGCACCAATAAGGTTACACCCCTTGGATTCTTTTTTAAAGTTTGCTCCCTGAACCTCTTTCAAGCTTAAAATAACATCCCCCAGGACATTTCTTCAAGATAAATTTATACATTTTGCTGTACAAAACAAATATCCCGGCTAAAGGTCGGTTCCTCCTAAATTACAGGCTCCCTATCGCTTACCAGGAAAAAAAATTACCACTTTATTGTAACAAAAGTTCTTAATATTGACAAAAAAATGGGGCGAAAGGTTTTAAAGTTGTCAAACTAATGGGGCGAACATATTGAAATATCAAAACTAATGAGGCTAAACATGAGGGAGAAGGGGACCTTTAAAAACAAGCATTATCCCCCTAAAATGTTTTGCAATATAATTAAATATTGCATGGTCTAGTTTGTTTTTGATAATGTTACCAATGGGTGTAACTTTATTGGTGTCCACAACTGTACTTTAGAGTTGTACAGCACCCATGAGAAGCTTTACAGTTTATGCTAATATAATATATTAACATTTAGCATACTGTCTGGAAATGTCATTCAGTAAAATGGTCAGTGTATAGATAGAGTTACAGGAGAGATTATTTGTCAGTGATCCCTTTTAAATATAGGATCTATTGTTGTTGTTGTTGTTGTTGTTCCCCAAGCTGCCTGGCCGAACAGCCCCAAGGCCCCGAGCAATTCCAAGGCCATAACCGAGTGCCCCCACAGAACCCTCCCCGCCGACCACAATAAAGCCTGGGTGACCGAAGCCACTCCATGGCGGGGGGCTGAGGAGGGTGCGGAAACGCCCGGGAAACCAAAGCCCCACCCAGGGCCCTGTGCCCCTCAGCAATTATGAAGAGAAAGTTGAGAGGCAAGGGAAAAATGTGACGCTTTGGCTTCCAATCTTGGTAGATTGGGAGGTCAATCCACGGAAGAGACGCCGTCACTTGAGATCTAGAAAATATATAAGTTAAAGGAAAAGTCAGAGTAAGCTATGGGTATGGCAGAGATTGCTCAGCTCTCACTCTGATAGACCAGCCCATCACCACATGACTAGAACCCAATCCTCTCAGCATCAGCTAGGAAAGGCCCTAGAAAGCCGCCTTTGAGTACAGTACTGTAGTAACTTTACTAATAGATTATATAGAGGTACTGTATACTGACTTTTAAATACTTACTTTCATATTACTGTACTCGCCTTTATGGCAATCTTAATAGTTATACAGATTTTAGTATTTAAAATCTGTTACTAACAAGTCTTAACTTGTACCATCTATATCATATGTACTGTAAGTCACTCTCTCTAAATAAGTTGTATTCCACTTTCACAAATTTAACTATTTTTATTGCAAAATGTAATTTTGCTAAATCGTAATTTCTACATAGGGATTTTGATAAGTTCTTTTGTCTGAATATTGTGATATTACCGTTTTGGTTTGTTTGTTTTACAAGTTTTACATTTTAATTGACATTGGAACAAAAATAGTATATACTGTACCAAGTTAAGCACGACTTCGCATTTATAATCAGGATTCAGTTTTCAATTTATTTATTATGCTACACCTAGATGATTTTGTTTAATTTGGGAATGAACTCTTGGGTTATAAGAGTTGAAATAGTTTTTAACTCTGATTCCCACAATCGGCCCTAATCTGAATATAGTGGTTGTTAGGATATAATATAAAAAGTTGCTCTCTGATTGAAAGGGTCAGTTATAACATTAAGTTATACAGTCACTTCATTGTTTAATTAGATATAATTGTAGCCATAGTTGAAATTGTGGAAGTAAGACACAACATACGAGCTTGATTGTAGTTAAGTTGGAAAACCTTAGGACAGAATGTGCAGCGACTGATCTTGAAGTGACAGATCAGGTGAAAGAGGCTATATTGTATATTTGTTATTATTTTACAGTATATTGTATAGAGAACAATAGTGATACTGGCATCCATGCCTTATTTTTAGGTAATTGGTAACCAATATAAATTCTATTTTTGTAACCCTTTGAAGATTATAGCGCATTTTACCAATATATTCTGGCTATCATTAGATGATTTTATACAGCTTAGGGAAGATGTGTGAGAATTATATATATACCCTTCCTAATCTGAATAAAATTGTCTAATAATAGCCAGAAAATAGAAAAGAAATGGTTTATGATATCTTAAAGGGTTAACAAATTTATGCAATGACATCAGTACTATAATATAGAGAAGACAAACATGCATTGTTTATTTATATTAAATTTGTACCTAATTTCCATCCTGCATTCAATGCTATATTTGTATTTATTTAGAAAATTTGTGCAATGACATCAGTCATCTAAAGATAAGAAATGTTTATAGAGGAATTATAATGTGAAGGTTGCAATAGGAGTGGTTCATTGTTATAGCAAGGGAAGAGTGTATTGAACTTTTATCACACTGGCTCTACTTTATCAAACATGTCACACACAGTTAGCATAATATTAAGGAAATTTGTTCTGGTGTTCCTTTGATGGTTATGTATTGGGTATAATGTGGTAATTTTTTTTTTTTTTTTTTTTTTTATATACCGGTATATATCAAGTAGACCACCGAGTTCCCCAAAAGAACTCTCATAGGGCTGGCCCGAAGGATTAGATCAAGCTGGACAACTAATTAAGACAAGATAGAGAGGGAAGGGCAGGTGGTGAACAAATCTAGAAGATGAAGACATGCAGACATTTCTCGCCATTTCACCAGTTCAACCGGACCACATGAGGTACACAGCAGAGCTCTTATAGGGCAGGGCCGAAGGATGAGGCAAGAACTGCTACACTGTAGCGCCAACAAAGAAGTTATCAAGGGCGAAGAATGAGAGATCAGGACTAAGGAAGAAAAAAATCACAGCGAGATGCAAAGAAATGCACTGCTGAGGTGAAGCGAGTCAGCTTGGCTGAGAGACAAATCAGGTCAGGAGCCAACAACCTAGCCAGGCCAACTAAGAGGGCCCGACACAGAGGCATGTGATATAGGCTGCCCAAAGGATAACCGAATAAGACAGAATAAGAACAGAAGGGGAAAAGCATAGAAAGAGGACAAAAAAACTACGCAAAATTAGTCAAGCCGACGACGAAAGCTCGAGGGGAGAGGGAGGGAAATAACCATAACCCTCCCTCATCAAGCTCCAGTCACCGGCCCCGAAGCCCCCATATCGCGACAAGGAGCGTAGTTCTAGGAAGAAAGTGTGGTTCACTATAAATATATGTACAGTAGATCTTTATAAACTTCATCCGTTTCATTCTCTTACACACACACACACACACAGCCCGTAGCCTAGTAGGTAGAGCTCTCGTCTCACACACAAGGGGTCAGGGGTTCAATCCCTGGCCGGGCGGAGACAAATTGGGCTTGTCTCCTTTCATGTGTTAGCCTCAGTTCACCTAGCTGTAAATAGGTACCTGGAATAAGTGGACGACGTTGTGACGTCCCATCTGGGGTTGGCAAAAATGGTACAAGGCGAGATGGGTATCATATGGTTCACTTAAGCTGATGGCTACCTAAGCCTTCGGGCGAGACGGTACCGTCTATAGTGAGAATGGTACCATACAGATCCACCCTAAGCCTTCGTTTCCGATGTCGCCAATTGGCTAAAATACAGACTACACACACATCCACAGCCATTCCAACAGTACATAAAACACTTAACATGCATTTCACGCAATACATTCCCAGTTAAGGAGGCGCGATAATAATGAGCTTAGCTCGCATTGCGTGGATTCCCCTTGACGAACAAGTAACTGAGTGAGTAACACACATTTAATGGTTTAATGAAAAATGTAGGAAAGCCAAGGAAAAGAGAGACCAAGCATGGAAGGCAGCTAGAAAAAGGTGTAATAGAGAAACTTGGAACAGATATAAGAGATTAAGAAATGTATATGCTACAATCAGGAGACAAGAAGCCAGAGAATATGAGAAGAACATTGTGAAAAAATGTGAGAGTGATCCTAAGCTGTTCTATAGGTTTATAAATAGTAAAATGAAGGTAAGGGATAGAATAGTGAGGTTGAAGGTTGAAGGGACCACTTATGATGACGACCAGAATATGTGTGAAATTATGAACAATACACTACACTCAGTATATACTAAAGATGATAACTTTGAAGAAGTACCGGTAGGTGAAATTGGTGATAAACTGGGAGAGATTAATTTTCTCCCAGAGGAGCTAGTAGAAATAATGAAAGGACTAGATGTGAAAAAAGCAGTGGGACCTGACAATGTAGTGGGATGGATTTTGAAAGAATGTGCTGACGAACTAGTGAAACCCTTATATGAGATAATGAAATACTCTCTGGAAGTGGGAAAATTACCAATGGACTGGAAGAGAGCCAACATTGTACCGATTTATAAAGGTGGGAACAGGGAACATCCATTAAATTATCGACCTGTGTCACTTACTAGTATAGTGTGCAAAATCTGTGAGAAAATAATTAAGAAAAGATGGATGATTTACTTGGAAAAGAATAATCTACTATCTAACAGGCAATTTGGATTCAGGGAGGGTACCTCCTGTGTTACAAATCTACTAAGTTTTTATGACAGAGTGGTTGACATATTACAAGAGAGAGATGGATGGGTGGACTGTGTATATATTGACATGAAGAAAGCTTTTGACAGAGTATCGCATAGCAGGCTGAAGTGGAAATTAAAAGAGTATGGAGGGATTCAGGGTAGTTTGTTAAATTGGATGGAGGACTATCTTTCAGGGAGACAGATGAGGACTACTATCAGAGATAAATTTTCTACGTGGAAAGATGTCACAAGTGGAGTTCCGCAGGGAGCGGTGCTGGCTCCCATAATGTTTCTAATATACATTAACGACATGCCAAAGGATATAAATGCATATATGAATATGTTTGCAGATGATGCCAAGATCATGAAGCTTATAGAAGATGAAAACAGTGGTAGGGAATTACAGAGGGATTTGGATAGGATAGATCAATGGAGCAAGAAGTGGAAAATGGAATTCAACACAAATAAATGTCATGTAGTGGAAATGGGAGTAAGTAAAAGAAGGCCTCATATGGAATATAAGTTAGGAGAAAACACTATTAACCCATCAGAGAAAGAAAAGGACTTAGGGATAACTGTTAGGGGTGATCTTTCACCTGAGAATCATATTAATAAGATAGTGGGAGAAACATATGGACTGCTAAACAGAATAAAATAGCCTTTAACTATATAAACGAGGAGATGCTGGAGAAAATAATAAAAACATTGGTGAGACCAAGACTGGAATATGCGGCAGTGGTGTGGGCACCACATCTAAAAAAGCATATAAAGAAGCTGGAGAAGGTTCACAGAGCTGCAACTAGGATGATACCAGAACTGAGAGAATTACCATATGAGGAGAGATTAAAGAAATTAGATTTACCATCTCTAATGGATAGGAGGGAGAGAGGCGATATGATTATGATGTACAAATGTGAGAGGACTCGAAAAGGTGGACAAGAAGGGTTATATTGTGAAAGATAATGGTAGAACTAGGGGGCATAGATATAAACTAATGAAAGGAAGATGTAAAGGAGATGTGAGAAAGTATAGTTTCCCTTACAGAAGTATAAGTAAATGGAATCAGTTGGAAGAGGAAGTGGTGTGTGCCAAAAACATTCATATTTTTAAGGCAAAGTTAGATAATTGTAACTCAGGAAGCGGGACAATACGAGCCTAAAAAGCTCAACTCCTGTATACTACAAATAGGTAAATACACACACACACACACACAGAGAACAAAAGGTCACAGCTACAAACTGAAAGTGCCTAATAGTAAATCTGATCTGAAAAGTAAAAGATTCCCTACCAACTCGATTAGTGGGTGGAACAAATTGCCAGCCGAAGTAGTGTCGGCACCATCAGTGCATAGTTTCAAAGCACAGTATGACAAACATATCTTAGGAGGCGGGAATTAACGAGCATGCTCACTCCCGCAAATACAACTAGTGTAAGTACAACTAGTGTAAGTACACACACACACACACATATGTTTACCTGGACCTGAAAAAGACCTTTGACAGGGTGCCTCACAAAAGGTTATTGTGGAAATTGCAGGTTGTTGGAGGTGTACATGGTAGGATGTTAAAATGGATGGAAAACTTTTTAATAGGAAGAGAAATGAGAACCACAATACGAGATGAATATTCACAGTGGAGGAGTGTGACGAGCGGAGTACCACAGGGATCAGTGTTAGGTCCGATAATGTTACTACTTTATGTAAACGACATGCCAGAAAACTTTAATAGTTATATGAATATGTTCGCGGATGACGCTAAGATCATGAAGAATGTCACCTGTATAGACAGTTGTCAGGGTCTTCAAAATGACCTAGATAAGTTGCACAAATGGAGCCAAACTTGGAAAATGAGTTTCAATGCAGAAAAGTGTCATGTTTTGGAAGTGGGAACAAGTGAGATAAGGCCAAGCTGGGAGTACAAATTAGGAATTGAAAAAATCGGCAAAACACGGCATGAGAAGGACCTTGGAGTGATAATACAAGATGATCTATCACCGGAGAAGCATATTAACATGATCATTGGAGGAGCATATGGAATAATAACCAATATGAGAGTGGCATTTAACTATTTGGACGAAGAAATGTTAAGAAAACTGATAATGACTATGATAAGACCAAGATTAGAATATGCAGCAGTGATATGGTCACCACATTTGAAAAAACACATAAACAAATTAGAGAAAGTCCAAAGGATAGCAACGAAGATGATCCCAAGATTGAAGGAGTTGACATAATGAGGAAAGACTTAAGACACTACAACTGCCTACCTTGAAAGAGAGAAGGGAACGAAGCGACTTAATAACGATGTTCAAGGGAGTAAAAAGTTTGAAACGAGTAGATAGGGAAGATCTATTCGTGAGGGATGATGGAAGGACAAGGGGACACGAGTTTAAACTGAGGAAGGGCAGATGTCGTAAGGACACAAAGAAATTCAGCTTCCCATATAGAAGTATAGAGACTTGGAACAACTTACAGGAGGAGGTGGTGAGAGCGAAGAACATTAACGTGTTCAAATCTAGCTTGGATAAAAGTAAATATGGAAAGGACAACATAAGCTATGATATGTTAGTACAAAATACTGGGAATTGGGAATATCCATTACGATACTTGTCTAAGTAAAATGGATTGATTGTAAAGTAACTAAGACAGGACAACACGAGCGCTGCTCAATTCCTGTAAACTACAAATAGGTAAATAGGTAAATACACACACACACACACACACACACACACTCACTCACTCACTCACCCACCCACCCACTCTCTCTCTCTTTTGTATGAAAGTCATTTGGATTAACAAAATTATCCGTTGCACTATAAATTCCCAAATGTTGATAATTATGGTGGCTATGTTTGGTAAAGTGTAGCCTGTATTTTACTCTATTATTGTGCAGAACTTTAATGTACTTAAATGATATATGATTCTCTTAAAGCTTTAACCGTTACTTTATTAATATCCGTACCTTACTAGACCTTGTTAAGTTTTGTAATAGTTTTATAAGTTAGTAAGTTATATAACCTCTACAGTTCAACTAAGCATCATTGTCAATTATTGTTATTATTTTTGCTAATTATGTCTCAAGTAGGCCACCCCCAGCATTCGGGTATGTGCCTGTGTATGTACATACATACATTGTTTTATTTATGTATTTGGGTATCAAGCTTTCAATACAATAATACACTTCCCTTTATTTTGGCTACCAACAGATGATTCTATTCAATTTCAGCAAGGATCTGTGTGAATCATAAGGTTAAGTGAAGTCAGCTTTACCTTTTTTAATCCTAGAGGTCCATCCTTAGCTGAATAAAATCTACATACCCTAATCATTGTAAGAAGGCCAGAAATGTTGACCCCAATCTCTCATAACTCAAGTTTTACTAAAGTAATTGAGCTGTTATTTCCACTATTTGCAAAGGGTCATCCTGTAAATAGGTGTGGACAATTATAGGCTAGCTCATTTGCTCCGGCCCTCCGGGATATAGGAGAGATTGTAAACATTCTAGGCTAATTATAATGGACAGGCTATAGTAATGTTAGCTAGAATAAATGGATATCATATTGTGTAGAAGGGATTAAAGTTTAGTGATAAATGTGCCAATGTTAAGACTACTGAAAATATTGCAGTGATGTTTGGTTGGTAATTGTCCATAGCTAATACTATAAGGTGGAGGTGTGTAGTAGTGTTATGTCCCATAAAGTATCGCTGGTCGGGTGATCGATGTCAGTTGTGGATTAGCTTACTATTGATGCCGGTCCTGGGTTTGTATACCAACTTGGGACGATGTACTGAAAGAAAGATATTTCTACAGTAGGCTGTTGAAAATGTTTTCTTTCATTCAGGAAGTACACTAGGGATTATGTCAAAACTTTTGTCTAGTGTTTTAAAGTTTAGAAAAGGAAAAATTGGTGATAGTTAATTTGGTACTGTACAGTATAAGATTAATGGATGTATCAGGACTCCCAGGAAGCGTTGACGTGTAATGCTAAATTAACTTGTACATTTTATTTTGTATCTTGGGTGACCTGTACCTACTGGACCACATATCATGTTGTTCAGTGGCTTGGTGTCCAGTTTGTGTTTCTTGTCCACATAGCAAATTATTGTGTACTGTATTGTTAAAATCTGGAACCAGTGTAGTACTGTATCTTACAGTATTTAACTTAAATTATAGTCCAAGCTCTTCAGAAATTGATTACAAACCTTCTTGCATATTGCATTGCTAAAATCTGTTTAATTGATATTTTAACTACTGTAATTATTATCTTTCCAAGGTATTGTTTAATGTTAAATGCATTGTTGATGTACTAGTTACCTTTAGCAGAGCATGCCCTTCCTAGTCCTGTACTGGTGTGTATTTGGCTTATACAGTAAAGTATCTGTTTAATCATGCATATATTTTTGTTTGTAGCCTGGTTGCTCTGAGGAAACTTGTAGGATGCTACATGGACTTGGAAGTAGAGAGGTATATTATAATAATTTATATTGTGCTTATTATAATTACACCAGAAACCCTGACCACCATCCTCTATAAGTTAAAAATGACTACAGTAATCAAGCTAATATTTTTATAATTTGGGAAGGGTCAGTCAGGGAATAAGTGTGAAAATTTACAACCTACTGTACAGTATTTGCTCCATCCCTTTTTTTATAGTTTACAGATTTGGAGTAAAGATTTCTATCGTAATTAGAATTAATAGAATATGGTTTGAAAATCAAGTTACTGTTCAGACCTAATGTATACATTTATTATATGTTCAAACTCTTGCAAGCGTAACTCTGTCGTTCTAAGGAATAAAAGGAACTGAATAGTAAAACAGGATCACCATGAAACAAAGATCTTATACCAAAGAGTAAAAGGAGAGACGGAGCTCACTTCTTTATATCCACATTCTCAAATTGTGTATAGTTTGCCCCCAATCTAGCACTTTGTGATTTAGCGATAATTCACCAGTCTTCTAAGTCATCTTTGAGCCATTTAGTGCGATCATTTTCATTTACCCATAGTTACCAAAGAGAGAGAAAGAATTATAATTGTTCTCATCTTTTAGTCTTTTGTTTTGGCTTGGAGGGAGAGGTACACGCTTACAGAGTTTGAATTGGGTTGATAGGTTATAGGTATGTCAGATTTAGGTTTATTTATGACCAAAAGTATATACCTAAAATCCTGTCTTGTTGGTTTTGTTGCATAGGAAAGAATACTGGTGAAAAATTACATATTCTGAGAACGGTTGTGTTTTGGTAGATGTAGAGAATGTCTTTTGAATGGTACTTGTGAATTGTAATAATTCCTCTATCTGCTTGTAAGTGAACCTGTAAATACAGACATCACTATCAACTTAACCCTTTTAGGATAATTATGTGTTTTAGCACTTAATTTGGCTATCATTAGACGATTATAAACAGTTTTAAGAAGGACCTCTAGGAATCTACGGGGTCAAAACAAACTCAATTTTGCCTCTTACTCCCACAGATCCTTCCTAAGCTGAGTATAATAATCTAATGATAGCCAGAATAAACTCTTGAAATGCGTCATAATCTTTAAGGGGTTGATGCCATTAAATGATATATACTGTATATTCACATAGTAGCATTTCAGTAACTATAAGTTTTTTTCTTCATTCCTGATAGCATGCTGTATGAAAATACATATTATCTTATCATATGTCTATCATTGTTAGGTAATTAGCAAAGGTATTTATTAGTTCATCTTTGTATTTATTAGAAATTTGAGGAGGGATTATTTTATCTTATATATATTATTATTATTATTTTATTTTTTTAATTATAGCTTACTCTTGATGAGAAGCTATGATCTTGCAAGACTGGCCGTGACAGATGATTACAGAGTTTAGTTGTTGTTGTTGTTGTTCCCCAAGCTGCCTGGCCGAACAGCCCCAAGGCCCCGAGCAAGGTCAAGGCCATAACCGAGCGCCCCCACAGAACCCTCCCTGCCGACCACAATAAAGCCTGGGTGACCGAAGCCACTCCATGGCGGGGAGCTGAGGAGGGTGCAGAAACGCCCGGGAAACCAAAGCCCCTCCCAGGGCCCTGTGCCCCTCAGCAATTATGAAGAGAAAGTTGAGGTGCAAAGGAAAAATGTGACGCTTTGGCTTCCAATCTTGGTAGATTGGGATGACCTCCCAGGGAAGAGACGCCGTCACTTGAGATCTAGAAAATATATAAGTAAAAGGAACAGTCAGAGTAAGCTATGGGTATGGCAGAGATCGCTTAGTTCTCACTCTGATAGACCAGCCCATCACCACATGACTAGAACCCAATCCTCTCAGCATCAGGTAGGAAAGGCCCTAGAAAGCCGCCTTTGGCGGGGGGATAGCTCCCCTATTTCAACCCCTTTCGGGGTTGGGCACCCGCCTACAGAGTTTAGTTGCTGCCACTGCTACTTGTGCAGCTTTGTGCTACATATGGAATTAAAGGTTGTAGGCTACAGTAGATATAAATATTTAATATTTGAATTGGTGGGGGGATAGCTACCCTATTTCAACCCCTTTTGGGGTTGGGCACCCGCCTACAGAGTTTAGTTGCTGCCGCTGCTACTTGGGCAGCTTTGTGCTACATATGGAATTAACCCGGGAACTGCGGGAAGACTCTTAAGAGTTCCCCCGGCGGACTGCGGGAAGACTCTTAACCCTTCCTACCCGGCCTACCTTAGGTAAGGACAGCTCGGAATAAGGGCCGCTACCCGGTCTGCCTTACCTAAGGTGGCAGCTTAATAGCCTAATTCCCCGCCAATGGGGAGCCACCTTGTCGTGGTGGCGGGGCTTGAAACGGGGTCGTTGGTGTCACTCTCTTTAGGGCAGGGATTCAATCGGCGTCGTGGACAAAGTGCCCCCCCGTCGTCATTGGGGTAAGCGGAACCTCCCGGTGACGACGTTTTTCGTGTTCCCATTTTTGTTTTAATTTTGCGGAGGATTTCCTCCCTATTTTAACTAAATTGTGCTGGCTAGGCTCGAGAGCCTTCCCTCGCTGAGTATGGAGTACTGGCTCCTCTCCGTTTACAGGGGCCGTGGCGGTCTAGCTCACCGCCCGAGGGGGCTGGTCCCGGGAGCGGCGACGTGGTTGCCCGCGTTGATACCCCTGGGGTCGCCCATCAGTGGGGACCGGTCTCGGTTCCAGGGGTCCGTTTTCCCTTCCTGGTGGGTTTCCTGGCTTCTGTCCGGCTGCCCTCCATTACGCACAGATTGGGGATGATTGCAATTAACTTTGCCCTCGGTCCCAGTATAGCGGTTTTGCCTAAGCTTGGCCTTTCTGTGCGTTTTGGTGCTATCCCCCCTAGTCTAGGGGGGTAGGGTATGAGGATGAGCCCCCTGGAGACCTGCCCCTGTTTGTGCCACCGGTATAGAGGCTGGGGCTCCCTGACTCACGACGGAGGGTTCTCTGTTGGCCCTTCTGGTATGTTCTTTATTTATTGTTTTGTTTCTCTTTCTTTTTCTTTTTCTTTCTTTTTTTCCCCTCGGTTATGTTTTTCTTTCTTTTTTGATTTCCGATAAAATGAAAATAGAATAGTAAAAACAACTAGGGTCATCATGGATCAGCCATGCAAACCTCCTCCCCTGGATCCAGCTTTGGCGCCCCCGGTACTTGACCTTTGAATTCCCCTGGACTCTCCATCTGACCTTCCTCTGCCCTCTGAGTCTACCACCTTGGACACCTCCCCTCCGAGTTGTTCCGAGTCTGATGCTCTCTCACGCTCTGATACTAAATTACCTGCTTCTACGACTACGGATTCCCATCCTCCATCTGTGGACCCTACAATGGCCCCTGTTCATATCGACTCTCCACAGAGCCCAACTACACCTGCCGCTCATGATTTAAATGTCCCTCCCCTCTCCCAAGATAAGAGAGACCCTCCTTGTGTTGAGTCTCCTGTTCAAACCATAGACCTTGGCGTGCCGGGTTCTCTTGACACGCCCTGCTCCTCAGCACTACCCGTTAACCGACTTACAGTTTCCACTGACCACCTGCAGAGTGACACCAGTGTTGGTGACCCTTCACCTCCCATCGACACTGTTTCTCCACCATTTCAGCCGATTGTTAGTTCAGCCACTACTTCCACCTCACTCGTTGCAACTCTGGAGCCTCACATGCCTCATTCCGGCCCCCAACATCGGCGGAAACCTCGGCGTCAGTTTGTCCCCAATGCCACCCTCCGGCACTTCGATTCAATTTTTGGCGATGATGACTGGCCGGGTTTCCTCGTCATACGACCGGCTTCCTACATCTCGGGGGCTAAGTTAGAGAACCTCCTCCTCTCGGCGCATGCAACTTAGGACTTATCGTTCCGTGAGACTGGTAATAATGATTGGATTGTGGAAACCACTACTCGTGCCCAATCTGAGACATACCTATCTCTTACTACCTTGGACGATATCCCTGTTACTGTCACGAAACATAACGACCTCAATTACATCCTCGGTACTGTTGTTCTACCCTCAACTTATGACCATGACGGACTTCCTGATAAGTCGACCCTCCTGTCGTCGTTGCGCTTGCGTTATCCAAATGTGCACGACGTTGATTTGTATAGTATCCCAAACAAATCAACTCCTCATCCTCTCCGCATAGCTCGCATTAAGTTTAGTGGACGTTCCCTCCCACGAGACGTCAGGATCGAAGGACAAAGGCGTGAAGTACGACCTTATGTCCCCTAACCGTTACAATGTACAAACTGTTCCACCTTTGGTCACTCAGCTGGTAGGTGTAAGAAGGTTCGGGTGTGTGCCTTCTGTAGCTCCGTCAAACATGCTACCCGTTGGAATTGTGGCACTCCAAAGTGTGTTAACTGTGGCCTTGAACACCATGCTCGCTCAAAGCAATGTGTGTTCTACATGTACAATGCTGAGTTAAAGCTTCTCATTAGTCGGTCAGGCATGTCTGTCAGAGAAGCTAAGCAAGAACTGAGAGTAAGAGATGTTAAAGATCCCTCTAGAGATATGACTTACAGTGCTAGACTTCGTGCACCTACAACTGACGTTTCTCCCGGTAGTCGACGACGTGAGGACAGTGATGCTGTGTTGGATTCACCCCTTTCTAGTCCAGCCACTGTTCCCCTCTCCAACCGATTTCATGCACTGAATACCCCTCCCCCTGTTCATGAAGCCTCCACCCCAAAAGCATCCGCGTCCCCTTCACCAGTAACTGATATTCAATCCTTGCCTCTTGCCCCGGCTCCCTCTACCGATGTTGACGATGTCATGGATTCTACCCCTTCCACCAGTAAACGCCGATCTGATGCTCTACATTCTCCCTCCTCAGATCGTCAATCTCCCTCCGTAAAACGTAAGACCCTCACAGCCCGACCTATGCCTCCCAAACCTCAACGTGTCCCTCCTCGCTCTCGCATCTTCCGCTCTGATATGGGTTCTCCGTCCCAGCCTCCCTCACTCCACACCCCCTCTACGCCTGCGCCCCCCCCGCCTACTCGTCCTCGACCTCACGCACCTATCAATGTTACCGCCTAGGGCTCCCATGCACCCCACTGCGGCTGTCATGACTGCTTTGTGCGTGAGTATCGCCGGACGCCTACCCGCACTAAATCCACTGTTGCTGCGTTGACACGCTCCTTTCTCCGTGACCGACGTTTACCAACCCCTGATAACACCGCCTCTCATAACTCTTCGTGCTTATGCGCTTTTCACTTAAAGTCACGTTCAGATCTTTCACACTCCAAGATAGCTACTATCCTCCATGACCTGTCCTCTAATGTGTCCCCCCACCGTCCGCGTCGAAACTCTCTGCCTTCTCATGACCCTCCCCCCAGACCCATTCCTCTTCATCTCCAACAGCCGAACAGTGCTGTTAATTTACGTAACCTGACGTCTCTCACTTAACCTGTTCAATCCCTATATACTACAATGGAATTGTAATGGTCTCACATCTAGAGTCCATCTAGGTGAGATCCAGCGTTTACTCCGTGTCTATAATCCAATGTGTATTTGTTTACAACACATTGGAAATTATGATAAATCCATCACCAACTACCACCTTGCGTGCTGTTCTCTATCCCTTGATGGAGAATATGGCACAGCAATTTATGTCCATCATCGAGTAACTTTTGACTTGTTTCCCATTCGTACAAGTTTCCTACAGCACTATCCTTACTCTTCATATCCCCGATGGTGACTCTGTTACCATTTGCAATATCTATAACCAACCTGCTTACAATTATGACCTTTCCTTGCTTTCTCAGTTTTTCTCTACACTAACCTCTCCCATCTTACTGTTGGGTGACTTTAATGCCCATAGCCCTATATGGGACCCTACTTCCTCCAATCCTGATACAGCCGGTTCGCAGATTGAACATTTGCTTCTGAACCGTGACCTTTGCTGCCTTAATGAGGCCCCGACACACACTTACTTTTCTGCTTCCCATCATACTTATTCCTCTGTTGATGTCACCCTGTGCTCCACAGCAATTGTTGATAAGTTCGAGTGGCGGGTCTGTGTTGATACATTCTCAAGCGATCACTTTCCTGTCATCCTGTCTTACTTGCAATTCCGTCCATGTCCTTCGCTCCCTCGCTATAACTTCCACAAAGCTGACTGGGACGCATATGTCTTCCACACCAGACAAATCCCACCTTTTAATCCCTTAAGGGATCCTGATGAAACGCATTCATTCCTCGTTAATTTTTTTACTAATGCAGCTACTAAGTCTATACCCCAGACGACTTCTACCCCCCTACGTCGTCGAGTCCCCTGGTGGGACAGCACCTTATCCACTCTTGCTAAAAGTAAACATGAATTAGGCCGCCGCCTCGATAGTCTCAATAAACGTTACAATTCTTTATGTTCACGCTTACCTTTACGTGACTATCTTCTATGCCATTCCATCTCGTTATTGATGGATATATGTGCCATCAAACCTCACTACAATCGACTATCGGCTAAATTCCGTCGAGAAGTCATCCGTAGTAGATCCGAATCCTGGAAAACTTATGTCTCCACCATTTCCCCGTCTACCCCAATATCATGCGTTTGGAATAAATTCAGGAATATTAACAGCCTTCACATTGCCCCTCCGCGCCATGCTTTGGTACACGGTGGCCGTACTGTTCACGATCCCCTTGAGATATCGAACCTCTTGGGTCAACATCTTGCCCATGTCAGCAGTAATGAGAGGTTAGACGATAATTTCCGCCGCCATAAACTTGAAATGGAGTCGATCCCCCTCAACTTCTCTTCACCAGACACCTTTGATTATAATGCATGCTTTACTATGGATGAATTTGAACATGCACTCTCCAATTGTCCTAACTCCGCTCCTGTCCAAGATAACATAAGTTTTGCCTTACTCACTAACTTAGCCCCCCTTGCTAAATCCTACCTCTTGCAATTTTATAATCAGGTGTGGATCCGTCATCAATTTCCTACCTCATGGAAACATGCTATTGTCGTCCCAATTGCAAAACCTGGAAAAGACCCGAGCTTGCCCTCGAGTTATAGACCAATATCCCTCACCAGTTGTCTTTGTAAATTAATGGAGAAATTGGTCAATACTAGACTCACTTGGTTCCTCCGTCAAAACACTATTCTCACTCCGACCCAATTTGGCTCTCAGAAAGATCGATCTACTCTGGACTCGCTTACGTTATTAGAATCTCATATCAAGCGTGGCTTTGAAAGTAAGTCCATCACCGTCGCCGTTTTCTTTGACATCCAGAAGGCATATGATACCACGTGGCGGCGTCCCATCCTGCAACTACTTCATGATAGTGGTGCCCGTGGCCATCTACCTTTTTTGATTTCCAACTTTCTTTCTGATCGAACATTCCAGACTCGAGTGGAGGGAATTCTTTCTAATGTCTTTCCACTCGTCAATGGTGTTCCCCAGGGCAGCGTTCTCAGCAGCAAACTTTTTTCTGCGGCCATAAATAAAGTCATTCAACAATTGCTGCCGGAAGTCCATGGCAGCCTGTACGTTGATGATTTTACCATCTATTGCACTGCCCGTACCCTCAGACATGCTCAACGTATACTCAACATCTCCATCCAACGGGCGATCGCCTGGGCATCTTCAGTTGGCTTTCAGTTTTCGGCTGAGAAAACTAAGGCAATAGTCTTCTATCGAGACAAACGCTGGCTCCGTGGCCAGTCAATATCGCTTCGAATGGGACCCTCTCAGATTTCTTTCTATCCCAGTGTTAAATTCTTAGGCGTAATCTTTGACCAACATCTCAACTGGAGAGACCATGTTCAGTATACTAAAGGTAAAGGCCTTCGTGCTCTCAACCTCCTCAGAAAACTATCCCATACCACTTGGGGTGCCAGACGTACCACTATGTTGATGCTCTACAAGGCGGTGGTTCTTTCCATCCTCGACTACGGCTGCCCCATTTATGGGTCTGCCTCTGCTTCCGTTTTGAAGATGTTGGACCCTGTTCATACGCAGGGTATGCGTCTCTGTACTGGAGCTTTCCGTTCCTCCCCAAATACCTCCGTCTTAGCTGAGAGTGGCGAGCCCCCGCTCTCCCTCCATCGCGATTTAGTTACTATGCGCCGTGCATTAAATATTAAACATAGTGACTCTCCCACTAATTCCCTTTTCAGTGATATCTTCATTCCCGATCCGTGTCCATCTTCCCCCTCCTTTCCGATTCGTGCTACAATTCTCCTCAACTCTCTTGACTTTCACATTGCTGTTTCGCCGCCTGTTGTCTCCCCTTCCCCCCCATGGGTTATCTCTCTCCCCAATGTTTGCACTCACCTCTCCTTCCTCTCTAAGAGATATCCTTTTGTCCCTAGCCATCACTGCCAACACGCACTCGAACACATACGTCGTAAAGGCCCCCATTTTGCCATCTTCACTGACGGCTCTAAGACTGACTCTGGGGTGGGCCTCGCTGCTGTGTCCTCTACTAAGCTCCTTCAGTTTTCTCTCCCGCCCCAAGCCTCTATCTTTACTGCTGAACTTTTAGCTATCCAATCTGCTATTGACATTATACGTGACACCCCTCAACAGCCCTTTATAATTTACAGTGACTCTCGTAGTGCCCTCGAAGCGCTCCGTGCTTATTCGTCCTCCCACGTAATAGTTTTAGCCATAAAACACGCTCTCATACATTATCGCCTGTATCGCCGATTTTGACCATCCAAACGCTGTTTTCACTTGTTTTATTGTTGTAACAGGTTAATACCTTTATAATCAACCTATAATAGGCGCATATGGATAAGTATTAATGCTATTTATGGTAAAATAAATATTTTAGTGATGGAAACAGCTCAAATACATGCGCACAGGCAGAGGTGTCTCATACCCCCATGCGCACTTCAGAGGTTAAAGGTTGTAGGCTACAGTAGATATAAATATTTTATATTTGAATTATAACATTGTGCAGTAATGTTTTTGAGTGCTAATTGATTCCCTTTGGGAAGAATCGGCGGTTTCGAGAAATAAGTAACCTGAATATTATTATACATTTGTTCTAGCTCCCTAGACCTATATCAAACTTCCCTCCAAGACCCCCCTTCGAGATTTTTTTTTACATTTTTCGGTCGGAAAATGGCCTGAAGGCCGGTTCCTACTAAATGGCAGGCTCGTTATTGCTCGCCAGGAAAAAAATTGACACCTTTATGGCACAAACGGTCTAAATATTGAAAACTAAATTGGGCGAAAGATCTTAGAATTGCCAAACTGATTGGGCGAACATCTTAGAATCTCATAACTAATGGGGCTAAGCATGGGAGTGAAGGGGGTCCAGAAAAAACAAATAGCTCCCCAAAAAGGAGATAATTACAATGTAAAACTTGCAAAATAAACAAACCAAAGCTGGGACGATAAAAGATAAACGCAAAAGAACTAATACAAATATAAATACACATGATAATGACTGGAGGGTAGTGAGAGAAGCAGGTACTGTATCACACAGGGGTTTTACCTTCAACTTTCTGTGCTAGTGTTTGGTCTGACAGTTTATAAGTTAAGGGGGGAGGGAGAGGATTTATTTATTGGTGTATTTATTTAATATTTTTTTAGTTTTCCTCCCTAGACCTCGATCAAGCTTAAGAAAATATCTCCCAGATCCCCCTCCTAGATAAAATTGTAAATTTTTTGGTAGAAAAATTTCCCGGCCAAAAGGCTGAGTCCTCCTAGATTGCAGGCTGGCTATCGCTTGCCAGGATTTTTTTTTACACCTAAATGGCACCAAAGATATTAATATTGACAAAGAAATAGGACGAAATGTCTTAGAATCGCCAAACTAATGGCCCAAACGTCTAAAATATTAAAACTAATGGGGCTTATCATGAGGGAGAAGGGGAGGCAGAAAAACTATCCATATCCCCTTTAGTAGAAAGTTCTCACTTGGCAAAATATATCACTTTTGCCTTATCCGGTGAACAATCAAAATGCTTCCTTGTAAAACTTACTATAGTCCATGCATTATAGGTAGGCCAGAAAGTGTGACCCCTAACCTCTGTAACTTGAAAAGGCCTAAAGCAAATAGGCTGTAAATTTCCACACCTATTCACTGGCTAACCCTTCCCAAATGGTAGAAATATTAGCACGATTACTCTAGTCGTTTATGAGTTATAGATGTTAGTGGTCAAGTGTTTTGGCCTATCTATAATGAATGGACTATAGGTACATTCCAATGTTCATTATATTTAGGTAAAAACTCTTGACCACTAATCTCTATAACTCAAAAATTACTTCGAGTAATGGAGTTAATATTTCTACCATTTGGGAAGAGTCAGCCAGGGAATAGGTGTAGAATTTCCATCCTATTTGCTCTAGCTCTGTTTTTAGTTATAAGAGGTTAAAGGTCTTGATTATGGCATAATTATATTTAATAAGCTATAGTATTGATGCAACAGTGCAATGTAAATCAATCTTAGAAAATGTATACCTGCAGATATTTATTGTTACAGTACTACCAGTAGGCTATCTGTTTGTAGTTTGAGATTTTATTAATTTGTATCATTGTTATTTACAATGATAATTTGAAATTATGTAAAATATAGTTGTGTGCTTTTAAAGTACTGTGTAATACTAAGTAGTAAATAATTTATTATACATATTACTGTACTATACTGCTTCAATGATTAACCTAACAAGTGCGCATGGGGGTAATTGGAAACGTCCCCCTGTGCTGACGTATTTGAGGTGTTTCCGTCACTAAAATATTCATTGTACCATTAATAGCATTAATACTTATCCATATGCGCCTATTATGGGTTGATTATAAAGGTATTAACCTGAAACAACAATAAAACGAGTGAAAACAGCGTTTGGATGGTCAAAATCGGAGATATAGCCCGCGAGTTGTATAATGTATGGGTGAGGCAAGCTGCTTTCCCGCCAATTTCCCCCAAGGCCACTGAGACACAGTCGATCGATACTCTCTCTCTCTTGCATTCGCTTGCTATCAGTGATGACCACACCCTCCAACCGGATTTCTAATGTTAGCACGAAAATATACCTCAGAATAAGGGAATAACAGGGAAAATAGGTGATAACTGAAGGAGAGGAGGAAAGTGGGGAAGGAGGGGAGGTAGAGGACTGAGATTTTACATGGCCCAGGGGCCATTTTTTTTTTTTTTTTTTTTTTTTTTTTTTCGATGTCAAAAGTTGATTTTTGTTTTCACTCACTCTTAAGAGTCTCCCCGCAGTCCGCCGGGGGAACTCTTAAGAGTCTCCCCGCAGTTCCCGGGTTAAGGGGTGGTTTTTAGTTTCCTCCCTAGACCTCCATCAAGGTATAACAAAAAATACTCCCAATAACCCCCTTCGAAATTAATATGTAAATTTTTCTGTAGAAATATGTCCTGGCTAAAGGCTGATTCCACCTAAATTACAGGCTCGCCGTAGCTTGCCAGGAAAAAAATCGACGCCTAAATGGCAGAAAAAGTGTTAAAAATTACAGAAATGGGGCGAAGGGTCTTAAAATTTCCAAGCTAATGGGGCAAATGTCTCAAAATATCAAAACTAATTGGGCTAAACATGAGGGAGAAGTTAACATCTCCCCTGAAATTATTGTTCAATGTATTATAAGTTAAACACATCATTTTCCGTCACATCCAGAATTAGTGGTGTACTGTACCTCCTTGACTTTGACCTAAGTTTATTAATTATTTTAAGAATAAACTTTATTATGGGAGTGTGCTGAATGACCTTAGCAGTGACTCGTAAGAACATAGAACATAAGAAAATGGGAGTCTGCAGAAAGCCGATTGGCCTAAGCAAGGCAGATCCCTGTCCCACACAACCCCAATTCAATTTCAAAGCCCAATTATAGGCTCAACACTCTAATACCCTGAGGATCATCTTACCAAAACGGTTAGAGATTAACGCAGAATTATGGGGGTCTGCAGAGGGCTGATTGGCCCAACCCGGCTGATCCCCCTTCACACCCAACCCTTCTCGTCCATATGCTTATCCAATTTTATCTTAAAGCTCCCTACCGTTTTAGATCCCACTATAGCACTTGGTAGTCCATTCCACCCATCTACAACTCTGTTACCAAACCAATATTTGCCTATATCTTTTCTGAAACAAAATTGATCTAATTTGAAACCATTGGTACGAGTTCTTTCGCTATCACTGAGCTTTAGTACATTTGTCATGTCCCCTTTGTTAATCCCACTAACCCACTTGAACACCTCTATCATATCCCCTCTAACTCTGCGTCTCTCTAACGAATGTAAACCTAATTTCTTCAACCTTTCTTCATACGAAAGATTTCTAATATTATGGATAATTTTTGTCATTCTACGCTGTACTCTCTCCAATGAATCTATGTCCATTCTGTAATAAGGACACCAAAATTGGACAGCATAATCCATATGGGGTCTCACTAATGACAAGTAAAGTTTTAAGATAACATCAGCAGTTCTGTTACTCACACTCCTAGAGATGAACCCGAGAATCCTGTTTGCCTTATTACGAACGCTTATACACTGTTTTCTAGGCTTCAAATAATTGCTAACAAACACACCTAGATCTTTCTCGCAGTCTGAATTTTCTAATTCTAAATTAGCTAGTTATTATTTAACATTTAAGAACATAAGAACATAAGAAAATGGGAGTCTGCAGAAAGCCGATTGGCCTAAGCAAGGCAGATCCCTGTCCCACACAACCCCAATTACAAAGCCCAATTATAGGCTCAACACTCTAATACCCTGAGGATCATCTTACCAAAACGGTTAGAGATTAATGCAGGATTACGAGGGTCTGCAGAGCGCTGATTGGCCCAACCCGGCTGATCCCCCCTTCACACCCAACCCTTCTCGTCCATATGCTTATCCAATTTTATCTTAAAGCTCCCTACCGTTTTTATTCCCACTATAGCACTTGGTAGTCCATTCCACCCATCTACAACTCTGTTACCAAACCAATATTTGCCTATATCTTTTCTGAAACAAAATTTATCTAATTTGAAACCATTGGTACGAGTTCTTTCGCTATCACTGAGCTTTAGTACATTTGTCATGTCCCCTTTGTTAATCCCACTTGAACACCTCTATCATATCCCCTCTAACTCTGCGTCTCTCTAACGAATGTAAGCCTAATTTCTTCAACCTTTCTTTATACGGAAGATTTCTAATATTATGGATCATTTTTGTCATTCTACGTTGTACTCTCTCCAATGAATCTATGTCCATTCTGTAATAAGGACACCAAAATTGAACAGCATAATCCATATGGGGTCTCACTAATGACAAGTAAAGTTTTAAGATAACATCAGCAGTTCTGTTACTCACACTCCTAGAGATGAACCCAAGAATCCTGTTTGCCTTGTTTTGAACGCTTATACACTGTTTTCTAGGCTTCAAATCATTACTAACAAACACACCTAGATTGGTTTGCATCTTCCCTATCTTTAATACCTTGCATTTGTCAATGTTAAACTTCATCTGCCAATTTACTGAACATTCATGTAAGGTATCTAGATCCCTTTGGAGGCACTCTATATCGCTATCTGAATCAATTGATCTCCCTATTTTAGTATCGTCTGCGAATTTACTTATCCTACTAGTTATACCTAAATCTAGGTCATTTATGTATATAAGAAACAACAGGGGACCTAATACCGATCCCTGGGGGACAATAATAATAATAATAATAATAATAATATTTATTCAGTCAGCAATTTACAGAGTTGGTACCACATAGTTTGTTACAAATATGACATGTACCAGCCTTGCATAATTCCAACTAAGGATAGCCCAATAAGGCCGTTAGGCGTATTTCCATTGGGGTCCTTGTGGGATTAGGTTAGCTGGGGAAAAGGGGAGGATAAAGAAATAGATACTTTAGAGAAAGTATTTCTAGGGGGTTATTTTAAGATACCTTACATCCTATAGTAAATATCAGTAATCCGTAATCAGTAATCATTTCAGTTTGGTTTGTCTATCTCTTATGTCGTATTTAGTAGTAGACATAAGCTTGGTGCTCCCTTCTCGCAGCTGTCCGGTTCAGGTCCGGTTCCAGTCTTTGATGGCAGTGAAGAAGAATGTTTGCTTACCCTGTCCTTGGATTCTCGGGACCTTAAAATTAAACATCATGTTTCTTGTATTATGTCCACTCCTCTCATTTGCTTTAACAAAATCATTCTTTAGACACCACTTTTGACTGCTCCCCACTTTGACTTGGTACCATTTATGGCATGTATGGCCCTGTCACTCTTTCAACTATGGGGGAGGCACTCGCTATAGGCAGTTATGCCTTTTGCCTCCCTCAATCACATAGAACAAAATAAAAAATAAAAAATAAAAATGCTGACTCTCTGTTTCCTACCAATTAGCCATGACCTAATCCATCCCAACAACGATCCTCCTATTCCATATGCCTCAACCTTTCTCATCAATCTCTCATGAGGGACTCTGGCGAAAGTTTTACTGAAATCTAAATAAATAATATCATATGACTTGTCACTATCTACTGCTTCATAAACCTTCATAGGAAGGTTTTCGGAGCAATGGGAAGTATGTGGAAGACGAGAAATCTCGGAGTGAAAGTAAAAAGTGCACTGTATCAAGGAATTGTTGTGCCAACAGTGATGTATGGGGCTGAGACATGGGCTCTGAAGAAAAAGGAGAAAAGAGGGCTGGATGTGATGGAGATGAGCTGCTTGAGGAGTATGTGTGGAGTTACTCGTAGAGACAGATTGAGGAATGAAGAGATATGTAGGAGAGTGGGGCAGCAGGAACATTTGTCAGCCAGAGTGGACAGAAGGGTGCTGAGCTGGTATGGTCATGTTGAACGAATGGGAGATGAAAGGCTTACAAAGAGAATATGTGAGTCAGGTACAAGGGGAGATAGAAGGGCAGGAAGACCCCCATTGAGATGGAGAGACTGTGTAAGAAAGGCTTTGGATGATAGAGGCATGACTATAGATCAGGCAGGGGAAGTGGTGGTGGACAGGAGTGAATGGAGAATGCTTGTGAATAGTTGAGTGAACACGTGGTCATTTGGAGTAAGGGGTCGGGCGCAAGTTGGACTAGATAATAGTCCATCAGGCGCCTGGCCCGGGGAGACGATTAATATGAAGGGTGCGCCTGGAAGTGTGGTGGGAGGGCTTGTGGCTTTGGCTCCGCTGCATGTCTGCCTGCCGAGATCGGAACCTCTCCGGGTGGTCGGGGGCCGGGGGAGTGCTGGAACGACCTTGGTGACCCTGGTCTCTGGGTATTCTGGGTGACCTGGATGTGTGTGAGTTTGTGCTTTTTATCTGTGTTTATTTGTTGTTTTATGTTGTTTTTGTGTTTTCCCTGTTCTTGCTCTGTCTTGAGTCGGCTACCCCCAAAATGGGGATTGGGCCTGAGCATATAGATAGATAGATAGACTGCTTCATATACCTATGTGAAAAAGCTAAGCAAATTAGTAAGGCAAGAACGGCCCTGAGTGAATCCATGCTGAGAAGAATTTATTAAGTAAAATTTTTCTAAGTGGCTTCTAATTTTCCTAGCAATAATAGACTCTAGCAACTTTCCTATGATTGATGGGAGACTAATGGGACGGTAATTGGATGCTATTGATTTATCACCTTTTTTGAAGATCGGAACTACATTTGCAAGCTTCCAAGCTTCTGGAACTAAACATGTTTCTAATGACTTGTTAAATAAAAATGCTAATGGGCTACTTAACTCATCTCTGCATTCTTTTAATACTCTAGCATATACCTCGTCAGGACCAGGCGATTTTTGAGGTTTCAGACTGTCAATTTCCTTAAGCACATTATTTCTACTTATACTAACTGTACTTAACATATTTTCTATACTATCACTATATACCATATTGACTTCTGGAAGCTGTGCCAAATTTTCATTAGTGAAAACGGAAAGAAACTGACTATTTAATGTACTGCACATTTCTAAATAATGTTCTGTTATTTCTCCTATTGAAGTTTTTAGGGGGCCTATTACATCTCTAACTTTAGATTTATATAGTTGGTAAAAAGCTTTAGGATTATTTTTTGAGTCACTGGCTATCCTTATATCATAATTTCTTTTTGCTTTCCTGATTCCCTTTTTGACCTGTCTGATAGTAGGCCTATATATATATGTGTAGATGATTTTCGCCTTTCTTTATTTTTCTATATATTCCTTTCTTTTTTCCTATAAGATCTATTAGCTTATTAGTCATCCATTTTGGTTGGTTCTGCGGCGATCTAAATCTTCTTTTAGGGATATATTTATTTTGAGTATTGTGGAGTGAAGCAATAAACTGGTTATATGTAGGTGGCAAGTTTAACTCTGGCATATCCTGACTTAATTGCTTAACAATAGGGTCCACCCTTAAGTCTCTTCTTAGCCCTCCATAATCGACTTTTCTGAAATCTGGGATAAGTGTCGTATTCTCTTTAGCATTCCCTGTCCATTGTATATTAAAATAAATAGATTTATGATCGCTATTTCCTAGGTGGTCACCAATCTCTACATTTATCATATGTTCATTGTTATTACTGAAAACTAAATCAAGAATATTAATACCTCTAGTCAGCGTATCTATGAATTGAAATAAAAAACTATCTTGTACTACCTCAATAAACTCTACTGAATCGGAGTCGCTTATTTGGTGCTGCCAATCAATGTTCGGAAAATTAAAATCCCCCATAATGCACACATTGCTAAACCTTGATGCTATTTTAATTTCTTCCCATAACGATGTTCCGCCATTTCTACTCATATTAGGCGGTCTATATAAAACTCCAATAACTATGGTCTCACTACCTTCGTTAACTTCTACCCAAACACTTTCTTTATCATTATTTAGTCTAATACCTGATTTAATACAGCTTTTTAATGTACTCCTGACAAACACTGCTATACCCCCGCCCCTCCTACTTGTTCGGTCATATTTAAACAAACTATATCCTGGAATATCAAATTCTGCTAAAAAATGCCTAGATTCTGTATTAATCCACGTTTCAGTTAGCGCTATTATGTCTATTTTCTGTGCTAACGAGTGCTCTAAGTTCGTTCATTTTGTTACATAAACTCCTACAATTTGTATAATATACCCTCAACCTATTACTTTTATTTGCAACTAATTTTCTATTGTGTTTAGCTAACTTATTATTTCCTGTTGAACTACCTCTAGACGGAAATTCTACTCTATCAGTATTCTCATCTTTACTATCAGTTACATGTGTAGTGTTATCGATACTACTATTACACATCACTATATCCGCACTATCTTGACTGATTATTTCTATTTTACTAACTGGTTTGTCACATGAAGTACCTGCTCCATATGGAGACAGTATTTTACTTACACACCCAGTTTTTTTTTTTAACGAAACCCCGCAACAATCTTGCCCAGTGAGCTGGCCAAGGTCGAAACTCCTAGTCGAGAAAGATGTACTCCATCCTGGGCATACAGTTCATCCTTACCATAGAAGTGGGTCCAGTTATCTAGGAATGGTATTGACTTTGCCTTGCAATACTTCTCCAGCCAGCTATTAACACCAATAGCCCTGGAGGACCATTCCTTCCGTACCCCTCTTCTTGGCAGGATACTGTGTACCACAGGAAATCCACCCTTCTCCTTGATCCTCTCCAGCATTTCCTGGTACTTGGTCAGCAACTTCTCAGTCCTGCATCTCCATATGTCATTGGACCCCGCGTTGATGAAGATGATGGGGTCCTCCCCACCCACTTCTAGGACACCATCCATCTTCTCTGCCACCCTCCCGACTCCGGCTCCAGGTAGGCAGACAACTTTACTAACATGAGTGTTAGTAGCCCCGTCAAGGTACCTAACCATTGAATCACCGACAATGAACTTAGCTTTTTTCCGTTGTCGGCGTGTAGCAGGAGTTGTAGCAGCAACAGCAGCAGACTTCCCCCCCCCCCCCCCCCTCTCTCACTGCCTCGATGATCGCCACTTCCTCGCCATCACTCTCATCAGCCAAGGTGCTGAAGTTGTTTGGGTGTTGAGTGGCTGCCTTTTCAGCTTGCAGGCCGTTGCACTTGTTGACACCACTTTCCAAGGGGCTTCACGATCCCTGGGAACACTTCCGGTAGCCTCACACTTCTTCTCCGCCATAGCTAGTCTCAAGGCCAAATTTTCATCTTTGAGACACTGAATCTCCTGCTCCACACTCCAGTCTTTCTTGCAAAGCAAGACAAAGCTGGAGAGTATGGGAGGAGATAGCAGACTCATCGAAAAAACAACATAAAAAAACAACCTCACACACACAACTAGGACTGACCTCCATGTAGAAAATCACTAAGCTCTGTGGATCGACCTACACCTGCCGAGGACAAAACCCATCACAATTGGGGTATGCTATAGGCCACCAGCCGACACACAATTCTTGACCAAATTTGAACGAACTTTGTCATCGCTAGACCCTCGGATGAATCCATCATACTAGGAGATTTTAACCTGTGTTACAAACAACGAAATGATAGGCTTGTACGAGAATATAGGCATATACTGACAATGCACAATCACAAACAACTCATCACAACCCCCACACGTATCTCTGAGAACACTGCCACAATATTAGACCACATAAACTGTAACAGAGAGGACAACATATCCCAATCAGGGGTTATACAGACTGGGATAAGTGATCACTTCGTCACATATTGCACACGGAAAACCACACAAATTACCCTAGAGAATCACAAGATTATCAAAACAAGGTCACTCAGAAACTACAATAAGGAAACATTTCTGGACATTTTATGGAATACAGACTGGTCTCCAGTGTTTGGAAGTACAAACGTTAATGACGCATGGGTTGGCTTCAGAACCATCATCACAAACATCCTAGACGAAATAGCTCCTCTGAAAGACATACGAATTAAAGCAAGGTCAGACCCATGGATCAACAATGACATACTACACCATCTGGAACACAGAGACAATCTGTTAAAAAGGCTAGCGAAACATAGACAGGATCAAGGTCTGAAACATGAGTTCAACAGGGCCAGGAATAAACTAAGTAGGAAAATGAAATCAGCGAAAAATAATTATTTTCACAATAAGGCAGAGGAATATCAGAATAACCCAAAGAAACTATGGAGGCACCTAAAAACAACAGGCTACAGCAACAAGACAAGGGATTCGTCTAACACTAATATTGCTCTCACCATTAATGATCAGGTTTGCCACGATAAACGACAAATTTCAACCTACTTCAACTCCTTCACTTCCATAGCAAACACTTGCACAGAACCTACCTCAACCTCTCAATAAATACACGACAACAACGGCCACCTTTCGTAATTTCTACAGAGATAAAGACATACACCCGAACACATTTAGATTGCAAAATGTTACACCAAAATACACTTGACGAGCTGTCTAACCTAAATGTACATAAGAGCACAGGACCAGACAAAATTCCTGCCAAATTTCTACGAGATGGAGCCATTGGTATAGCAGGCCCCCTAACCCACATCATCAACTTGTCAATTAACACCAACACAGTACCTGCTGAACTGAAGGAAGCTATTGTAACCCCTCTATTCAAGAAAGGAAATAAACTAGAAGTTGGTAACTACAGACCAGTTAGCATATTATGTATTGTATCTAAAATCCTTGAAAGAGCGGTATACACCCAAATTGACCACTACCTCAAACAAAATGATCTATTCTATAAGTTTCAATCAGGTTTCAGATGCATGTACTCGACAGACTCCTGTCTCATCCACTTAACGGATCACATTCGTAAAGAAATGTCTAAAGGTAACTACACCGGTATGGTTCTTCTTGATCTACAAAAAGCGTTTGACACAGTAGACCATGATATCCTATGTAATAAACTACAAGCAATGGGCATAGGGTCTGTGAACTGGTTTAAATCTTATCTTAGTGGTAGAACCCAAAGAGTCAAAATTGATGATAATATATCTGATCCTATGCCAATTAACTGTGGGGTCCCGCAGGGAAGCATCCTTGGTCCCTTACTCTTTCTCTGTTATGTGAACGACATGGAACTGAGCGTCTCATGTAAATTATTACTGTATGCAGACGACAGCGTGCTTCTGGTTTCAGGAAAAGACCCAATAAGTATTGCCGCTTCACTTTCCAAAGAACTAGCATCATGTAGTGAATGGCTAGTGGACAATAGACTATCTCTTCACCTGGGCAAGACGGAAGCCATCTTATGTGGAACAAAACGCAAACTGAAAGACATTGTGGGCTTCTCGGTCAACTGTAATGATATTCCTATAACAACAGTGTCACAAGTTAAATATCTCGGACTGAAACTGGACGCGAGTTTGTCAGGTGAAACAATTTTGGAATCTATCCTGAGTAAGTGTAGAGCACGTATAAAATACCTGTATAGACAGGTGGGATGCTTGCCCGCGGCGACCAAAAGCCCGCGGCGACCAAAAAGACCCTCTGCCAAGCGCTTGTTCAATGTCATTTTGACTATTCTGTGTCATCCTGGTACTCTGCATCATCTAAATCAGCACAGCACAAACTTCAGGTCACTCAAAATAAAATGGTTAGGTTCATGCTGAACCTAGGACCCAGATCACATGTTGGCCAGGAACAACTTCAGTCACTAGGTATGCTCAATGTCTCTGACAGGGCCAAACAAATCAGGCTAACTAATGCCTTCAAAATTTTCTATGACAGAGCTCCAGAGTATCTAAAGAATGATTTTGTTAAAGCAAATGAGAGGAGTGGACATAATACAAGAAACAGGATGTTTAATTTTAAGGTCCCGAGAATCCAAGGACAGGGTAAGCAAACATTCTTCTTCACTGCCATCAAAGACTGCAACGACCTACCCCAGTCAGTCCGTGAAAAGAGAACACTGTATTCCTTCAGACGTAGCCTGAAGGAACACCTGAACCGGACAGCTGCGAGAAGGGAGCACCAAGCTTATGTCTACTACTAAATACGACATAAGAGATAGACAAACCAAACTGAAATGATTACTGATTACGGATTACTGATATTTACTATAGGATGTAAGGTATCTTAAAATAACCCCCTAGAAATACTTTCTCTAAAGTATCTATTTCTTTATCCTCCCCATTTCCCCAGCTAACCTAATCCCACAAGGACCCCAATGGAAATACGCCTAACGGCCTTATTGGGCTATCCTTAGTTGGAATTATGCAAGGCTGGTACATGTCATATTTATAACATACTATGTGGTACCAACTCTGTAAATTGCTAACTGAATAAATATTATAACAACAGGCATCACTAAGAAAGTTCACTAGGACCTCACTTAAGGGTAAACAGGTTCACTAGCGGTCACTGGGGACGTCCGCACTGGTCAAGGGTCAGAGCCTCGGAGGGCAACTGACTCGATCTATCATCTAGCTATCTATTTACTCTGGCCCATTCCACATTTATTTTTATTTATTTTTATTTTTTTTATCTGGGGGTGGCAGACTCGAGACACACTTGCTCATTCAAATTTGCTTCATCTCATGAGTACTGTATAAGCCTTTAATTAACCCGTGGAGCCCCGGCTAGTTTTGTAATGTTTGTTCACCAGAACCCGGCCGGTTTTCAAAAAATTGTTTTATTCCAGAAACAATAGCGAATGGGTTAGGAATGAAGGAAAAACCACGAAAAACCGCTCAAAAAGCTTAAAGAATGGTCCTACAGAGCCCCCGAAAACGTATTTTACAAGAGTAAAAAATTGAAGGCAATTATCCCCCAAAAACAGGTTATTGCGCGTTCACGCGCACGCACGTGGACTTTGAGAGTTTTCAACCATCGGCACGGTTGCGTGGGATACGTACACAGTTCCCATACAAATCTGAGCCCTCTTGAGTGGCTACACCTGAGGTTACGGTCGGCGCAATTAAGGTGACGCGCCAGACGCGTCTCTGAGGCTGTGCGTTACATACATCGCCGACGCGTCAGACGCGTCGCAGGGGCTGTACGGGTTAACGGACATTAATATTTTATAAATAAACTATGCTTTTTCCTGAAGTAATTTAGGAAAGAATAATAAGGTCGTAGTTGAAGTGTGACTAGCCTACATGTGAATCTGATTTTATCTACACTGGAGATTTAAATTTGTATTATTTTAAAGTAGGATATCAACATAATTTAAATATGAAAGTATATTTTTATTGAACAAGTAGGTCTAGTGTTTTAAATATCTAGGAGGAACGATCGATAAGCAGGAGTGGAGGTATGGAAATAGAGGTAAAACAGAGTGTGTGTGAAGGAAGGAAGTTTTTCGAAGCAATGGGAAGTACAGTATGTGGAAGATGAGAAATCTAGGAATGAAAGTAAAAAGTGCAGTGTATCAAGGAATTGTTCTGCCTACAGTGATGTATGGGGCTGAGACATGGGCTCTGAAGGCAAAGGATAGAAGAAAGCTGGATGTGATAGAGATGAGCTGCTTGGGGAGTATGTGTGGAGTTACTTGTAGAGACAGATTGAGGAATGAAGAGATACGTAGGAGAGTGGGGCAGCAGGAACATTTGTCTGCCAGAGTGAACAGAAGGGTGCTGAGCTGGTATGGTCATGTTGAACGAATGGAAGATGAAAGGCTTACAAAGAGAATATGTGAGTCAGATAGAAGGGCAGGAAGACCTCCATTAAAATGGAGAGACTGTGTAAGACAAGCTTTGGATGATAGAGGAATGACTATAGATCAGGCAAAGGAAGTGGTAATAAACAGGAATGAATGGAGAATGATTGTGAATAGATGAGTGAACACGTGGTCATTTGGGGTCTGGCGCAAGTTGGACTAGATAATAGTCCATCAGACGCCTGGCCTGGGGAGACGGTTTATATGAAGGGTGCGCCTGGGCATGTGGTGGGTGGGCTTGTGCTTTCGCTCTGCTGCATGTCTGCCTGCCGAGATCGGAACCTCTCCGGGTGGTCGGTGGCCGGGGTAGTGCTGAAGGGACCTTGGTGACCCTGGTCTGTGGGTCTTCTGGATGACCTAGATGTGTGTGAATTTGTATTTTGTTTTTGCGTGTTCATTGTTTTATGTTGTATTGTCCCTATTCTGGTGACCGGTCAACTCAACCAGTAGACCATTTTAACCAGTAGCTCTCAACCAGTACCAAATCAACCAATTTAGTAGTAGCCTCTACGTCTCTAACGTAGAGCTATATACATCTCGTATAATTCCGTTCCGTTGTGGAGTGGGTAATTATCGTAATCCATAGCGTGATTAATCGATAACATCTAGAGTAGCACCTACTCTCTCTCTACTAGGTACGTTGTACACACTTTTGAGGCTACTATTAAAAGGAAAAACTGAAAATATTGATGAGAAAGAAAAGAGAAAATTGTAGAACATTGTCCATCCTATGTGGCTCCTTAAGCCGTTGTCACGGGTCCAGCGCACAATCCGACCGGGTTCATTAGATGATTTAGATCATCTGTTTCACGCTACTCTCCTTGAAAACACGTGATTTTCGGGCCTCTGTTATTTGTGTCTTCCACGCCTGTCCCCTTCCCTTTGGGTGAGTTGTGGGCCTTATTTAAGGTACCTGTGGTTTTAGACAGATGATTTGTGATGTAGGCATGCCGGTAAATGGGCTCTAATGTGTTTTATTGGAGTGTGGCGTTGAAACTGGAGGTTAGGTACTCTTCTTTTTGCCTTCTGCGCATGCGCAGCCGCTTGGGCGACTCTTGTTCACTATGGCCTTCGCCATTTTTTGTTGTTTTTTCACTTGGGGTGGTTTTAGTTTTGATCTTCTAAGGTTCTTTTCAGTTTGTTTTGGTCACTGCCTTAGTTTTGCTAATATTGTTCGCGAACTTAGGCCTAGGCTTACTTGTGCCCTTCTACTTGGTTGGAAGGGGCTGACCCCTTTTTTGGTGTCGATCCCTTTGTGGGCTTTTTACTTGTTGCTGCCTCTCCTCAAGGGTGCAGGACCTAGTGCACCAGGTAATTCCATATATTACTGCCTCAAGTACCGAATCGGCTTCATTCCGTTTTTAGCCTAGTGGGGGGCGTTTTTTGGTTTTCGGTCATTTTTGTTAACTTCCCCTGTATTTACCTAATTGTAGTTTGCAGGATAATTATCCCGAATAGACTCGCAGCGTTATTATACATAATTTATTAGGGAAAGTGAAGCTCTATGGAATCCTTATAATATACTCACATAGATTCCGTTGTGGTAGAATAGTTTTGATAAGTTTTGTAACTCTCGATTATGTCGATAAAAATAGTCCCGCGCGTAAACAAACTCTTCTTCTTCACTCCCGCAATCTTGAGAGCTCCGCTACGGACGTGTTCGCAATGGAGTACACTCGCTACGGTAAAGTGTTATGTTCTACAAAGATGTTATATACACATTTGCAACATTACATTGTGCTTGTATTTATGTTTCATAGTTTTCCCGGTATTTGTTCAATCCTTTCTGGCATTTTTCTTTCCCATTTCCCTTGTAGTTTTAGTATTATTACATATATTTGCTCTTGCGCACGAATTGGCGCATATTGTTGCCATTCCTTCTCTCAGCTGACAGAAACGTCAAACAGCCCGGCAGATTTGTAACTGTCATGGCCGCTTGTGCAGGTTGTAGTCTCTCCCAGGGTGTCAATCCACAAAATATGAATTGTGTTATCATTATGGTTTATTATTTTGTTATCATTATAGCGCGGCGAAGGCGCGAGCTCTAGGGGGGTCCGGGGGCATGCCCCCCAGATTTTTTTTTTTGAGAATTTAGGTGTCTAAAACAGTATTTCCTGCAATAAAAAAACAATCCAGATGGAAAATATGGAGACCAAAATTGTGTCAATTTAGCCTAGCCTACCTTTTTTTTTGGGGGGGGGGGAGTTTCTGTTATCATTATACAAAAAGTTCATTGCGTTATCACTCAAAAAAACAGCGTCGTTTGACACCCTGGTCTCTCCTGTCAGAAATTGGCTACATGGGATTTTCTTGTTCAGCAGAAGTTAGTCTTGGCAACTGGTAAGTGTAGTACATGTGGCAGTGAATTGCAAGTGAGTGAAAATAGACAACAAAAGAAGTTTAGATGTGACAAATGGAATAAAGAATAGGGCCTACGTTCACCATGCACTCAGGAAATCACGATGTAGGTATAATGTTAGTGCTGTGAAAGACACATTCTTTGAAAATGCCCACATCCCCATTCCCAAAGTCCTCAATATTGTGTATTGGTTCTGCATAAACAAATTATCTTATCAAGATGTAGTCCTTCAGTGCGATGTTGGCCTCAGTACGTTAGTTGACTGGTATTAATACACCAAAAATCTGTCTAAAGATGTCAAATAGCGGGGGTGTGGGGGTGGCAGCCCCCACTCATAATACTAGGTTAGGTTAGGTAAGGTTAGGTTAGGCTAATGTCCTTTCAAAGGGGTATAGGCACCCATAATACCAAAAAGATGTCAAATAGCGGGGGTGTGGGGGCGGCAGACCCCACCCATAATACTAGGTTAGGTTAGGTAAGGTTGTTAGGTTAGGCTAATGTCCTTTCAAAGGGGTATAGGCACCCATAATACTAGGTTAGGTTAGGTAAGGTTGTTAGGTTAGGCTAATGTCCTTTCAAAGGGCTATAGCCTAGGCACCCATAATACTAGGTTAGGTTAGGTAAGGTTGTTAGGTTAGGCTAATGTCCTTTCAAAGGGGTATACGATAGTAAACACTAGGATAGCCTATACCTGGTCAGAGGGAAGAGTCCTGGTGTAATCTCCTTGAATGTTACCATAAAAAGTGACCCTTTGTGTCTCTGATATTAATGCAAAATCCGAGCCAACTTTGGACAAAACTTTGCTTGCATATTTTCAAAGTTACCTTTTGTGTCTATGAAATTATGGAAACTCCGAGCCAACTTTGGACACAACTTGGCTCGGATTTTTAGAAAATGCTCTTTTGAGTCTCTGAAATTATTGAAAATCCGAGCCAACTTTCGACAAAACTTGGCTCGGATTTTTAGAAAATGCTCTTTTCAGTGTCTGAAATTATGCACAATCCGAGCCAACTTTCGACAAAACTTGGCTCGGATTTTTAGAAAATGCTCTTTTGAGTCTCTGAAATTATTGAAAATCCGAGCCAAGTTTCGACAAAACTTGGCTCGGATTTCGGAAAAGTGGCATTTTTGGCATTTCACACATTCCTATTCTTCATTATTTTACTATATTACTTTAACCCCACATTTTCCTTGATCTTCATAGCCCTCCCCACTAACGGGGGGAGTTATCTTAAGATTGTTGGATAATGGAGGTTATATAGGGTTTCTCCCACAGTGGAATTATAACTAATAGAATCAAAACTACCATTACCAAAAAAACTCTCAAATAAGGCTGCGAGTCTTTTCAAGAAAATTACCAAAGGGATGTTATGTATGTTTACTGGTGTTTAATCAGGATACTAGGGGAGCTGGCTGCCTGTACTTCAGTCTCAAAGAGATGCACTTCAGGTCCACTAATATAGGCATTGAAAACAGGTTTTTAAATTATTCTTAGCAGTCCCTGTTTTAGTTTTGTAACTTTTGTCCAATAAAGATTTCATGTATATTTGTTGTTGCATTCCAAGAACTATAACATACTTAATTTATATCCTTTCATATGATACATGAGTTACTATAGAGTACTGGTTAAAATACATACCGGTACCAAGTTTCAAGAATAAACTTTGATTAGAACATTTGTTTGTCTATTATTTTCCCTGGGCCGAGTAAAAAATACCTGGGTAGGCTATTCCCATCTCGGGTTAAGTACAATCAGTAGGAACGTAGAAACTTACTTTAATTTTCACAACTTTAAAAGACTCAAGATTCTGCGAGGCTAATTCCGAAAATATTCAATCAAGTCTCCGTTACCCCCATGAAGTCAGGTTATAGTAATGACAAGACATACCAATAATATATGTTAGTTAGCGGGTGTGTGGACTGTGGGGATAGTGGCAGCCCCCACTTTGGACACTAAGACTAAGTAAAGTTAGGTTAGGGTAAGGTAATGCAAATTATCAACTCATAACATGATAAACAATTGAACAATAAACTACTGTACTATATTCCTTGAAGAAATAAAAACAAACAATTGTACATAAGGCTGCGGAAAGATTCTTTAGTGATACCCAAGTCATGGCCGGGATTCCGGGAAATCTATAAATGCACTGTAGGCGGTAGGCCTAGCTGCTGGCTGTACACTTATTAAATTGTACCGGTAATCTGGCTAAAAAGTTACCAGTATACAAAATGAGAACATAGAGGCAGGGTGCAGATCCCACTTTGGACACTAAGTTTGGACTTTGGTTAGGGTAAGTTATTGCAAATCTTCCACTCATAATATAAACTAAAATAAAATAAGATACCAGTAGATAAGATACTTCTGTAGCCTATTCTGCCTATAGCCTATACCTTGAAAACAAAAACAAACGGTAAGACTGCGAAAGTATTCTTCAGTGACAGGTCTACCCCTATAATCCCACGGCATGACGGCAAACTGTTATTGTCATAGGCTATAGCCTAGCCAGGGTGTCGAATGACGCTGTTTTTTTGAGTGATACAACTTTCTGTATAATGATAAAAAAAAATTAATCCTAGCCTACGTATTTTTATATTATTATTTTAAAAGTTAGACATCTAAAATAGGCCTAGGCTTAGGCCTACTGTGTTCCAAAACTCAAGAGTAGCCTAGGCTAGGTTAGCCTAGCCTTACAAAAAAAAAAAAAAAATACAGGAATGTTGGTCTAGGCTAAGTTTAATATACACTTCCCAGGTCATTTTAACAGTTCTATTGCTTCTATATATCATATAATACACCATAGAGTAAGTTTTTAATAACTAGAAAAAAAGGTCATCTTCTAAATAATTACCATAATTGAGGACCTTCGCCATTCCCGGGTTAAGAGTGGGCTCTGAGTCTTAGCCTACCAGAACCAGATTTCCCAGCTGCCTAGCTAACCTTATTTTTTACTGTCTTTAACCTCAAATCTTCCTTGATCTTCATTAGCCTATCAATACATTATACATTATACATACAAGCCAGAGAAGGAGAGAAAAGAAGTGAAAAAGACGGTCTCCCCCCTTTAATGCTATTAGACACACAGATCGGTATGAGCTCAAATAGTAATGTTATACAGTCTCTTTATACTAACAATGAGGGTTATGCTGCTATTTGGGAAGAGTCAGTCTGGCAATTGGTATACAAATTTGCAGCCCGTTTATTTTAGCCCTTTATTAATTACAAGAGGTTAAATGTCAATATAGTTGTCCTAGTAATAGTGCATAAAAACACCGTTAAGTGAGCCCTTGTAATACAAATGTAAATCCTTTCACCGAATTAGCACTTAGAATTTCAATTGTGTTATTTGTGGATTGAACAAAGCAAAAAACGAATCCCCACAAAAACGTTGGGGTAAGCGGCTCTTGTGGGAGGCTAAGCAGATAAGTCAGAAGGGCGCTCTGCAGACCCCCGTTTTCTGACCTGACCGTTTCGGTGAGGTCAGTCCTAATGGTGTTAGTGAGCTAGACTTATAATTAGGCCTTATAATTGGGGTTGGGTGTGAAAGGGATCTGCCTTGTGTGGGCCAATCGGCTTTCTGCAGACTCCCATTTTCTTATGTTCTTATGTTCTTAAGTTGTGTTTTCACAGTGTAAACAAATCGCTCTCATGACTCGAGCTCTGGATTTATCCGTCTATATTTACATTAGTAGCTGCATTTGGACTTCAATACAGGTGATATATAATAGTTCTAAGATCATAGCCAATGTAGAGTACAGTGTAGAGCAAAGCAACTATCGTTTGATGAGTGTAATGTAGAAATAGAATGGCAGGTTTAGCGGGGCTCCCGGCCGCCCCGGGACAGTCACAGGCTCTTAGCCTATTTCAGTATCAATATTTTTTCAATGTTAGGTTCGGGATCACGAAGAAAATAGGCGAATTTTGGCACACTGTCCAGCCTATTCCATTTGTCAATACATCTATAAACTTCCTGATATCGTTCTTGCAGGTAGGTCTTTTTACTTTGTAGCTGTGGCCTCTAGTTATTCCTGTATCCATAATTAATATATCCTCCCTATCCAGCCTCTCCAGCCCTCGGGTGCATTTGTACATCATTATCATGTCTCCCCTCTCTCTCCTCTCTTTTAGACTCGGTTGTTGTTGTTCCCCAAGCTGCCTGGCCGAACAGCCCCAAGGCCCCAAGCAAGGCCATAACCGAGCGCCCCCACAGAACCCTCCCTGCCGACCACAATAAAGCCTGGGTGACCGAAGCCACTCCATGGCGGGGAGCTGAGGAGGGTGCGGAAACGCCCGGGAAACCAAAGCCCCATCCAGGACCCTGTGCCCCTCAGCAATTATGAAGAGAAATTTGAGGGGCAAAGGAAAAATGTGACGCTTTGGCTTCCAATCTTGGTAGATTGGGAGGTCAATCCACGGAAAAGACGCCGTCACTTGAGATCTAGAAAACATATAAGTAAAAGGAACAGTCAGAGTAAGCTATGGGTATGGCAGAGATCGCTCAGTTCTCACTCTGATAGACCAGCCCATCACCACATGACTAGAACCCAATCCTCTCAGCATCAGCTAGGAAAGGCCCTAGAAAGCCGCCTTTGGCGGGGGGATAGCTCCCCTATTTCAACCCCTTTCGGGGTTGGGCACCCACCCCCGGTAGATTTAATTTGTCTAGCCTCCCTTCATATGGCAGTTCTCTGAGATTTCGAACCAATCTAGTAACTGCTCTCTGGATTCTTTCTAACTTGTGAATATGCTTCTTAAGATGCGGGGACCACACCACTGCTGCATACTCCAATCTTGGTCTAATCATACTTTTTATAATTTTCGCTAGGCTACCATGGTCTCATCCAATTAGTTCAGAGCAAATTTCATATTCTTGGCCATTGTTACACTTACACTTTGTTACACTTTGTTGTATTCCGTCCGTTAGTGACACAGTTGAGCTGGGGCTCCACTGCGACCAGGCAGCTCCCTTTCTTCCACTCTCCATTCCAGAAGTCGGTTGGAGTTGGTGCTGGGGTATCCTGGTGTTGGTGGCCGGTCCGGTATTTTGGCCAGCCACATGTCCAAGTGTTTCTTGAAGGTGTCTGGAGACACCCCGGTCATGTTCCTGAGAGGGGCTGGTATACAGTTGAACAGTCTGGTTCCATTGTATGTAAGCTGTGATGGATCAGGGATTTGATTTTTTTGTGTTGATCCCGGCGTAGTCCTCACATAGCACAGCCTCCCTCGCCTTTGGTGTTGAGTCTCTTGGATGTTTGGATTTGGTACCTTTTTTTCCAAAATCTTCCAGACGTAGATGATGATGTATCTCTCCCTACGTCTTTGAAGTGAGTACAGCTGCAGCTCCTTGAGTCTCTCCCAGTAGTTAAAGTGTTGAAACCCATGGATTTTACTGGTGAATGTCCTCTGGGTGGCTTCGATTTCTGTTATTTCTCCTACTTTTTGGGGAGACCAGAGCTGAGAGCAGTACTCCAGTCGTGGTAGGACCAGTGACTTCCACAGTGTTAACATACACCCCTCATTTCTTGTGTGGAAGGTTCTCAGGATCCAGCCTGCTATTTGTTTTGCTGTTGTTGTGGCTTTGGTAATATGCTGGGAAAAAGTGGCGTCACTGCTCATATTTACTCCCAAGTCCTTCACTGTGTCTTTGGCGGTAATATCTTGCTGTCCACTTTTGTAGTTGGTGTCGTTTTGTAGTGCTCTCTTGTTCCCGTACCTTAGAAGCTCGAACTTGTCTCCGTTTAGGGCCATGTTGTTTTCTTCTGCCCACTTCAGGATTTTGTCCAAGTCTTGTTGTAGTAGCTGTGCATCATGTTGTGAGGTGATTTTCTTCATGAGTCTGGTGTCGTCTGCAAACGATGAGGCTGTTGAGTGTTCCAGGTCCCTGTCGATGTTTCCTATCATGATGAGGAATAGGAGAGGTCCCAGTACTGATCCTTGTGGTACTCCGCTGATGATCCCACCTGCTTCTGATAGGCTTCCTTGAACCGTTGCATACATTCCGCTAAAGAGCTTGTTAATATGTTTCTCTGGCGACAAGTTATCTTGTATAATCAACCCTAAATCCTTTCTTTTTCGGCCTTGCTAATTATATTATCTCCCAACCTGTACTCCCAATTTGGTCTATTCACACTTCTTCCCATATTTAACACATGGCATTTACTTATATTAAATTTCATTTTCCACTTGGTGCTCCATTCGTATATTTTATCTAAATCCCCTTGCAGCGCCTCACAACTACTTTTATTTGTTATTTGTCTCATAATTTTTATGTCATCTGCAAACATTGACATGTAGGAGTTTATGCCTATCGGCAGGTCATTCACGTACATAAGGAACATGAGAGGTGCCAACACAGATCCCTGCGGCACACCACTCAACTTTCCGCCACGATGAGTAAGTTCCTCTAATGTTGGTCCTCATTTCCCTATCTGTTAAATAGCTCTCCATCCATTTCAGCAAACTCCCCCTGACACATCCTAGCGTCTCAAGCTTAGATAATAATCTCTTATGTGGTACCTTATCGAATGCTTTGGAAAGGTCTAAGTAGACGCAGTCCACCCATCCGCCTCTTTCTTGGAGTACATCTATCACCCTACTGTAATAACATAGCAAACTGGTAACACAAGATGTCCCTTCTCTGAATCCAAATTGCTTTGGGGTTATTATCTTCTTTCTCTCCAACATTTTCATCCATCTCTTCCTAATTAGCTTTTCACAAATCTTGCATACAATACTAGTAAGTGAAACTGGTCTATAGTTTAAAGGGTCCACAGGGTTTCCATTCTTGTATATCGGAATGATATTAGCTCTTTTCCATTCAACAGGAACCTGTCCTTTATCTAAGGAAGCTTGAATTATGTCCCTCACTGGCTCCACTAATTGCTCTGCACACTCCTTTAAAACCCAGGCAGACACTTCATCCGGTCCCATAGCATTCCTTACTTCAAGTCCTCTCATCGCAGATAACAGCTCATCTCTAGTTATTTCAATCTTACTAAGACCACTCTCCAGTACTCCCGCCTGTGGTTCGTCAAAACTTTCCTCTCTAGTAAAAACAATTTGTTATTCATTACCTCGCACATGTCCGATACATTTTCATACGTCCTAGCATCAACTCTTAATTTAGTAATTTGTTTCTTTACCTTCAACTTACTGTTTATATATTTATAAAATAATTTAGGGTCACTTTCACATGTATTTACTATGTTCTTCTCATAGTTCATTTTAACTTACCTAATTATGTTAACATATCTATTCCTCTCCTGTTTATATTTATTCCGATTACTCTCAGTGTTCCTTCTTCTTAATCTAGCCCAAGCTGCATCACGCCTACCCAAAGCTCTTTTGCATTTCAAATTAAACCATTCTTCCTGCTTAATAAAATTTCCAGTTTTATATCTTGGGACAAACAGATTGGTTCCTTCTCTATAAATTTCGAGGAATCTACTATATTTACCTTGTACATCTTGTTCCTTCAAAATAAGATCTCAATCTACTCCCTCTAAATATCTTTTCAAGGATACATAATCAGCTTTACTATAATTTAATCTGTCATTTATATAGCTATTGTCTAATCTATTGACATTAATCATTGACATTAGCCGAAGTTCCTGCCGCCGACTCAGCTCCAACCGCTGACGCTGTGCTACCTACCACCACCACCACCGGGGGTTCTCCAACTGCAGCTGATGGATCATACCGAGGGAAAGGTAAGTCTGTGTCCCGAGAAGGTAAGTCTGTGTCGATTGTGGGCGACTCCATGGTAAGACATTTAGTTAGGGCTACCCGCACTAAACTTAGGAAGGTTGTGTGTCTGCCTGGCCATGGAGTTGGGAGGGTTTTAGAGAAGATGGACCACATCTTGGAAGATAGTGGAGATAACCCCATTATCTGTCTCAGTGCCGGGAGTAATGATGTTGGTAAGGGTAGAAGTGAGGAACTGCTGCAGCAGTATCGGGATGTGTTAGATAAGGTTAGGATGAAGGGAGGGATCCCTGTAGTACATTGTATCCTACCCAGAAGAGGAGTTCCCAAGGAATGGACATCCAGGGCGATTGGTGTCAATTGCCATTTGGAGAAATATTGCAAAGAAAAAGCAATACCATTCATTAATAACTGGGATAGTTTCTATGGGAGAGATGGGATGTACGCAAGGGATGGGGTTTATCTTTCACAGTTTGGGGTTTCTACATTAGCTAGTTCTTTAGATAGGGTGGTTGTGGGGTTTTGAACAGAAATATTGAGAGTGTAAATGAGAGGTTAAATGGAACAATTTTAGCTTCAGGCGAAAGTGATAAGGATATTCAGTCTCATGCTAAAAATGATGACTATATTGCAAATTATAGTAGTGATGGTGCAACGAAAGATGGAAATGTCGTTAGAAATAAAGGTAAATTAGGTATAAAGAAAAGAAGTAAATTGAGAGTATAGTACACAAACTGTAGGAGTCTATGTAACAAAATGAGCGAACTTAGAGCCCTTGTTAGCAAAGAAAATATAGACATAATAGCGCTAACTGAAACGTGGATTAATACAGAAACCAGGCATTTTTTAGCAGAATTTGATATACCAGGATATAGTTTGTTTAAATATGACCGAACAAGTAAGAGGGGTGGCGGTATAGCAGTGTTTGTCAGGAGTACATTAAAAAGCTGTATTAAATCAGGTATTAGACTAAATAACGATAATGAAAGTGTTTGGGTAGAGGTTAACGAAGGTAGTGAGACCATAGTTATTGGAGTTATGTATAGACCGCCAAATATGAGTAGAAATGACGGAACGTCATTATGGGAGGAAATTAAAATGGCATCAAGGTTTAGCAATGTGTGCATTATGGGGGATTTTAATTTTCCGAATATAGATTGGTAGCATCAAATAGGAGACTCTGATTCTGAGGAGTTTATAGAGATAGTTTTTTATTTCAATTCATAGATACGCCGACTAGAGGTAATAATATTCTCGATTTAGTTTTCAGTAACAATGAACATATGGTAAATAATGTAGAGATAGGGGACCACCTAGGAAATAGTGACCACAATTCTGTGTATTTTAATATACAATGGAAAGGTAATACCAGAGAGAATACAACATTAATACCTGACTTCAGAAAATCCAATTATGGTGGGTTAAGAAGAGCCCTATTAGCTGACCCTATGGTCAAGAAATTAAGTCGATCCAGGTGTCCAAATGAGTGTACCCCTTCTCAGGCACCTGTCATCGTAAGTCAGGAAGAGACGTCAACCTTGGTAGATACATACGATAATTTTATCGAGTCAGTATTCAATGCACAAAATAAATACATCCCCAAAAGAAAATTTAGATCAACACAGAACCAACCCAAATGGATGAATAATAGACTATTAGATCTTCTAGGACAAAAAGAGAGGAATACTGTATATAGAAAACTTCTATTCCAAACTTCTTTGCCACACTCCTTTTTGTTTCACCCTTGCCTATTAAGTCCACAATTTCCTGTTTCTGAGCATACGTAAGGTTCTTTCTCTTCTTAATGTCTCGATTTGGTGCGGTCACATTACGCTGAGCGAAGGTAGGGGGATTCGGTGGCCGTTGGGGTGGGTTAGTAGCCATTGTTCACAGGTATAAAAACACTTCCCAAGCCCGGGAATTTCCAATTTTGTTGTATTTTTGGCCACATTTGGTGCGTGATAGCCAGTTCATAGGCGTGAAAGCCCTGGTCTGACAGCTTTTGGGGAGCAGGCGATAGCTGTGGAACGCGATAGCTAAGTGCGTGAAAGCTGAGGGTTGAGTGTACAGGAAAAGTTTGGAAAACATAAAAAAAAAACTATTTCCAATGGGTTTTCACTAATAACATTTCACTGGCTTATGAAGGGATGTTGACTCTTGTTGAGTAAACACCTATTGGTATTTTCAGGATTTCGAGTTTTTTAAGCCTAAATTAACCGGTCGGTCCCCTTAAGAGCACAAAGTTTCTTGCTCTCATTAACCTGAATACCCCAATGTTCAGGTACCGGAAGCTCCCCCGAGATCGTTTGCTGCGCGACCTGTGGGTTTAAGGCTACGATATCCACCCCAGGACCTATCCGGCCCATAAAGGAGAGGCATAGGGCCTTTTCTAAGAGGGATTTTCTCCAGAGCCGGAGGAATTACGTCCGTGACAACTCGGACATTTTAAGTCGTCAAAGTTGACTTTGAAGGAGTTGAACTAGATGTCATAGGGGGGGAAATGAGTCTGTCTAGTTGTTACTTTCATTGAACCCAGCGGTCTAGCAACTGACGATGGTGAGGGAAATTCCGGCACCACTTTACTTACATTGAATTTTTCCACCATTTGATCAAAATTTATTGTAAATCTGGCCTAGTAACAAAATCTTTAGAACTGTCCATTGAAACCACAGAGTTACCATCCGACTGTGCTGGTTTCTTCCCCGAGTTTAATTGTACTGACCCATCATCGGGAATCTCTTGGCACTCCATACTTTCAACTGACCTCTCTTCCGGTTGCCAGTCTGAGCAGGATCGAACCGTCTCATTCCGAACTACGGGTTCCAACACATTATGTTCGAAATCTTCCCAACGCAAATCTGGTATAGATGATGGTACGTGAACCTCACCGGTTTGTACTCACCCGTGCCCCCCGGGTATCCTTGGTATTGTTCGGTTAACACCTGAGCCAGGACACGAGAACATGGAACACTGAAACCCGGCGGCATATTAGATCGGGGAATTACATAACTTGGCCGTAATGATTGCGGCACTTGGTTAAATCCACTAATACTTTCCCTGGTATGTGTCTCTGCTACCTCCGTCACTACCTCTGACCTGCCAGATTGGACATTTGGCTTGGGTAAGGTAGAAACGGTGGCAGGAGGTGCTGTCCCCGGCGGTTGCCGAGTCGCGCACTCGACGTCTCCGTGCGGGACGTAATAACCCGTTTATTGCCAGAAGTTTTCGCTTCTGGCGTGATTCTTCGTTTCTTGGTTGCTGGAGGACCTGGCAAACCTGAAGAACGCGAAGATTGCTTCAAGGGTGACCTCGATCGAAACCGGGTTCTGCCCTCCTTGTATGACGAATCTGGCGTCGTCCGTTTCGCATGCCGGCGGGGGGGTTACTCTTTGTTGTGCTTGTTGTGTCATCTGAATCATCGTCTGTACTAACCAGTTCTTTAGAAGTTACTTTAGTAGGTTTCTTTTTGGATACCACCGAACGAATTGATTTAGTCTTTACTACCAGAGATTTGATCACCAAATGATCCCACATAGCCTGATCATCGCACTGCAATGCCTTATGGGCTACCTCATTCGTATAGTTATTAAAATGGCCTTTTATTTCCAATAGGGCCACCTGACACATCGCTTCTTTATGGTTAAGCAAACCATCACAAAGCCTAATACATACACTCAATCGCTTAGTTAGCCATAGTCCTCTAGATACACATTTCACACAAAGTTTATGCCTTAAGATAGGAACATTCATGCACATTGGTGTAGTACAAAGAGTGACGTAATCCATGTTGAATTACCTCCCCCCCCCCACCGGGTTCGGCCCCCAGTCTGGGGTTCGTTGCCAAGGTGGACGTGTAGGATCTGGAAAGAAATTTCCAAGAATCAATGCTCATAAGGATAACCCAAGACATTTACACATATTACCTCGAATATGCAAGAAAAATAGAAGTAGTGATCACCACTACTCTAAGTTTCCTGTGTACACATCTGGAAAAAAACACACCTTGGTTTTCTTCCATTGAAGGTGTTATGACTACTTATCTATCATAATGCTTATCACCAGCCTATACTTATTTACCATTCCGTCGGAATGTTATTACGTTAACAAAATTACTTCCGTCGCGCTGACATACATACATACATAAGATTTTAAGACTGAGTGCTCCACACATAAGTGCGTTTTCAGTCTCTTGTCCTAATGGCTGCGTTCCAGGCAACCCTGTTAAGGGCTGCTTCACTTGTCAAGTTTTTGGATTTGAGATCGGCACGTATAGTCCGATCCCAGGTCTTCCTCGGTGCAGCTCCCTCCACAATCACAGACCTGCATTTTTTCACCCAATTTTGTTCATCCATTCTCTCCACATGTCCATACCATCCCAGTCTACTTGTACGCATCACTTCGCTAATACTCTTTATACCTAAACGTCTCCTCAGCTCAACATTTGTTATTCTATCCTGCAGCCTGGCCCCACACATCCATCTCACCATTCTCATCTCATTACGTTCCATTCTGTTGACATCCTCCACTTTAATGGCCCATGTTTCTGAGGCATACGTCATTGCACTTCTAACACATGAGGCATACACCTTTCCCTTCAGGGGGAGAGACATTCTTTTCATGGTCAGAATTGGCAGCAGTTTTCTGAACTGACATAGGCCTATACAGTATTATGTTAACTCAATGACCCGTCCGCCGTGACGACGGATTAGAAGTCTTCCCCGCCGCGTGAGGAATATAGTATAGTTATGTTAACTCAATGACCTGTCCACCGTGACGACGGATTAAAAGTCTTCCCCACCACGTGAGGAATATTTGTAGTACAGTATAGGCGAGTCATTCCGGCTTTGCCGGAATCCCTGTGGAAGTCTTCGCTTCCGCCTGGAAGCCTTCTCCTTTTCACCGGGAATTCGTTCTGGCACTCGGCCACAAACGGTTTACTTGGATCTGCTACACTAGCCCGCCGCTAGAGGGCATCATACAGGGTAGCACTCGACAACCTTTCGCCGGAAAACAGAACCCAACCCTTTGTGTTTTCTAACTCGTTTGCAACAAGTTCGCAAAAGCACACACGTACATAGATATTCGTCAGGACGTCTCCTGACACCTTCACTTCAGTGACAATATTTGTAATGAATGAGAAGGTCACATCTTATGGCTAAAATTATTTACCCTTCTTGCCCGGGCTCGCCTTCCAAAGGACAGCACTCAGATCCGGGTGATCTGGACGTTTTTACTGGCCGAAAAACGTTGTAATAGGCCTAGCCCTATCTTTGTTATTTTAACTGCTAGAGAATTCACACACATCTCAAAACGTAGCCCTGTTTCGTATCTGTAGACTGGTGTTGAGTAAAACTCTCTAGGTCAACTGGTTCAGTTGTGATGACAACTTCCGTGGAGAGAGTTTTGATGCGGTTTTAGCAATATCGGACACTTACAGACACTAATTCTAGTTCTAGCAGACAATAACAACAAACCTCCAATTTCTTCTACTTGTTTTGAAGCTGCGCGTCGCTCCGACCGGCTTTGTTTACAAACGTTTCGGCGCACGGCTTTCAAGCTTATGGATTTTAAAAGGACACCCGGGCTCCTACCCTTCGCAAGGGTTAAAATTAACAATAATAATAATAACTTAAACATCCTAGCCATAAAATAACCCCTACACAGAGGCTGGCCACTATTTTGAATCCAATGGCGCTAACTGATTTTAATTCCATCCATTTTTGTGGCCTTGGGAGCCGTTTTAAGATTTTTACCTTGGTGCAAAAATATAACTGGTGAAATTTGGCTTGGCTTCACCCTAGACTTATACTAATTATAAACTAATGTACTTTTAATATTAACCCTTTGGCGCACCTAAAGTTTCCAATCAAAGTTTTTCCCACTCCCAAAGTATATCTCAGCTCACTCAGAGCCAGTTTTGTGCTCGGCGATAATTTGTTTCTGTGACGTTTTTATCCACCAAAAAATCCTTGTATTTGGATTAATGAGGTACCATCGGCTTCGTTATTGATTGAACTTGAAGATAAGCAAATAAAAACATAGAATAAATACAAAACAACTACATTGGGGCACTCCGAAATAAGAATTGTAAAAAAAAAAGTAAATACCATATCTCCAACTCGCGCTAGCTCAAAATTTTGCCCGCAACATTTTTGATTTGCATACATACAGTATATGGAAGCGGAATTTAATGAGGATTCCACTGGTAACTTCAGAATTACTATAAACCAAATAGTTACTGAGATACATGAATAAACGTGAAAGTATCGAAACACAGACTGAGCTGTACTCTGCTCCCTTCCCAGCCAACCGTGAGTAAACAGTTAAACTGAGGGGGTTGCCAATTGTACCCATTGAACTAGACGTAATACTTAATATCTATGCCAAATATGACGCGCGTCAGACGAAAACTTAATTTTTGGCGAATATTTTTAAGTTTAATGACTCTTAACCCATTGAGACCCAGCGTCGCACGTGATGCGTCGGCAGTTTGTTATCACCAACTCCCAGCGACGCATCACGTGCGTCCGGCATATTAAAATCATTTACGTGGCTCGTAAGGTAGGAAATGGCGGGAGAATAGGAGGGGGGAGGTACCGTAGTGTGTGTTGGAGCCGGGCCGGTAGGTGTGAGCGGGCCAAGACAGCCGCGCGGCCTGTGTTGGTGGGCTTAATGGGGATACTTTACACCCTTAGTTCACCGCCACTTTGAACCTTCATTACTCTGGTCGTATGGGAGCTAGAGGCTTGAGATTTATGTGAGACACTCCTTAGGATGTATGCCGTACAATGCCATACTCAGTTTTCACCCTAGTGCTCCCGGGCGGGTGGTCATGCGGGGGAGACGAACTTTCGACCCCCCCCCCCCCAAATGACCGAGGCGAGTTTTTTTTTATTTGTTCTTCATTTCTCACCATTCTCTTCCATTTTGGCTCAACAAATGTTTTTGAGGCTTCCCCCCCCCCAAAAAAAAAATATCTGAGGTTTTTTTTTTTTTCATTTCTCATCCTTGTCTTCCATTTTAGCAAACAAAAAAAAGAAGTGAAAATGGCTTGGGACTGGGGTGAACAAAATATTATAACTAGCTGGGGATCAACGGGTTAACGAGTCATCGTGCGCCTAGGAAAAAATACCTAACGACTCTGAACGAGTCATCGTGCGCCAAAGGGTTAATTACTATTGTTGAAATATGGGTTTGCTTTACCCTACTTATAATAGTATAGACGCATAATATAATAGGCTCCTATGTCCTCATTCTTTAATTTATATTTTTCCTTCCTCCTTTATTCTCTCATCCTGATCCTTCCTTCCTCAATTTCTTACATCTTTGTTCATTATTTCTCGTCTCTTCCCTTTTCCCTCTTATCATACTTCCTCTATTACTGTTATTCTTCATTCCTCATTTCATTTAGGTACCGGTATATTATTAGTAATATTTCTTGTTAATTATTCTTTCTCCCTTTATTTAGGTTCATTATTAGTATTATTCCTTCTCCCTTTATTTAGGTTTATTCCTCGTTTTCAACCTTTTAACCCGTACAGCCCCAGCGACGCGTCGGCGATGTATGTAACGCACAGCCCCAGAGACGTGTCTGACGCATCACCCTAATTGCGCCGACCGTAACCTCAGGTGTAGCCACTCAAGAGGGCTCAGATTTGTATGGGAACTGTGTTCGTATCCCACGCAACCGTGCCGATGGTTGAAAACTCTCGAAGTCCACGTGCGTGCACGTAATAACCTGTTTTTTGGGGTAATTGCCTTCAATTTTTTACTCTTGTAAAATACGTTTTCGGGGGCTCTGTAGGACCATTCTTTAATCTTTTTTTCGTGGTTTTTCCTTCATTCCTAACCCATTCGCTATTGTTTCTGGAATAAAACCAATTTTTGAAAACCGGCCGGGTTCTGGTGAACAAACATTACAAAACTAGCCGGGGCTCCACGGGTTAATTATCCCTTTTTATATTTGTCTTCCTCCTTTATAATTTTTTATACATCTAAAGTTTTCTCCATTATAATTTTATAAAGTTGTTTTTGTCTTCCTCCTCTATATTCTATTTAAATTTTTCTTTTAAATTTTTATAGTATCACAGGAATACAATATATGTATATTTTCTTTGCAAGTTTTACATGTACTGTATTTCTTGTTTATTCATATTTTTTTAATTATTATTACATTATGCTTTCCATTTATTATATTATACCAGTATAAACTTATGAAAACATATATAGTATTTAGTTTTTAATATTTTCTCTATTATTGTTTCTCATTATTCCACCAGTTATTATGCCTTTCAATCATTATATTCTACCAATGTTTCACAGGAAAATAAAATATTGAATACATTTATATTTGTTTTATTGTCAAAATATGTGCTCCCCCAAATAAAATAGTTGCATTCAGGAGTTATAAAAAAAGGTAATATATTTACCTTGAAACAAACATACTGTACTCCATCTGAAAATTAAACACATATTGATTAGTAAAGAGGGGGGAGGGGTAGACGCACACATACAGTCACACTGTGATGTGAGGGGGATGATGGTACCCAGGCAGCAGGTGTTCGTGGTGATGACTGGGCTGTGGTTGAATGTACACCTAAATGCAAGCTAGTGCAAGAAGGTGGCCTGCAGCTGCGGTTCTCCCATGAGACACCGAGACATTAACCACTTCTTATTATCACCAACAGTCGTCAACCAACTCGTAATGGGACATTTATGTGTGATGACCGTGTGGTACTATGTTATCACACAAGAACATTACAGTCATGAAATGTACCACCTCAGCTAGCTTTTCATTTGTGTGCTCTGGTGTGATATGGTTATTAGCCATATCACATTCAGAAAAAGAAAACCCAAATGAGTCCCCACAGCTGATCAGTGACTCAGTTGTGAATTTATGATGAGTGGTGTCAAGAAGTCCTTGGCATCATCACCACATAGTAAACACAACTCAGTTTAGAAAAATGACTAAGCGGGTAATGAGTGTGTGGTTGTGTTGCCACAACCACACACTCGCCACTACCATCACAGACAAATCTATCACACTACTGACTGGGTAAAGGAGAGAATTGAAAGATGACAGTTGCAGGGTACTGGAAACAGAGTGCCAGCCCCTACACTGCCCCGCCTGGTCTTCCACTCGGAGAATGGAAGGGGCACTTTTGGGGTGGTTCTCTAAGCTGTAGCATTCAGGACACCAGTGCGTTGCTATTGGTCACGGTCACATAATCCAGAAATTTCTACGCAACACCTCAAAGATTACTATGATCAGAGTAACCTCCAACCAGAATACAAACTTTCGCTTGGGTTAGGTTAGGGCGAGTTAAAGCATTCATAGTAAAGTCGAGAGAATGTGTAACTATGCGTATAAGTTTCAGGAATAAGTCGACCCGTGGTCTTGTTCTCTCGTCAGTTAAAGGCTTGACTACCTTATGCACCCGACAGCAAGACCTAGACCAGCACACATTTTAACCACTAATGTCAACCAATGTACAACAGCTTACAGACAACACCCCCCCCCAACACACCATAAATCACTCCCACCAACACCACCCTCACATCACAACAAAAAATACACAAATAATCAAGGAAAGGGAAAACATAAAAATAATAAAGGATAAAGGAAAGGTAAGGGATCAGGTAAGGATGTAGAAAATAAGCAAGAGAGAAAGGATACAAAAGGAAAAAGTAAAGAGAGAAGTTGAGAGCAAGAAAAAAAGGAAGGGGAAAACAAAGTAGAGATAAATTAAATAGAAAGGTAGAGAAAGAGGAGCCTAGTTGAGAGAAGAAAACAAATTGAGAAATTAGAGAAAGCAGACAAAAAAAAACCCCACACAAATCATGGAAGGGGAAAATGAAAAAAAGTAGAGATAAATAAAGATAGAAATCAAGAAAGGTAGAGAAAGAGAGAAAGCAGAGATAATAAAAAGATGAGGAAAATTGAAACACAAGAAAAGAAATGGAGGAAAGACGACGCGACGAATCCCGAAGACGACGATTCTTCTTTCTTCTTGCCGAGACGTCCATCGATCATCGCCACAACTGCAAAGAATGGAAACATTTGTCAAGTATTTTCAATCATAGGATATACAATATTTTTTTAATATACTATACAACTGCCAGGTGATTTTATTCAGATTAGAAAGGACCTCTTAAAAAAAAAGCCTAATCCAATCCCATTACAGTAACTTCTCACTAAAAATTTACAGAACGCTCGTGAAAATCAACTTTAAATGAAGCTATGTTTCTACAATTTCTCATGTTATCAGAAATATTATATAATTTGCAACTTATGAAGTATGGTTTAGCAGCTTTAAGTGAACTGGTCCCTAATTATTGAAGGGTTTTCTTGAGAGAGAGAGCGGAAGAAAAAAAAAACATTCCAGGAAAACATTGACACCTAAATGGCTCAAAAGGTCATATTATTGGCAAATAGGGAAAAAGGTCTTAATATCGCCAAACTAATGGGGTGATCAGTCTTAGAATCTCAAAACTAATGAAGCTAAACATGGAGATAAGGGAGTCTAGAAAAGAATACCCTCAAAGTGAAAATATAATCTTATTATATTATAGAAGGCCATTGTTTCAGATATTATAATGTAAAACTTGCAAACTAAACAAAACAAAACTGGGACGACAAAATAAATTAAAATGTAAAACTTGCAAACTAAACAAACCAAAACTGGGATGACAAGATAAATGTAAACAAACTAATCAAAATCACCGTGGAAATAACGCTTAATAAAATACAATTTTGAAATAAAAGAACACTAGGCTATGCAATAAATTAATGTAAAAGGCAGAATTTGATGCATTAGAGCAAAACCAAAAATAATGCTGAAAAAATGGCCCATACATATAGAATCTAAATTTTCTACTGAACAAAATATAGGTTGTAACGCACCAAATGCAACTCTATTTAAAAAAAATAAAAAAATAAAAAAATAAAAAATATATACATACTGTATATATATGGGGAGCACATTAACAAATTAAAAGACATGAGTAAATTTTACCACAGTGCTAGATATTGGAGGAACTCTTTGATGATAGTTAAAAATCAAGGCTATTGAATAGTAGTGGAAAAAGGAAGCAATGATTCATAGCAATTGAAAAGTAATAATAATAGTAATAATTTGATAGCTATGTAATAAGTGTTCACCTACTCTGAGGTCATTAATTAAAATATAAAACTTGAAACCGAACTCAAAATTTACTGTTCAAATTAATATAACAAACTCATTAAAATAAAAAACTATCGAAACGACAACACACTAAAAACAAAATATGTGGAAAATGAATTTAAATTTAAGTAATAATAATAATAGTAATTAATGGCAATGCAGTAAAAGCATTAACCTACTTTATGAGGTCATGCAAGTACCAGTATTTAAAATTAAACTAAAATTTAAAATAATCTGACTTGACTATGATTGTACAGTAAATAAGGCCTTGAAAAGTTCTTGATTACTGTATTATCCCTTTCAGGATATAGGGACGCATTTCATAGTCTGGAGACGATTTTCTTCAGATTAAGAAGGGTATGTGGAAATTATGAGTAAATTGTGTCTACTCTTAATTCCCAGATTCTTCCTAAGCTTCATGAAATCGCCAGAATAAACTGTTAAACGTGTCATAATCCTCAAGGGGGTAATTGTTCTAGGAAACCACTATTGTTCAAACTATGCACTGCGGTTTACAAGCAATTAGGTCATATAATCCAAGGGGCCAGAGTCAATATTGGAATAATTTAAGAAGACAAATCTATCGCCATAATGTATTTCTTAAGTTATTTCTACTTTGTGGTACTGTATATAAACATTCAGTAATTCCTCACTTCAATTTGTAGCTACATTCCAGAAAATCTAAACTTTAAGGGGTAGTGCTTGTTTTTTGGTCTATATACTGTACTGATTTTATAATTTTCGAGTTTCCTCACTAGACCTCCAAGCTTAAAAAAACACACCCTAGACCCCCATTCAATAGTGTTGCATGATAATCAGTGGTCGTACAGACATGATTCAGATGTCATTGGAAAGGTCTATTCCTCTACTTTCAGCGATATATCATTGAATTACATTCTAGCTCTTGTTTATTATTATTATTTTTTTTTTCACCAACAAACTCAATTAATGAAATCAACAAATACATGTGGCATTCCAAGGACTTGAACCTAGGATACTCACATCACAATTTATGCATTACTCTATCAAGACATGAAAATGTGTAGGGAATGAAGGTAACTTTTAGTCCAAAACCCCTGTATGGCAGAGTGCAGGCCAAGCAATTGTGTTAAGTGAAGAATTACTGTGTATGAGATATACCGTACTAATAATGAGACTCATCAGATTACTGAAATGTTGGTATCTCGGCATCTGGCCCCTGGATAAAAATTCAGTGGCAGGAAGTCGGCGATGTAGAGTCAACTATCTTGGGGGAGCGACTCGGGAGTTGTACGTGTAGAACCCTTCTCTATCAATCTGTGAACAAAAATTATATTATAAATACTAATGCCAAAAAGATGAAAGGCTGGCTACAATTAAGATGGACCCTACTAGAAATAAATATGTTAACCCTTTCGAAATCCAATTGTGCATTTGTTTTCTGGCTATTATTAGACAGTTTTATTCAGATTAGGAAGGGTATATAAAAGTCAGATGGTTGAGATAGTCTGCCCTAAAAATTCTCCAAGATCTTTCCTTAACCCTTAAATAGCGGCGCCCGGCTATAGCTGGGCACCAATTTGCAGCAAGTTAGGAGCATTATTCTTTTAACCCTTAAAGAGCGGCGCTCGACTTAAGTCGTGCACCAATTTGCAGCAAGTTAGGAGCATTATTAAGGCTTTTAAAGGGTTAAAATAGCATGCAAATGGCCGGGAGCGCAGCAGGCCACACGTCCGACACCCAGGGCTTACCGCCATCCACTGACTCACGCTCCCTCTGTTCTCGATAGGACGGCAGTGTTACCATTAGTGAGCGTAGTGGGAAAAAATATGCCGCTATACGCTAAACTCCCATGTTGGTGGCACCACTGCATGAGAACCACGAGTGCTACGTAGCTCGTTCTGGTCTCATTTTGAAGCTTTTAGCGCCTAGTTTTTTGCTGAATAAATTTCTTTTCATGCAGATACTTGATTGATCATTCAGGAGGGCCTGAATATGACCAAAATACAGTAGCCCAAAACACCCCGCTAGACAAGGGTTAAAGGGTTAAAATAGAGTGCAAATGGCCGGGAGTGCAGCGGGCCACACGTCAGACTCCCAGGGCCTACCGCCGCACACTGACTCACCCTCCCTGTCTTCTCGAGAGGCCGGCAGTGTAGCCAGTAGTGAGCGTAGCTGGGAAAAATATACCGCTATACGCTAAACTCCCATGTTACTGGTACCACTGTATGAGAACCACGAGTGCTATGTAGCTCGTTCTGGTCTCATTTTGAAGCTTTTAGCGTCTAGTTTTTTGCTGAATACATTTCTTTTCATGCAGATACTTGATTTATCATTCAGGAGGGCCTGAATATGCCCAAATAAGCCCAAAACCCCCCGCTAGACGAGGGTTAACCCAGCAAGTGCGGCAAGACTTATATAAGTTTTACTGGTGGGCTGCGGGAAGCCTTATATAATCCAAGGCCTAATTTTTTTTTTTTAAATCAGCCCAGTATCATTTTTTTTTTTTTTTGCCCCTTGGCCATGCCAAATATCACTCCTCCCCCCCTTCAGTTATCACCTACCGGTATTCTCCGTTATTCCCTTATTCTTAGGTATATATTTGTGCTAACATTAGCGAGTTGCTAGCAGGGCGTGGTCATCTTTGTTACCAAGCGTGTGAAAGAGCGAGAGAGAGAGTATTGCGCAACAGTGTCTCTCCAGCCGTCTGCCTCAGCCATATGTTATGTAACTCCCGGCCTCTATCGCCGATTTTGACCATCCAAACGCTGTTTCCACTTGTTTTATTGCTGTAACAGGTTAATACCTTTATAATCAACATAAAATAGGCGCATATGGATAAGTATTAATGCTATTAATTTTATGGTACGATGACGATTTGAGTGTAGGAAACACTCTAAATACCTCCGCACAGGGAGGGGTGGCCACTACCCCCCCCTGCGCACTTAAGAGGTTAACTGTATAAAATTGTCTAATGATAGCCAGAATAAACTGTCGAAAATGCATAATAATCTTCAAAGGGTTAAAAGTTTAGGGGGTTTGCCTTGTGGGAGTTATGCATTTAACCCCTTGAAGCTCAGACGCGTTTTAGCAGTTTATTTTGGCTATCATTAAACGATTTTATGCAGCTTAGGAAGGATCTGTGGGCATTAAAAGGGTAAAGACTATCTCAATCAACCCTCTGACTTCCATATACCCTTCCTAATCTGAATAAAATAGTCTAATAATTACCAGAAAACAAAACAGAAATGCGTATAGGAGCTTGAAAGGGTTAATAATCTAGTGGACACTTTGTATGTACAGTCGGATGCCATAGTCTCTAGCCCACTCATAAATATTCGTGGACTTCACCCATGCAGAAAAGGATATAGTAGTGATAGACAATAAGTTAAATTTCTCAGAACATTTAGCGGAAAAGATAAACAAAGCCAATAGAATTGTAGGGCTGATAAGGAGGACATTTGTGTCACTTGACGAAGAGATCTTCAGGAATCTATATACAGCGCTGGTTAGGCCGCACCTGGAATATGCAAACCAGGTGTGGGCTCCATATATGGTAAAGGATATAGAAGCAGTGGAGAAAGTGCAGAGGAGAGCTAGCAAGCTGGTACCAACGTTGAAGAACGCGGGCTATGAGCAGAGGTTGAGGACACTGGCATATAGGAGAAAGAGAGGGGATATGATAGAGACTTTTAAGATAGTGTCAGGAAAGTACGATGAGGATGTGTGTGAAGGTATCTTCTTGATGCGGGAGGGAACAAGAACGAGAGGACACTCTAAGAAAATTTACAAAGAAAGAAATAGGCTTGAGAAGGCAAAGAACTCATTTTGTGATAGAGTGGTAAATGAGTGGAACGCACTGCCCCAGTATGTAGTCGATTCCAAATCAATAAGGGAGTTTGAAAGTAATCTTGATAAAGCATGGGGAAGACAAGATTTGAAGTTTGATTATAAAACAAAAATACAGAATAGTAAAAATGTTGCGTCTGCTACCGCCGCCGCCAACACCGTGAACGACCGCAGCAGTGCAAGTACTGGTACTGAGCTGGATACACAGGCATAGTTTGCCTTTTTCCAGAGGATCTACTGTAAGAAACTGTAAGAAACTGTAAGAATTTCTGACTATGGAAGTATATCTCTGGAAACTAATTTATGAATACAATTTTCTATAAATCAACTACAGAACTATGTACCCTTATTTTGTATAAGGAATTTATATCAAAAAATCAATCCAAGTACTTATAATTGCATAAAGAAAAACATAGGGGTCCATGAATTCATTTGAGTGGGCTAGAGACTATGGCATCCGACTGTACAGTCACGCTAATAAGTCATGTCCCAGCTGTCATTACGTTTGGCTTTCTCTGTGCTGTATTAATGTCTGTCAGATGTTGAATAGGGTAGGTAAGTGTAGGAACATGTTTGTCTATTTTATTCGATATGAAGAAATAAAGCTTAGATAGTGATACCAATTATCGATCAAAACATACTTGGTGCCGAGACATAACTTATTAGTGCGACTGTACAGTACAGTTTATAGCACATATTCTGTTCAATACCCCAGTAAATTCCTAATTTTGGCAGCACCCAACCCACCTCCGTGCCCTCCCTCACTTCACCACCTACCTTTCAGGAGGTGGAGTGAGGGAGGGGGGTTGAGGAGGTGGCTGCTGCGCTGCCAAAATTAAGAACTTACTGGGATATTGAGGAACGGAATATATGCAGCAAATTGTACGTACTCTTACTAAGTCAATAAATCAACCATGAGAGTAACAGAGGGTATCCTACAAGAGCTTATAATATTTGATCTACAACTTTAATCTGGCAACACCTTGTGGCTATTATGCAATTAAAATGTAAAACTTGCAAACTAAACAAACCAAAACTGGGACAAAGACAATATAAAGGCAAAATAACTAATAAAAATCGCTATGTGGAAACAACGCATACTAAAGGACCATATTACCAGTCTTGCTAAGGCAGCCTCCCAGAAGCTGGGTGTGCTCAACCGCCTTAGGGGGTTCTTTTCCCCTGCACAGCTTCTTGCTCTGTACAGGGGCATAGTGCGCCCTTGTATTGAGTATTGTTCACATGTGTGGGGAGGTTCCTCTCATACCGCTCTCCTAGACAAAGTTGAAAGGAAGGCCTTTCGTATCATTAACTCCCGTCCACTCACCAACTCTCTGCAATCTCTCTCTCTCCGCCGCAATGTTGCATCTCTCTCGCTATTCTATCGCTACTATAATAATCAGTGTTCCTCAGAGCTATCCCAGTGCATACCACCTCCTTTACGTAGGGCACGTGGTACCCGTCTTGCAACTCAATCCCACCCCTACTCTGTGCAACTCTCCAACCCAAGAGTGAAACATTACTCTCAAACTTTCTTCTACTCAACAGCTGAGCTCTGGAACTCTCTCCCAGAATCAGTCTTTCCCTCTTTCTATGACTTAAATTGCTTCAAACTCTGTGTGTCCAGGCATTTTGGCTCGAACGTCCCTTGATTTTGGCCCTGTCACTCTTTCAACTATGGGGGAGGCACTCGCTATAGGCAGTTATGCCTTTTGCCTCCCTCAATCACATAGAAAAAAAAAAAAAAAAAAAAAAAAAAAAAAAAAATCAAATTTATGAAATAAAAGAACACAATCCACCACATAGGGTGTACATTACTACCTGAGCAAGTTAATTTGTTTCCCAAGCAAACTAATCGCACACATAACAACGCACTATCGTCACGTTCAAGGAATTAGTCAATTTGATGAAGCATGTAGGCCTACTCTTACTAAGTCAATCAATCAACCATGAGAGTAAAAGAGGGTATCCTACAAGAGCTTATATTTGATCTACAACTATAATCTGGCAACACCTTGTGGCTATTATGCAATGATAATGGCAACTGGACTGGAGGAAAATTATAAAAAGTTAAGATTTTATAAGAAAAGAAAAAAAATAGGAAAAGTGGGGATTGGGCCGGAGTAAATAGATAGATATAGATTTTATATAAAGCTGCCAAAGGAGTGTTCAATAAAAGTTGAGGGGAAAAGCGGTACTGTACTTTCATAAACCAGGAAAAGCTAGGTGAAATACTGTAACCCTAGACACTTATGTCTGTGTGTACCCCATGATAGTTCGCCAAGGGACAAAGTCGCTGCGCTGAAGGATAAGAGTTGGCACACTGGTAACCTAGAATTTGCTATGAGGCACAAGATTTAACCCTATCAAAAAGATAGGGTAATTTTCAAGAAGACACTGGCAGCATTGATCCTCTTATTGTCATCATCATATATATGGGGGCGGTTCGTTCGTGGCCACCCCTTCAGGGATCACGGCGTCAGGCAATAGATAGATAGATATATATTGCCAGCCCGGGGCAAATATAAAAAAGAGCCATCAAAATAGACAGACCGTAACCGCGAGCGCAAGACCTATGTAAACATGATGACCATACGCCCAGATACTACATCCTTCCAGACATTAGATTAGGTTGTTAGGTTAATGACAATACTGTAAACCCTCGTTATCTCGGACAAATTGGGGGAAGGCCACTTACAAAATGTATGATTTTCCAAGATGTCCGAATTACATCATTGCATGTGAAATTCATCATATTAATGAAAAATACAAACATTATTATGTTTCCAGGGACAGTACAGTACATAAGTACAGTGCACCCCCAGTAAATGCGCCTTTATGGGCTGCAAAATGCGCCGCATTTACGGAATCCGCATATTGTGGAGTTAATAATCAATGGGAATAAATGCTTATGGTCAGCAGAAAACAGTATGGGGTGGATGGGACTCGTTAGCCTTAGTCGGCAACTCATCTAGGGGAGATAACCTTATAAAAATCTGGGTGGATGGGACTTGTCAGCCTTGGTCGGCAACCTGTATAGGGGAGTAAACCTTATACAAATCAGTACTGCTATCTTAGGGTGAAGCAGGTTAGTGGATGGATTTGCCACACACCACTGTAGAAAAATAGTGCTAAAACAAACATAAAAGGCCTCGGAGTCAGACGAACCCTAAATTGAGTGGTCAATCCTGTAAGTCCTTCAGTAAACTGGCATGGGTTGTCCCTCTTACAGGGGATAGGTTCGCTTGGGGGCATTTTGTGTATGGCCACCCCCATTAACCTGACAAGCGCGATATAGACGTAGGTGCTAGGGTAGTTATTTGTGCATTTCTAGCCCTGGATTCTGACAGAATTCGTTATATTTACAATATAAACCATTATTTGTTTTCGGTATGCTTTTATTTTACATATATGATGTATATATGAACCTTCAAGAGTGCTAAAATAAGTGGGAAAAGCATTTGGGTGGTGAAAAACGAAGATATTGGCCACCCGGTCATAATCTCAGGCGAGAGAGAGAGACAGGCAGCCCTCCCCTCTCGCTGTCTGGGAGTCAACTGAGAAGAGCGGGGCGGTGTGTGCCGGTGTCTGGGTGTTGCATAACGATCTTTTATGCAACCCACTTGTGCTACATTATCGCGGGAGAGAAAAATAACCGATAAATGATGATAATAAGAGGAAAAATAGGTGATAATTGAGGTGGGGAGGGAGGGGGGAATAAGGTGGGGAAGGAGGGGAGGGGGGTGGGTGAGATTTACATGGATGAGTACTGGAGGGGAATTATCTCACCTAGAGACAAATTCCTTTGTTTTGATAGGCCCTTTTTTTTTATGGAAGGCTTTTTTTATGGTCCTGCTTCCGTGAGGCCTATCGCGTTCCCTATAGGAAGCCTTCCGTGAGGCCTATCGCGCTTGCCGGGTTAAGGGGAGCAAGGCGTCTGGCAATAGATAGATAGATAGATGCCTGTATAAATATACTGGGAGATTAGGAAGTTAGATTCTGACCTATTATAGAGCTAGAAAATCATAAAATAGTTTAAGCTTCGAAAATATAAAGTTTCATTGAAGAATGTTAGCCATCAATTTTATCGTGGCCTATAGGTTTGCCATACGGTTTACTTCAATGCTATATGCGTCATTACAGGGGCAAATTCATTAGGCCTACATGATAACAAAAACTCTCCCCCATCGATGGTGTCGTCGCCATAATTGTGTGGTAAAACTTAAATTAGGGATAATATTAAAGGAGACTACTGCAGCGTTTTCGTATGCATCGGTTTTGACCGCCTACTTTCTTAAATCATACCATGGTCACCAGTTATTTTCCCCTTGCTAGCATTATATATGATGATGACAGTAAGTCCTGGGGTGGGTGAAGGGGAAAAAAAAAAGCGAACACAAAGAGCATGCGAACCTCGGGCGTGGCAGTAGGCTTCTAGAAAGGCTCCTTGAAAGATACCTAATTAAGACCCCTACTGCCAACATAAATGCTGATTTATAAAACACATACTGTATGTGACCAAAACTTGATATTGACCCAGAGTTTGGGCTGAATATAAAAGGGGTAAATATTACCTTTAGGACTGACAGGGACATCTGCAACAATTTTTTGTGTGTGTTTTTCCTTTAAATACAGTGTTTTCTTATAGTACTGAGTAGCTGAAATGAGTACCGGGTATATGCTCATTACACCCCCCTACATTTAATTAGGGTTGCCATGGGATACAGGATGGGTTGAAAGGGGGGGGGGGGGGGAATGGAATGGCAAAGGCTGCCTCACCTCCCTGTGACTTATTGAAATCAGCATCATGTTGACAGTATGGGGCCTAATTAACCCTATCAGTGTGGGCATATTCCCGCTACAATAGGGCTCATTCAGGCACTCCTGATTGCTTAACCCACTGAGCCCCAGCTAGTTATAAATAAATGTACCACCAGGGACCAGCAGGTTTTGAATTTTTTTTTTCTCCCAGAAACAATAACGAATGGGTTAGGAATGAAGGACCCCCCCCCCCAAAAAAAATCGAAAAGGTGTCCTACGGAGCCCCCGAAAGTCGATTTTACAAGAGTAAAAAATTGAAGGCAATAACACCCAAAAACCATGTTTTTGCGTGCTCACGCGCACGCAGTTGGACTTTGAGAGTTTTCAACCATTGGCATGGTTGTCTGGGATACTTACACAGTTCCCATACAAATCCGAGCCCTCTATGTGCCATAGGACCGGAGTAATTAAACCCCGACGACACTTGTGCGTCGTGGGGTTTAGCGTTACATACATTACCGACGACACGTTGTCGTCGCTGGTACTCAGTGGGTTAAGAAAGTGCCTGAATGAAATTAAATGTTTGCAGCAAAAAAAATAGAAAAGAGCTTTCAAATGACACCAGAACAAGCTCTGTAGCTCACAGGGTTCACCCTCAGCGTTACTACAGACATCGTCAATATTTGCTAATAATTCACTTTTCCACAGTATTTTTTTAATTTTGTCTGAATTTGTCATCCACTTTACCAACTACCAATACCAGTGGGGGTCTAGTTAACTGGTTAGGTTAATGATAAAATATGGTTTTGAGGGGTATGTCTTAACATTTTTGGAACTTACATTATGGGTAATTATAAATTTCTGGTGGTAATGACATATATAAGAATGATGTATGGGTCAGATATACAGTATATGACATAGCCTAATTATTGAAGATTCAAGGTACTGTACATGAACTGGTGACGCGTGTTACCCTCGACTGAATTTTGTGTAATATGTATAGGAGTTTTATACTAGCCTGGCCTCGGTATAGTTTAATATTTATTAAATGTAGCCTAGGCTACTTATTTGTGTTAACGCGTATTGCAATTTTGTTCTCATTTTTCATCTATTCAGTTACCAGTAGGCATATTTAAATTTAAAGACTCAGTCTCAAGATTCTTGGTAAGATTTTGCTTACTATTTTGATGAATTACCCAGTAGCTTAAATTAAGTTAGAAAAAGTAATTTCCAGGACCCGGGTAACTGATTTCCAGACTCCAGTTTAGTCTAATCTTAATTACCGTACCTTCCTAATCTAATCTAACTGAACATAGCCTGCATACTGCCCTCAATATGGCATATCAGAAGAAGAATTTTTGTTTTTTAATTTTGGGGGGTAAAATTGCACTTTCACGGTTCACCTGTTATAGATGTTAATTAGGTTTTTCCAAAGGCTTTTGGTGTGATGTGAAGTACAGTATATGATTTTGACAATTGATTTGCTAGGAATTAACTCCTACATCCTTCCCAAACTTAGCCCCACCCTGATAGTGGGCTAAGTGGGGAATTTACACACTTGGGGTATGGTTGTACCAACAAGATTAACCCTCTCCAACATATGACGCAATTTTGAGCCTATTAGGGATACTTTAAAGCCTTTGTTACCATCAGGGGTATTTAGAAACCTTTAGTTTAGTTACTTCAACCTCTGCAGTTGTCTTTGAGTTAGCTGTGGGCAGAAAATTAATTTTGGAGAGGTAATTATAAGAGTGAGAGAACTCTATTTCTTATTGCTAATCTGGCAACCTCTGCGTCATATGAGCGTGAAAGGGTAAGTTACCGTACACAACAGATGGCAAGGCAGCATGCTACACGCTACTGATAAAAGCTTTCAGGGGCAGTAGGAATCCGTCCTCGACTACCCAAATTGACTAATTCCTTGAACGTGACGATAGTGCATTGTTATGTGAGTGATTAGTTTGCTTGGGAACCAGATTAACTTGCTCATGTAGTAATGTACGTACACCCTATGTGGTGGATTGTGTTCCTTTACAGTATTTATAAATCATTATTTTATTTAAGCGTTGTTTCCACAGCGATTTTGATTAATTGTTTTGTCTTTTTACTGTGTTCGTATAAGTTTTGGTTTGTTTATTTTGCAAGTTTTACATTATAATTTGTAGGAAGGCTGGGAGATATATAATATATACTGATCATATGTAGTTCATAGATACCAGTATATGTTAAACTAGAAAATACATTGGAGAGGGAGGTTGTATGTCTCTTGGCCACCCGCCCCAAAATACGACCAGGCGGTGAAAATATAAGTTTTTCACCCCCCAATTGCTGTTCCCACCTTTTTTATCATTCTTCAAGTACAAAAGTTCATATTTTTATCATACCAGTAAAATAAACTACGGCCATAGGCCGTAGCTCGATTAGTAGAGCGTTCGCCTGCTAACCGTGAGGTTGACGGTTTGAGCCTCGGGCCAGCCAGTGAGTTATTGGCATATGTCAGTGCTGTTGGTGAACGGTGCGGTCTAGCAATCTGTGGCAACTATTCACTAAGTCCCTGATTCATCAGGGCACCCACCCTAGCCTTGCTATTCAGCAGTGAGTGTATGGTGGTAAAAACGGCATCATCAAATATAACTAATTCTGTCAGAATCGAATGGTAGAAATTACACGTTTTGAACACCTACCTCAATTTCGCGTTCCTCGGCTTAAGGCGTGTAGTTTCTACTGCTGGGCTGGTCGCTAAGGTTGCGGGCTGCTGAGGCGTATAGTTTCTTGCTGGGCTGGTCGCTAGAGTTGCGGCCTGCTGAGGCATATAGTTTCTTGCTGGGCTGGTCGCTAGGGTTGCGGGCTGCTGATGCGTATAGTTTCTTGTGGGCTGGTCGCTAGAGTTGCAGGCTGCTGAGGCGTAGTTTCTTGTTGGGCTGGTCGCTAGGGTTGTGGGGTGCTGTCCTCAACAACCTAAAAAGAAGAAAAAGAAAAAATTAATTCTTCAATAATATTTCCCAAGTACAGTACAATCGGCAACAGATTTTTGTTTTTTTGTAAACATTTAAGAGACCCCGGACAGCATTTTTAGCATTTATTTTTCATTTTGGGATGGATGTAGTTTCCGGACGTACGGTCGCCATGTTTATATAGGGCAATCGCCGCGGTTAACTTAGTGTCGATTTTCACAGCGATTTTTTCAGTTATTTGCCCCCTGCTGGCAATATATATGATGATGACAATATGTCATGGGGGTGGGGGTGAGAGGGGGGTACGGATGTAGTTTCCGGGCATACGGTCGTCATGTTTACATAGGGCAATCGCCGCGGTTAACTTCGAGTCTATTTTGACGGCGGGTTTTTTGGTTATTTGCCCCCTGCTGGCAATATATGATGATGACAATATGTGAATGCCTCCTCAACATATTATTGTATCCAAAGGCAGTCAAAATAGACGGGAACATAATGGCAAGCGTCCACCACTGCTCCACATAGTGTAAACAAGGGATGTAAAGGTAATGAAGTACATTTACTCAAGTACAGTACTTGAGTATATTTTTTCAGTATCTACTTTTTAAAAAGTAGATTTTGCGTCCAGTACTTTTACTCTAACTTGAGTAGTATTTAGAAGAATTGCTTGTACTTTTACTCCACTACATATCATTTACTTCTTTTAATTTTGTAGAGTACAACTTCAGCAAATTTCCTAAATATTCTTCCCAATAGATTTGAAATTCCAGGTAGCATTTCCCATGGACATTCCCCTGAATGTAGGTGTGACATTCCTTAGATAGTTCAAAGGTCACCACTATATTTATATGGTGCTGAGAGCCCTCCCCTCTCCCCCACAATCCTAATGACTCTCCCTTTGTACCACCTGATCCCAAAGGTTAAACACCTTACACTTTCCACCCGTGACTCAGCATGATAATTTTATTTATATTTATCTATATTTATTTGAACAGTAATACATTTTTGAATTTCATGTAACGAAGCTAACCAGAATTGTTAAACTAGCATTAGCAATTTAGAATAATCCTTCAAAGAATAAATGTTTTGTCCATTGTTGATAAAATTAAGATTATATAAATATATGATAATATAAATTATGCTATTCCACAAAAAAAAAAAATTGCAAACTATGGCTTTGAAATAACCACTCCTCACGATCTGAAGAAATAGGGTTGAAATTATATAACGAACACATGAGCAAACCATCGAGAGTAAAACTATATGTAGGGAAATCCCCAAGTATAAATATATGCCTGTACAAAGTCCCTTGTACAGAGCTACCTGCATAGTGTCATACTACTGTTGTTGTTGTTGTTGTTCCCAAAGCTGCCTGGCCGAACAGCCCCAAGGGCCCGAGCAAGGCCAAGGCCATAACCGAGCACCCCCACAGAACCCTCCCTGCCGACCACAATAAAGCCTGGGTGACCGAAGCCACTCCATGGAGGGGAGCTGAGGAGGGTGCAGAAACGCCCGGGAAACCAAAGCCCCACCCAGGGCCCTGTGCCCCTCAGCAATTATGAAGAGAAAGTTGAGGGGCAAAGGAAAAATGTGACACTTTGGCTTCCAATCTTGGTAGATTGGGAGGTCAATCCACGGAAGAGACGCCGTCACTTGAGATCTAGAAAATATATAAGTAAAAGGAACAGTCAGAGTAAGCTATAGGTATGGCAGAGATCGCTCAGTTCTCACTCTGATAGACCAGCCCATCACCACATGACTAGAACCCAATCCTCTCAGTAGGAAAGGCCCTAGAAAGCCGCCTTTGGCGGGGGGATAGCTCCCCTATTTCAACCCCTTTCAGGGTTGGGCACCCCCTATGTTATTTATTAACTACAATACTGTATATTCTAGCCTGATATAATCTAACTTGCCATATTTTCATTTCCTAAACTTTATACCTAATCTCACTTGTTTAATCCAGCATAATCATAATTAACCCTGTTTAATATCTATTCTGTTATTGTCTTGAACTAATTAAACCTAAACTCAGTTGCAGCTTTTACCGAGTTGAATATATTCTAAGGAGATATTATCCCGAATCAAAGCACTTTCTCGATGTAATTTAATCAGAATCTCTTCAATAAGATATGCATAATGAATATGTTTTTTTTCTTCTGTGCTTGGTTCTATTTTTTCTTCAGAATGTTATAAATAGCACTGGTTATAAATAGCACTCATTATATCGACTCGTCCGTTTATCTTGCAAGTTTTACATTATAAGAAGTGTGTGATTGTAAGATAACAAGAGGGGGAACACAAAGTCCAAGGTTCCTGTAATAGTTAACTATTAGTTTTCGTTCATGTTGACACACACACAGATATATATATATATATAGTAATAGATTAGGATATTACTTTTTACTTTTGGTACTTAGTAATTCATTCGGTAGATACTTTTTTACTTTAACTTAAGTACATTTCTAGTTGGGAACTTTTACTTTTACTTGGACTTAAGTAAAATCATCAAGTACTTTTTACACCCCTGAATTTCTGTCCTCAACTCCGACTCAGCCTACTGTAAACAAGGCTGGCGGTACGCCCGAATTCTACATTTTACCCTTCATTCTTTACAATTTCTTCTTCGATATAGGCCTACAGTGGTTTTTTTTTTAACCAAAGATGGGTACAAATTAGTATTTAGCCATTATCCAACAATCTAAAAACACCTCCCCCCCCCACTAGTGGGAAGGGCTATGAAGAGCAGGGAAAATGTGGGGTTAAGTAAAGAATTTACGATGAAAAACTATAGGGAGAGTATGAAAAAGCAGTTCAGAAATGGGAAAAAAAATTACTAAAAAACTGTAAAAATATGTCCTGTATGGGGAGTATTTTAAAAAATTTATGGTTTGGTGTGAAAAATGAACTTCTATGGGGAGAATGTAAAAACAAAAAAATCTTGTCTATAGGGAGTTTTGGAAAACGGGTACGGCTAATCAGGATTGCTGTGGGATTCACAATGGGGCCTCCGCCCCCTTCTCTAGACAAGATTTTCAATTTTTACAGTAGTTTTTAAAAAATTCTCCCGTCATGTTGCAAATTTGATTTTAAATAATGTTTTGACATTTAACATGTAGTTTCTTTATTCATGCAGAGTTTAGTAAAATTTGCCAGAACGTCCCGGACTTCCCAAACTTGACTACTTCCTTTAACGTGACGATAGTGCGTTGTTATATGTGCGATTGGTTTGCTTGGGAAACAGATTAACTTGCTCATGTAGTGATGTACACCCTATGTGGTGGATTGTGTTCTTTTATTTAATAATTTTCATTTTAGTAAGCGTTGTTTCCACATAGCGATTTTGATAATTTAATTTGACTTTATATTGTCCTTGTCCCAATTTTGGTTTGTTTAGTTTGCAAGTTTTACATTTTAATTTTAATTTACAGTAGTTTTTAAAAAATTCTCCCCACAGAAGTTCATTTTTAAAATTAGAAAATTGCCATCTATAGGGAGAATAATTGGGCAGTGCTGCACCCACCTCCCTCACACCACCACCTACCTTCCAGGAGGTAGAGAACAGGGGGTTGGGTGAGGTGAGTGCAGTGCTGCCCAAATTATGAACTTACTGGGATATTGAGTGAAGCATTAGGTTTTTACACCATGCCCGAAAGGGAGGTTCTGGATCTCCGATCTTACTTTCAACCATCTTGACAATTTTACCAACACATCTAAGCTTTGTTTGATACAAAAATAGCCTCCCAAAAATATACCCAGGGCGGGAATCGAACCCGGAACCCTTGGGTACGAGGCATACACCTTACCAGTTAGGCCAATAGAGATATCCCACTTGGCCTGGTCGGCTCTAGTATATTTCCGCATCTTGTTCAGTTTAGGCTAACCTATTTTTACTGACTTTACATGAGGAACGGAATATGTGCGGAAAACTGTACCTATGATGATGTATGTACTATCAGCGGCAAAAGTCCTGTCGCCTTCCCTGCCGAACAGCTTCAACCTCTTCTCTCCCCCATCACCCTACACCCTCACAGCCACACACCTCATAGTTCGCCATCAGTTGGTAGATAGACGCACGTTTTGTACACCTAACATTCTCGAGTCTATGAATATCGCGGGTCACGGTGAGGCAGGAGAGGCGACATGACTTTTTCCGCCGACTGTACCGTGTGCTGGGGTAAAGTTGAACAAAAACTGACCAGCATATCTTACTTTGTGAAACCAACTGATGATTCCGGAAGATCATCTTCAGCTACACGTAGTGCCACTGTATCCTCCATTCTGCCTCAGATGTACAGGGATGAGGTGCTCCAGCTTGTTATAGTGGGGCCAAGTTTTTTCCCCAAAGCATTTTTTCCATCCATACCCTATAGCGATTTTAATTAGTTCTTGTAGTGGGGTCAAGTATTTTCCACATAACAATTTTGATTAGTTCTCTTGCCTTTATATTCTCTTATGCTCGATTTGGTTTGTATATTTTGCAAGTTTTACATTTTTAGTGCGTTATGGGTGCGATTAGTTTGCTTGTGAAACAAATTAACTTGCTCATGTAGTAGTTTGCTTGGGAAACAGATTAACTTGCTCATGTAGTAATGTACACGTATGTGGTGGATTGTGTTCTTTTATTTAATAATTTTCATTTTAGTAAGCGTTGTTTCCACATAGCGATTTTGATAATTTAATTTGACTTTATATTGTCCTTGTCCCAATTTTGGTTTGTTTAGTTTGCAAGTTTTACATTTTAATTTCAAAGTTTGTTTTACTTAGCGTTATTCCCACAGCGATTTTCATTAGTTCTTTAGCATTGATTAGTTCTTTTGTGTGTATCTTGTGTCGTCCCAGTTTTGGTTTGTTTATTTTGCAAGTTTTACATTATAATGAAGGAAGAGGATGATGATAATGATGTGTTTTTTATACTAGCCTTCTGAGCGAAAGCCATTATAAGGCTAGGAGACCAATAATGTGTTGAGAAATTGTGGGGACAGATCAGAAACAGGTCAGTCAGATTTCAATGAAGACAGAGGTGGTGTGGCATGAATCTTCTACGTAAAGTTGTCGAGGTGCCTCTTAAAAACTTCTACACTGCAGGATGACATATTTCTTAAAACACAGAGGAAGGATGTTGAATAGTTTGGCCATGTCCTGCTAAAGCTGCTAGCCCGGAGTGTTTTTAAGCTTTAGATGTCTGTTTTAGGGCCTTCAATGTAGCAGGATCTTCCATGTGTCCTGTTAGGGCTGTGTTCGTGGTGTAATGGTTTAGATGCTTATGATCTGGGTGTGGTGTCTCCGAGTTCGAATCCCAGGAAGACCATATGCTTTCAATAGTTTATTCAAGTGCATTGGGGTATGTAGTTGATGATTAATGTTAAGAACGGGGTGTTACTTAGTGCCAAAGTTAGGTACCAGGCCCTCCAAAATTCTCCAGGTGTATATGATCTGGTACCTTCCTTGCCTTTGTTGGAGGGAGTATAGCTTTAGGTGCTTGAGGCGTTCCCAGTAATTCTTGACGTTTAAATATGTAATTCTGCTGGTGAAGTTTCTCTGCACACCTAAGGTCACCCAAGATTGTGTTCGCCATTCTTCTAGTGGCACTGAGGAGCGCGCCGCCCCTCGTTCTCTAGCTCCTCGATTTCTCCAATCGTTGTTGGGCTCCACAGTTGGCAACAGTACTCCAGCTTTGACAACACCAAGCTCTTCCATAGATGATGATGTGAATTTTTATACTAGCCTTCTGAGCAATAGCCACTTATAAGGCTAGGAAACCAATGATGTGTTGAGAAAATGTGGGGACAGATCAGAAACAGTCAGTCAGATTTCATTGAACATATAGCTTTAAGATAGGTGCGAAGTGGAGCAAAGTTCAAGGCAGTCTTGTTACGAAGATAACGCAGTCGTTCATAACTATATTAGCAGCATTCGCACAGTAGATGGGCGACAGTGATGGCAAAGCTCTTGGATAGTCACGAGGCACTCCGCTTCTCTGGTGTTGAACGTCCTCAGGATCCAGCCAGATGGCCTTCTTGCAGTTTGTGTTGGTGGTGTAATGGTTTAGATGCTTATGCTCTTGGTGTGGTGTCCCGAGTTTGAATCCCAGGAGGACCATATGCTTTCATTAGTTTTAATCAAGTACATTGGGGTTTGTAATGGATGAATAATGTTAAGAACGGGGTGTTCCTCAATTTTATGTACTGTATATGGAGGCTGAATCTGCCCTCGCTGCTGACTGTTACCCCCAGATCACGGAGGCTGCGATGTCGATGGGGCCTTGGTGGTGCTGTAGCGGGTATGTTCTTTGATGGTATTGCCACTACCATAACGCAAAGCCTCAAATTTAGCTTCATTGAACAGTATGTTGTCGACTGCCCACGGCTTCGAATCCCTGGACTGCCACGTGTTTGTTAATTTAATTAATCAAGTTTAGGAGTAAAGTTGGTTGGTGAAGAGAACATAATAATTAATTGGGTTCAGTAGTAGTTTATCGAGAGGCCTTCCCTAGGGTTAAGTGCCCCATTAATTACTATTTCCATTCATACATATTCATAGCCTCCGATAGTGCAGTTGGGATATTGTACATGCTAAGATTGGTATGCAGGATTCGAAACTGCATAATCATAGCCTCCGATAGTGCAGTTGGGATATTGTACATGCTAAGATTGGTATGCAGGATTCGGAACTGCATAATAAATTGTAGGCTTGTGCAACATTCTTTAACTGTCTTCATGGTGCAATGCATAAGTGTGTTGATTTTCGGTGTGAGCGTCCTGGGTTCGAATCCCCGGACTGCCACATGTGTTTGTTAATTTCTTTAATCAAGTTTCGGAGTAAAGTTGGTTGGTGGAGAGAACATAATAATTGAGGTCTTCTTGCAGCCGATCTGCATCTTCTTGCGATTTAACTTGCCTTGTAACTCTTGTGTCATCAGTGAAGGATGAGGTGATGAGAGTGCATTATCTGTGTCTATGTCACTGATAAGTGCAAGGAGCAAGAAGGGGCCCAGGTCAGATCCTTGTAGAACACCACTTGTTACTGTAGACCTCTCCGACACATTTACTACTTGTTGAATTCGCCCATCCTGTAAAACAAATAAACCTACATTAGTACTTTACTCACAAAAAAGATAATAGCAAAACCTCCATGCTCCTCTTCATGGATAAGAAAATGGGGGGGGGGGGGGGGGGCAACTTTACTCAATGGGTGCGGGTAACCTTGACCGACATGTTTCCCTGGGGCAAAGCTGACCTATTTCATAAAGAATTGATTTTTAAGTGAAAGAACGCTGGGGGAAACAAGTACAGACCATATTCTTGCAGTCTAATGTTGAACAAAGGGTTTTAAATAGTAAAAAAAAAAAAAAAAAAAAAAAAATATATATATATATACAGTATATATATATATATACCGGTATATATATATATATATATATATATATATATTCCGGTATATATATATATATATATATATATATATTATATATATATATATATATATATATACAGTATATACAGTAGTCCCTCGCGTTTAGCGGATTTCAGCTTGGCGAAACACAGTATTGGCGATAGGTTGGATATGGTACCAGAATCCGAATTTGGCACTTCAAATACACTTTTGGCGAGAATGCTGACGTCACGGAATGGCGTCAGCCCAGAATGCGCCGCCCGCAAGCTAGTCTCACCAGGCCTAACTCTAAATAATTCATGATAAATAAAATCTGTTATCTATTATCTATTGTCTTTTCTATTGCTGTTAATGTTTCATGTAGGCTACAGTAGAGCGCCGTATTGAGAGTTACTCTTAGGCCGAGGCTAGGCTATAGATAGGCTTAGGCCTACTCACAAAACCCTAACTGAGCTGCTTGGATAGCGAGAATATCCCAGGTATCCTTTACCTTTTGATACCTTTTGATGTGTTCGCCGCTCTTCTAGCGGCACCAAGGAGCGCAACGCCCCTCGTTATGGGTGGTGATTTGGTGCAGTAGACTGTTTGAAGCGACAGCTCGCTCCCTTGCGAGGATGGGCTCGTCTGGCACTTTTTGCAGTTCGACATCTAGGGCTCTCTTGAAGTTGTCTAACGAGATGTCCCTCATGTCTCTTACTCGCCATGGGAGTTTGTTGAAGAGACGTGGGCCTCTGTGTGATAACCAGCCCTCTCGCAGAGAGCCCATAGCACCCCTGTTATTCTTCCGGGGGATTTCGCATTCCCAGCCTCTCCTATCACTGAATTTCATGACTATCGGAGTATGTAGGTTTGGTACTAAACCCTCTGCGATTTTCCACGTGTATATTATTAGGTAACGTTCTCTTCTACGTTCCAGTGAGTACAGATTCAGTGCTCTTAAACGCTCCCAATAGTGTAGATGTTTTATCGAACTTATATGCGAAGTGAAATTTCTTTGTACACTCTCTACGTCATTTATTTCACCTGCTTTGTATGGGGATGTTAATACGCTACAATATTCAAGCCGCGGTAGCACTAGAGATTTGAAGAGCGTTATCATAGGCAATTCACCGTGTGTTTTAAAAGTACGCAGAATCCAACCCGTTAAGACGTTTCGCAGCCACCACTTTGACCTGGTTATGTACTTTGAAACCCATATTTTCAGACATTACTACCCCAAGGTCTTTCACACTGTCTTTCCGTTCTATTATGTGGTTAGATTCTGTTAAGTAATTTGTAATTTCTTTAACACCATTATTATCTCCATACCGTATTAATTGGAATTTTTCCTCATTGAATTGCATGTTGTTTTCCCTGGTCCACTGGAACACTACATTCATGTCTTCCTGCAGTCGGCCCGTGTCCTCTTGTGTGTTTACTATCTTGCTTAATTTTGTGTCATCAGCAAAAGACGACACCGTACTGTGTCTGGTGTTGGTATCTAGGTCGCAAATTAGTATGAGGAACAGAAGGGGCGCTAGCACTGTTCCTTGGGGCACTGAGCTTTTGACATCCGAAGGCTCAGAAGTGACTTGGTTTACTGCTACCGATTGTTTTCGGTTTACGAGGAAATTGTATATCCACCGTCCGATTTTCCCAGTTATACCTTTTGCTTTCAGTTTGTGGGCTATTATACCATGGTCACATTTATCAAATGCCTTAGCAAAATCGGTGTAAATGACATCCACGTTTTTCTTTTCTTCTAGCGCTTTAAGAATTTTGTCATAGTGTTCCAAAAGTTGTGAGAGACATGATCTTCCCGCTCTGAACCCATGTTGACCGGTGTTGTGTAGTTCATTTGTCTCCATGAATGTTGAAATTTTGCTTCGCAGGACTCACTCGAAAACTTTAATGATGTGAGAGGTTAGAGCTACCGGGCAGTAGTTTTTTGGTAGTGCTTTACTCCCTCCTTTATGCAGTGGGCCAATTATTGCGTTTTTCAAGCTATCTGGTATGTCACCAGTGTCTAGACTCCTTCTCCACATTATAGCCAGGGGTTTTGAGAGGTTTTCCTTACATTTCTTCATTAGGATCGAATTCCATGAGTCCGGGCCTGGTGCCAAGTGGGATGGCATGTTGGAAATGGCCTCTTCTATGTATATTTCATAAACGTATATTAACAGAGTAATCTTGACCAAACCGATTTGTGAACCTCATATCTCTTGTGTTTTGCTTTGTTTAACCCTCCTGGCCCGGGCAGGCTCGACAAAGGACGGAGCTCGTATCTGGGCGATCTGGCCAAATATCAACAAAAGTAAACTAAGGTTAATCTCGCTTAATATATTACCTACATTAATCAAACATATATAAAAATGAGCGCCTTACCTTGCTGCGTAGAATGGCGTTGAGTAGAGCTCTCTAGCTCAACTGGTTCCGGAGTGATGGTGATGGAAGTGGAGGTAACTTTTGCCGCGTATTTACCTCGGCGCGTCCGAACACTCAACCGCGGCCCAGGCTACGACGCCCAGTTGCATTCGTCGCTCTACCCGCAATTATGCCGGGAAGCGATTTGATAGTGTTTTATTGGTTATTCTGTCATTTATTATAGTTATTATGTTATTTTCACTCAATAAAGTTATTTATATGAACTTATTTGTGTCTCTGTCACTTATTACTTTGTTTTATTATTATTATTATGATTATTAGTGTCACTTTCACTGGACTTTGATAATTGGTAGTGTCATTTCCCCTTTTATGTATTGTTAGGTAAGCTAATATATATAGTGTCACTGTCACTTGTTCATATTGTTATGAAGGCACTTATTATTACTTGTGTGTGTCTCTTTCACTTATACTTAGTTTTATTATTATTATACTGTCACTTTGACTGGCCTAGGCTTATTGAGTGTCATTTTCACTTATTTATTGTTAGAAATATATATTTTAGTGTCACTTTCACTTGTTCATATTGTTATTGAAGGCACTTATTATTACTTATGTGTCCTTTTCACTTATACTTAGTTATATTATTATTCTTAGCCTACATTTGAGTGTTACTTTCACTGTTGTCACTTCCACTTCAAAAGTTTGTTAGACTGTGGAAGTCGTTGAAGCAGGTGCCAGCACACAGTCCAACTTGACACTCGAGGCATTCCCAAGTGGTTTTTGTGGGTTTGCGGGGTCTGCGAGTTGTGTGGCTGCACACATGGCACCTCTTCTGACTCCTAACGTTACTACCTGGTGCTTTGAAAGGAAGGGTGTTGAGCTGGTGCTTCCTGAAAAATTCAGCACACCCCGTTCTGTCCAGCTGGCCTGGTCCTTGTAGTGGCCTCCCTGGTGTAGCCGCATGTTTAGCCAGGAGCTCAAGTAGCACCTGCTTGTGGAACTTCCGCAGGGACTTTTACTTCTTGGCTCCTGGAGTCCTCAGACGGTAGATGTTGTAGGCATTGAGGACCGACATATCTACCGTATGCAGGATAAACTTCTTGTACCACCTGTACGATGTTCGCAGGCAGTCGATGAAGCCCATCTGCATGTCGGACTTGTCAACGAGGCGCATGTTGAGGTTATAATCCAGGACAGCAGCTGGTTTTTGGACGGGGTTCTTGGTTCTTCGGTCCACCTTCCCTGTGGCGACCATCTGGGCCTTGTGGCATGTGGTGAGGAGGTTGACCTTGCGCTGGTCATGCCAGTGGATGGAGAGGATGGGGCCACTCTTCTTGTGGAAGATGTCCGCCTTCTTCGTCTTGGTTGGGTAGCCTGGCATGCCCTTCCTCTTGCCCTTGACTGTGCCGACAGTTCCGGTCTTGGAGGTACTTGGTCAGGAGAGGCGACGTGTAATAATTATCTGTGTAGAGGATGTGGTTTTTATTGAAGTGCCTCTCCATCATCTTCTTCACTACAGCGCCACCAAAACCAATGAGGGGGTCAGTCTCAAATTCTCCAGCCTTGCCGCTGTAGACTATAAAGTCCAGCACATACCCCGTCAAACAGTCGCAGAGGACGAAGAGCTTGATGCCGAAGCGGTGTCTCTTGGACGGGATATACTGTCGGAAGTGCAGCCTACCACGGAACAGGACCAGAGACTCGTCGAGGCACATCTTCTGGAAAGGAATCAGGTATGTGGTGAACCGATGACGTATCATGTCATACAGCTTCCTGATCTTCCATAATGAGTCGGGAAGGTGGACTGCCATGTTGTTTGTCAGGTGGAGATAGGAGAGGATGTCGAAGTACCTGTCCCTGGACATGTATTTGCCAAATGCTGGAGTCGTTATGATGTCGCCAGTGATCCAGTAGTTGGCCAGAACGTGCTTCCTTATATGTGTCATCAGCATTGTGAGTGCCAAGAACACATATAGTTCTGCCACAGTGACAGCTCTCCATGCCACCATCTTGGCACTGGTCTTCCTCCCAAGAAAGTTGGCACAGATAACATGGTGGTGATTTGTCTCTTTGACGAGGTATTCCATTACTTCATCGTCATAGAAGCCACAGAAAAGTTCACTGGGGGTAGCATCTGGGCCACAGGGATATGCTGGTGACACCCCAGAACCCATCTGTACCTCGTCAACGGCAGGACAATCTGGCTCAAAATCAGCCCCATCTGTCCACACATACAGGTCGGATGCTGATGCTCGAGGACGTGCAGGTGCAGCAGGCACACGCCCTGGACACCCTGGCACATGCCCTTGGCCACGCGGATGCCCTGCACGCCCACGCCCAGAGGCAGTGGCGTCGGCAGACTGACCACGTCCACGACCTCACCCTCTCACTCGTCTTGTCGGGACTTCCTCTTCCTCTTCCTGTTCCTCTTCCTCCACAGGCGACGTTAGGTCATCTGGGGCAATGTTGGGGTCGTCAGCATCCTCTTCAGGAGACAATTCTGGTGAAGAAGTGACCGGGCGTCGGCGGTGTGGGGCGCGGGAGGCTGCGAGAGCTTCAACAATGGGAGCCTCGGCCTCGGGAGTTGGGCTCCTTTTGCGGCGAGCCGAGGGCTTCTCCGCAGCAAATAATGCTCTGCGGTGTGTTGAGGGCTGTGGCACATCACCAATACCACTTGAAGAGGCCCTTTGGTCATCCTGAAGGAGAGATGAAGCAGAGGGCTGTGGGTGACCCACGCGGCGTCCCGGGTCAAGGCGTCGGGACAATGGAATGCGGGTGGTTGCTAGGCCAGGGTTGGCGTGATAATCCCTATGCTTTTCTGCGGCTGCCCTGCGTGCTTTTTTAGCTGCACTTTTCACCAACGATTGTTTGTAGAAATATTTGCCCACTTTCAAGGGCGTACGGGCAGGGGAAGGTCCTGGGCTAGGGCTAGGCTGACCTAGCAAAGATGGCGAGGGGGTAGGCCTAGGTTCTAGCACACTCGGAAGCTCAATGGCACCTTCCTGAAACACTTCAACATCAGGATCATCACTACTGTCTCCCCCCTCAAATAAATCGACATTATCGTCGTCTCCAAAGCCCACGAAAGCGTCATCTTCACTTGCACTTATGAATTGTATTTACCTACCTAATTTACCTAATTGTAGTTTACAGGAGTTGAGCTAAGCTTGTGTTGTCCCGTCTCTCAGTCTACTTTTTATCCAATTTTTTCTTGAAAATATGGATGTTCCTTGCCCCTACCACCTCCTCCTCCAGCCCATTCCATTTGTCAATACATCTATAGGGGAAGCTAAACTTCCTGATATCGTTCTTGCAGGTAGGTCTTTTTACTTTGTAGCTGTGGCCTCTAGTTATTCCTGTATCCATAATTAACATATCCTCCCTATCCAGCCTCTCCAGCCCCCGGGTGCATTTGTACATCATTATCATGTCTCCCCTCTCTCTCCTCTCTTTTAAACAGGGTTGTTGATTTTTTTGATTTAAAAAAAAAATAAATAAAAATAAAAAATCATTGATTTATTTTATTTTTTTTATTTTTTTTATTTTTTAAAAATATCCCCCCGCCCTATTGAGTAGTAATTCAAGTAGAGGAATTTATAACAATTCTGTTTCATCCATGCCCTCAGCCCAGACTCCTGATTTGTTCCTGTCCTAGTCATGTTTCACTGTCTGACCACACTGCTGCTTCTGGCTGAGTTGCCAGTGATCCTCAAGAAATCATATTACAAAACCTATTATTGAACAGAATTACAGAAAAATAATAATCTGTTATTATTAGTACAGACTTAGTGACTAGTAGCTTTGTGGATGTTTACTTTAAAATATTGATCCCAAGGCTGTGACCAAAATCCAGAGATATTGAAGTAAAAGTGAAAACACGGCAGTCTGGTAGACCTGCACTTGGTAATATCTGACTATGTACATAGGTTAGAACTCACTCAGTTGCCCAGTGCCCACCCCAGTGTTGCGTGATTAAAGTTTAAACTTTCATTAAAGTGAGATTTGTGTCACATTCGAGTTTTGTTTTGGTAGATACTTCAAGAGATGACAGCTTAGGTCATTCTAAGTAGACAAATTAGGTGTGACATATGTTTTGTGGGATTGTTAAGCAGTAAACAAGGTTAAAATGTTCAGTTTTGCATTAGTTTTTCATATATTATAATATTATATCATACAAACTTGAATCTACAGTAGTATTTATCTAATAGCCTAGAGATATAATGGAGATATGAAATAATGTAAATCTAATATGTAGTTATGTATAACACTATAACTACCGGTACTGAGAAAAACATGTATGTCAATAGAATTTTTTTTTTACTTAAGAGTTACCTAAAGTCCTAAACTGTCAACTGTTGAAGCATCAACCAAAACTTTTGGGACTCGCTGTATTCAAAAGTGAATCAAAACATTCATATTTATTAGACCTGAGCTGCAGAACAGTAATACTGGACTGTTACTCTACTAGACAAAACATTGAATTATTATTTATTAAGTACTTCTTATTTACAACTAATGAAAAAAAATATCTAAAATTACTGAAGATATTAATTTTATAAAATCTAAAATAAAATACAAAGTACATGTGGTAATATAACACCATTGACAAGTTACAAGCAGTTGTACTGAATGTTTTAATTAATATACTCCTAGATCTACTGTACTGCATATAATACTAAAGTGCTTTTTCCATGTGACAGCAGTTTCAGGATAAAATTATATAATTAGCAACAATGAGAAAAGCAGGAAGACAAAAAGACAGTATTTGGTCTGAATTTGAAGAATTGGCAGTTGAGTCACACAAAAAGGGTATTTGTGCAAAATGTAAAGACTGTGGTAAAGAAATGCAGGACTTAGTGCAGCGCTTGCGAGATCATAAGAAGAAATGCAATGGGCCACCAAGAGAACCAGAAAATCTTGATGAAAATGAAATTGAGGAAGAAATAGTACTCCTTTTGCAGATGGAAATGAGCAAGTTGATCAACATTTTCAACCACCAACATCAGGAGTCACTTCCTCAGTACTCTGCATGGCAACAACCTCATCTGCATTAGGAGCTTCAGTTGTCAGTACAAATATCCCATCTGTTTCATTACCTTTAAAGCGTAGTTCTTCAGAACCTTCTCCAGTAGTCAGCTCTCCTACTTATAAATGTAAAAAAGCTGCATCATCCAGCCAAACTAGAAGTATCCTGCAGTATGGTGTCAGGACAACAAAAGGGGAAAAGGAAAACATCGATGAAAAAGTTGCAACAATGGTGTATGCAACTAATTCTCCTTTCAAGATTGTTGAACATAAATCCTTTATAGACATGGTAAACATATTGAGGCCAGGATACAAGTTACCCAGTAGGATAGATATTGCTGGCAAATTATTAGATAAGGTATATACCAAAGAGTGTGAGAATAATGTACTACAACTGGAAGGAAAAACGGCCTGCATGAGTCTTGATGGGTGGACAAATGTTTCCAATGAACCTGTAATATGTGCTACTGTCACTGTTCACTCAGCTGATAACACAAGTGCAGTTTATCTTGTGGACACAATTGACACATCAGGTCACCCACATACATCTGATTATCTTAAAATAGTTGCTAAAAGTTCAATAAAAACAGCTGAACAGAAATATAAATGCAAAGTTGGTAGCTTTGTAACAGACAATGCTGCTAATGTTGCAAAAATGAGAACAGAGCTATTGAAAGATGATGAGTGTGACTTGATCTGTTATGGATGTTCAGCACACATTTTAAATCTGTTAGCCAAAGATCTAGAAATAGGCAATATCAAAGAACACATTGTACATATTGTGAAGTATTTTAGGAATAATCACACTGCCTTAGCAACCTACAAATCAGCTGGCGGATCAGCCTTAGTCATGCCACAAGATGTTCGGTGGAATACCTTGACTGACTGCTTAGAGGCTTATTTGAACAATTGGCCAATATTAGAAGCTGTGTGTGACGGTGAAAAAAGGCAGGCATTAGACTCAAACATCATAAGGAAAGTGATGGACACTAATATTAATATGCTAAAAATTCTAAAGCATATTGCAGTAGCACTTGATAAATCTCAAAGGGACAGATGTGATATTGGAGAAATGACTGAAGTGTGGAAAGACTTAGAGAAACGGCTAACAGAGGAGTCTACTCGGTCAGGTGATAGAGCTACCATAACAAGTAAGTTTAATAAATGGATGACATTAGCACTCACACCTGTTCACTATCTGGCAAATATTCTGCATCCAGTTTATAAGGGAAAAAAACTGACTAGTGAGGAAGAAAACACTGGAATGGAATGGGTTCATGAAAATTATCCTTCAACAGTTCCTCTTATAATGATGTATAGAGCAGAACTTCCCCCTTTTCAGCCATATATGTTTTCAGATCATTCAGTCCAAGCTGGACCACTTGCATGGTGGCTTTCTTTGGGCAAAACAGTTGATGGAGATTTTTCTGATCTAATTAGAAAAATATTCACAACAACAGCTTCTAGTGCTGGTGTTGAGAGGATATTTTCATCCTTTGGACTTGTTCAGTCAAAACTCAGAAATAGGTTAGGAACCGAAAAAGCGGCAAAACTTGTATTAATTTACAAAAATCACAACACAGGCTCACCACAGAAATAGAAATCTGTTAATGAAATTAAATGAATTCACCGAGGTTTAATTGCATAGTTCTTTTAGTTTTTTATTTAGTGAATTCACTGAAGCTTGGTTATTTACTTCTATAATTCTTTACTTAGTATTTGAAGATCTAATCTTATTTATATGAAGATGCTGTTTCTGGAAACAAAATAATATTGATTGATAAATGATTATGTTTCCGTTTTTTGTAAATATAACCGTATCAGGATTTTTATGTAGTAGCCTACTTTAAGTTCTAATCATATTTAGATGTAGATGCTGTTTCTGAACTTTCTGGAATAATATTAATACATATTGATTGATAAATTATTATTGTTCTGTTTTCACATAATAAACATATCAGGATTGTTTTGTCTTTTCACTGAACACTATATGATTTAACATACAATGTACTCTTTTAAAGTTGAAAGGTAATACTGTATACATATATTTGTAAATTTAAAAGCTATCAGTTATTTGTGTTACTACATAATGTACCAGTATCTACTATCTTACAATGAACCAATGCCTACACAAACTTATGAAAGCATGATAAATCTTCAGAATTCTTTTTATCTTGATTCACAGATCAAATAAAAAAAAAAATAAAAAAAAAAAAAAAAAATCATGATTTTTTTGGTAAAAAAATCATTGATTTAATCAAGTGATTAAATCAAATTGATTTAATCAATATCAACTCTGCTTTTAAACTTGGTAGATTTAATTTGTCTAGCCTCCCTTCATATGGCAGTTCTCTGAGACTTGGAACCAATCTAGTAACTGCTCTCTGGATTCTTTCTAACTTGTGAATATGCTTCTTTAGATGTGGGGACCACACCACTGCTGCATACTCCAATCTTGGTCTAATCATACTCTTCATAATTTTCGCTACCATGGTCTCATCCAAGTAGTTCAGAGCAACTTTCATATTCCCGGCCATTGCATACATTCCGCTAAAGAGCTTGTTAATATGTTTCTCTGGCGACAAATTATCTTGTATAATCAACCCTAAATCCTTTTCTTTTTCGGCCTTGCTAATTATATTATCTCCCATCCTGTACTCCCAATTTGGTCTATTCACACTTCTTCCCATATTTAACACATGGCATTTACTTATATTAAATTTCATTTTCCACTTGGTGCTCCATTCATATATTTTATCTAAATCCCCTTGCAGCTCCTCACAACTACTTTTATTTGTTATTTGTCTCATAATTTTTACGTCGTCTGCAAACATTGACATGTAGGAATTTATGCCTATCGGCAGGTCATTCACGTACATAAGGAACATGAGAGGTGCCAACATAGATCCCTGCGGCACACCACTCACAACTTTCCGCCACGATGAGTAAGTTCCTCTAATGTTGGTCTTCATTTCCCTATCTGTTAGATAGCTCTCCATCCATTTCAGCAAACTCCCCCTGACACATCCTAGCGTCTCAAGCTTAGATAACAATCTCTTATGTGGTACCTTATCGAATGCTTTGGAAAGGTCTAAGTAGACGCAGTCCACCCATCCGCCTCTTTCTTGGAGTACATCTATCACCCTACTGTAATAACATAGCAAACTGGTAACACAAGATGTCCCTTCTCTGAATCCAAATTGCTTTGGGGTTATTATCTTCTTTCTCTCCAACATTTTCATCCATCTCTTCCTAATTAGCTTTTCACAAATCTTGCATACAATACTAGTAAGTGAAACTGGTCTATAGTTTAGAGGGTCCTCAGGGTTTCCATTCTTGTATATCGGGATGATATTAGCTCTTTTCCATTCAACAGGAACCTGTCCTTTATCTAAGGAAGCTTGAATTATGTCCCTCACTGGCTCCACTAATTGCTCTGCACACTCCTTTAAAACCCAGGCAGACACTTCATCCGGTCCCATAGCTTTCCTTACTTCAAGTCCTCTCATCGCAGATAACAGCTCATCTCTAGTTATTTCAATCTTACTAAGACCACTCTCCAGTACTCCTGCCTGTGGTTCGTCAAAACCTTCCTCTCTAGTAAAAACTGACCCCAATTTGTTATTCATTACCTCACACATGTCCGATACATTTTCATACGTCCTAGCATCAACTCTTAATTTAGTAATTTGTTTCTTTACCTTCAACTTACTGCAGGCTGGGAAATTAGGTATAGCCCGGCAGCCCGGACATGGAGCCGGGCTAGTGATTTTCAATGTTAGTCTGCCCGGCAGTTGCCCAGGGGACAAGTGAATGTTTGTAATACTTCCTTACATAACGCTGCAATAAAATATATACATACATATATAATATCAAATACCGGTATATAATTAATGTAGGAAAACATCGCTGCGGTAACCCTTTAGTAGACGGAGTCTGAGACCGACGACACTCGGTGTGCGGTGACCCTTAAGTAAACAGTAAACAGCTAATCGGTTGTCGAATGCTATACTGTCAATATTGATTTATATCGGATGCAAAAACAACACAAGAATCAATAAACAGATAAAGAAAACCAAAACAGGAAAATTGAAACAAGTTAGGCTAAATGTAGCCGTGTAAATCCTATGATAACATTGCCTAAGAATTGTTGCTATTGCTTTGCCGTGAATCTCGTAATGTTACGAACTTGAATTGCAAGGGATACTAAAGCTTGTTAAGGGGAGATCGTTCACTTTTTGGGCGTTTTTTGCATGTATTCATTCTTTTTCTAGTTTCCTCCCTAGACCTCCATCAAATTTAAAAAAAACATCCTTTAGATCCCCCTTCTAGATTAATTTGTAGCCTACATTTTTCGGTAGAAAAATTTCCCGGCCGAAGGCCGGTTCTTCCAACATTACAGGCTCACTGTTGTTCGCCAGGGAAAAAATCGACATCTAAATAACACGAAAGGTCTAAATATTGACGACGAAATGGAGCGAAAGGTTTTAAGATCGACTAACTAATGGGGCAAACATCTTAACATCTGTAAACTAATGGGGCTAAACATGAGGGAGAAAGTGGTTCAGAAAACAGGCCCATGTCCCCTTAAGCTTGTAGATGGTGTTGGTGGCATAGTTGTTGGTCAGTGGTCAGTGTTATACTATAATCCATAGATACTGGTTGTAGGGTAGCAGATTGGCAGTCTGCACCTACGCTTGTCTCCATTTACCCGATATCGGCGTGCAGTTTTATTATTTGTTCTATTTCTCCCCATTTTAATTTTAATAATTCCGATCTTCAAAAAATCGGGCTATTTGGGAATTTGGGATTATTCGTGTTCGAATTATCAGAATTTTGCTGTAACAGACTATTTGACAGACAGACACATCTTCCTTAACCCCTTCTATACCGGTGACGTGTTTATAATGTCTTTCTAGCTAGATTTATACTATTTTGTGCAGTTTAAGAAGGATGTGTGCTGTTATAAAAAAGGTCAAGTGAGATAATTCGAAGCCTGTTAATTGCTGGAGGCCCCATTTAAACTGAATTATATAATTTAATAGTAGCCAGAATATATTGAAATGGACGTCACCGGTAATGAAGGGGTTAAGTCAGTGTTGTGATTTAATATTCAGTATAGCCGTAAACACACTCTCTCTCTCCCCGGTATACGTCAATAATGAACTATGAATTTGTAATGTGATGCCATAGACCAAGGCTGCCTGTTCCTAGAAATGTTATTCTCCGTATTCAACTTATTAGGTCTGCGCGTGAAGCGAAGGAGGCTGTTGGTGTTCTGGAATTGAAGATTATTTTGGATCGACGTCCACATCGACACCCTATTTGGGGGAAGCGAAGGATCTCAAGGGCTTACACAGTCCTCCTTCTTCTTCTTCTTAGGGCAACGTTTATTGAAAATTGCAATTTTTCGGTTATTACTGAACCAAATTTAATTATTGTTCTCGTGCATATACTCGGATTTATCCTCTAGGCCCTAACGGAGCCCTTTTTGTTTTATTTGGTCCTGTGCGTCGCGCTACGCACCTTGGAGTTAACACGATCACACGGACCTATACTGTAGTCTGCTTGGACTTGTAAAATTGAATATTGCTAGTCGTGAAGTTTTGTATTGGGGAGATTGTAGGCACCAGTCGAGCAGGACAGTACCCAGGGGAGGTCACATAGCCATATGATAACGAGTTACTGGAACTCCTGCTTCATTTGCCAGGCTTCCCCCACTGTTTCTATAGGTGCCTCACCTACTCAGAGAGTAATCCAGCTAACTCTCATAGACACTTACTATTCATTGAATCATTTCACTACACTTAAAAATCACACCACACTTCTTTCCAACACACCTAAATTTCCTCTAACTTACTGTACCGTGATTTTAGGTGATATGTTTGTGAATGTATGTGGTACTTAGCGAGCGAAATGTCTTACAGTGTATCAGGGCAAGTACAAGATATGTCAGGGCAAGTAAATTTCAGAAGTCACTAGCCCGGGGCAAGTAGATCCGCAACACTAATTTCCCAGCCTGACTTGCTGTTTATATATTTATAAAATAATCTAGGGTCACTTTCACATTTATTTACTATGTTCTTCTCATAGTTCATTTTAACTTGCCTAATTATGTTAACATATCTATTCCTCTCCTGTTTATATTTATTCCGATTACTCTCGGTGTTCCTTCTTCTTAACCCTCTCACCACGGAAGGGCTCTTGAACGCCCATAAAAAAGCATATAACAGCTGCCCGGAAGGGCTCTTGAACGCCCAGTGGTTGAAAGCCTGTGAGCTTCGTGTGCGAGGCGTCGGTCCGACGCATGTAAACAACAGCCGGCTGGACCGACGCCCCGCATCTCCGGCCACAAGAAGGAGAGCGTCGCTTGTTCGTGTGTGCCTGTATGTTGTTGTTAAGTATCGAAAAGTAGTGTAAAGTGGCTGTTTTGGCCATAAGTTATCTCCAATGAAATCATCATCACAACTCAACCAGTTGACTTAGAGAGCTCTACTTAATGCCATTCTACAGGTAAATAACACAGCTACGCTTGGGGATGCGCGGGAATGCGGGAAGCAGTCAGATTAACACATATACGGTAGCCTAGCCTAGACGTTTTTCGGCCAAAACACCCAGGTTTCGAGGAATATATATATAATACATAGCCGGGGCTGGAGGGTTAATCTAGCCCAAGCTGCATCACGCCTACCCAAAGCTCTTTTGCATTTCAAATTAAACCAATCTTTCTGCTTAGTAAAATTTCCAGTTTTATATCTTGGGACAAACAGATTGGTTCCTACTCTATAAATTTCGAGGAATCTACTATATTTACCTTGTACGTCCTGTTCCTTAAAAATAAGATCCCAATCTACTCCCTCTAAATATCTTTTCAAGGATACATAATCAGCTTTACTATAATTTAATCTGTCATTTATGTAGCTATTGTCTAATCTATTGGCATTACTCGAGGTCAACTTCCATTTTAGTAATAGGTGATCACTTTTACCTACAGGACATAGATAGTTTATATCACTAATTTCGTGAGGATCTTTTGTAAAAATCAGATCAAGTTTAGAAGGTTCGTTATTACCCCTCATTCTTGTATTTTCCTTCACATGTTGTGCAAGTACATTTTCCGTAACCAACTCCACTAGCCGACTTCCCCAAGATCTCTGATTTGGCCCTGCATCTCCCGATTCCCAATCAACCTCACTACAGTTGAAATCTCCTACCAAGATCAATCGATTCTTCCTTAAAAGCAATCTTCTCAAAGACTGAATCATATCCTCTACCATCTCCTCAAACTCCAACTCCCTCCATGCTCTGGTCTTTGGTGGCATGTAAGCTACTGCTATGTCTAGCTTTTTTCCTTCTATATCATTGAGTTCAACTGCCATTATTTCTGCCGTCATTATTTAACTCCACGTGCTTTGCTGTCATAGGGTTCTTAACTAATACTGCCACTCCACCTCCCCTTTTACCCTTCCTATCATATCTCCATATATTATATCCTTCACTAAACACTATGTTGCTGTCAAAGTCCTGGTTCAGCTTTGTCTCCGTCAAACAGACTATCTGTGGTTGATCTTTTCTTAATATATCATCTAACTCTACCTTTTTACTGTTTATTCCATCTATATTAGTGTAGTAGCACAGTATATTTGAATCCACCTCCTTGTTTCTCTTCCCTCTCTGCCTCCTACCAGGTTCACCTCCTCCTCCATCCCTTCCCTGACCCAGTTCCACCTCCCCTGCTAATTCTATTCTCCTCCCTCCCCCTCTCTCCCTCTGTTCCACCTCCACCACATCCTGACTCTCTCTCCGGTCCCCTGCTCCCTGCATTATCTCTCGCTCCGTCTCCTTGCTTTGACTTCGTACTTGTCTCTCTGTCTCTTTCCCTATCACTCCTCTTACTTTCGGTTCTTGGTGGCTCCTGATGTACCACTTCCTTACTTGCCCTTCCCTTATTCTCCAAAAAAAATCTTCTTTTGCTCTTCAGACAACTTTCCATTCTCTTCATCAGCCTTAGCTGTCCACCAAGCTTTCGCCACTGCTCTCTTCACTATCAAAAAGTTGTCGCTGTATAGCGCTATCACTCAACAAACACTTAACTTTCTTTCGTTGAGCTTTCTTCTCGGTTGCAACAGGCGTTGAAGTTGCGAGCGGGGTAGCACTGGGGCCCGCGGGAGGTTGCAGCGAATCGGACATGTCGGATTTTTTTTTCTTCAGTATTACTCGCTATGGCGGCCACGTATGAACTGATAACACTAGTAGTTGAGGCTTGGTGGCGCTGCGGTCGCTCCTACAATGCAAAAATTGGCCGCGCGAATTTTGAAGCACGCTTTCAAGCACAAGGATTTTAAAATGACACCCGGGTACCGGCCCTTTTTTTTTGGTGTCCGTAGGAAATGACACCCGGGCTGGAAGGGTTAATGTGCCGAACAGTCTGCGACACACAAACACACACGCGCGCATCAGCTGACTCAGGGGCCCAATCGATAAATATAATTAATCAAAGAAGTGACCACGGATCCAAAAACAATTTAATTATTTTGCTCAATCGAAAAGCAGTTGGTATACAAAATTCTAGTCTTCACCATTCACAAGGTAAAAGTGATTTATGCCTCCTGATATATATCTAAGCTAGGTTAGACCATTTCTTGGTCTGGCTAGCTAGTGACTTAGCAACTTGTTGCTAAGGTTATGTGGTTATTCCTTATCAATAAGACTATTCACAAGATAACAATGAATTCTGCTGCCTGATATACATCTAACCTAGGTTAGGTCAATTCTTTGTGGAGATATATAGGCTAGGCCTATGTCTTCTAGCAAAAACAGAGTAAGCAGACGGCGCCGAGTGTGTCGGCGATCGACGATGCGCATGGCGGGCGGTTTGAAAAGGCCCAAAAGGGTGAACTCGGGCCTCGTCAAAGACTAATGGATAATTTTCCCATTTAAAGTACTATTCGCGTTTGGCGAAATTCACTTTTGGCGATTGTTTGGCTAGACTAATGAATTCGCTAAATGAGAGGGACCACTGTATATATATATATATATATATATATATATATATATATATATATATATATATATATATATATATACTGTATACTGTATATATGTATATGTATATATATATATATATATATTATATAGACCATTACTCAAATCAGTACCCCATATCGGATAGTTCACCAAGGAACAAAGTTGCTGTTGCGAAGGATAGAATTGGCACTGGGTAACCTAGAAATAATGAGGCAGAAGTTAACCCTATCAAAAGACACTGGCAGTAATGTTCCTTACGAACACAGTAAAAAGACAAAACAACTAATCAAAATCACTATGTTTTTTTTTTTTTTATTTTATTTTTTTTAAGAGACAATGAACGGAGGAAGGAAAAACACAGATAAAACAAAAAGGTGCATGTACCTAAAGGCATCCTCCATTCATAAAATGTTTGTAACAACTGGATTTAAACATTTGTAGATTGTAAGTTTGTGGAAAGCAATTCGAGGGAAGTGAATTCCAAAGAGTAGTAGCTCTGGGGATAAATTAATTCTGATAAGCAGAAGTTCTGCATTGTGGAGGAGAAAGTGTAAATTCATGGGCGCTCTCAGCTGCCCTAGTTCTACGGGGAAAGATGTGGAGAGGCGGCACAATTGAAGCAAGTTCCTCGGAACAATTGCTGTGAAAATATCTGTAGAATAATGCAAGGGATGCAACGTTTCTTCGTATGGATAATGTAGGAAGGTCCTGTGTGATTGCAGGGTTATTGATTAATCTAATAGCTTTATTTTGAATTTTGTCACCCCACAGAGGTGAACAGTAATCCATCTGAGAACGCACATGACTTTTATATATTACGGCCAACTGCTCGTCAGTGAAGAATTCTCGAACTCTGTACAGGAGTCCCAGTTTTTTAGAGGCATTCTTAGCAATGCTTCTAACATAATGTGTCCAGCTCAAGTTAGTAGTTAATGTTACACCGAGAATGTCAATACTAGGGGAAGTGGGAATGTTTACATCATTAAAAAATATATGGGAGTCAGTGAGATTCAGTCGGTTAGAAAATTGAATGTACTTGGTTTTCTGTGCATTAAAGGAAACTAGATTCTTTTGTCCCCATCCATTAATTCTAGAAAGGTCCTGGTTCAGAGAAATTGCAGTGTTTATTTTTGAATTTATAAGATCAGGTTGGGTGAAAGAATTGGTAAATGTGAAGGAACTGTGGAGTGTTGAGTCATCTGCATAGGAATGTATTGGATTATGAGTGGTAGATATGAGATCATTGATATGAATGAGGAACAGAATTGGGGCCAAAACTGATCCCTGGGGAACACCAGCATTTATTGAGTGAAATTGAGAATAAAGGCCATCTACCATTACACGTATTTTTCTGTTATGAAGATAAGAAGAAATTAGTGGAACTAATGATGCAAGGCCGTAGTGTGACATCTTCGACAATAAGGATTGATGCCAGACTCTATCAAATGCCTTTGATATATCCAGTGCTATTGTATGTGTTTCACCATGTTGGTCTGTAGCTTGGTTGATTTGATGCGTAAGAAGGCAAAGAATGTCTGCAGTTGATCGACATCGTCTAAAACCATATTGCCTATCACCGATTAATTTATTATTCTCAGGATGCTTAATTATGTGATTATTTAATATAATTTCAAAGACTTTACCAAGAGTGGAAGTTATAGCTATTGGTCTGTAGTTTGATGGATCTGAAGAGGCACCTTTTTTAGGAACTGGATGAATGTTTGCGTCTTTCCAGGGTACTGGGAAGCATGAGGTATGAGTACACAGACGGATTTTTTTTGCCAATACAGGAGCGAGCACCAAGGAGCAATTCTTAAGTACTATTGGAGGAATTTCATCTGGACCAGGAGCCTTATCTACTGAGAGATTCTGCAAAATAGTTTTGACATGTCTGGTGTGGATCTTAAGTGAGGGAATTTCAGGCGAATTAAAATTAAGTACAGGGACATCTTGATTTATTTCATCTAAGGTTGAGTTGGTGGAGAAAATATCCGCAAGAAGGTTAGCTTTACCTCGTGGGTCACTTACAAGATTGCCAGTCGGAGATTTTAATGGTGGAATGGATGAAGCAGTAGTGAAGTTGGATTTGAATGAGTTAAGAGTAGACCAAAATATTTTGTTATCATTTGGATTATTTAGAAGTTTATTTGCCTGCTTGTGGAGAAAGTTTGATTTAGTTAGGTTTAATACAGTTTTGGCAGGATTTCTGATGTTTCTAAAGTAATTAAAGGCTTCATGTGTTTTTGATCTTGTGTATACATTGTAGGCTATTGCTTTTTGTTCAGTTACTCTAGCACAATTATGGTCAAACCATTTAGGTGAATTAGATCTTTTACTGTACTTTTGATGAGGAATAAAAGTTTCCATTCCAATTTTTACAAAATCTTGTATGTGGCTCAAGGTGGAGTGTGCATCATTAGAAAAGAAAGAGGTCCAGGGAATATCAATAATGTGGAAACAACGCTTAAGCAAAATAATAATTCTTTATAAATAAAAGAACACAATCCACCACATAGGGTGTAAATTACTACATGAGCTAAAAACTAAAATAAAACTAAAACATTAGGCTTTCCATAATGCAGTTTCTGAGTACATGATTAGATTGATATCCAAAATTTGTGTACTCGACCTTTAACTGTGTTGGTGGTGTAATGGTTTAGATGCTTATGTTCTGGGTGTGGTGTCCCAAGTTCGAATCCCGGGAGGACCATATGCTTTCATTAGTTTATTCAAGTGTATTGGGGTTTGTAATTGATGATTAATGTTAAGAACGGGATGTTACATAAATACTAACTCCACAAAGTTGACAGACGGGCTATGAAAAACATGGACATACAGTAAGTATGTCAACACTGTCAAGACGCCTGCCCGGGATGTAACACAGCACCCCATACCATTAAACACATCATAGAAGACTGCATTTCACACAACCACTTACGCCAACAACACAATCTACACTCAATGAGAGCTCTGTGGGAAAGACCGATCGTGGCCATGGCCTTCCTCAGGGACTCGGGGCTGTTCGGCCAGGCAGCTTAGGGAACAACAACAACACTGTCAAGATCCGATTACGCGTTTGTTTTCTAATCGAACTGGCTGAGGACGAACTGGCTTGTGATCGAAATGACTCCAAAGCTCGTAATGCAATCATGCGCATATTTCTATGTACAGTACAGTACTGTACTGTATAAGATCACAGAGACTGTACAGTTATCGCACATATTCCGTTCAGTATCCCAGTAACTTTGTAGTTTTGACATCGCCACACCCACCTCCCTCACTCCACCACCTACCTTCCAGGAGGTGGAGAAGGGGGGTTATAGGTTGTCAATCCAGAGCAATTGTTTGAAAAATTGAATTATTATAAGAAGATATAAGAGAAAATTAACAGGAAATAGCATTGTTTTGGCCATTTTATGGTAAATTTCTATAATTGCACCTATACGAGTTAAAAAAAATATGACTGTATTTAACAGGAAGGTACGACGAGGTAAGTGATGTGGTATAGATGGCAATATGCGGAAATGGATTATAAGGGCATTTCTCCCCCTGACAAAAGTCTATCAATCTAGATGTGACACGGATTTTACGTTTCAGAGAGACATTAGCCTAACCTAACAACCTTACCTAACCTATCCTAGTATTATGGGTGGGGGCTGCCGCCTCCACACCCCTGCTGATTGGGTAAAACGGTAGAAATTCAGTTGGGGTGAAGTGAGTAAACGTAGATTTTCGGAAGGGGGTCAGAGGGGGCGAAATGCCCTTATAATCCATTTCCGCACATTGCCACCTATATACCCCATCACTTACCTCGTCGTACCTTCCTGTTAATTACAATAATACTGTAATTTGTTTAGATCGTATAGGTGCAATTATAGAATAATTCCAAAGAAATTACTCTGCTTTCGCTTGACACCCTGGGGGGTTGAGCGAGATGGGTGCGGTGCTGCCAAAATAAGCCCGCAGCGTAAGGGTTAAGGCCTCTTTTTAATAATTAGGCTAATAGGTCTTTTAACCCATCAGACCCGGCTATGTATTCCATACCGAAACCCGGGGGTTTTGGCCGAAAAACGTCTACGCCTAGGCTACCGTAACTTTGTTATTTTGACTGCTTCCGCATTCCTGCGCATCCCCAAGCGTAAATGTGTTTCGTACCTGTAGAATGGCGTTGAGAGTAGAGCTCTCTAAGTCAAGTGGTTCAGTTGTGATGACGATTTCCGTGGAGATAACTTTGTGGCGATATCAGCCACTTTACACTACTTTTCACTACTTAACAATAACATACAGGCACACACGAACACACGAACAAGGACGCCTCTCCTTCTTGTGGTCGGAGATGCGCGGCGTCGGTCCAGCCGGCTGTTGTTTACATGCGTCGGACGGACGCCTTTCAAAACAAGTTTACAGGCTTTCAAGCTGCCGGAGCCTCAGAGCCTAACCGGGTCTGAGGGGTTAAATAATTAGGCTAATAGGAACAGTTTAATACAAATTCTTCAGGTTAAATTCAAGCTACATTTTGCAGCGATTTTCACACAATTGCCGTCACAACCGGTATGCGTTTAATTTGATATTTTTTTTCCCCCCCCGAAAATATCCCACAGCCAAATGATATTTTTTCGGCAAGAATGTTGAGTGCGGGCATACCTACCCCCCCATGACATATTGTCATCATCATATATATTGCCAGTAGGGGGCAAATTACCGAAAAAAATCACTGTCAAAATAGACGCGAACTTAACCACGGCAATCGACAAATGTAAACATGGCGGCGGCGGCGGACCTTTGCAATCATGTTTCCGTCTATTTTGAATGCCATTGGATACAATAATATGTTGAGGGGAGCTTTGCCCCCCCTCACCCCCCCCCCCCATGACATATTGTCATCATCATATAAAGTATATTGCCAGCAGGGGGCAAATAACCGAGAAAAAAATCGCCGTCAAAATAGACGCGAAGTCAACCTCAGCGATCGCCCTATGTAAACATGACGACCGTACGGCCGAACTCTACATCCATCCCATTTTTTCCCCTGCTTTTAATATATACAGTAAACCCTCGCTATCTCGGACTAATTGGGGGGAGACCCAGTCCGAGATGACCGAAAATCCGAGATGTCCGGGGTCCGACTTATGTCCGACTTAAGAGAGGATAAAATCCGACCTAACCAATGTCCGTCCGAGACAACAATGAAATCGGAGACTACGGAAAAAATCCGACCTCAAAAGAGACGTCCGCGTCAACCTAGAAAACGAAGACAACCCTATTCGAACCCTATAATCTGTAATAGAAAACACAGTACATGTATTTTAGTTTTACAATACAGTATGTATTGTACAGTAGGCTATATTACACTTACCCCTTCATAGCTCTTGTCTGTAGTCTTGATGTCCTCCCTCCCCCCTCCCCAACACTGCATTAATTACTGCAGCATCCCCTTTTCACCCCCCACCTCCACCTCACTGTCCTTCTCCACCTCACTGTCCTTCTTCACCCCACTGTCCTTCTCCACCTCACTGTCCATGACCACCTCACTCCCCTTCTCACTGTTCTTCTCCACCTCACTGTCCATGACCACCTCACTCCCCTTCTCACTGTCCTTCTTCACCTCACTGTTCTTCTCCACCTCAATGTCCATCGCACTGTTCTTCTCCACCTCCCTGTTCTTCACACCCCCACTCTTAGGACCATATCCCTTGCCTGTCATGGAACCCTTACCTTTACCCTTACCCACACTGTCCTTCTCCACCTCACAAACAATGTCAGGTTCAGGTATATCCATGGGCACAGGCATGCTACTCATTAATTCATCCAAATCCATGTCTAAGTCTGAGAGTGGCACAGTGTCTACAGTGCTCCACGAGGTGCTAGCAACTGAGGAAACACTTGGGAGGGAGGTGGTGCTAGCAAGCGAACACCACTGGTAGCAGACGAAGTACGAGGTCTGGGAGGAGCAGAGGGTACAAAAAAGGAGCTGATTTTCTGTTGTTTTTTCCGATCAAGGTGTGCCCTCTGAATATGGAATCGACCATTACGGAGTGGTTCGTATAGGGACTGCAACTTTGAGTCATTTACTTGAGTCAGATACTGAAGAATGGTGTCAAAGGAGTCCAGGGCATGCGAGACTGATATCTTGGGCCCCCCCTCTGTCTCTTCGTCCGACTCATCCTGTCCTGGGCTACCCCCAACACCTCGGCTGCAATTTGTTCGTCAGTCTTATGCTCGTGTCCAGGTAGGTCTCTGTCCTCTTGCAGCCAGTCGTCAACTTCTTCTTCGGGGAGGTCACCCTGGTTACCCTGGTTCAAGAGGTTCCTGAAGTCAGCTGCCCCAAACCCTTCAAAACCCGGATCTTGCACCTTCGGGATATTTAAGACCTTGGTCCAACCATTCCTCAGTGTGTTGAAAGACACTTCGCGCCACGCCTCTGCCCAATTGTAGATGCAGTCTTTCAGGGTATACTGCTTCAGTTTTTGTAGATTTCTTTCCGCGTGTATCCACATAACCTTCTTCGTCCATCCCATCTTCTATGATGACAAGGCATTGTTCCAGGAACTTCCTCTTGTATCGCCTTTTGCAAGCTTCAATTATTCCTTGGTCCATAGGCTGAATAACACTTGTGGTATTAGGAGGCAGGAACATTGTCTTAATTTTGCCGTTTGCACTCTCCAGTTTCGTGGTACAAGGGTGGGCAGGTGCGTTGTCGAGCAACAAAATGGCAACAGCTTCGTCATAGGGTATACCATACACTCGATTCTGGAACGAGCGAACGTCGGGTACAAATCTCTTGTGAAAGAAATCCTCGGTGATGACCTGGTTAAACCAAGCTTTCTTTGATCCATAATAGTCGACTGGGAGTTGCTTGGTAATGATGAGGTCCTTAATTACTCTCGGCTTCTGAGATTTGCCGACGATTGTAGGGGTCACACGGTGGCTTGCGTCGGCATTAGCGCAGCAAAGCACTGAAATGCGCTCCTTCACAGTTTTGTGGCCAGGTGTGGACGTGATTTCTCGGTGGGCCTGTGTGTTGGAGGGTAGAGAACGCCAATATAAGCCAGTCTCGTCACCGTTATAGAGCTGCCAATGTTGAAGGTGTTCCTCGGTTATAAGGGCGTGGAAGCGATCAGTGAAGGGTTCTATGGCCGAAGTATCGGCGCTTAAGATTTCACCACAAATACTCCTGTTTGAGAGGCCATGGCGGTTTCGGAACCTCCACAACCACCCCTCGCTAGCCTTGAAGTCTTGGTGATGAAGATGCTGGCCGAAACGTTCTGCTGCATGCTGGATCTCTATGCCTCTCACTGGTACGCCCTCAGCACGAAGTTGTTGGTACCACTTCAGCACTGCGTCGTCGATGTCTTGATAGGCTAGCTTAGCCTTGCAAAAGATCTTGGCGGTGGAAGGACCATGAAGCACAGCTACGCCATGATGTCGGACTTTCTCCTTGTCCCGGATGAAGTCGTAGATTGTTGATCTGCCTAAGCTATACTTCTCCTGAAGCTGCTTGGCTTTCATCCCACTGTCCAGATCCTTTAGCATCTGTAGCTTTGTTTCAAGTGATACAGAAGTCACCTTACGCTTAGGCTTATCCTTGGGAGGCATGGTGAACTAAATAATGGCACGCGTCGATGTGTAACACAACAGAGCTTGGTGCGGACTGACGCTCCCAGCATCCGAGCCGGGCGCTTGGGCCCCGGATGTAAGATGGCGTCGGACCTCCCTTCTGTTTCTCGGATATTCACCCTTATTGTCCGGTTACGCGAGGGGTCGTCCGACACGTCATCCTTTGTCGGACACCGCTACGACACATTTCGGAAATATTCGAGATATCAGAGGACGGTTATGACGGACATATTCCGAATACTTATATAAAGTCCGACAACGTCAGAGACGGTCGGAACGATGCCGGAAATGTCCGAAATACGGAAGTGAATGTCCGAGAGGCCGATGCCAGTCCGAGTAGTGCGGGTTTCCGACTTGTAGAGGTCCGAGATAGCGAGGGTTTACTGTATGATGACAATAAGTAACGGGTGAGGGGGGCCCCCCTTATCAACACAAAAGTGGTCAAAATAGAAGTACTGTAAATGTAACGGTCATGATTCAAAGCATGCGAATCACTGCAAAAGGTTCCTTAAAAAATGCCAATTGATTAGGGTTATGTTAGCGGGCATACACGTCGCTTTACTGGAGTTGTACCTTCGCGGTTATGTTCGCGCCTAATTAACTTAATTTTAAGAAATTATCCCACAGCCAGCTGTTCCTTGCCCCTACAGGTAATATATATAGGTCAATATGGTGGCATAGCAACTTACCGTCACCAGAAAAAAATATAGGCATAGGCTACTTGAAAATTAGGAAGAATACGGTTAAACATATTAAGATCTACATATTGGGTTAAATCTTAAAATTATCCCACGCTCACCAGTTACTTGCCCCTTGCTGTCATTATATATGACTCAAGTGTCTACAGCCCCAAAGAAACGGTCAAAGAATCGAACGTAGAAAGTGTGCGAACCGCGAGGGTAAGCTCCTTGAATGATGCCGAATACAGCCCCCTATTGGCAACCCTCCAGCCCCGGCTATGTATTCCATATATATTCCCCAAAATCCGGGGGTTTTGGCCGAAAAACGTCTACGCCTAGGCTACCGCATCTTTGTTATTTTGCTTGCTTCCGCATTCCCGCGCATCCCCAAGCGTAGATGTGTTTCGTACCTGTAGAATGGCGTTAAGTAGAGCTCTCTAAGTCAACTGGTTCAGTTGTGATGATGATTTCATTGGAGATAACTTTATGGCAAAAACAGCCACTTTACACTACTTTTCGATACTTAACAATAACATACAGGCACACACGAACAAGCAACGCACTCCTTGTGGTCGGAGATGCGAGGCGTCGGTCCAGCCGGCTGTTGTTTACATGCGTCGGACGGACGCCTCGCACACCAAGCTTACAGGCTTTCAGCTCATGGGTGCCTCAGAGCCCTACCGGGTAGCTCGGGGTGTGTTTTTTATGGGTGACTCAGAGCCCTTCTGGGTCTGAGGAGTTAATGTTGATTTATATAACACAGGAAGGATGTAGTATCCGGGTGTACGGTCGTCATGTTTACATAGGTCGTGCACTCGCAGCTACGTTCCCGTCTATTTTTACTTTTTTTTGCCTTATTTACCCCCTGCTGGTAATATATATGATGATAACAATAAAACATGGGGGGCGAAGGGGGCAAAGCCCTCCCCCTCAACCTATTATTGCATGCCACGGCAGTCAAAATAGACGGGAACATAATCCCGAACGTGAGAGTAGTGTAAACAAGGCGGGCGGTATGCCCGAATATTACACCCTTAGCAACACATGCAACCGAAACTTTATATTGACCCCCTATATATATTAATGTAATGTAATACTGTATCACCGCAGGGGTCTTCTAGATAATTTTCGAAAGCTTCCTTTTTTACCACCGAATTTATTGATAGCCTAATTCGGTATTAGAAAAAAATATGCTAATTCGGTATTAGAAAAAAATATGAAACTACTATGTCCCTGCATCAAATTAACCCTTTCATTGCAGGAAACGTTCTGGAACAGCATGGCAATTTACTGGAATTCAAAGCCCAATAAAGCCTATCGAGATGAGTACAAGTAAGCGGGAGCAGAGTATGCTTCCGTACGCTCTCCAGCATGTCTGCCGGGGCACAGACTATCACCCCATCTCTCGTGGGACCTATGCAGCACTGCCAAAGGCAAATGTAGCGCGACATTGCTAATGATTAGCGAATATTAGCCAATGTCTGTGGTAGCGATGCGGGAAACCCCCCGCACACTACGAAGCTCATTTTGGTGTAATTTTGAAGCCATTTTCTTCTAGTTTTTTTTACTGTATAAATTTAATTTCATTTAAGCACTTGCTTAAGCAATCAGGAGTGCCTGAATGAGCCCTATTTTAGCGGAAATGTGCCTATTATAGCGAAAATATGCCCGCAGCGTAAGAGTTAAGGCCTAGTTTTAATAATTAGGCTAAAAGGCCTAACAGTTTAATACAAATTCTTCAGGTTAAATTGGTAAAAATTGAAGAGACCACAGACATCCTTTTTACTATTTTTTTTTTTTTTTTTTTTTTTTTTAATTTTATATAGTGTTGTTTAACCCTTCCTACCCGGTATGCCTTAGGTAAGGACAGCACGAAAGAAGGGCCGCTACCCGGTATGCCTTATCTAAGGCATGAGCTTAATAGCCTAATTAAGCTTGGTCCGAACGTTGGCCGTGCGTATGACGTATGTCAACAAACCCAAGTGTTTGTCACCGCACCTCCGAAAACAAGAAGGAGAAGAGTCCTCAATGTTATTGTTCTGACGTCATGACGAAATTAGTGTCTAAAAAGCCCCCATATTGGCAACATCTCTGCAATATTGGCTCCACTGAAATCGTCATCACAACTGAACCAGTTGACTTACAGAGCTCTACTCAATGCCAAAGTACAGATTGAAAACCGCACTACGATTATAGATGAGTGGGAAAGTTCTAGCAGTGAAAATAAACATAAATACGGTAGCCTAGGCCTAGACGTTTTTCAGCCATATCGCCCGGGTAGGGGCGACCGTCATTGGGTAAGACAGCCCGGGGAGGAAGGGTTAATTAACCTTCTGACCCGGGCTAGCCCTCCTAAGTACAGTGCGGGGTACCCGGGCGATCTGGCCGAAAAACGTCTAGGCCTAGGCTACCGTATCTTTGTTATTTTAATTGCTAGAAATTTCCCACGCATCTATAACGTAGTGCGGTTTCCAATCTGTAGACTGGCGTTGAGTAGACCTCTGTAAGTCAACTGGTTCAGTTGTGATGACGATTTCAGTGGAGCGAATTTTCCCGCGATGTTGACAATATCGGAGCTTTTCAGACACTAATTTCGTCTGACGTCACAACAATAACATTGATCCGACGTCACCTTATTGTTTTCGGAGGTGCGGTGACGCAACGATCGGCTTTGTTTACATGCGTAGGACGCACAGCGTTCAGACCAAGCTGAATAGGCTTTCAAGCTTACAGATTTTAACAGGACACCCGGGTTCCTGCCCATCTGCCGCGGTGTCATTTTAACATGCTGCCCGGGCCAGGAGGGTTAATACCGAGGACTGTCGCATTTTAGTATTTTCAACATTAGCTTAACCTAACCTAACCGATGGTCTAAACCCAGCTCACGTTCCCTGTTTATGGGTGCACGACGGTCTAAACCCAGCTCACGTTCCCTGTTTATGGGTACGCGACGGTCTAAGCCCAGCTCACGTTCCCTGTTTATGGGTACGCGACGGTCTAAGCCCAGCTCACGTTCCCTGTTTATGGGTGAACAATCCAATCCGTATTTCACTTATAGTGAATTTGCGACGGTAATTACATGTACACCAACAAAGTATCGTCCATGGTTAATGCCTTTTCATTCAAAAAAATGCAAGTACTGTACATGCGGATTGGGACAAGCAAGATAGACAAGGTAGGATACAGTATGTATGAAGCGATGGAGGAAGTGAATGCAGAAAAGGATATAGGAGTAGTGATAGACAATAAGTTAAATTTCTCAGAACATTTAGCGGAAAAGATAAACAAAGCCAATAGAATTGTAGGGCTGATGACATTTGTGTCACTTGACGAAGAAATCTTCAGGAATCTCTATACAGCGCTGGTTAGGCCGCACCTGGAATATGCGAACCAGGTGTGGGCTCCATATATGGTAAAGGATATAGAAGCAGTGGAGAAAGTGCAGAGGAGAGCTAGCAAGCTAGTACCAACGTTGAAGAACGCGGGCTATGAGCAGAGGTTGAGGACACTGGGGCTTCCGACACTGGCATATAGGAGAAAGAGAGGGGTATTCATGAGCAAAGGGATGGGGTAGTAGTAGTACAGGACCCCAATGGAAACACGCCTAATCGGCCTTATTGAGCTATCCTTAGCTAGCTTAGCATGTGCTAGCTTTAAGAACTATTATTATTATTATTATTATTATTATTATTATATGATAGAGACTTTTAAGATAGTGTCAGGAAAGTATGATGAGGATGTGTGTGAAGGTATCTTCTTGATGCGGGAGGGAACAAGAACGAGAGGACACTCTAAGAAAATTTACAAAGAAATAAATAGGCTTGAGAAGGCAAAGAACTCATTTTGTGATAGAGTGGTAAATGAGTGGAACGCACTGCCCCAGTATGTAGTCGATTCCGAATCAATAAGGGAGTTTGAAATTAATCTTGATAAAGCATGGGGAAGACAAGATTTGAAGTTTGATTATAAAGCAAAAATACAGAATAGTAAAAATGTTGCGTCTGCTACCGCCGTTGCCAACACCGTGAACGACCGCAGCAGTGCAAGTACTGGTACTGAGCTGGATACACAGGCCTAGTTTGCCTTTTCCAGAGGATCTACTGTAAGAAATGAAACTTCTAGAACACTGATAATTATCGATGGGGCTCGTATCCAGGTTGTCTACAATTTTATCCGTTAAATTCAATCTACATTTTATTTGCCCCCTGCTGGTAATACATATGATGACAAAGTCCCGGGTGATGGGACCAACCCCACCCCCTGTGCGGGCCCCCACTCTCAACTCAAAAGTGGTCAAAATAGAAGCAAATTTAATGGTCATGATTCAGAGCATGCGAATCACTGCGAAAGGTTGCTTGAAAAATGCTAATCAGTTAGGGACTTGTTAGCGGACGTACGCGTCGCGTTGTTTACAGAAGTCGTACGCTCTCAGTTACGTTCGCAATTAATTTTGCTTTTCTTACGATAATATCCCACGGCCAGCTGTTATTTGCCACCCGCTGGCAATATATGAGGACATAATTTGCCATCACCAGAAAAATCATAGGCCTACGCTAATTCTTACAGTTTCTTACAGTAGATCCTCTGGAAAAAGGCAAACTAGGCCTGTGTATCCAGCTCAGTACCAGTACTTGCACTGCTGCGGTAGCAGACGCAACATTTTTACTATTCTGTATTTTTGTTTTATAATCAAACTTCAAATCTTGCCTTCCCCATGCTTTATCAAGATTACTTTCAAACTCCCTTATTGATTCGGAATCGACTACATACTGGGGCAGTGCGTTCCACTCATTTACCACTCTTTTTACACTCTATCACAAATTGAGTTCTTTGCCTTCTCAAGCCTATTTCTTTCTTTGTAAATTTTCTTAGAGTGTCCTCTCGTTCTTGTTCCCTCCCGCATCAAGAAGATACCTTCACACACATCCTCATCAAACTTTCCTGATTCTATCTTAAAAGTCTCTATCATATCCCCTCTCTTTCTCCTATATGCCAGTGTCGGAAGCCCCCAGTGTCCTCAACCTCTGCTCATAGCCCGCATTTTTCAACGTTGGTACCAGCTTGCTAGCTCTCTTCTGCACTTTCTCCACTGCTTCTATATCCTTTTATATTCCTAATATATAATTAGGAAGAACCATTAGGAATTGGACGGCCCACACGCAGTAGGCCTACACGTGACAACACGTCAGCAATCTTATCGCCAAAATAATAGGATTAAACATCTTAAAATCTACGGGAAGGATGCAGTATCCGGGAGTAGGCCTACGGTCGTCATGTTTACATAGGTCGATCGCTCGCAGTTAAATTCTAGTATATTTTGACAACTATTTTTTCTGTTATTTGCCCCCGGCTGGCAATATATATGATGACATGACAATAAGTCATGGCCTATGGGGATTGGTGAAGGGGGGACAAAGCCTCCCCTCACCCCATTATTGTATCCCACAGCAGTCAAAATAGACGGGAACATGATCGCAAACGTCCGAAGTGTAAAAATGGTGGACGATACGCCCGAATACTACATCCTTACCCAAGTCGGAAAATATCAAGGAAACTGGCCAACTTTTATTTCGTGATTTTTTTTTGGGGGGGGGGGGGGGGGGGTTTAGCTAGTTTTCATCATTATACAGTGGTTGTCATTAATTAGAATCTCCGGAAAAACCGTTTGCCCCATTATCCAACAATCTTAAAATATGGCCCCCGATAGGAGGAAGGGCTATGAAGTACAGGGAAATTGAGGGGTAATATTGGAAGAACTCTGAATTTAAAATATTGAAAATTAAAAAAAAAATTAAATGGAAAAACCAGAGCCAAGTTTTGGCGAAAGTTGGCTCAGGTAAAGAAAAAAAGGTAGTAGCCTAATTGAATTTCGAAAGTTGGCTCGGGGTTTCATGTTTTTTAACCCTTCCAGCCCGGGAGTCCTTTTATAAGGACACCGCGGCAGATGGGACGGTACCCGGGTGTCCTTTTAATTAACAGACAGTAAGCTTGAAAGCCTATTCAGCTTGGTCTGAACGCTGTGCGTCCGACGCATGTAAACAAAGCCGTTCATTGCGTCACCGCACCTCCGAAAACAAGAAGGAGACGTCGGATCAATGTTGTTGTTGTATGATATGACGAAATTAGTGTCTGAAAAGCTCCGATATTGTCAACATCGCGGCAAAATTCGCTCCACGGAAATCGTCATCACAACTGAACCAGTTGACTTAGCGAGCTCTACTCAACGCCAGTCTACAGATTGGAAACCGCACGACGTTTAGAGATGCGTGGGAAATTTCTAGCAGATAAAATAACAAAGATACAGTAGCCTAGGCCTAGACGTTTTTCGGCCAGATACGACCTCCGTCCTTTTGTAAGGCAGCCCGGGTAGGAAGGGTTAAACCCACAAAACCCGAAATGTGCAAAACCCGAGCCAATATTCGGTGAAAGTTAACCTAGCCTAACCTATACTTCATATTAATATATGTTTCAACCTTCGTTTTTGCAAAATGCAAAAACCCGAGCCAACTTTCGCCAAAACTTGGCTCGGGTTTTTCCATTTTCTATCTATCTATCTATCTATTGCCTGACGCCGTGATCCCCGAAGGGGTGGCTACGAACGAACCGCCCCCATGCACCTCTGTCCCCAGTCAGTCGACGCCCCTCCCCCCAACCAGCACCGCCTTCGTTCATGTAGTTCCTCACTCCATCCTTCCACCTCATATTCGGTCTACCTCTCCCCCTCTGTTCCTCCACCTCGCTCTCGTACACCCCCTTAGTCATTCTCTCGCTTTCCATACGTTCAATATGGCCGAACCATCTCAAGTTGTTCCTTTTCACACTTTCCAGCACATCTACCTCCACACCACACCTCCTCCTTACTTCCTCATTAGTCGGTCTATCCCTCCATGTAACTCCGCACGCACTCCTTAAGTAATTCATTTCCACTGCTCATTTCATTCATTTTTCCATTTTAAGGTTTTTTAAATTTTCAATATTTTAAATTCAGAGTTCTTCCAATATTACCCCTTATTTTCGCCTTTTACCCCTCAATTTCCTTGTACTTCATAGCCATCCCCACTATCGGGGGCCGTATCTTAAGATTGTTGGATAATGGGGAAACCGTTTTGGGTAGGATGTAGTGAGCGGGCGTACCGCCATCTTTGTTTACATTACGCGTAGTGGCGTCGGACTTTTCCCATCATGTTCTCGTCTATTTTAAGCTAACCTAACCTAACCTAACCTAGTATTCATGTAGTAATGACAGGGGGGCAAATAGCAGAAAATATAGCGTCGAAATAGACGGGAACGTAAGTGCGACCGCGGCGATCGCCCTATGTAAACAATGACGACCGTACGCCCGAACTCTACATCCATCCCAACATTTTTTCCAGAGATTCTAATTAATGACAACCACGGTATAATGATGAAAACTACCTAGCCTAAAACCCCCCCCCAAAAAATCACTAAATAAAAGTTGGCCAGTTTCCTTGATATATACCCCCAAGTCTTGAAATCACTAGGTTAAACATCTTAAAATCTACAAAAGGTACGATTTTAGTTACTGGACACCTATTTGACAGGTACCGCCAACGATTTAATACATATTTTTTTTCGGTTTCCACGCATCCAACACCAAGCTACACCCTCTTCTGGTGTACGAAACACTAAAAAAGCAATGGGGACACTTTAATAATGATAATATGAGACGAAATATAAAGACAACTCGGTTGCGTTCGTGGAAGTAGCGTCGCTTTGTTTACTTTACGCTCGGAGTGACTTTCCGGTCGACTTAAAATGGCTAAGCTTGTTGGGTCAATTTGTTTTATAAAAACTTGCGTTATAGGGCATGGGATACAGGACAGGGTTAAGGGGGGCTCTGCCTGCTGCCCCCCCCCCCCGTGAATTATAATAATCGTCATCTATGTGGCAGGGAGCAAGTAAAACAGCTGGCCGTAGTAACCTCGAGCGTCCTGGGTAAACAAACCGCGACGATCCCCCCCCCCTCCGCCTCCCCAAAAAAAAAGACATCCCACGGTGTGAATAGAGTTAGCCTAGGCCCAAGGCATATTTAATAACTTCCAAAGACGAAAATTAAACGATAAACCACAATTTTATCTTTCCATATTCAATAATAAAGCCTAAAAAGAAAGGATTGGGCTTCCTAGATGAAGTACATGACCAAGAAATTATGTGGGTTAATTCTGGCCCATCCTAAGAGGAACACCACGCCATGCCTTGAATGGGAGTCGAACAGGTGGGCTAGAATATAGGCTATTTGGCATTTTCCCCACCATATATCTTACTCAGGAGGCTATTAACTCCATATAACATGCTCTGGTGTATATGGAATCATGCACGATATATAAAAATCATATATAAAGGTCAAATATATCATATATAAGCATACATTGTAAGAGACATTTATGCACCTGTTGTTTGATATGGTTGCCGACGCTAAAGGAAGATCAATGTAGCCAATTTTAAGCAGCAGGTTTCGCTAGATTCGTGTCTAAAAGTCACTAGATATTAAATACTCTATTATTTAATTTATTTGTATATGAAATCGATCATTATCTCTAGGATGTTACAAATAGAATTACTAATATCTTCTGAACATTACATAAATAAGTTAAGAGTTGATTGATTGATTGATGGCTGGAGTAAAGTTGGAATGTAGAAGAGTTTGGAGAGAGGAAGATAAAGTGGAGAAATGCGATAATAGATATCCTAACATTATATAATGCTAGATATTAATAAACAACGCTAAAATTTAAAAGTACAGATTGACAACATTGATTGCATCCCCCAATCAACGATGCCGAATTTTGGCGGGAATTTTAAAACAAATTACCGTACATAAGCGTATAAATTAACTTCATTTCAGGTATGGCAAGGGGATGTTCTTGGATATATGATGTGCAGGACTTAAGAAGAAAGGATTGAATTTTTCAGCAGGGTAATTCTTGGACCAATGCACCAGGACGAGCAGCATGCTTGGAAAGCAAAAACTATTTTCTTATATTACAGCAATGCTAACGTGTAGATATTGATCTATCTATTACACTACCTTTGTCGATATAAATATATATTACTGCCAGAGTGGCAACTATCTCCGAGGCCAGGTAAGAGGGTCATAACAACCAGCCTTCCCATACCCCCACGCGCCTTTCTATCACTGAACATCTCGAAATATACTCGCTCCAAAGGCGTAGAGAGCGATACCAGATAATCTACGTCTGGAAAATTCTTGAAGGCCACGTACCCAATATAGGAATCACGCTCAGCCAAGAAAGGACAAGGGGGAGATCATGCTATGTAGAAGGCCTGAATACCAGCAGCAGAAGCACCACGACACTGCGGGCAAACTCCTTCAGCAGATCAGCACCTAAGCTCTTCAACTGTCTCCCCACCTACCTAAAGAATATGTCATCCTGTACGGTAGTTTTTCAAGAAACATCTAGATACCTTCCTACAGAAGATAGAACACACCTCCCATGCCATCCTACCATACATGGCCACACTACAACAAGTTGGTTCACCGAGTACCACTTCATTGGAGGCAGCAGGGCCAGGGAGGAAGCAGCGGCAGTTCCTGTAGCTGAGGTCGTCGACCGAAATCTCCACAAGGTAAGGTAAGGTATCACTCAGTCAACCCCACCCTGCAGCCGCTACCACCAGACACACGTACCATGCTTGGTCAGAACCATTAGCCGTTCTAGCCCGGAACTGCCTCAACCAAGATATCACCACCAAAAGCAAGACCATATCACAAGCGACCAGCTAACAGTTATACAATTCCTCTGTCATTGTTCGGGGTTTCGCAAAAGTAGAACGTCGTGTTCGAGACCGATCTAGAGAATTTGGGATGGATGTAGATTCCGGGCGTACGGTCGTCATGTTTACATAGGGCGATCGCCGTGGTTAACTTCGCGTCTATTTTGACGGAGATTAATTCGGTTATTTGCCCCCTGCTGGCAATATATATGATGACAATATGTCAAGGGGGGCGGGGGGGGCAGTGCCTAGCCTAAACGAAATATTTATTCAGAGGTAAGAGTTGTTGCAATGGGCAAATCAACTCATTGCACATGTCAAATAACCTTTATAATTGATTTAATTATTATAACATAGGCTTCTATGGAGAAAAAGTGGACTTTGTGGAAATCCCCAGAACACCAAGGTACCTTTAACATGTAAATATATGGGTTCGGTAACGCGGATTTTGCTAACACGGGAGGTAACCAGAACACATTGGCCGCGTTACCGAAGGATCAACTGTATATATGTACCGATCTCAAATTCAAAAACTTGAAAAGTGAAGCAGCCCTTAACAGGGTTCTTTCTTTCTTTTTAACGTTGAAGGGCAGTAAAGCAATTCTGCTTATATCGCCCTGCCGAGGTGGAAGTGGTCACGGGGAAGACGGGTCCACAGCGGCCTCCCTGTAAGGAGACTCAAACAGCAGGGGCTCAGGAGGGGCTGCAGAAGGGCAACAAGACTCCTAGGACACAAAAACTGAAGGGATGAAGAAGTGATGACAGATGAACGATGACACCCGGCAGACACGTGGAGATGTGAAGAATCGAGGACGGAGTGGCCAACATCAACCCCAGAAACTGAAGGCGGTCCCGGCACCGTCGGAGGGGGCCCTCACACGGGACCCCAAACCCAGATGGCACCGACGGAGGGGGGCCTCACACGGGAACCCTGAACCCAGAACCAACCACGCGGATGCAGTGTCCCTCAATCGTGCAGTGCCACGTAGCATCACAGGTCCAGGGAGTGATGGCCACCATCAAACAGCGAGGTGGCAATGAAGCGCAGAGTGAAGACGGAAGAGGCAGATGATCATAAGATGACGAAGGCAGAGACAGTGTAGAATGGTGCAAGGAGATAAAGCCGGGGGGAGAGGCCACCGAACCACCGAAGCGGCAGACGACTCACGCGGACGTCCACTCACCACCGTAGCCCAGCACAGTCTCCTTAACAGGATTCTTGATCTTGATTGTTGATTGTAGCGCTGTGTGGGCAGGCCCAATTAACCCTGCCACAGACCAACACAGCCAGGAAATCACAGTCGGCCGAGACGACCGGTACACCGCAGGAAGACCTTGGTGTGCTGGAGCACACGGTCACGGAGGGCCGGGTCCAGCCCACGGCCCCCCAGCAGGGTGGGGAGGGTAAAGTTGGTGACCCCAAGGGAGCGGAGGAGGGTCCTATGGGAATAAAAGCGAGGGCAGTGAAGAAGGAAGTGCTCTACCGTTTCATCCACCGTCCGGCACCACGGGCAGAAAGGGTCAGGCACCAGCCGAAGACAGAAGAGGTGAGAGGCCAGTCCAACATGGCCTATGCGAAGACGGACCAGGGAAGTGTCAAGGGGGCGGAGGGGGGAACGGGACCAAGGGTGAGGGGAAGAATCTAGCCTGTAGCCTACTGACCAAGGGTGGTGCGGGAGAGCTCACCTCTGAGGAAGGCATCCCAGAGCGACCGGCAATGGGCAAAAGCTAGCCTGGAAACGGAGGAGGGAGGGGCTCAAGGGCAGGGGAGGAGTGTGCAAGGGAAGCCGCAGCATCCACAATAACGTTACCCCGGATACCAACATGGGAGGGAATCCACTGAAAATGGAGGGAAAAGCCGGACTGCCCGAGGGAGCAAAGGAGAGAATGGGCCTGAAATACAAGGGAGCAATGAGAGACATGGTGTGGGGAGCTGAGGAGGGCAAGGGAGGACTGTGAATCTGAGAAAACTACTATTGACTGGGGGGGGGGGGGGGAGGAAATCGCGAATGAAAAGTAAAGCTTGAAGGATGGCATATAATTCTGAGGCTAGTACTGAATGGAAATCGGACAGCCGCCAAGTCCGACAAAGGGAGAGGTGCTCTTGTGGGGATCGGTTTTTACACCTTACCCGAAAGAGGATTTATGGAGCTCCGATCTTACTCTCAACCATCTGAACAATTTAACCAGCACACCTAAACTTCGTTAAATGCGGAAATAGCCTCACGAAAATATCATGCCCTGGTGGGGGCACGAACTCTCGACCCTTGGGTGTGAGGCAGGCACCTTACCAGTTAGACCAATAGAGATATCCCCCTTGGCCTGTTCGGCTCAGGGTATTTCCGCATCCGAGGTCTGTTTAGGCTAGCCTATTTTCACTGACTTTACACTCTACGTTAATGGCGGTAGAAGAGGACTGGGGGGAGGAGGTGTGGGAGCCATCCGTGTAAATAGGGAAGCGAGTACTATAGCGGAGGGAGACAAGTTCCAGGAAAAGGGAGGGGGCATGGGAGCTATCCTGAGATTTGACGAAGGGAATATGCAGGGAAATTGGAACATAGAGGACAGGGCAGACCAGGGGGGGAAAGGGGAGACTGAGGGGGTGGGGGAAGGGGATGGAAGGGGCAAGGAGAGGGAGGAGGACAGGAGGGCACGGACGAGGAAAGGGGAACGGGAGCAGATAGGCCAGGAGGGAGCATGAGGCAAAACAGGGGCATGAGAGATGAGGAGGCTATAAGGATGAGCAGGTGAAAATGACAGGGCACGATGGAGGGTGGTGACGTTAAGGTGATGACGGTCCATAGCAAGGGGAAGAAGACCCGCCTCCGCGTGAAGAGAGACCGCCGGCGACGACCGGAAGGCCCCCAATGCGATGCGCCGTGTGCTGCACCACATCCAGCCGTTTGAGTACCGTGGGGGGAGGCCGAGCCGTAGACGGAGCAACCGTAACTAATTTTACTGAGCACGTACGCCGAATAAAACTGCAGGAGGACTTCCCGATCCGCGCCCCAACGCCCGCCCGCCAAGCTCTTCATGATATCGAGCCGCTTCATACACGACGACCGCAAATACTCTATTTGTTAGTAGTCTTGGAAAATCCAACGTCAAGGCTATTAACCTAATTGCAATGACGACTTGTCTATTTTGACTGCTATGTCGTCATTCCAACCGTGGTTAAAAAAGAAAACGTCTAGAGTCTACTCCTTATCTTGCTCTAGGAGACGTTGTACATTAACCAAAACTACCACCGAAGGTGAAAAAAGCATAGAAGAGAAGAAAAAGTGGTTTACCTTAGTTACCACTTAAGGCCCATCCCGTGTTCCGTCATGTGCAGATCCCTGTCGAACGTGCGCATGAGCGACCCTCTCTTGTTATCATTTTTTCACGCGCCTCCATTGATTGAGTCCGCTTTTGTTGTGCTCCTTTAATTCACCCTGTTTAGGTTCGTTTTCGGCTTATCTGGCCTTCTTTTTTGTTAGACAGATATGTTACGTGATCTAGGGCACACGTAAATGGGCTCCTAAGTGTGTATAATGGAGACGCGTGTGGAAATAGCCTACCGAAGGTACGGGGGCGCCTGGCGTTCCTCGTATATGTTTTTCATTCTTTCTCTTTTCATATTCTTTTTTCCTGTTAGTCTGGGCATAGTTTAGCTTTTAGCTTATTTTAGCCTAGCTAGTTTTCTCATTCAGGAATTGCTATGCCCCTATGAGTTTTCATTTTTTCATAGCCTAAGGTGTAACGTTGGTAAACAATCTGAGATTTCGATGGTGGCGGTGCTGTTTGTAGAGTTTGTGTCGGCCGCATTATTAGCGTTATTCCCGAGTCCCCCCTTTCGAGCCTTCACTGTGTCTCAAGGGCCTGGGCGACAGGTGGTTCGTGATATTCCAGGGGTACCCCACGGGGGCCCCTCCTTCACACCACAGGGTTTTTCGCACCCGACACATTCTCAGCTCACGGCTAGGCCACCCTTTTTCTCACCAGTTTCATTTACTGGTTTTTGTTTTCTCTTCCTGTTTCACCTCCATCCTTTCATAGTCTTTTTGCCCAATCCAGAGGTACCCCAAGGGGGCCCCTGTTTGTGCGAAACCACCCTCCCTGCCACTTCTCCTCATGTGCTTTGCTCTATCTCTGTGGGTTGGGTGGTTCCTGGGGGATGTGCCTCCTCTCCCCTGGTGTGTCTTCCTTGCCTCTCCCTTTACCGGTTGAGTTAGGATCATATATCAAGGAAGACACTGCTCAGCTTGATGGCCATCATCACTTGGAGTTCATAAGGAGATGACGCATTTTTGTGGCCTTTTTTGGTATTCCCTAGACGCTCCTCTCGCTTTTTCGGCACCGGACCATCTCGGCCGGTCCCGCAAATTTGCGGGGGCTCGATTCGGGCCTCTGGGACGTTTCGGCTCCCCCCCAAATTTGCGGAGATCGCTGGGGGGTCCCTCAAAGATGCGGGAGGGTTGTGTCGGTACGGTTATGCCTCCATTGGCCCGCAAATTTGCGGTAATAGTTGGCTTTCACTGTTGACCTTTTTTATGTCATCTTGTTGCCTGAAACTATCTTGGTGTGTGCACTTTACTGGTGTTATAGGCCCTGCATGTAGATGTTGAGTGGTGGTTAACACTTTCTCCATCTTTGCAGGTTCTGCTAGTGCTCTTCCACCTCGCCCGCCCTACTCACCTACCTCTGTGCTCCCGGTTTAGGGTGAGTACGGATACCTGTTTGCATGTGTGTTCCTGTTTCCCCATGCTCCTTCCCTGGTTCTTATTGGACATTCTCTCCACTTACTCCTTCGACGTGCTGATTATGGTGTGTGTTCTTCCAGTGCAGGTAGGCTGCCTTGCTTTCGCCATGGTTGTAGCTCCCTGTGCTTGGAGAGCCACACGTCCTGCTTGCGCCACTCACACTGTGTGTCCTCTACGGCCTACCTCCCTGCTCTGTGTGGCCCGTGTCTGGCCCTGGTGGATGTGGTGCACCATAGCCCTGGTTCCTCAGCGGCGGCAGTGGCCTCTGCTTCCCTTCCGTCGGTGTGGGCGATAGTCTCCCGCCACATTAGGACTGTGGGCCACCGTTCCCCGGCCTTTGTTGCCGACCGGATCCGCATCGCCCTGGGTATCCCTGACCCGACTGAAGGCTGTTCACCTGGCCCTCTCCCTGCTCGGGCCCTCTCCCCTGGGTCCCGCAGCCGGTCGTCACATCATCGGGGGGGATCCCCAGCTCCGTCCACGCTCTCGCTCGCCTCGTCGCCCGTCCTCTACTGCCCCTCGTCGTCCTCCTGGTCGCCTTGACGACGCCCATCTCCCCCGTCATGGTTCTCGCCCTGAGGCCGGGGTTAGCGGCTCTGCCCCTGTGCGCCCTCCCCTGGCCTCTACGGATAGGGGCTCTACTCCCTTCCGCCCGCTTCCCCAGCCCAGACGACTTCGTCTTCCGTTGTCCTCTCCGCGCGCGGTTGTTCATGCTGTAGCTGGCCCTCTGCTCCCTCCTCCTACACTGTCCAGGAGGGTCCGCCAGGATGTAGTTGCTTCTCCTACTTCACCTGCTTCAGTGCCTATTCTTCCTTCACGGTCCCTCCCTCCTCTGCCTCGGTGTCGGGCCGCCCTGTTATCTCAGCCCCGGGGATCCTTGCTCTGTTTCCCCCCGCGGATCCTTCTGACCTCCTTTCACCCGGCCAGCCTTCCCACTCCCGTCGTCCTGCTCCTCCTCCTTCTCTCCCTGACCTTCACTTACCGTCTCGCCAGGGGGGTACCCCTCCTCTTGGCTCGGTGGGGTTTAGCGAGGTTTCGGGGTCCCCTTTCTCAGGGGCTGCCGTGTCGCTGGAAGAGGGGGATGATGCTGTTTCCCCCTCGGGCATTCGTGATCGGGGACGAGTCCCTCAGCGGCGACACAACCGTCGTCGCTCGCCTTCCTTGGGCCGCGACGCTGCTGGTTCGTGTCGTGGGTCTCGCTCCCGCTCACGCTTGCCCCTACGGGCCGACCAATCTTGGGGGGGGTTCGCCTCTCTCGGATCGATTGTCGGCTATGCAGGGATGGGTTGTGTCACGCATCGACGGGCGCTTGGAGTCGATGCAAGACTCCCTCTTATCGCGCTTCTTGGCGGTGACACACCCTCAGCGCCTCACCCTACCTACCCCTGCTATGGTCCCCCTCCCTTCTGCAGGCCTACGCTCTGGTCAGACTTCAGCCGCCGGGACATCCTTCAGGATGTTCATTCCCTGGCTGTGTTGACGGGACTGTCCTCCTATGGGACGGGTTTGTGCGACGACGGTACGCCTGGCTTAGCCATCTTGCTCGATCACCCTCTCCCATTGGGGGCCTGGTTTGCTGAGGCCTTCGACTTCGCCGGCCGTTCCGTCGCCGGCTCTCCTTCAGTTCCTCCCCGGAGTCATCATTGCTTTTGCCTCCTCTTGTGTCTGTCGGCGGGTTGGACGGCGCGTTCTGGTCCTGGTTAAGCGCGCCCGTTCTTGAACTTTGTTCTATTGCTACCCCGTTCTTCTCTCACCCAGATCAGTCCTCTGTCGCCAAGGTTTTTCCCTTGCGACGGTGGTAGCCGAACTTATTCTCTTGTCTTTTAGGTTCCCTCCAGACTTCTGTTCACCACCTGCGGCTTATCGCGGCGTCTGCACCAGGCGATCTTCGTGAGGGTTTGGACCGCGTTCGGCGGATCCACCTTCGGCTCGCGGTGTCTTTGGTTCCCGAGCTGAAGGCGGTTTTGTGCGTGGCAACTCGGCGACGCCGGACGGTACGGTCCTCGTTCTGCCGGACAGCCCCCTTGGATATTCGTCAGGGTTTGTTGTACTCTGCGCTCTCTACGTCGGGGCTTTTTTGCGCAGGATGCTTGGGGACGCTACGCTTCTCTATCGGCGGACCCTGCTTACGACACGCACCGACGCGCTGTGTCGCGAGCGGGGTCTTCTCAGTCCCGTCCTTCTGCCGGTCCTCTTCGGGGTGCTGCTGCTCGTGCTGCCGCCATGCACGGGCGCAGGACAGGGACGTTACAGGCCAGTGCGTCAGTTCCAACTCGCACTTCTGTTTTTGCCCCCTTTTCGTCCCCGCCGTGTCGGGGCTGGCCAGCCTTCCACTTCCGGCCGCCCTTTGCCGGGGTCAGCCCCGCGACGGCCAGGGGTTGGGGTGGCCCGCCCTTTTCGACAAAGTTGGGGGGGGGGGGGGGTAGAGGAGGTCAACGTGGCGCTCATGACCGCAAGGACCGTACCGGGGGTACCTCCACGTCAAAACACTGTGTAGGTTCTCCGGGTCGGTCTCCTTGTTCTCCTTCTCGCCTAGCCGCCCGGGTCGCTCCCCTCCTCTCGGAAGCTCCCACAGGTTGTTTTCGCCCTTGCGCCCCTCGCTGGCCAAGAGGGACGTTGGGGGCGGCAGATTGCGCGGAGGGGTCTAACCTGGAGGTGGACGTCCGGACCCCCACTCCGCTCTTGTCACCGACGCCGGCCCATCTCTTCAGAGGTGGCCCACGTGTTCACATCCATGCACGAGCAGGGCATCGTCGAGGGGGTTGACCGCCGGTCACCCGGTTTTCCTCTCCCGTGTATTTCTGGTCCCGAAGTAGAACTGCGACGCGATGCGACCGGTGGTGGCTCTGTCGGCCCTCACCGGGCGCATCGTGCACACACGGTTTCGGATGCTGCCGGTACCCCAGGCACGCCTGGCCCTGCGCTCTCTGTCGTGGGTAGTGTCGCTGGCCCTCCAGGATGCGTCTTGGCTCGTTCCTCTCCATCCTCGATTCCTGCGATTCTTGGCCGTTCGGGCTTCCGATCGTGTGTTCCTGTTCGACAGACTTCCCTTCGGTCTCCACATCGCGCCGCGGATCTTCTCCACACTGGTGGGGCGGGCTCTGGGTCCTCTCCTCGGGAGCGGGCTCCAGATCCTGTTTTCCTTGGCCGATTGGTTGATAGTTTCCGAAGCCCTAGGACTGTGCGTACGCGACACCCTCACAGTCGTTCACCACGTCGCACAGTTGGGGTTCCCCATCGATGTTCCCAAGTCACGCTTGACCCCGTCGTGTGTCGTGCCATGGGTCGGTCTCGCATGGGATTTGTCCAGCGCTACGGTGACCCAGGGTCTGCCGGACGCGGTGCACCTTCGGCGGAAGGTCTTCGCCGTGTTGCACTCGGTCTCCCTCCCGGGGTGGCTCTGGGACTCGTTAGTGGGTTCACTGAATTGGGCCGCTCTGCCCATTCCCTTAGGGAGCCTCAGGCTACGCCGCCTACTCCTCATGGGCACCGAGGTGTTTCCGTTGCCCCTATGGATCGGCTCCTGCCGCTCCCGCGTACCCTTCGCAGTCACTTCGGATGCTGGGTTGCTCGGGGCTCGCTCTCTGCGGCTGTGCCCTGGACCGCCCCCCCGCCGACGATCTGGGTAGACACAGATGCGTCGAGCGAGGTAGGGTGAGGTTACCAATCAAACCTGGGACATCAACTTCACGGCAGATGGGTGGGACTCACGCCCCTCCACATCCATGCCCTCGAACTGTTGGTTCCTTTGTTCTTCCAGAGGGACCACGCGCTGGCCCTTCGGGGAAAGTCGGTGGCCTTCGGGATGGACACTCAGACAGCTGTCCACTGTATCCAAAAGCGGGGGTCCTCCAGGTCATTGACTCTATTGGGGATCTCGGTGAAGTTGTTCTTCCTCGCGAACCGACACACCTTCTCCCTGCATGCCTCCTCCCTGCCCGGGCCTGCCGCCCTGTCGCGAGGACAGGGCGTTCTTGTGGAATGGGCAATGCAACAGACTGTGTTCGACGACCTCGCGGCTTCCTGGGGTGTTCCGGAGGTCGACTTGTTCGCATCGAAGGTGCCGCACCAGTTGCCTCAGTACCTCTCCCTCCGGCCTCGCCCTCCGGAGAGGGGTCCGGACGCTTTCATGGTAGACTGGAACAGGTGGCAGTCGATATACATATTTCCGCCACCAGACGCACTGTTGATGTGCAAAGTCCTCGCGAGGCTGCGGCTGTACCGCTGCAGTGTCTGGCTACTCGCGCCTCTGTGGCTGGCACAGGCTTGGTATGCCCGGTTGACGCGGTGGTGCCCGAGTCCGATCCCTCTCCCTGTCTCCGACTTCCACTTGGGCTAGGTTGGGGACCTGCGGACCTCGTTGGCCTTCGCATCGTGAATGTTCATGAGGCACGGTGGCTCCCAGTCCACGGCCGGGACCTGACTGACTTCCTGAAGCGTTCCTGGCCGACTTCTCCTTGGGGGACTTATGGGTCCCGCTGGAGGTCTTTTACTAGGTGGATACAGGACACTCGCCAGACAGTTGGCTCTCCTTCCCTCGTCCTACACTCCTTGTTTCACCTCTTCCGTACATGTCACTTTCACGTCGACGCTATACGTAACCACTTGTCTGCCGTCCGGTGGGTATTTGAGTCCGTCGCTGGGCTGGTCGTTCCGCCGCAGGAGCTGGATTCCTTCATGATGGCTGCCTTCCGGGACCGACCGCCTCCGCGCCAGGTCCCTCCACAGTGGGATCTGGGGCGGGCTCTGGACCTTCTGGCTTCACCCACGTATACACGGGCCGCTACACTGGTTCCGTTGCTCGGGCGTACACTCTTCCTTGTCGCTCTGGCCACTGGGGATCGGGTGTCTGCCCTAGCGGCATTGTCACGGCCCCAGGACTGCGTGCGATTCTCCCCGTCCTTGCATGGCGTCACGTTCGCCTCCGCCCCTCATTTTGTTGCCACGAATGTGAGGGAGACCCACATTTTCCAGCCTTTCACCGTCCAGGCTTTCCAGCGTGGGCATACTCGCCATGTGTTGTGCCCGGTGTCAGCCTTGCACTCCTCTGTTGCGTCTGTGGCGCCGCCTTCGGGTACTGCTGTGTGGGTGTCTCCTCGGACAGGTGGGAGGCTCTCGCAGGTGCAGATGGGACGCCACATTTGTCGGATCATTCGTGCCAGTAACCCTGTTTGTAGGGGTTCTGCGCACGATGTGCGATCCTTTGCTGCCTCCTTCCGGTTCCTGCAAAGTCGATCCTTAACTGACATCGCCTCAGCGGTTTTGTGGTCTTCTATCAATTCCTTCATCTCCTCCTACCTCTCCATGTCCAGTGTTCGACCCCCTCGGCCGGTGATAGCTCTCGGGGGTCGTGTTTCCTAGTGCTCTGGCGAAGATACCTGGGCTTCCCCCCTTGTCCCTCGTTCTTTTACTTTGTTTTATTTGACAAAGGGGGGGGGGGGGGGGAGTACGGGTTTGCAACACTTGATTGCAAGTTTGGGATTATGTATTGTTACAGTACATAATTGTTTTTGCCACATTGAAAATTGTGTTTTGTTATTGTGTTCAATGTTTTTGTTGGTTTTGGAAGAAAAGGGATTTTGGGTACAGTACCTTTTTGGTTTAAGACAAGTCTATGTTTTTGCATTACTATGAATGACGGGCACGTGTTAAAACTGTTCTTTTTAGCTACTCCTCAGTTTTTCACTCTTTTATTAAACTCTCTTGTTTAAATTGTGTCTTTGTCATTCATAATTTTGTTTTATGCATTGTTTTTTTTTGGTATGTTGGGCTTGGATGTCCTCCTCCTATTTGTTATGCAGCCTTGACGTTGGATTTGCCAAGACTACTAACAAATTGGGAGGTTTGACGTACCTCCCAACCTACCAAATAGGAAAACCTACTATTTGGTAGTAGTCTTGGAAAATCCAACGTACATAATACCCTCCCTCACGCCGGACCCCTGCCCATCCGCGTTCTTCTGCTGACGTGAGATGTGATAACAAGAGAGGGTCGCTCATGCGCACGTTCGACAGGGATCTGCACATGACGGAACACGGGATGGGCCTTAAGCGGTAACTAAGGTAAACCCCTTTTTCTTCTCTTCTATGCTTTTTTCACCTTCGGTGGTAGTTTTGGTTAATGTACAACGTCTCCTAGAGCAAGATAAGGAGTAGACTCTAGACGTTTTCTTTTTTAACCGCGGTTGAAATGACGACATAGCAGTCAAAATAGACAAGTCGTCATTGCAATTAGGTTAATAGCCTTGACGTTGGATTTTCCAAGACTACTACCAAATAGTAGGTTTTCCTATTTGGTAGGTTGGGAGGTACGTCAAACCTCCCAATATGATGCTTCCAGGTTAAGATGGGGCCATCGAGTTGGAGCCCCAAAAATGTATGGTGCGTACGTAACGGGGCCGGCATACCCGCGAGGAGGATGGAGGGGAGGGAGGGGAGCTTGCGCTGAAGAGTGAAGCACATCAAAGCGCACTTCTGCGCATTGCCGGCAAAACCCCATTCCGCAAACCACCAGAGTAGGTCATCCACCCCGGCCTGCAGGCACTTCTGCGCTTCTTACAGCGTAGGAGCCGTGCAGACTAAGGGCAAGGACAGATCATCCGCATACGCCAAAAGAGACGTACCAGGGGGACGGGGGAGGTCAGACAGGAGCCGATTAAAAAAAAAAAGACTAAGGCCCGAGCCCTGGGGAGCCCCACGACGGACGGGACGCGGCGTGGACAGCGCCCCCCCCCACCGAGACCGAGAAGGTACGACCCGACAGAAAACTGCGCATCCAAGGCACCCATACCAGAGAGCTTGAATAGGATCCCCTCATGAGAAACAGAGTCAAAAGCACCAACCACATCCACAAAGAGGGCCAGCATGACCCCACGACGTCTGTAAGTGTCGTGCACCAAGTGCTCCAATTGCAGGACGTCCAGCGTGCCCCGGCCAGGACGGAAGCCACACTGCTCCTCCAACATCGAACCCCGAGACTCAGCCCACCACTGCAGACGAGCACCAACTAGCCGCTCCATGAGCTTACCCACACACTGAAGGAGCACAATGGGGCGGTAACCAGAGGGACTGGTGAGATCCTTCCCGGGTTTAGGGAAAGGGAGGAGGATAGACTCCTTCCAAGCACCCGGGAAGACCCCATCCGCCCAGCTACGATTGAAGAGAACCAACAAGACAGCGGAAGCAGAAGGGGGGAGAGAGCGGAGGAACTCATAAGGGACCAGGTCAGGCCCGGCAGCTTTACGGGGCGAAAGAGCCGAGAGGGCAGAGGAAAGTTCCTGAGAAGTGAAAGGAAGAGAAAGACCAGGAGGGGAAGGAGACGCCTCCGCCAGGCAGACAGCGGCCGCCAGGCGGGCAGAAGCAGGAAGAGGGACAGGAGTGCTAAGCTAGGAGGAAAAGAAAGAAGCAAAGAAATCGGCCTTGGAGAGATCAGACAGGAGAGCCACGCCATCCCGGCGAAGAGGAAAGGAGAAAAAGGAAGAACGACCCTTCATAGAGGACAGGAACCTCCACGTGCACGTGGCAGAGGAGGAGAAGGAGAGAGGAGACAAAGGACGACCAGGCCGAGCGGCGCGCGGCTACCAAGACACGGGTACACTCCGCGTCCAGGCGCCGGTACCGTAGCTTGTTCGCCTCGGAGAGACAGCGACGCCAGGCAGACCACGCCTGACGCCTGGCCTTCACTGCCCCACGACAAGCATCGTTCCACCAAGGCACCCCGCAACGGGGCACCCCACGCCGGTCCGACAAAGAGAAAGCCTGACGGCCGGCGGATACCAACCACGAAGAAAAGGAGCCCGCCGCCACCTCGAGGGGGAGACCCACTGCCGGGCAAGGGAGGGAGAGAGCCTCCGCAAACACCGGCTAGCCCCCCTCCGAAAAGTGCCACCGAGGGCGAGTAGGACAGGGAAGATTCAAGGAAAGGACTGGAAACCCAACGACAAGAGGCAAGTGATCGCTACCAAGGTAGGGACCAAGAGAATAGGTTGCACCCTGAAAAGGGGCATCGCCCAGGCACAAGTCTAAAACCAAGGCCAAACCAGAGTGAGGATCAAACCGGGTACGGAGACCAGAGGGAGAGAGAAGAGAGAAACGGGCAGAGCCGAGAAGAAATTGGAAGAGGGAAGAGCCAGAGGCATTACGGGAACGAAGCGGAAGATCCGGTTCCCAACATCTATGCCGGGCGTTAAAATCACCCATGACCAGCGCTGGCGAAGGGAGCTGATCGAAGTAGTGATCAAGTTTGGCAAGAGAGACAGAGAGACAGGGATTATAATCCAACAGAACCGAGGACCAACCCCTCGCCAACTCAAGGCGAAGCGCCAAAACCTCCAGTACACCTCCCCTGAACGGCTGCAGGGGGAGGGGTTGACACGGTACGTCTTCACGGACCATGAGTGCCAAACCACCCCCAACCCGCCTGGGCCGGTCCGCACGAAGGAGGGAGTAACCCAGGAGACGAAAACGTGTGGCAGGGACAAACCACGTCTCACAAACCCCGACCACGACGGGTCGCAGCCCGTCGAGGAAAACCTTGAAATCCTGAGATTTCCGGAGCAACGAGCGGGCATTCCAGAAATCCAGAGAGAGACTACGAGGAAGGGAGCCTCGAGAGACTGAGAAACCGAGGCATTAACTGCTCACAAATATCCTGAGGGGCAACGCCAGCAAGATAGGAGGAGATAGCTTCAAGAAGTAAGCGGAGGAGAGCCTCCAAGGAGACAGTGGGAGTCGGGCCCGAAACACCAGGAGGAGAGGAGGGACGAGAAGAGGTAGGAAAGGAAGAGCGACAAAGAGGCGGACGATCCGGCCAGCGGGGGGGGTGTCCAACTCCGACGGGACGGAAACGTCGGTCGGCGCGTCCGAAACACCCGAATGATCCCGAGCGGCGGATTGGGATGGCGAGCGACACGATCACGAGGCGGGGCGGGAGGGCGACATACAGCCTGTGAGTACGACCACAGGCGAGACGGCGACCGAAGGCGACGCGCCGGAACCACCCCCGTCTCGTCCTCATCGGGGGCGGCGAAAGCGGCGAACCGATTCATGAGCCAGATATCCGGATGACGGGGCCGCGGCGCGTCCCGCGACGGTGGAGACACCGACGGACTGCGGACGGGCGCCGAGCCAAGGTGCGACGACGACGGACGAGGCGACGCCTCGGGCCCCCGGGGGGCAGTCGCCGCACGACGATACCGGGCCGGAAGTGCGCGCAGGACACGGTTGACGTCCAGCACAGAGGCCCCATCCTCACGAACCGCCCGGTGAAGCTCCACCGTTCTGCCATCTGCCATAAATCGGGCATGTACGAGACACGACACGGTGATCGTCGAGGCACAGGTAGCAGAATGGGGCCAGATCGCACCGCACACCCCCCTCGGAGCAGAACCGGTGACCCCCGCTACACATCAAGCACCTGACCGAGCTCCTGCAGGAAGTGGACCCGTGACCGAACTGGTGGCAGTCGTAACACCGAAGCATGGGGAAATGATATTGAGAGACGGGATACGATACTGAGCAAAATCTCATACGGACTGGGAGCGGACCCTTAAACATGAGGCGGACAGTGAGGGATTTGGGGGAATCATCAGGGCCCGGGAAGCTAATGGGAAGGCGATGAGCCTCCAGGAGGGCACTGGGGGCTCCCGCCCCTGAGGCCTCAAGGACCCGTAGGCCAGACATCAATTCCGCCAAGGTAACTTCCCGGTCCACCGGCCCGATAGTACCATAGGAAACTAAGGAATCCTGCAGATCGCGGACCCGGCGACACCGGACCGCCCACTCACCCAGGGCCGTCAGTGCCTCCATGGAGGGTGACACCTGGGGGGTATCGGCCTCCCTAAGACGCACCACCAAGGTCTTGCCACCACCCCTACACTCCACAATCCCCTGCCCATCCCTGCAGAAGCGCCCGAAATGAGAAGCATCCACGGCCTGGGAAACCTTAGACGGATTGCAAAACACGACGGCACCAGATACAGCATTGATTAGAAATGTTACAAGCGGGGGAGAGTCACCTGGGGGGGGGGGGCGCCCCGGCACCGGAACAACAGAGACCTTGGGCTGCTTCACCGCACTAACCTGACCACCACTACCATCTGGCGAGGCTTCCCTGTTCCGCTTTTCCCCACTCGATGTCGAAGCGTCCATCTGGGAAACAGCAGTGGCCACCCCACATGCACCCTCCACACCATATTTACATGGCCAGAACCTCCACGAGGCCCCAGCCGACCAAGCACACACCCACACACAAAGAAAAAAACCGAGAGTGGACAGGAGAGAGAACAGGCACGTCCACACTCTCCGAGAACCAGTGGCGGATCCAGGGGGGGGCGGCGGCCCCCCCCCCCCTTAGTGACCAAAATTGTGCCCTTACATCTGATATAGGTACTGCATTTTATCTGAAATACAATACATATAAAGTTATGGCGCCCCTCATGTATATATATCAGCCCCCCCTGTAAAGATGGGTGTGCATGCTATTATTTTCCTCCACAATCATTACCGGCAGTGTGCACTATAGCTTTTGGTGCAATATTTTCTGCTACAATGGCTTAATTATTTATATAATGGCCAAAATAGGATATGGGTGACACTTTTCTGGATTCGGAGTTTAAGCGCTCTGATGACGTATGCCCAGCAACACAACAAGCTCTTCTGACAGGTGGAAATGGAGGATAGTGACAGTAGTTCCGATTCGTTTGCCAATACTGAGGGTGATAACCGTGATTATGGCGAAGAACCTCAAGTGATGAATATTGGTGGTGTCCAGGCTTATATGTATGAACCTGTAGGACGAGATCCAGCAGCAGGAGAGGAGGGAGAAGCAGCTGCAGCTGTACTTGTACCTGAGGTGGCCCACACCATGATGCTAAGATCATGAAGCGTATAGAAGATGAAAACAGTGGTAGGGAATTACAGAGGGATTTGGATAGGATAGATCAATGGAGCAAGAAGTGGAAAATGGAATTCAACACAAATAAATGTCATGTAGTGGAAATGGGAGTAAGTAAAAGAAGGCCTCATATGGAATATAAGTTAGGAGAAAACACTATTAACCCATCAGAGAAAGAAAAGGACTTAGGGATAACGGTTAGGAGTGATCTTTCACCTGAGAATCATATTAATAAGATAGTGGGAGAAACATATGGACTGCTAAACAGAATAAAAATAGCCTTTAACTATATAAACGAGGAGATGCTGGAGAAAATAATAAAAAACATTGGTGAGACCAAGACTGGAGTATGCGGCAGTGGTGTGGGCACCACATCTAAAAAAGCATATAAAGAAGCTGGAGAAGGTTCAGAGAGCTGCAACTAGGATGATACCAGAACTGAGAGAATTACCATATGAGAGATTAAAGAAATTAGATTTACCATCTCTAATGGATAGGAGGGAGAGAGGCGATATGATTATGATGTACAAATGTGCGAGAGGACTCGAAAAGGTGGACAAGAAGGGTTATATTGTGAAAGATAATGGTAGAACTAGGGGGCATAGATATAAACTAATGAAAGGAAGATGTAAAGGAGATGTGAGAAAGTATAGTTTCCCTTACAGAAGTATAAGTAAGTGGAATCAGTTGGAAGAGGAAGTGGTGTGTGCCCAAAAAAATCATATTTTTAAGGCAAAGTTGGATAATTGTAACTCGGGAAGCGGGACAATACGAGCCTAAAAAGCTCAACTCCTGTATACTACAAATAGGTAAATACACCAAATCAACAGTGTCTGAATATGCAGGCCACTGAATGGAAATTGTAAACCTCTATTATATAATTGTGTGGTCCCACGTCATAGACTGTGATTAAAGAAGTGTTTTCCCGATTTTGATAGCTTATAGATTAGGCTATAGCCTACCGGGTATAGCCTAATATATTTATCAGTGTTTACTTTATGACAACAATTTGTTGGTGTCTGTAATATTTAGGACAATCACAGCTTTTGGTGATATTTATTTACTCTTAGAAACATTCACTGACACGAATGTAGGCCTAGCCTATTATTAATTGTCATATCCTTGTTTACACTACTCGGAGCCGCGGCGGACGCTAGCGATCATGTCCCCGTCTATTTTGACTGCATTTGGATACAATAATGAAAGCCCGCCCCTCACGCCTCCATAACTTATTGTCAGCCAGAAGAGCTGTGGTCCACAAAATCAAAGATGAAAAGAAAGTGTATTATCAGGGAAAAGTTGACTCGTGTGGTAACCACCAGAGGAGGTTGGCTTCAATTGTAAACAGTTTACTTGGAAAAACAAGAGTCAGCTTAAGACCTGTGCCCGATGCCGAGTTGGCTGCCAACTTTGTGGCATTTTTTGCTGGCAAGATAACTCGCATAAGACAGGAACTGGATGATGCTTCTGTTGGTGAAGAACTTTCAGTTGTACTCCAACCCCGACACATTCCTAATAATGTCCTCTCATCCTTTCACTCAGTAGAGGTGGACATGATCTCGTCCTACATAAGAAACCTCAATAAAACATTTTGCCCGTTGGATCCCATAAATGTTTCCAAGCTACCAAGAGTCTATGATCACACAGTTGAGTTTATTTCCAAAATAATTAATAAGTGCTTCTCTGAAGGTAGCTTCCCACATTCTGAAAAGCATGCACTACTCCGACCTACTCTAAAGAAACCTGGACTTGATGTTGAGAACATGTTGAACTATCGTCCTGTCTCCAACCTGTCCTTCATATCAAAGATATTAGAGCGTGCAATACTTGACCAATTACAACCACTACTTCAGCAGAATGAAACTATCCCAATTTTTCAGTCTGCTTACCGACAGCATCATTCAACTGAAACAGCATTGATTAGAGTACATAATGATCTAGTTGAGAAAATTTGCAATGGTGTGGTCTTGCTTGATCTCTCTGCGGCCTTTGACACAGTGGATCACGAGTTGTTATTGAGTGATCTTTATGATTGTGGTGTGCGTGACTCCGCTCTCTTGCTTCTTGGGTCGTACTTGTCAGGTAGATCCCAGAGTGTGATGGTAAATCAAGTGGTCTCGGACTCGACACCCCTGCAGTATGGTGTTCCGCAGGGATCAGTTTTAGGTCCTATCCTATTTATAATTTATATTAGCAGTTTGTCTCTTCTGCTTTGTGCACATAATGTCACCTTTCACTTTTATGCAGATGACACCCAGATTTATGTGAGAATCACAAATATAGTTGATATACGGAGTAAGATGGAATTGTTGATGTCTGATATCAAGAAGTGGATGAGAGCGAGAAAACTTAAACTAAATGATGGTAAAACTGATATTCTCATCATCCGAGGAAATAGAAGAGCTGATGATATAGTAGGTGCCCTCTCCATCAATGTGGGTGGATCTCAGCTGCGACCGGCCAACTCTGTTCGAAATCTTGGTGTATATGTGAACTCCCGATTAGATTTCAAAGAGCATGTAAACCAGATAGTTAAAAGTTGTTACTTGCACATCAGAAATCTCTATTTGGTGAAGCCGTTTATAACCAGACGTTGCCTCCTGACGTTGGTTCACTCATTGGTCTTCTCTCGTGTTGATTATTGCAATGCCCTGTTGGTGGGTCTTCCAAATTATATTTTGAAGAAAGTTCAGTCTGTTCTTAACAGGGCCGCAAGACTAATTTTTGGTGTTCCACCTAGAACTCCTACTACATCTCTTCACATAGAACTGCACTGGCTGCCAGTAAGAGCAAGAATAGAATTTAAGTTGTGTTTGGTGACTTTTAAGGTTCTCAAATTTGGTGAGCCTAGGTACCTTGCGGAGCTGCTCAGGCGCCCACCGGCACACCATGGTGTAGTTGTGCGTCATGACAATGACCCTTTTCGTCTTGATGAACCAAGGGCTTTCCAGCAGTCTTCTTTCTTTGAGAGGTCATTCTCCTACATGGCTCCGAGGTTGTATAACAGGTTGCCGCTGTCCATGAGACAACTGAGTTCTGTTGAATGCTTCAAGAGACAACTTAAGACTTTTCTCTTTGAGAGAAGCTATGATCTTGGGAGAGGTGTCATGACAGATGGCTATAGAGTTTAGGCTATTTTGCCACTGCTAGTGATTGTTAAATGTGTGTTGTATATAAGCCTTCTTTTGATGCATTGATTTTTGTTCTTTCTTCTTTCTCTTTTCGAGCGCTAGTGAATTCTTCGGAAAAATTGGCGCTTATGAGAAATAAGTAACATGCTTATTATTATTATTATTATTATCATCATATAGGCTACATTGCCAACAGGGTGCAAATAACAGAAAAAATCGCCTTAAAAATAGACGGGAACTTAACCGCGGCGATCGACTTATGTAAACATGATGACCGTACGCCTGGTCACTACATATCCTTCCCAACAATGTTTGCGCCACTCACTGTTTTTTTTTTTTAGCCTAGTTGCTAGTAGTTGAAATTCAGCCAATAAATTTCTTTAGCCTAGGTTAGGCCTATATTCATCGACGCTGACTGTATAATTTGGGCTAGGCTTAAGTTACTAAAGTTAGCCCATATTATCCACTCGCCTGACTCCTGAAATTGGCAAGCACTTAGGCCTAGACTAGGGCCTACCAGCCTACATGCAAATTTTCCTTAATTTCTGATCTTACTAGCCTAGGCTAATTCTATTTCTGTCACTAAGCTAGTTAGCTAGGCTATCTAAAATATCATAATTCGCTAATGCCCGGTAGCCTACCGTACTTTATGGAAAGATGTACCCAATGCTGTACAGGGAAATTTCCCCACCCCAAAAAACTATCACTCACTTCTTGGACTTGACGCTTCCTTGCAGCTGGTCTCTGCTCTGATGACACTGTAGGAACACTTGTAGCACATGTACCTGCAGGGTAAATTGTGGGTATGGCATCAGCTTTCAGGTATAAGCATCTAGCCATACCCATACTCCACCGCACTTTATTGTCAAAGCATTCATCACAAAAATTTCCATTGCATATGAAGCTTGTTTTGGGCTTTGCCTCCCACACTCTGGTTCTTTGTATAAACTTCACCCATTTGTTACAATGGTATGAATCACTTGGAAACTTGTGTAGTGCTATGTTTGGTCCAGGGATGTTGCTACACCCGAAAACAGCACACCTATTCACCATTGTTGCTATACTTGCTGATGTTTACTTCCCAAATGTTGGCCTGGGCCTACGTCACATCCTCACATCCTCACGTGAGTACTAGTTGCAAGGGGTTGCAATTCAATATCTATTTTTTATTTGTTCTCTAATATTGAAGATTAGTTTTGACAAAGGAGTAGTCAGGTTGATTACTGGAGATCTAAACATCTCTTTAAATACATTATAAATTAATTTTAATTTTGTATGCCCCTCACCAATACTCTGCAGTCTCTCTCTCTTCGCCGCAATGTTGCATCTCTCTCACTATTCTACCAATATTACAATAATCATTGTTCCTCAGAGCTCTCTCAACGTATACCACTCCCTCTACGTAGTAGAGCACGTAGCACCCGTCTTGCAACACAATCCCACCCCTACTTTGTGCAACTCTCCAACCCAAGATTGAAACATTATTCTCAATCTTTCTTCTATTCAACAACTGACCTCTGGAAACCTCTCCCAGAATCAGTCTTTCCCTTATCCTATGACTTAAATTGCTTCAAACTCCAAGTGTCCAGGCATTTTGGCTCGAACGTCCTTTGATTTTGGCCCTGTCAGTTTCAACTCTGGGAGACACTCGTCACAGGCAGTTCTGCCTTTTGTGTCCCTCGCTCACAAAAAAAAAATTAAATAAAAAAAATAAAAAAATAAATGCTATATACATTACATTACATTAATGAAGTCAACGCACCAGGCGACAAAGGCCATATGGCACGAAATATGGAAAGACGGGAAGGAAGTTAACTAAATATCATCGAGAACTCGAACATGATGAAGGAAGGACATAATACGGGAGATAGAAAACGAGGGAGATTCAGAAAGAAAATCTGCAAGACATGGGGGCTGGCGGAGGAGAGCTAGAAAAGGGAAGAAACGCGTGCGGGCAACGGAAAATAAGGGGCAATCGAGGAAAAGATGGGAGACAGAAAGCTGAACGGTACAGTGCGAGCAAAGAGTCGGAGGAGAACGGGACATTAAAAACGAATGGGTAAGTCTGGTGTGGCCAATGCGGAGACGGGCCAAAGCCGTCTCCCAACGGCGATTACGGTGGGAGGGATCAGACCACCCAGAAACGGACGGTTTGACAGAACGAAGTTTATTAACGGAGATAGTGGACCACTGAGTCTGCCACCTCGACCAAAGAAACCAGGACAAGGCAGGGAAGAAATCAGAGGCCGGGACAGCAAGTGAGGAGCGGGTACCCCGCACGGCAGCAGAACGAGCAAGGCAATCAACCCGCTCATTACCGCTAACGCCAACGTGACTGGGAACCCAGCAAAAATGTACAAGCTTTTTGCGGACGGAAAGGCGGAAAAGCCATTCCTGAATGGAAAGAACTAAAGGGTGTAGAGCAGGGGAGGACTGTAAGAGAAGTAGAGCACTGAGAGAATCAGAGAACAAAGTAAAGGACGAGGAGGGGAAGGAACACATAAAACGGAGGGCAATAAAAATAGCATAAAGTTCAGCAGTTAAAATACTGGCAACGGGAGGCAAAGAATATTGATACGAGCAAGTGGGAAAAAGGACGGCAAACCCCACGCCTACCGACGTCTTGGAGCCATCAGTATACACGGGAGTGGTTGTAGCGTGAAGAGAGAGGTGATCTAAGAAACGAGACCGAAGAACGAGGGGAGAAGTAGAGGACTTGGAACAAGGGAGGATGGAAGGGCAAACCGAAGGACGAGGGAAAAGCCAGGGGGGAAAAGAGCAAAAGCGGAAAGGGAGGACGTTAGAAACAGGGAAAGAGCACGATGCGAGCAGCGAGAGCATGCGGACAGAAAACGGAGAACCAAGACGGGGGTGAGACGAAAAAGTAGCAACGACCGAAGGGGGAAGGGAAAGATGGGAAGATGGGAATTGTTGAAGGCGAGCGTAAGAACGAAGGGACAGGAGAGCCCGACGGCGATAAAGAGAAGGGAAACCAGACTCAGCATAGAGGCTTTCAACAGGAGAGGAACGAAAAGCACCAAGGGCAAGACGAAGACCAGAGTGATGAACGGAATCAAGAGCATGGAGAACAGAATCAGAGGCTGAAGAATAAACTTGACAGCCATAATCCAACTTAGAGAGGACAAGAACCGTATGAAGCCGAAGAAGAAGCGCTCGATCAGCACCCCAAGTGAGGTGGGACAAGGACTGAAGAAGGCGGAGGCGGAGTAAGGCAGCAACCTTGAGAGAAGAAACATGAGCGGACCAATTAAGACGAGAATCAAAAGTAAGACCCAAAAAAGTAGTAGAGGAACGATAAGGGAGGGCAGTACCATAAAGAGTAAGAGGAGGATGAGGAATAGAATGGCAACGAGTAAAGGACATCGCGCAGGATTTGGAGGTGGAAAAACGGAACCCGTGGCGGGTTGCCCATGAAGAAACAGCCAGAATAGCGGATTGGATAAGAAGATGTAAAGCGGCAATATCTGAGTCGGCTGCGTAAATCGCAAAGTCGTCGACATACAAGGAAGACCGAACCCCGACAGGAAGAGAAGACACGATACCGTTGATAGCAATGAGAAAAAGGACGGTACTCAGGACACAACCCTGAGGGACACCTTCCAACTGAGGGTAAAGACGAGATAAGTGGGAAGCGACTCTGACACGAAAGGACCGAGAAGAAAGAAAATTCTGAATAAAGACCCCTAGATTACCGTAAATGCCACAAGAACGGAGCTGACGCAAAATGTGGTACTTCCAGGTAGAATCATAGGCTTTTTCGAGATCGAAAAAAACAGCAATGACAGTTTGACGACGAGCAAAAGCCGTCCTGATATAAGATTCCAAGCGAATGAGGGGGTCAAGCGTACTACGAGCACATCTGAACCCGAACTGGGAAGAAGACAACAAATGGCGCGACTCAAGAATCCACATGAGACGAGCGTTAATCATACGTTCAAAGAGTTTACACAGGCAACTGGTAAGGACAATAGGGCGATAGTCCTGTGGCAAGAACCCAGACTTGCCAGGTTTAAGAAAAGGTATGGTCAGGGCAGTACCCCAAGAGGGAGGGAAAACACCAGAAGACCAAATCGTGTTATAGAGAGCTAACAAGAAGACCAGAGCTTGCGAGGAAAGATGTTTGAGCATGAGATAATGGATACCATCAGGACCCTCAGAAGTGTTCTTACAGGCACGGAGAGCGGTGTGTAACTCAGTCGAGGAAAAAGGAGCATTATAGGATTCGTCAGAGGAAAGACTAAAAGTAATTGGAGTACTTTCCGCAACGACTTTAAGCGAGTGAAACTCAGCAGAGAGGTGAGAACCACTGCTAACTGAGCTAAAGTACGAGCCCAATCGATTAGCAATTGTTTCGGAGTCTGCCACAGAAACACCATCAATGCGGAGGACTGGAGCACGGAAGGGAAGATGTTTACCAGAGATCTTACGAATACGTTTCCAAACCGAAGCGACAGGAGTGCGAGACGTAATAGAAGAAACATAGGACTCCCAACTCCGGCGTTTAGCGGCTTTGGTAGTACGACGGAAAAGAGCAGATGCACGGCGAAAGAGAAAAAACGACTCCTGAGAAGCAGGGGTGAGACGCTTACGGCGAAAGCTTTTCCAAGCCGCCCGTTTAACCCGGAGGGCCCTGGAACACTCAGGAGACCACCAAGGGACGCATTTAGACGAGAAAGGGCGAGACGTCCGGGGAATGGACGTCAAAGCAGCACCGAAAACCAGATCCAGAAAAAACGAGAGCATGACACGGACCAATGAGAAAGGAGGAGGAAGCAAAGAAGGAACAGTAAGGGAAGCGAAAGAAGACCAGTCCGCCCGCTGGAAGCACCAACAAGGGGAGTTAGGAGTAGGAGAGTAGGTAGTCAGAGAAAGGAGAATGGGAAAATGGTCGGAATTGTGAGAATTCTCGAGAACTGACCAATGAAAATCAAGGGAAACTGAAGGGGAACACAGGGAAAGATCGATACAGGAAAACGTACGAGTCCGAGCATCAAAATGAGTAGGAGCACCAGAATTAAGGAGAAAAAGAGGACGGTCCGAGAGAAAAGGTTCAAGCCGACGACCCCGGGGTGAAATAACATTGTCACCCCACAAGGTGTGCTGACCATTAAAATCACAAAGGACTAAGAATGGAGTGGGCAACTTAGATAAAATCTCGGAGAATTCGGGAAAATCGATGGGAAGAGAAGGCGACAAATACACAGAAACCACTGTTAACCAGCGGTCAAGATAGACTCTAGCAAAGGTGCAAGGGAAATTAGTAGAAAAGGACAGCTCTTCAAAAGGGACAGAACGATGAATAAGAAGACAAGTATCATGGAGAGAGTGGGGAGAACTATAAAAAGAGTAATGAGGAAAGGGAACAGGAGGAGAGAAAAGACGAGTCTCCTGAAGACAAACGACCTTAGGGGAGTGAAGAGAAAGAAGAAAACGTAAGTCAATCCTTTGAGCATGAAGACTACGAAGATTCCACTGCAAAATGGACATAATAAAAGAAAAAGAAAAAAGAAACCAAGAGGAGACTAAAGGACGAAAAAACAACGAAAACAGACAAAAGAAAACCAGAAAAGGAGGCAAAAGCCACCGAAAATAAGAACGCACAGAAAAAGAGGAAGGACACACAGAGAAGGAAAGAAATATACACAAATAACAATAAAGGTAAAACACACACACTTATGTCTATCTATCTATCTATATGCTCAGGCCCAATCCCCATTTTGGGGGTAGCCGACTCAAGACAAGAGCAAGAACAGGGAAAACACAAAAACAACATAAAACAAAAAATAAACACAGATAAAAAACACAAACTCTCACACATCCAGGTCACCCAGGAGAAGACCCAGAGACCAGGGTTACCAAGGTCGCTCCAGCACTCCCCCGGCCCCTGACCACCCGGAGAGGTTCCGATCTCGGCAGGCAGACATGCAGCGGAGCCAAAGCGACAAGCCCTCCCACCACACTTCCAGGCACACCCTTCATATTAATCGTCTCCCCGGGCCAGGCGCCTGATGGACTATTATCTAGTCCAACTTGCGCCCGACCCCTTACTCCAAATGACCACGTGTTCATTCAACTATTCACAAGCATTCTCCATTCACTCCTGTCCACCACCACTTCCCCTGCCTGATCTATAGTCATTCCTCTATCATCCAAAGCCTTTCTTACACAGTCTCTCCATCTCAATGGGGGTCTTCCTGCCCTTCTATCTCCCCTTGTACCGGACTCACATATTCTCTTTGTAAGCCTTTCATCTCCCATTCGTTCAACATGACCATACCAGCTCAGCACCCTTCTGTCCACTCTGGCTGACAAATGTTCCTGCTGCCCACCCTCCTACGTATCTCTTCATTTCTCAATCTGTCTCTACGAGTAACTCCACACATACTCCTCAAGCAGCTCATCTCCATCACATCCAGCCCTCTTTTCTCCTTTTTCTTCAGAGCCCATGTCTCAGCCCCATACATCACTGTTGGCACAACAATTCCTTGATAAAGTGCACTTTTTACTTTCACTCCGAGATTTCTCGTCTTCCACATACTTCCCATTGCTCCGAAAACCTTCCTTCCTTCACACACTCTCTGTTTTACCTCCACTTCCATACCTCCACTCCTGCTTATTGTTCCTCCTAGATATTTAAAACTCTACTTGTTCCAATATTTCCCCATCCAGCCTCACATCTAGATTCACCCTATGCTCTCCCCTATTACACACCATTACTTTACTTTTATTGACGTTCACCTTCAGTTTCCTCCTTCCACAAACCACACCAAACTCTTTGACTACCCGCTGCAGTTTCTCATCAGAATCCGCCACCAATGCTGTGTCATCAGCGAACAGCAACTGATTCAACTCCCAATCTCTACCATTCTTTCCTACTAAACCCAATCCTCTTCCCATAGTTCTCCTTTTCCCTCACCACACCATCCATAAACATATTAAACAGCCATGGTGACATTACACAACCCTGTCGCAAACCTACCTTTACCTCAAACCATTCACTCAACTCACCATTTCCTACTCTCACACATGCTCTGCTCCCTTCACAAAAACTCTTAACTGCTTCTAACAAATTTCCTCCAATTTCATAAATCCTTAACACCTTCCACATTGCTTCACGGTCCACACGATCATATGCTTTTTCCAAGTCCATAAAAGCCCAAAATATCTCCTTATGCTTCTCTAAATACTTCTCGCATAACTGTCTTACTGCAAACATCTGATCCACGCACCCTCTTCCCCTCCTAAAACCGCACTGTTCTTCTCCTACACTTATGTACAACTAAGAAAAGGTGAATGAGGATAACGTGGAGAATTAAAAGGAGGCAAAAGCCAACAAAAAAAAGAAAGGGAAGAATACACACTTATACACAACAATGAAGAGGCGGATGGGCGAACGGGGAGACAGATAAATACAAATAATGAGAAAGGGAAAAAATACACACTTATGTACAACAATGAAGAGGTGGATGGGTTAACGGGGAGACAGAAGAGAAGGAGGCAGAGGGGAGGACCGAAAACCGGGGGGCATAGGGAGGCTTGACAGCGAACGAGAAGAAGAAAGAGGAGGGCCAGAATGAGAGGAGGGAAGGGCAGAGGACGAAAGAGAGACAGAAGGAAGAGAAGAAGGTTGGGAAGGGGTAGAGACGGAAGAGGGGGGGACAGGGGAAGGAGGAGGCGGTTGAGGGGTAAGGGTCAGTGTAGAGGGGACGGGATGAATGTCAGCAGAAACGGTAAGAGGCGGGGGACGAGAAGAATCGAGAAAGGCTCGAATCTTGGGAATGGACTCAAAGGACATGTTTAAGTCAGAGGGAGGGCGAAAGCAGGAAGAAGAAGAAAGAGATGGAGAGGAGGAAGGAGGGGTGGAGGAAGGAGGCAACCTCTTTTTCTTCTTCTCACCGGGACTCGGACTCCGGACATTACGGTGGAAGTCCCTGCGTTTAGAAGAGGAGTGGGGAGAGGGAGAACGGGAGGTACGGGAAGGAATTTTGGAAATACGTTTGGTAGAGACAGGAGACCGGAAGGAAAGGGAACCACGAGACGAGGGAGGAGGAGAACTAGAGGAAGGCTTGGGATGGGACCGCTGGCGGGTGGGGCGTTGAGCCAAACCAGAAGAAGAGGGGCGAGGGCGAGGAGAGGAAGTGGAAGGAGAAGAAACGGAAGTAGGAGTAGAAGAGTCAAGCACAGAGAAAGAGTTAGACAAAGGGATAGAAGACGAAGAGACAGTAATAGGAGGAGTGGAGACAGAAGAAACCGAAGGCGTAGAAGTAAGGGAAGAAGGGACAGAGAGCGGAACAGAGGAAGAGGAGGACGAGGACAAGGGAAGCGGAACGGAGGGAGTGGAAGAAGAGACGGGAGGGCGAGAGATAAGTGCAGAAATCGGACGAGGAGAGAAGCCCAGGCGAAGAGCTTCCTTACGGGCAGCAGAGTGAGTAAGGCCTTGTTTTGCTTTAAGAATTGTAACTTCAGATTCAAATTTGTAAACGGGGCAATCATGGGAATAGGCAGGATGGGAGGCTTTACAGTTGAGGCAGCAGGGGGTCGTAGACGGGCAGTCATCAGCAATATGGCCAGGTTGCGCACAGTACGGGCATGTAGGATAGTCGGGGTTGAGAGAGCGACAGTATTTCACGGGATGGCCAAAACGCCAGCAACCCCTGCACTGCTGAGGGCGGGGAAGGGATTCTAAGACGTCGATGCGAGTACCACCGACAATAATGTGAGAAGGGAGAATATTACCATCGAACGTTATTTTAGCGATATTAGAGGGATAGCGGCGATTGTGGCGAGGTTGGATGGTGTAACAGACAATATTAATTACAACATGGTCTTGTGCAACAACGGCCTTCCCAATAAGGTCGGCACAATCTTTGAAGTCCCGATCACCGAGTTGGATATAAGAAGGGATCAGGACAGTACCTGTGCACGAGTTCATTCTTTGGTCTTTAAAAGCAGGGATGGGAGTACCGTTGGGATCTGCAAAGGCCGCCATAGCAGCAGCCTGACTCTCGTTTTGCACTGTAACTAGACGGGAATGATCATGACGAGAGTGGAAAGTGACATCCTTGCCCACCCTCTGAAGGAGACTGAGGTGGAACAGAAGGTCATCCCCGGCAAGAGGGGCTGAGGCGGGGATAGAAAAGAATTTAACAAAATCGGCAGGGGCAAAGAGATCGGAGAGAGGAAGAATAGAAGAACGAGGGCGAGCAGAAGAAGAAACTGAAGTAGATGGAACCGAAGGCGAAGGAACTGAAGGAGAAGAAAAAGAAGGAGAATATGGTTCGAAAGTGACGATATGAGATGAGGAAGCAATGGAGGAAGGAAGAGTGGCAGATGCAGTAGAAGGGATAGCAAACGACGGAAGAGAAGAGGGCTGAACTGGCGGAGCGGGGAGGGATAAGGAAGAGGAAGCAGTAGAAGAAAGAGCAGGCTGAACTAATGAAGAATCGGAAAGAGAGGTGACACACTCCACGCCTACCAAAGTCGAAGCTGAGGAAGGCGCCGGAGAGCGGTCAATGAGGAGAGAGTCAGAGGTTTGAGCTGGTACGGTACTAGTAGGTACGGATGCGTCGAGGGCGGAAGCCCCAGAGAGTTGAGAAAGGTCAGGTGGAGAGTCCGTGAGATCGCGTGGGACGGGGACAGGGTGCGCCTTAGCTTGGTCCGGGGTAGTGGGGTTGTATGGACGGACCATGATGACGCAAGTTGTTTTTACTATTCTAATTTCGGTTTGTCGGAAAACGAAAAAGGAAAGAAAAACTAACCAAGGGGAAGAAAAAGAAAGAAAAAGAAAAGAAAAACAGAAACAAAGCAAAAATAAAGAGCGTACCATAAGAGCTAACAGAGCCCCCTGTCGCGAGGCAGGAAGCTCCGACCCCCACACCGACGGCACAAACAGGGGCAGGTCCTAGGGGGTTCATCCCCATACCCTACCCCCCTAGACAAGGGGGGATAGCACCACTACGTAGAGAGGCCTAGCTTAGGCAAAACCGCTATACTGGGACTGAGGGCAAAATGAATTGCAAACATCCCCAATCTGTACGTAATGGAGGGCAGCCGGACAGAAGCCAGGAAACCCACCAGGAAGGTAGACCGGACCCCCGGAAACCGAGACCGGGCCTCACTGATGGGCGGTCCATGGAGCGACAGTGCCGCCGCCCCCGGTACCAACCCCCACGTGCAGTGAGCTAGCTGCCACTGCCCCTGTAAACGGGGAGGAGTCAGAACTCCCCACTCAGCGAGGGAAGGCGTCTTGAGCCTAGCCGACACAATTTAGTGAAAAAGGAGGAGGAAACCCTCCGCAAAGCGAGGTCAAAATCGGGAACCAGAAAAACGCCGTCACCGGAAGGTTCCGCTTATCCCAAAGACGACGGGGGGGTACTTCGTCCACGACGCCGCTGTAATCCCTGCTCCGAAGAGTGGATGACAGCGACCCCGCTTCGAGCCCCGCCACCACGACAAGGTGGCTCCCCAACGGCGGGGAATGCTATATACAGTACTACCATTGAAAGATACACGTTGTTGTACCCCAGACTGTCTGGCCGAACAGTTGTCGAGACCGTTATACCGAAGCCACTCCAGATGCTCGGGGCCCCCGAAGGGGCCAGGGTGAGATGAGATCTGGATCTGAGAGGGCAGCAAGAGCGGGGATCATCAGCCCATGGGCTTGCACCCCCCGGGCCAATGCCCCCACCATCCGCAGCCCCCTTGCAGTGCCAACCAATCAGGTGATCTCGCCAGCATTTTTTTTTTTTTTCCTATATTCCAACTACTCCCTCTCGGGCATAGGCTGAGGTACATTTAACCTCTAACCATTGAACGGTTAAGCCCGTGAGGTCTCGTTCCAGTCTAGGGGGCGAGACATGTGAAACACTTTTAGCTGCAACCAGCCCCTGCCATCTTGCCTTCGCAGGATGCATGGAGCTTAGTTGCCCATTCGTGGCTCGAAGCAGCCCTATCTCTGAAGCTGCCTCACTCCAGTGCTTCACTGTCTCACCTCCTAGACTCAGAACCTCACTCTCAGAACACCACCTATTGAGTAATGAACTCACTAGGCATTGTCGCCCTGTAGCATATTTTGAATATGGGAATATTCATACAGTGTTATTTAATCAGGGAACAACGAGGGTATTTATTTGGTGCTTTGGTGGGCTTTGTGGTAATGCACTGATACTAGGTACAGCACAAATTCCATCCCAATAATATCTTCCCATTGATATATCGGGATTCGAACCCGGGTCTATTGGATTACCAGTCCAGTGGCAAGAACACTCTACCACACCTCCCCTAGAAGGAATACAGTAGTAGTACAGTAAAAGATGCAGGTTTTCTCCTCCCGCCTGTTCGAGGTGGACCACAGAAGCACAAAATAGCAATTAAGGAATACAGTATCTTCATAAATCCTGTGTGCCTGTGGATATCTCCTGGAGGCAGGGAATGCTCCAGATATTAAAATGTGCCTGCATTAGATAGGAGTACTCAAGGTTACGAGCTAAAATATTCAAACATTATAAAGGAAATTATAATGGTCCGTTAATATACTCAATTTCAGTATAATTTTGACTGATATACTGTGACTATGAAGATAGTCCTTGCTAAAGTGCTTGTGTGATGCCAGCTTAAAGACTAGTCATTCCTAATTATCTAGCAGAGACCGTGTTGTGATTCGTAAATATGGATGCATAATACGGACTCATCTTGGCAATTTTAATTAAACATATATACTGTACATCTATACTGTATATAATTAGCTACATATGAGAGTATCAAATTTAAACAAAACACCTTTGTTCCAAGAAATAAAACTTAAACTAAATATTTCTATTAAGTAAGCCAATAATAGAATGGAATATAGTTCTTTAAAGGGTGATTTAAAATCAGATACACCAATGATGTTATATTCTGGCTAACTCCAAATGATTATATTTAACTTAAAGATCTGTCAAAAGTTTTAGGGATATTTTAGATAACCTTTACTACTTTGAAGCCTAGGAGTCCCTTTCATTACACAACCATACTTTTTTTTTTCTATGTGAATGAGGGAGACAAAAGACATAACTGCCTGCAGCGAGTGCCTCCCCCAGATTTCAAAGAGTGACAGGGCCTAAATCAAGGGACACTTCCTCTAGTTATCTTTCCTGTCTCCTAAAATCCTATATACAATTTTACTCTGAATATATCTTGAATATTAGTTTAACTGTCTTCGTGGTGCAATGCTTAAATGTGTTGATTTTCGGTGTGAGCGTCCTGGGTTCGAATCCCCGGACTGCCACATGTGTTTGTTAATTTCATTAATCGAGTTTAGGAGTAAAGTTGGTTAGTGGAGAGAAACATAATAATTAATTTTAACCCCTTAAAGGCGAGCTGTGTCACCTGTGTGTAATGGACACTCTACCGCCAGGCGACGATATTAGGCCCCATTCCCACCTAAAATCTTCATTTTACGATAAATATTGTTATTACTTATTCATATGCACCTATTTTACGTTTAATATGAAGATAGTAACATGTAACAACAGTAAAAGAAGTGGGAATAGTGTTTGGATGGTCAAAATCGCAAATTATTCCCGACCGGTCATTCATGAAATGTGGAGCAGAGGGGACACACACCCTCCCCTCGCGAGGCCTGAAGCCAGACTGAGTTACGCTCTCACACTCTCTGTTACACCACACACTCGCTAGTCACATGACCACACTCTAGAACCGGCTTGGAGATATTGGCACGAAAATAAACCAATAAATAAGGGAATAAGAGAGAAAATAGGTGATAATTGAAGGGGAAGGAGGGGATTTTGACACATGTGGAGGAGTGATAGAGGTATGGAGGGGAATTATCTCGCTTAAACACCATTTTTGTTGTTTTCAGTGCTACTGGGCCCTTATAAAATGCCAAACTCAATTGGTGCTAATTCAATTCTTGTATTGGCTTACTTACAACTTTCATTATTGAAGTACTACATATTTCATATTATTTCTACTTTTATTTATTCTTCATCGTTCCTTTTTTCCCTAAATCTAAGGGAGGGGATGTACGCAGCCACATACCTTACCCCCTGCGTGTGCGCGAAAATGTAAGCCTCCCTTGGCCCCGCCCCCCATTTCCCGCATTTAAGTATAGCCTTCAAACCGTTACTGCCAGGTCACTCGTTGCTCAGTCAGAGAGCTCTCGCCCGGCACCCAGAAACCCAGTGTTCGATCCCACTCGAGATTTAGTGTATTTTTATATTTATATTTTGTTATTTGTGTTATGTTATATTATATTATATTAGGGTTAGGTTAGGTTAGGTTAATTTAGGTTAATCTAATATAATATAATATAATATTTGTACATTTTGGGCAGTGGGTGGGGCCGCGCATGCGCAGGGGGTAAGGTATGTGGCTGCGTGCAGACCCTCCCAATCTAATGACAAATTGTCAAGACATCTTCCATAACATATATGGAGTCATCATGATTGACCTCTTCAAGTAAGAAATCCTATAAAATGCACTATACTACAAAACAGAAGATATGCGAGTATATTATCATTTAACTCTTACAACTGCACTTTGTCTTACTCTGGCTAGTATTTGTAAACCAACCCTGTCAATGTTGGTGGTAATTACCGTAGTTTTGACTTATTCCTAGCCAGTCAATATGATACCCTAATTGTTATAATTGCACTGATAAGTACCGTAACATTATTACAGCACTCGCATTGCACTTACAACAACCAACATATCACATTGACTGTCTAGGAATACAGGCAAAACTTTAGAAACTACCAACAACAATGATAGGTTTCTTCTAGGAATACAGGCCTATATTTCAACCTAATATAGGTCGTAACTTCATAAGCAGTTCCAATAATAGGATAACCATGTATATAAAGTGAAAGAGGCTAAACTAGGCTCCTACATACATAAGAATCACAACTTCCATAATGATACCCTTTAACACAGAGTACAGCACCTCACTGTACATAACCATCACTCAATACATGTAGACAGCTCTCCCTCAGCTAACATGGAGTCAACATTAATTTAAGAATGAATAGAAACACCATTCGAGGAGGAGTACTTTATTGACAATGTTTTGTCGATATCTTCTTCAGGCCACTGACCTGAAGAAGCTATCTGCAAAACATTGTTAGTTAAGTGTCCTCAAATGGGGTTTCTATTCATTCTTGTCAACTTTTCAAAGTTAATTTAACATTAATTTAAGAAACTCAACAACATAACTGAAATGCCTGTCAAACACAGTAAACAAAACAATAATAATTGCAACGTAAATATTAACTAAACAGAGATAACGAATTAGAATCGCCATGCATATGCGTTGAAAAGTACAAATTGTGTAACACAAAACAAACGAGACTATAAGAGACACATGCCGCGCATAGACAGCACAAAGATACCAGGTTAGGACAATAATTTATTAACAAAGTTCTGGTTGCATGGTAGCCTACACTGTAATTCAAGCTATACTGTATTATTATTTTGCTCTGCATACTTGCAAGCTTTAACTCATACCATACCATAGGATACAGTAATAAAAGCCCCTGCAGTCCCAAGCACTGTGGCAAAAATGGTAGGAGAGACCACCTTTTCACCTCAAGAGATGGAGCAAGACTGGCCCAGTCACCCTTCAGCAGGTCTTATATAAGCTGAGAAGTGTTGCCAGACCGGTAGCAGTGCTTAAACAGTCGTGTTACCAACTACAGGGTTGTACAGGCAGTTACAAGGAAAGTACATTACTGACGAATATACTCGAGCCTGAGACTGGGGAGTTACTTATCTACTGACGAATATACTCAGGCCTGGGACTGTAAGGGTTAATAATATTTAAGCCAATATTCACTCAAAGATTCAAAATTAACTTTCTTGCTTTAGTGGTGGTAATAATGAAACAAATAATAATTCATATTAGTGAGCCATAAACTAGTTGTAATATTCTGAACTGGGCAAACAAGCACTAACACTTCAACTTTAAATAAGATGGGCATCATGATCACCAGAGCTTTTATGATTATTCTGGCATAATTTATAAACTACTGTATTTTGAATTTATTATTATTATTATAATGTAAAACTTGCAAAATAAACAAACCAAAACATGGAATCAGAAACTAGACTTAAGACTGCTCCATTTAAGTACAGTAATATAATGATTGAGGAAGTTGAACAAAAGTTGCCAAACCAGTGTTAAGAATAAATGCTAAGAGAAAAAGTGGTCGTGTGGTACTGACTTGACACATGTGCCTCCACTCACAAAAACTAAAACTGGACAACACCTACCGCACTGCCTGAGGAAGAGCTGTACTAGATCAATTCAAAATAATCTACTTTGAATGTATGGCATCCAATAAAATGGTTAACTGCATTACTACTATACAAAGCTCGCAACTCACAGTAAAAGGAATGGCATTCATTGCCTATCTACAATATATTATTTTTTGCAACATTTACAATTTCCTGCAGTGATAAGTGGTACAGTATAAACTTTACTGAACGATTCTGACATACTGATAGTCTTTTGAAACAGTCCTTTGAACCTCGTAGACCAATTTGATGTTTCCTGTTAATCAATGTTCATCTTAACTTTATCATATGGTAGTGCACCAGGTACTTATGCAGTCAACTGTAGCAGGCATAAATGATAAAATTATGTACAAGACTTCAAAACATTGGTTTTGGTGCTTCCAATCCTAAGGGGCATTGTTAATATAAATTATGCTTCTTATTACCAGTTGTGGAAGATTATGGTCTAGTTACCCTGCACCACCATGAAAAGCTACTATACAGTACACTACTCATTTTAACATAGCCACAAATTGTAACATCCTTATCTTGTTTACTGAGCAGTGGCAAGATGTGAAATTCATCATATTAATGACAAATACGAACCTTATTATGTTTTCAGGGACAGTACAGTACATAGTAATTAATATTAACACAATAATTAAAAGGCACAGGCTTCAATTCATCCTAAAATCACTTAAAACCGAGTGAGAGAACATTGTAAGCCGGACACAAATCCCGCCCAACTCAGAAATTTCAGAGATATGCAGCGACATTCCGAGAGGCCGATGCCATTCCGAGAAGTTTCCGACTAAAAAGAGTCCGAGTTAGCGGGGATTTACTGTATATATTTCTATTAAAGTGACCTTAAGGGCAAGATATTTGTAATATATGCAAGAAGAAAGATGAAATAATGCAGTTGGATGGAGAGAGAGAAGTGGGTGAGGGTGGATAAGCATCATTCAAATTCCTTAATGACAGGTCATTTTGGTCTTTTCTTATATTTTTCTTATATTTTGCAAGTTTTACATTAACCTATAATTATAAGTGTAAAAAAGGTCAAAGTCCCGGAAACCCCAGCCTACTTAAGGATTTTTCCTTAATGACAGGTCAGTGTAAAAAAGGTCAAAGTCCCGGAGGCCCCAGCCTACTTAAGGATTTTTCCCATAAGATTATTATCATATAGTGAATTTTCAAATAGTGCCAGGGGACCACTGGCATATTAATTAACAAACTATATTAATAGGAGCAAGCTAGCAAATTAAAGATTATAACCAATCACAATCCTATAACAAACTACTATTAAAATGTAAAACTTGCAAACTAAACAAACCAAAATTGGGACAAGGACAATATAAAGTCAAATTAAATTATCAAAATCGCTATGTGGAAACAACGTTTACTAAAATGAAAATTATTAAATAAAAGAACACAATCCACCACATAGGGTGTACATCACTACATGAGCAAGTTAATCTGTTTCCCAAGCAAACCAATCGCACATATAACAACGCACTATCGTCACGTTAAAGGAAGTAGTCAAGTTTGGGAAGTCCGGGACGTTCTGGCAAATTTTACTAAACTCTGCATGAATAAAGAAACTACATGTTAAATGTTAAATGTTAAATTAATAGGAGCAAGCTAGCAAATTAAAGATTATAACCAATCACAATCCTAAAAAAAATCCTCTCTTTTTGGTCACTTTAGTAGATATGTAAATAGAAGTTATGGTTTATAGTTCTTATTGTCTTTGGAGAGATAAGTGGCCTCAATAATGCAATTTAATTTTTTTCCCTGTATTCCTGCTCATACTGTGTGTGTATTATTATGTTCTCTCCACCAACCAACTCTACTCCTAAAATCGATTAATGAAATTAACAAACACATGTGGCAGTCCGGGGATTCGAACCCAGGATGCTCACACCGAAAATCAACACACTATGCACTGCACCACGAAGACAGTTAAAGAATACTGCACAAGCCTACGATTTATTATGCAGTTTCGAATCCTGCATACCAATCTTAGCATGTACAATATCCCAACTGCACTATCGGAGGCTATGCATAGGTGAAAGGAAATAGTAATTAATGGGGCACTTAACCCTAGGGAAGACCTCTCGATAAATTACTACTGAACCCGAATCAATTATTATGTTCCTAGGTTCAAATCCTTGGAGTACCACTACCACCTGTAACTGTCTTGATAGCCTAGTGCTTAGTGTGCAAAATTTTGGTGTGAGTATCCTAGGTTCGAGTCCTTGGAGTACCTTATGTATTCATTACTTTCATTGATTTCACTAGTTAGGTTTATTTGTAAATTAATTGTTGAGTTTGTGAAAAAAATATGAATATTAGTTTAATTGATTTTATTAATTAGGTTTATTTGTAAGTTAATTGGTGGATTGATGATAAGATGAATTCTTTAAGTCTTACTGTCCTAGTTTGACACCCTGAAAAGAAGGATAGCTATAGTTTTGTTTTCTTGTCTTCTATAGGTTCAGAAACAGTTCATTGTGAGGTCGGGTCCTTTGAGATCTGTGCCCCATAAATTGTTCTTTGCTCTCGCTTAAGCATAATGCTAGTCATAGTGCAATTGGGTCCAGTAAATGAATAGATTCATATCCAGTATTTGATAAATACATATTAATCGTGGTCATATGCTGAACCTTTAACTGTCTTGGTGGTGTAATGGTTAGTGTTTAAGTTTTGTATGTGGTGTTCCGAGTTCGAATCCCAGGAGGATCACATGCTTTCTTTAATTTCATTTGGGGGTGACTGATGTTAACCCGTTGAGACCCAGCGTCGCACGTGTTGCGTCGGCAGTCTTTGATCACCAACTCCCAGCGACGCATCACGTGCGTCCGACATATAAAAAACACTTACGTGGCTCGTAAGGTAGGAAATGGCGGGAGAATAGGAGGGGGAGGTACCGTAGTGTGTGTGGGAGCCGGGCCAGTAGGTGTGAGCGGGCCGAGACAGCCGCGCGGCTGGTGGTGGTGGGCTTAGTGGGGATAGTTTACACCCCTAGTTCACCGCCACTTTGAACCTTCATTACTCCGGTCGTATGGGAGCTAGAGGCTTGAGATTTATGTGAGATACTCCTTAGGATGTATGCCGTACAATGCTATACTCAGTTTTTACCCTAGTGCTCCCGGGCGGGTGGTCATGCGGGGGAGACGAACTATTGAAACCCCCCCCCCCCCCCCCCCCAAATGACCGAAATGAGTTTTTTTTTATTTGTGTGTTCATTTCTCACCATTCTCTTCCATTTTGGCTCAATAAATTTTTTTGAGGCTCCCCCCCCCCCCAAAAAAAAATGTCAGAGGTGATTTTTTTTTTTTTTTTTTCATTTCTCATCCTGTCTTCCATTTTAGCAAACAAAAAAAATAAGTGAAAATGGCTTGGGACTGGGGTGAACAAAATATTATAACTAGCCGGGGCTCAACGAGTTAATTAAGCATGAATTTTTTGTTAAATATCAATAACACTGCTGGAAAAGGAGGACAAATCTTGGCCAACTTAAAGTGAACAGGGTCCTGTATAATGATAGTATTGTACAAAATATTAGGAAAGTTTACATAAGTGTGATAAACAATAGTTGTATAGTTAGTGCAAATATAAAATGACCAGCATGGCGGGAGAATTATGGAGGTGGATTTACATAAGCACATTTTCCAGCAACTTCTATCTTCATTTATCTGCAACTCTGATATGGCAGATTCTGAAGTACAGTCAGGTCGCCCAATACGCGATTCCACAATGCGCGAAAACCCTAATACACGAGTTACCCCTCGAAAATAACCAAAAACATTAATTACGCGAGGTGGTACCACAATACACGAATCGAGAGCTAAGAAGGGGCCAAATCCGCTATTCCCGCTTGATACGCGAACACGGTCTACGTTTCGCGAGGCCCAGGCGTGGCTCCGAAAAGAGAAGAAGAAGAAGAAGGGCACACCAGGGGAGGTGTGGTGGAGTGGTCATGCCACTGGATTGGTAATCCAATGGACCCGGGTTCAAATCCTGATATGTCAATGGGAAGATATTATTGGGATTGAATTTGTGCTGTACCTAGTATCAGTGCATTACCACAAAGCCCACCGAAATGCCAAAAAAAATACCCTCATTGTTCCCTGATTAAATAACACTGTATGAATATTCCCATATTCAAAATATGTTACAGGGGGACAATGCCTAGTGAGTTCACTGCTCAATAGGTGGCGTTCTGAGAGTGAGGGTCTGAGTCTGGAGGGTGAGACGGTGAAGCACTTGAGCGAAGCAACCAGCCGCTTCAGAGATGGAGCTGCTTTGAGCCATGATGGATGCTTCACATGTCTCACTCCCCAGGCTGGAACAAGACCTCACGGGCTTCACCGTGTTGAGCGGTGGAATGTACAGGCTCTCAGCCTATGCCCGAGAGGGAGTAGTTGGAATATAGAAAAAAAAAAAAAAAAAAAAAAAATACGCCTGCCTTCCCTCCCGCTTTCCCTCCCTCCCTCCCTCCCTCCCACAGTCCCGCTCATAGCCGTGCGGAGTGACCAAACGTTTGTAGTGCCTGCCACTTTTTTCGCCATGCCACGCCAATATAAGAAGATAACACACAAAATGAAGGTGCAAGTGTTGGATCGCAAGAAAAAAGGAGAAGGAAACTGTGCAATAGGCCGTGCTATGGGCTTGTCAGAGTAAACTGTTCGTACGATTTGGTCAGGGAGGGAGAAGTTGGAGAAAATCGTGAAGTCCTACGGTCCTAGTCCTAGCCTATCTACTACTAATTTTAAGGTAAGGTTTCATATTTGTATTCATTGTTGTTCTTATATATAAGATATAGACTGTACTGTAGAGCCAAAAATTTCGAAAATAGGGCCAAAAATGTCGAAAATAGGCCATAATTGAGAGATATCACCCAATCTAATTATTCCCATTTAAAGTTAGTTCCACAATACGCGAATTCGCAATACGCGATGCCTCCTGTCACCCCTATTCTCGCGAATTGGGGGTCCTGACTGTATACTTAAACAAATATTCTGTCATGTAGAACATATCTACTTTTGTTTTATAAGAAGTCTATTACCTATAACCTAGCTTAATTTTATAAGAATTCTGTCACCTCTGATAACCTACAGTGCTTCATTATATAAGAATTCTGCTACCTACAATAATCCATCTTCATTATAAAAGAATTATGTTACCTATAATAACCTAGCCTCAGTCTAGTTGCTGATACCAATGCAAAATAGTCTCAAAATGTTGCTAAAACAAAATTGCAGATCAAAGTTGTTAGAAAAACCACTAATGTAATCCACCTTAACAAAAAATCACATGTAAACACCTTGTGACGCCTGCTTAATACTTTTAACCGATTCAGTACCAGGGACGTCCTTTTCATCAAATTCTGGCAACTATTAGACACTTTTATTCAGCTTAGAAAGGTCCTCTAGCAATAATAAGGCTTCAACTACCTCAATCAACCCTTTAATCATCCTAAGCAGCATAATATCGTCTTAATAATGTACCTGTATAGCTAAAATATGATATAACACACGTCGTTGGTACTCAAAGGGTTAACCAGGGGGCTCCACCATATGGCTCAAAGGGGCGATCACCCTTTTCCACAAACCAATATTCTATGGTTAAATCCGGTATCACACCAGAGTTTTTATCGTCAACTTTCTGTGGTTAACAGTTTTTCAACACTATTTCTGGGATCTTTGTACTCTACTCAAATTGAAATTAGAAGGAAGATTGATGAATTTAGTCTATACATTTATGTATGTATATACTGTATATAAGCGATTAATTAATATTAAAAATTATCTTATTATAAGCTCCCAAATCAGTGTTGACAATAAAAATTGAAGGAAAAAGCGCTTGTGTGGTACCGGTTGTACAAAACAAATTCTAGTATCATGTATAATCGTAATTTCATTGTAATACTAATTGCAAAATCAGCTAAAATACATGAACAAAAATATTTCATATAATTACAATTGTCTATATAAGAGAATAACTGGTTTAAAATTAATTTTGTATTAATTAAAGTAAAATATATGTTTGTAAAAAAACAATCGTTGATCGTCCCCAGTCGTAGTATCATCATTTGTACTCCTCCTCCTCCTCCTCCTCTCTCTTCTTAGGTCGTCTGAAATATTATAATTCCATTAGTTACTATTATCTTCATATAATATGGGAAACAGTCGGTCAATGTACTTCATCTTAATTTATTAATGACCAAAGTTATGAGTTTTAATCCTGGTGACTTATATTTTTATAATTTAGCTACATCCAGAAAACTTTACTCAACTAAGGTAGGACCTTTCAAAAGTCAGTGGGCTAATGAATGTGCTTCCATTACTACTGTACTGTACTACGAAAGATCATTCCTAATAATGTGTTAGCCACAATATATAGAAGATACCAAAGTGCTGAAGTTTAAAATACTGTATAAATGGGGAGAATAATAAGTTTCTCTCCAATTTATAATTGCCTGTAAAAGACCAAATTTCGATAAAAAAAAACGTTAATGTAAAATGAGGCGTTATGGTAGTACTGTATACAGTACTACTATATCAGTACAATATAACATTAATTCAATCAGTTGTGCCAAATACAAATAAGCCTCTCTAACACTTCCCTGTATTACCACAACACAATAACCCTCTAAACCATATTTATGATTACTTATCACAAGCATACTTACTTAAACATGTACATAGTGTATAGTGCTCTTTCCTTCTACATAAGACAATTATTTTTTATTTTATTTTTATTTTATTTTTAACTCAGCCATGTATACTGTAAATAAATAATAAAGAAGCCAGGGGACGGAAGGTATAGTAATAGGAGATCTGTCACTATAACCCTGTTCAATATAGGTAGGCCACAAATCATGACTCCTAACCGCTGTAACTCAAAAAAAGGGTTGTAAATTTCCAAACCAATTCCCTGGCTGACTCTTCTCAAATGGTAGTACAATTAGCTCAATTACTCTAGTTGTTTTTTAGTTATAGAGGTTAATAGTTGATATTTTTGGCCTAATTATAATGAATAGACGATAACAACATTCCTTTATGTACCGGTAACACTATACTCTGCTCACATTAACATACCAGCAAATCCTCACCATATACATATGATTATACAGTAAAAGTCCTGTAATCCGAACACGGATAGTCCGAAAATCCCAATGGTCCAAATTTTTAAAGGCGGCTGATGGAGCCATTTTCCGTCTACCAGTGCTCTGATCGGTGGTCACATTCCAGTTTAATGGAGTTTGCTTTGGCTTTTACTATTATAAATAGTATTAGGTAAAATGAAATTCAATTCCATAGCGCATAATTATAATAACATTTATTGCATACCGTATATCAGTGGCGGTCGATATAGCTGAACAAGAACACACACACACACACAAAGCAAGAAGTGGAAAATGGAATTCAACACAAATAAATGTCATGTAGTGGAAATAGGAGTAAGTAAAAGAAGGCCTCATATGGAATATAAGTTAGGAGAAAACACTATTAACCCATCAGAGAAAGAAAAGGACTTAGGGATAACTGTTAGGGGTGATCTTTCACCTGAGAATCATATTAATAAGATAGTGGGAGAAACATATGGACTGCTAAACAGAATAAAAATAGCCTTTAACTACTGTATATAAATGAGGAGATGCTGGAGAAAATAATAAAAACATTGGTGAGACCAAGACTGGAGTATGCGGCAGTGGTGTGGGCACCACATCTAAAAAAGCATATAAAGAAGCTGGAGAAGGTTCAGAGAGCTGCAACTAGGATGATACCAGAACTGAGAGAATTACCATATGAGGAGAGATTAAAGAAATTAGATTTACCATCTCTAATGGATAGGAGGGAGAGAGGCGATATGATTATGATGTACAAATGTGTGAGAGGACTCGAAAAGGTGGACAAGAAGGGTTATATTGTGAAAGATAATGGTAGAACTAGGGGGCATAGATATAAACTAATGAAAGGAAGATGTAAAGGAGATGTGAGAAAGTATAGTTTCCCTTACAGAAGTATAAGTAAATGGAATCAGTTGGAAGAGGAAGTGGTGTGTGCCAAAACATTCATATTTTTAAGGCAAAGTTAGATAATTGTAACTCAGGAAGCGGGACAATACGAGCCTAAAAAGCTCAACTCCTGTATACTACAAATAGGTAAATACAAATAGGTAAATACACACACAGGACCGAGTGACCGGCTTGGAGACAGTTAAGAAGGAAATTGTTACAGAGAATGGTGAGTTGAAGAACAGGTTGGAGTTAGTGGAGAGAGAAAAGGCAGTGATAATGACTAGGCTAGACACCAGTATCTCTGAAGGTAAAAATGCTTGGGGCATGACTAGAGACCAAGTGGTAAGAGATTTAGACAGTGTAAGGACGGCAAACAGTGACGAATTCAGGAAGATAATGGATGAACAGAAACAGCAAGATGTTAGGATAAAGGACCAGGTAAAAAGAATGGTTAAGCAAGGCATCCACGAAAACTCTCAGGCCATCCAGGAAGAAAGTCGTAGGGCTAACTGCCTCATAATATCAGGGGTGGAAGAAAAGGAGGAACTAGACTGGACAAAAAGAAGAGAGGAGGATGAAGGTTGCATCAACAAGATTCTGGAATCTATTAAGGATGAGGAGGACACCTGGAAGGAGGAAATATAAGACATGTTTAGGCTGGGAAAATATACAAAGGAATACAATAGACTGGTAAAAATCGAATTTAAGTCAAGAAGGACATGTAATGAAATCATGGCAGTAGCAGCTAGGCTAAAAGGGTTAGAGGGTAGGGACAAAATCTACATCAGGCGGGACATACCAGAAAAAGAGAGAAAGAAGGAGGTTGAACTAAGGAAAACCGCCAAAGAGGAAAATAGCAAGAGGACAGAACAAGAAAAGAATAAGTTTTTTTACGGAGTAAGAAAGGGGAAGATTATGAAACTTCCGGTAAAGAGAAACTAAAAGAAAAAGAGGGTAGGGAACAGACCGCCGCAGATAAGGCACTTGGAGCAGGTAATGGGGGACTAGAAAGTATAAGGATTCTTTATAGCAATGTCGATGGGCTAATCTCTAAGAAATTAGAACTAACAGACTTATTCAATACTAAGAAACCAGAAATAGTATGTCTCACTGAGACAAAACTAAGAGAGGAACTTGATATAAATCTGCTAGGATGGTCTGAATACAGGATTTGGAGGAGGGACAGAAAGTTTTGACATGGAGGTGGAGTGTGCATCCTTACTAGGAAAGATTTGATTGTGTCTGAGATAAAACTAGAAACTTCAACAGCAGAAGTTTTAGCACTAGAAATGGGTGGAAACGAAAAAATAGTGGTGATAGTAGCGTATGTACCTCCCAAGACGAAGACATGGAGTAAGGAGGAGCATAGCCTAATGCGTAAGGAAACAATTAGTGTGCTAGAAAATATCTTAGCTTCAAAGAATGAAATAGTCATGTGTGGGGACTTTAACTGCAAGGAAGTAAATTGGGAAGAACTTGAACCCGGAACAGGAGAGGAAAGTTGGGGCTATGAATTTTTAAGTATGGCCATGGAAAATTCTATATACCAACATGTAAAAGAGAAAACAAGAATAAGGGGAAGTGATCAACCAGCTAGATTGGACCTTCTCTTCACAAGAAGAGAGGAGGAGGTTCAAAGTATTCAGTACCTATGCCCACTAGGAAAAAGCGACCATGCAGTTCTCGACATAGACCTACTATTGAAGCATAAACTACCCAAGGAAAGGGAAAAATACAAGGAAAATCACTGGATGTATTCCAGAACTGATTTTGCAGGACTACAGGATTTTTTCATGTCACAAAATTGGGATCAAGTGTTATCTGAAAGTAAGGTAGACAAAAAACTCAAGGCATTCATGGAGATTTATGATACTGGTATAAAAACTTTTGTCCCAAAGTACATTAATAACAGAAAAAAAGGAAATTGCAAAGAATGGTTTAATCGCGAATGTAGGCAAGCACAGGAAGCAAAAAACAAAGCCTGGAAAAAGATGAGAAACTGGGATTCAGAAGAAAACAGGCAAAAGTATAAAGAGGAGAGAAACAAATACACAGAAATGAGGAGGTCAGAGGCAAACCATGAGAAAGGGATAGTGGAGAACTATGAAAAGAATCCAAAAATGTTTTTCAAGTTTGTAAACGGCAAAAGGAAGATAAAAGCCACAATCCTAAAAATTAAAAGTGGAAACAGAATCATAGAAGATGATACAGAAATTGCGGAAGAACTAAATAGAAATTTTGCATCAGTATTTACAAAAGAAGGAGAATTCATTGCACCAGAAAACAATGAGATAGGTATAGAGGAAATGCCGAAAGTCACATTTAACAGAGAAGAGCTCATAGACAAAATGAGTAAGGTGGATCCAAACAAAGCCGCCGGACCGGACGGAGTATCAGGCTGGATTATTAAAGAAAATGCCAAGGAACTGAGTATACCAATATATGATATAATGACCAAATCATTGGACACGGGGATAGTACCTACAGAATGGAAAAGAGCAAACATTATTCCTATATTTAAGGGAGGAAGCAGAGATAAACCACTGAATTATAGACCTGTATCACTATTGAGCATCCTCATGAAGATTCTGGAAGGATTAATAAGGGACAAATGGGTGAACTACCTGGAATCCAAAAGATTAATTACTGACCGACAATTTGGATTCAGAGGAGGCAGATCATGTGTAAGCAACTTGTTGAATTTTTACTCTAGAGTAATAAACACAGTGGACCAGAGGGAAGGATGGGTAGACTGTGCCTACCTAGACTTTAAAAAGGCATTTGACAATGTTCCACACAAGAGATTGCTGTGGAAATTAAAACATGAGGGAAAAGTAGGAGACAAACTGCTTAAATAAAAATATATATAAAATATATATAAAATATATAAAAGTCATGTGCGTTCTCAGATGGATTACTGTTCACCTCTGTGGGGTGGAAGTGGAGTGGTTGCATTGAGGCAGTTGGACAAAATTCAAAATAAAGCTATTAGATTAATCAATAACCCTGCAATCACACAGGACCTTCCTACATTATCCATACGAAGAAACGTTGCATCCCTTGCATTATTCTACAGATATTTTCACAGCAATTGTTCCGAGGAACTTGCTTCAATTGTGCCGCCTCTCCACATCTTTCCCCGTAGAACTAGGGCAGCTGAGAGCGCCCATGAATTTACACTTTCTCCTCCACAATGCAGAACTTCTGCTTATCAGAATTCATTTATCCCCAGAGCTACTACTCTTTGGAATTCACTTCCCTCGAATTGCTTTCCACAAACTTACAATCTACAAATGTTTAAATCCAGTTGTTACAAACATTTTATGAATGGAGGATGCCTTTAGGCACATGGACCTTTTTGTTTTATCTGTGTTTTTCCTTCCTCCGTTCATTGTCTCTTAAAAAAAAAAAAAAAAAAAAATGGATGGAGAGCTACCTTAGCGAAAGACAGATGAGAACAACAGTAAGGGGGAAATCGTCAAACTGGACTCAAATTACGAGTGGAGTACCACAAGGATCTGTCCTAGCCCCAATCATGTTTTTAATATTTGTAAATGACTTACCTGAGGGACTAACAAGCTACATGAGCATGTTTGCGGACGATGCTAAGCTGCTTAAAACGATCAGAACCCAGGAGGATTGCCTTGAACTCCAATCAGATTTGCAAAAGATCCATGAATGGAGCATCAAATGGAATATGGAGTTCAATGCAGGAAAATGTAAGACTCTAGAAATGGGTAAAAGCAAGTACAGACCTAGAAAATATTATAAACTAGGAAACGAAGTGATTCCCAAAGCAGAAAAAGAAAAAGACTTGGGGATAGAATTTAAGGATAACATGTCTCCGGAAAGCCACGTAAATAAGATAGTGAGAGAATCACTAGCACTATTGGCAAATATCAGGATGTCTTTCAATTATCTTAATGAAAACACCATGAAACAAATAATAACGGCAATAATAAGACCCAGGATGGAATATGCATCTGTAGTGTGGTCCCCTCACATGAAGAAACATATCCACAAAATTGAGAGGGTACAGAGAGCAGCTACGAGGATGATCCCAAGGTTTGGAAAATTTGGAGTACCAAGAGAGGCTCGAGATTGAATCTACCTACACTGGAACAGAGAAGGAAACGAGGACAGCAAATTCAGATATACAAATGTGTTAGAGGTATTGACAAAATCGACCAAGAAAACTTCATAGAGAGGGATGGAGGTGAGAGAACAAGAGGTCACAGCTACAAACTGAAAGTGCCTAATAGTAAATCTGATCTGAAAAGTAAAAGATTTCCTACCAACTCGATTAGTGGGTGGAACAAATTGCCAGCCGAAGTAGTGTCTGCACCATCAGTGCATAGTTTCAAAGCACGGTATGACAAACATATCTTAGGAGGCGGGAATTAACGAGCATGCTCACTCCCGCAAATACAACTATTGTAAGTACAACTAGTGTAAGTACACACACACACACACACACACACAAGGGAAGATCGACAAGGGAGATTTTGTGGTGAGGGACGAGGGAAGAACCAGGGGTCATGATTGTAAGTTGAGGAAAGTTATATGTAAGTCTGATGTAAGAAAGTTCAGCTTTTATAGTAAGCTATTGTTGGAATAAGTGTGGATGTGGGAACGGAGGTGCAAGAAATATCCAAACTTTTAAAGCAAAATTGGATAAATGTAGAGAGAGAGACAGGACAACACGAGCTTAGGCTCAAATCCTGTATACTACAATTAGGTGAGTACACACACACCGTCACACACAGACGAACCACCGACGAGACAACACCTCTGCACCCACGCTCCCGAAAATCAGCTGATCTAGCAAGCTGTTTACAGCGCTCGTCAAATAAACTCACCTAAACTTGAGTATAAGGATATTTTGTGTTGTCCTGTATTATAATGCAGTATTAAAATAATTTGAGATTAAAATCAAGTGAGGATATTTCGAGTGATAAAAATAATTCAAGCGATAGTGAATGCGAGTGGATGTAAACAAATATGGCTGACTTTGACGGATTTGAAGTCGGTGAGAGCGGGGGCATTCTAGGGAAAATTGTACGTGAGCTGAATGACATTAATAGGTGGAAGGAGGATATGCAGGAGTGGAAGGTGAGTGTTAGTTCACAGATTGAGGCTATATGTTCAATATGTGGTGCTCAGGCTGGGGACATCGAGCCTGGACAAGATTTGAGTCGGGCTAGCCTAAAAGAAATTCAAACTCATATGGGGCAACTCTGGGACGAAAATGAAGCTTTAAAATTATAACTTGAAGAATACAAAGGGCAAACCAAGGAAATGAAAACACATGTGGAGGAGATTAAGGAGAAACACAATAAATGGGTTAATGACGAAGGAGGAAGAGTGAAAGAAGTGGCAATGAAGGAAATTATGGAGGAACAAAAGAAACAATCAGAAAGGGAAAATAAAGATCTAGAATCAGTGGTAGTAAAAGATATGAGGAGAAACGAACAGGTCCTGCGTGAAACAATAGATAGAAATAAGTGTATTATTGTATTTGGGGATATAGAGGAGTACATTATTGAGAGGAAAGCTAGGGATAAGGAAGAAATTAACAAGGTAAAAACATTAATCAAGCATGTCGATGAAGAAGGAAACAACTGGAGAGATGATATTGAAGAAGTTAGGAGAATGGGTAAATATAGTAAGGGAAACAGAAGGCCAATGAGAGTGCAGTTTAGGTCTAGGGTAACAGTGGATACAATAATGAACATAACATGGAGACTTAACTTGACCAGCAAGTTTAAGAAAATTACAATTAGAAAAGACATGAGTATTGAGGATCGAAACATAAGAAAGGAATTGCAAACCGAGGCAAATGAAAAGAATGGAGAAAGGAGAAAGGACGAAAGAAGACGAAAAGAAGTTTTTCTGGAGAGTGTGGGAGGGAAAAGTCAAGAAATGGTATATAAAGCGAAGGGACGAAGTAGGGAGGGAAAGGGATATGGTGAGGGTGACGGAGGAGAAGGCAGAGAAAGGGGAGGTGGAAATAGAAAGAGAAACAGTCCAAGTGGAGGCAAAGGGAGGGGAGGTGGAAACGGAGCGAGAAACAGTCCAGGTGGAGACAAGAGAAGAGGAGACAAGCTAGGAAATAAATTGGGAGGGGTACGTACAAAAAAGAAAGGAACGGGCAGGGACGAGAAAAATAGGGAAAATACTGGTAACGCTAAGTTCATGTATACAAATATTGATGGGTTAATTTAAAAAAAGATTGAGTTTGACGAATATGTAAAGAGAGAGAGGCCCGGGGTAGTATGTTTGACTGAAACTAAGCTTAACCAGGAGGTAGACACGAATATAATTAGTTGTGCGGGATACAGTACATGGAGAAGAGACAGGTTAGGAAAGCTAGGAGGAGTGTTGATCATGGTAGATAATAAAATTACTGCTAAAGAATTAAAACTTGGTGATAGCATTGCTGAAGTGGTAGCAGTTGAAATTGAGGATAATGATAGGTCAAAATTAGACATTGTATCAATGTATTTACCTCCTAAGACTAAATCTTGGAGCAACGATGAATATAATGAATTAATTTTGGAAACCTTGCGAATGTTAGAAATTATTTGTAAAAGGAAAAATAGGCTTATTCTTGCAGGGGACTTTAATTGCGGGGAGGTGGATTGGGAATGTTTGGATGCGGGTTCAAATGAAAATACTTGGGGTAGCAAATTTCTTGAACTAACAATGGGGTATTTACTAACACAACACGTTACGGAAAATACAAGATTTAGAGGAGGTGATGAACCATCAAGACTTGACTTATTATTCACCAAAGACCCCCAAGAAATAAAGAACCTAACATATTTGAGTCCCATGGGAAAAAGCGATCATGCTGTGATTGAATTTGAATTGACAGTGGAATTTCTGGAAGGCAGAGAGGAGGAACATAGGGAATATAGACTAAATTATAGTAAGGCGGATTATGAATCATTACGAGGATACTTTGCAAATATAGATTGGTCATTTATTGAGCAAGAACAGAATATTCAGGTAAAATACACCATGTTACTAGATATTTACAGGGAGGGGGTAGATAAATATGTACCAACATTTAAGGATAGAAAGCTGGCTAAGGAGAAAGAGTGGTTTAACATGCGATGTCACATTGCTCAGAACAAAAAGGACTCTGCATGGAATAAAGTGAGAAGGAGACACACTGAGGAAAAATGGAATGAGTATAAGAATGCTAGAAACAACTATGTCAAGACTATAAGAGAGGAGAAAAAGAACTTTGAAAAAGATATAGTAAACAAATGTAATAAAGAACCCAAACTGTTCTATAGTTATATCAACGGCAAAACAAAAATAAAGGACAAAATAACAAAGCTTAGGGTAGAGGGTCAATTATATGAAGACACAGTGGGTATGTGTGAAATTATGAATGATACATTAACATCCGTGTTTGTGGAGGAGGATGACTATGTAGAACCTGTGGTGGAATTGAACGAGATACAGGGACTAGAGTCGATAGAAGTCAACAAGGATGAACTAAAATCATTGTTGGAAGAATTGGACGTGAGAAAATCTATGGGCCCAGATAACATTGCTGCATGGGTATTAAGACAATGTTCTGAACAACTAGTGAGACCTATTTTTAATATTGTTCAACACTCATTAAACAAGGGGGAACTTCCCTTAGAATGGAAACAAGCAAATATAACTCCAATATATAAAAGTGGAAATAAAGAAGACCCGCTAAATTATCGACCGGATTCCTTATATGCCTGGCGATGGGCTGGTCTATCAGAGTGAGACCTGAGCGATCTCTGCCATACCCATAGCTTACTCTGACTGTTCCTTTTACTTATATATTTTCTAGATCTCAAGTGACGGCGTCTCTTCCGTGGATTGACCTCCCAATCTACCAAGATTGGAAGCTAAAGCGTCACATTATTTCTTTGCCCCTCAACTTTCTCTTCATAATTGCTGAGGGGCACAGGGCCCTGGGTGGGGCTTTGGTTTCCCGGGCGTTTACGCACCCTCTCAGCTCCCCGCCATGGAGTGGCTTCGGTCACCCAGGCTTTATTGTGGTCGGCAGGGAGGGTTCTGTGGGGGTGCTCGTTTATGGCCTTGGCCTTACTCGGGGCCTTGGGGCTGTTCGGCCAGGCAGCTTGGGGAACAACAACAACAACAACAACAACAACAACAACAACAACAACAACAACAACAACAACAACAACAACAACAACCAACAACAACAACAACAACAACAACAACAACAACAACAACAACAACAACAACAACAACAACAACAACAACAACAACAACAACAACAACAACAACAACGAGTGTTATATGCAAGCTTTGTGAAAAGATTATTAGAAAAAGATGGGTGGGTATGTTGGAGGAGAGGGAAATAATTTCAAGCAAGCAGTTCGGGTTCAGAAAAGGTCATTCGTGTACCACAAATTTGTTGAGTTACTATGATAGGGTAATTGACATTGTACAAGGGAGGGAGGGGTGGGTAGATTGTATTTACTTAGATTTCAAGAAGGCATTTGATAAGGTGCCTCATAAGAGATTGTTGTGGAAGCTCAGGACTGTGGGGCGGGTTGAGGGAGTATTATTAAAGTGGATGGAAAACTATTTAATTGGGAGGGAAATGCGAACAGTAATAAAAGGAAAGTTCTCCTCGTGGAAAAGGGTAAAAAGCGGAGTGCCTCAAGGATCGGTGTTGGCCCCAATCATGTTTTTGGTTTTCATCAACGACCTTCAAATGGGAATAGGCTCATATATATCTATGTTTGCTGATGATGCAAAATTAATGAAGCATATTACAAGTAGGAGTAGTTGTGAAGAATTACAGAGAGACCTAGATAAATTATATGAGTGGAGTCAAACTTGGAAAATGGAATTCAACACGAGTAAGTGTCAGGTTCTTGAGATGGGAAAAAGTAAATATAGACCTTCTTGGGGATATAAAATAGGAGATGAAATAATTAGTAAAGCTGTGAAAGTAAAAGACCTAGGGGAGCAAGGGGTGACAGCTTGTCACCTGAACAGCATATAAATAAAATAACTGGTGAAACCTATGCAGTGTTGACTAACATGAGAATAGCGTTGTTTCCACATAGCGATTTTGATAATTTAATTTGACTTTATATTGTCCTTGTCCCAATTTTGGTTTGTTTGGTTTGCAAGTTTTGCATTTTTATTTTTATTTAGATGAAGAGATGTTAGCAAAAATAATAGGGACAATAATACGACCAAGACTGGAGTATGCAGCAGTGGTGTGGTCTCCACACCTTATAAAACATAATAAAAAAATGGAAAGAGTTCAGAGAGTTGCCACTAAGATGATAGCTAGCCTTAGAGACCTGCCATATGAGGAGAGATTGGAGAGGCTAAAGCTGCCAACGCTGAGGGAGAGGAGAGAGAGAGGTGACATGATCATGATGTTTAAATGTGTGAAAGGTTTTGAGAAGATCGACAAGGGAGATTTTGTGGTGAGGGACGAGGGAAGAACCAGGGGTCATGAATGTAAGTTGAGGAAAGTTGTATGTAAGTCTGATGTAAGAAAGTTCAGCTTCCCGTATAGAAGCATTGATTGTTGGAATAAGTTGGATGGGGAGGTGGTGGGAGCAAGAAATATCCAAACTTTTAAAGCAAAATTGGATAAATGTAGAGAGAGAGACAGGACAACACGAGCTTAGGCTCAAATCCTGTATACTACAATTAGGTGAGTACAATTAGGGGAGTACAATTAGGTGAGTACACACACACACACACACTCACTCGACAATAACACACACACGTTTCGGTAATGATACCGGTACACTGATTTTTCATTTGAACTTATAACTCGTTTTATTTAAGTTTATTATGAAATATTATAAAGAATTAAGGTAAGTATATAAGAGATAATAGTACTAATGATTAAATTATCGTATTTCAACGATTTCGGTCACTCGGAAAATCAGCTGATGAATCTCGGCGCTCCAAATTCACTTGCATTGAAAGTATATTCGTCGTATAAGACCACCCATGGTTTTGGAGGGTTTATATAAGGCTTAGAAATGTGTCTTATACGCCGGTATATACCATATCATGTCTTTATTTATTAATCATGTGTGCATGAATAGTGTTTTCAGGGGTCCCTCCCAATAGTCCGAATAATCCGCTAATCCGAAGCACTGTCGGTCCGCTGCCATTCGGATTAAAGGACTTTTACTGTATAATGAACAGGATTGGTTGGCAGTAGAGTGAGTAGTGGCCTTGAAGGGGAGGTATTTGTTTTTTACACCCCTTTCTCCCTCATGTTTAGCCTCATAAGTTTGAGATTTTATGATGTTCGCCCCATTAGTTTGTTGATTTATGACCGTTCGCCCTATTTCTTTATCAATATTAAGACCTTTCGTGCTATTAGGTGTCCTGGCGAGCGATAGAATGCCTGTAATATTGGAGGAACCAGCCTTTGGCCAGGACATTTTTCTATCGAAAAATGTACAAATTTATCTTGGAGGGCGATCTTGGGGACATTTGTTTTTAGCTTGATGGAGGTCTAGGGAGGAAACTAAAATAATGGTAAATGAATAAGTAAATAAACCCTACCCACTTGAATTAAAATAGGCCTAATAAAGAACTTTGGTTATGTTCACAATAGAATGAAACAATCTTGCCCCTCAACTTTCTCTTCATAATTGCTGAGGGGCACAGGGCCCTGGGTGGGGCTTTGGTTTCCCGGGCGTTTCCGCACCCTCCTCAGCCCCCCGCCATGGAGTGGCTTCGGTCACCCAGGCTTTATTGTGGTCGGCGGGGAGGGTTCTGTGGGGGCACTCGGTTATGGCCTTGGAATTGCTCGGGGCCTTGGGGCTGTTCGGCCAGGCAGCTTGGGGAACAACAACAACAACAATCAAAGTAATTACAGGTACAGTATTAGGAAAAGTGTGGAACATACTGCCACATCAATTTAAACAGAGTATAGTAAAGGATTGGTGCAAGAACTTCAAACCAAGCTTTCATAGAAGTTATGCATCACACTGTAATTTCTTTGGACACGGTATTCAACACTCAATTTGGTAAACTGAAGATACCCTACTCTACTGGTTCCGGTAGCACCTTATTGTACAGTACTTGAATGTATACAGCAGTAGTCTTATTTTCATTATTAGCAAGCAAAACCATATAGCACTCTAAAACATTATTCAAGTAACCCACTCAAACACTGGACTTAGCTCAACATGTCCCTTAATTATTACAATAAAGTATCAGGTAGCCTATACATGTATGAGGATACAAATTTGCATCCCAGAAGTAAAGCAGGAAATTAGCAAATATTATGACAGTTTATGATGAAGAGTAAAGTTTTACCAATCCAATATACAGTACAGTATTAAGATAATCAATACAATTTCTAGCTCTTGCTTTGCAGATTAACAATACTGTAAGAGGAATTTTAAGTTTGAGATTGGATTAAAATTGACAAAGAGCTAATAATTTTTTTCAATAAATGATAAAAGTATAAGGAGGGGGAGGGGGGCGATAAACCTATTACTGTACAGTACTGCCAAAAAAGACTGTGAGGCAGCTGACGGGTTTCTTTCGTGGCCCAAAAACTTACTGGAGATGAACATTTGTGTCTGCAAGCACCAAAAGCCTTAGGCGGAGTCACTCAAGCTTTTTTAATTCTTCTGGCAATTTATGAATAGCATTTTTTCATAGAAAGTAGTACTTTCAACAAGCTGCTTGTTAGATTGAAACTGTGTTACATATGGGCCAATCAGTACTGTACTTAAAGTATATGTACTGTGTTTATGTACAGTATACCTGTGTGTGTGTGTGTGTGTGTATTTTTTTGTATAAGCCGTACAGTACCAGCGATGTTATTTTAACATTATTCTGGCTAGTATTAGACAATTTTATTCAGTTTATAAAGGGCTCCCCAAAATTAAAAGGCTTCAAACTATCTCACTTAACCCTCTTTACTACCTCAGATCCTTCTTAACCCGTCCAGCCCCAGCGACGCGTCTGACGCGTCGGCGATGTATGTAACGCACAGCCCCAGAGACGCGCCTGACGCGTCACCCTAATTGCGCCGACCGTAACCTCAGGTGTAGCCACTCAAGAGGGCTCAGATTTGTATGGGAACTGTATACGTATCCCACGCAACCGTGCCGATGGTTGAAAACTCTCAAAGTCCACGTGCGTGCGCGCGAGCGCGCAATAACCTGTTTTTTTGGGATAATTGCCTTCAATTTTTTACTCTTGTAAAATCCGTTTTCGGGGGCTCTGTAGGACCATTTTTTAAGCTTTTTGAGCGGTTTTTCGTGGTTTTTCCTTCATTCCTAACCCATTCGCTATTGTTTCTGGAATAAAACCATTTTTTGAAAACCGGCCGGGTTCTGGTGCGCAAACATTACAAAACTAGCCGGGGCTCCACGGGTTAAACTGCACAAAATCGTCTAAATACAGCTAGAATAAAATACAAAAGACGTTGCCGGTACAGAAAGGGTTAATATAGTGAGTGACCACCGGTCAACCAAGGCATACCGTTATGCAAAATATAGAACTGCTTTTTTATTATTTTAACACCTACTGATACTGAATATTTTTGGCCTTATTTGCCTATGACATCGACAACTATTCATATTGACAAGTCTAAATATCCCTAACCCCAACCTCTCATAACTTTAAAAGGATTTGAGCAATTGAATTGGTAATTCTACTACTGTACTTAGAAAGCATAAAAAATAAAGGTGTGTACAAATTTATGGGGGCCCGTTTGCTAAAGCTGTCTGCACGTTTAAGAAGCTACGGGTAACTATTTTTAGATTTGCCAATATGAAGCAATAGACTGAATTTATATAAAATTGTATTTATAACCTGCTAGAAAATTACCAAAAAAGTGCTTGGGTGACTCCCTATGAAATACTGTACACTGACCACAGAGGCACACCCACAGAAAAAAAAAACACTCTCAGGTCCACTATACCTGCCGTGGTCCTCAATCACTCTTTATGCCTGAAAAATTAATAAACATAACAAAATATTGATAAAAAGAATATAACATACAGTATAACAAAAGATCTACCTTATGCAAATAAAATAAAGGAAAAACCTTATAACAAAAGATCTACCTTATGCAAATTAAATTAAATAAAAACCAACCCCCAGCTGAAGAAATAATTAAATAAAAATCAAACCCCACCTGAAGTACTGAACTACTGTATGTACAGTCAGGTCTCGATCTACTGTAACATGCGTTTATTATACACAGATTCGTTTGGACACGGTAACTCCAAAAGCTCCAAAGTCAGCCACAACACGGAAAAAGACGGGATTATACACGGGAGGCGGCCCAAGCCTAGGGACGCCCGTAACGTTGCAGACTTTCAAGACAACAAAGACGACATGAGAGACCTAATTGTACCCTACCCTGAATTAGACGTACAGTATATAAATTATTAAGAATTATATTTATGTATCAAATGTCTGTCTGTCTTATTTCATAAATGTTTATACATACAGTATTTTAATAATGCATCACTTAGCTCTACTCCCACTAGTTCTCTATATTTTGATAGAAATAAACTTAAAGATGCCCTTAAATTCCTCCTTTTCAATGCTTATGTTAGATTCGGGCCGTACATTTTCAAACAAATATTAGGAATTCCTATGGGTGGAAATGCTAGCCCTTTAATTGCAGACTTATTCTTGCTTGCTTTAGAATTTAAATATATAAAAGACTTAGTTGACAGTAGCAAGAAAAATAAAATCCCAGAAAAATTAGCACTTGCTAAATTGTTAAGTAATACAGTAAAAGTCCGTTAATCCGACGACCGATGATTCGAATCTCCCAATAGTCCGAATTTTTCAATTTGAGGCCAAATCCGAATTCACCCGATGGTCCGAATTTCAAGAAGTCCCAAAGTCCCCTTTTTGAGGCATTAGGCCACTCAAATGACACATAATGGAGCACACACATATCATATGTTCATGAATTCACTTTAAAAGTTTACCATTGTCATTGTAGCCTATTATCTACTTCAAAACATTCAGATTAATGGTCAAAGGAAGCTACTGATATAATCGTAAACACCTTCGTCTTCTTCTTCTTCTTCCACATCGTCTGCTAGAGAGTTTGTTTTGCTCTTGAACGCATCCTTGGGACGCTCCGATGCGCTACTGGCTTGCACCGCATTTTCTGCAAGCGCATTCAGTCTTGAGCTTGAAAACGCACCTTTGGACGTATTAGTCTTGAGCTTGAAAACGCACCTTTGGATGTTCCGATACGCTACTATTTATAGTTCAGTGATCGGAGCATCCCAAGGGTGCTTTCAAGACAACAAGACAAGGGTGCTTTCAATACAATATAATATAACAGAGCACGTCACAAAAGGAAAATCACAAAAGGAAAATTACAAGAACCTCTCAGGGAAGTGCCGTTGTTAAGGCATTACTTCCCGAACCACATCTGATCTTCAAGAGCAAGACAAACTCGCTAGTAGACGGAAGAAGAAGAAGACGTTTATATCAGCAGATTCCTTTGACCATTAATCTGAATGTTTTGAAGTAGGTAATAGGCTACAATGACAATGGTAAACTTTTGAAGTGATTTCATGAACATATGATATGTGTGTGTGCACCATTGTGTCATTTGGGTGGCCTAATGTCTCAATGTTTTCGTCATACACAGGTTCATAGGGGTAAAGTCCGATAATCCGAAAAATCCACTAATCCGAACGAGAGCCGGTCCGCTGCCCTTCGGATTAACGGAAGTTTACTATAGTAGATATATTGATGATATTCTCGTTTGCAATTTGTTAAATTTTAATCAAGTTGCTAAACTTATTTACCCTAATTCTATTCCCCTCACACAATGTAACGTAAATTATAAAGTTGAAAATTTTCTTGATATAAATATAGAGATTGTTAATGAACAGTGCATACTTAAAGTATATCACAAAGTTGATGATTTTAATTTTAACGTAATAAACTTTCCTTTCCCTAGTAGTAATATCGATAGTAAAATAACTTATAATTGTTTTTATTCCCAATTAATAAGATTTTGTAAAATCTGCACTAAAGTAGATGACTTTTGGGCTAGAGCTAGGTTACTATACAGACTCTTAGTGGACAGAGGTTTTGAGGCAAGTAAATTGTTCCATAAATTTAATCTTTTTAGGGTCAATTATTGTGACTGTATTCTAAAATTTGACATCAATAATTTTAATCAAGCATTTTTAACTTGAAGTTTCTTTTTGTCTGTATTTATTGTTTATCTTTTTCTTTTTCTATTATTAATATTAATATTGATGATTTTTTAAATTTATTGTTCTTGTTAAAAGAGTACTCTTTGTTTAAATCTGTTGTTACTTCATATTTTGCAATTATTTGTCTTTATATTATATGTATTCATTGTCGATAGTATCAATTGCTTACTTTTGCAATTTCCTTAGTTTATTTGTGCTATAAATGTAGGTTATTTGTAGGGTAGTTATTGATAGGGGTCACTTGAGGCATGCTATGCTTACAGGTACCTACCCGATAGCACTATCGTTAGTGAGTGCTGTACTGTATTTTATATATTATTTTGTAATAGTATAGATATCTTATCAATATTTGTATTTTGTACTACTGTTAATGTCTTGTCATGTTGCAAATTTGATTTTAAATAATATTTTGACATTTAACATGTAGTTTCTTTATTCATGCAGAGTTTAGTCAAATTTGCCAGAACGTCCCGGACTTCCCAAACTTGACTACTTCCTTTAACGTGACGATAGTGCGTTGTTATATGTGCGATTAGTTTGCTTGGGAAACAGATTAACTTGCTCATGTAGTAATGTACACTCTATGTGGTGGATTGTGTTCTTTTATTTAATAATTTTCATTTTAGTAAGCGTTGTTTCCACATAGCGATTTTGATAATTTAATTTGACTTTATATTGTCCTTGTCCCAATTTTGGTTTGTTTAGTTTGCAAGTTTTACATTTTAATGCATCGACAGTATCTATCTCCCTTATACATAAATATTACTGTCTTATTTGGTCTTTTTTTAATCTATGAATCATTTCTAATGCGATGGAATTGAAAAAATAATATCCTTCCAGCACACAAATTTTAAATTGAAAAAAGTCAATCAAATTTTGTTGTGTCTTTTCAGAAACTTAACCCTTTGGCGCACCTATAGTTTCCAATCAAGTTTTTTTCCCTCTCCCTAAGTATATCTCAGCTCACTCAGAGCCAGTTTTGTGCCCGGCGATAATTTGTTTCTGTGACGTTTCTATCCACCAAAAAATCCTTGTATTTGGATAAATGAGGTACCATCGGCTTCGTTATTGATTGAACTTGAAGATAAGCCAATAAAAACATAGAATAAATACAAAACAACCACATTGGGGCACTCCGAAATAAGAATTGTAAAAAAAAAATCGAAATACCTTATCTCCAACTCGCGCTAGCTCAAAATTTTGCCCACAACATTTTTGATTTGCATACATATATGGAAGCGGAATTTAATGAGGATTCCACTGGTAACTTCAGAATTACTATAAACCAAATAGTTACTGAGATACACGAATAAACGTGAAAATATCGAAAAACAGACTGAGCTGTACTCTGCTTTCTTCCCAGCCAGCCGTGAGTAAACCGTTAAACTGAGGGGGTTGCCAATTGTACCCATTGAACTAGACTTAAAACTTAATATCTATGCCAAATATGATGCGCGTCAGGAGAAAACTTAATTTTTGGCGAATATTTTAAAGTTTTATGACGCTAAACGAGTCATCGTGCGCTTAGGGGTAAATACCCTAATGACGCACATAGAGTCATCGTGCGCCTAAGGGTTAAGTCTGTCTCATAATACAGTACTGTATATTTGCATTTTATCGATCGCTTGGGCCTAGCAACTCTGTCTATCTATCTATCTATCTATCTCCCTTATACATTAACATAACTATGTCTTATTTGGTCTTTGTGTAATCAATGAATTTCTAATGCATTGGAATTGAAAAACATAATATCCTTTCAGCACATGGATAAAAAAGAAATAACAAAGAGTTAACAAAAGGATTTTCCCCCAATCTTCTCCAGATAGACACTGAGCTAATTGGTGTGACCCTCTGACCGTCAGATTTGCCTTTTATTATATACAGTATATATATATTTGTTTTCATTATATATTTTCGCCTTGAAAGTGTGTCTAAACAAAATTATGGGGAATTATCTTAACATGTTTTTAATTGACATTTGTGTCATTTTTGTTGATTATGAGAAGGTGGAATTTTGTTTTCTTTAAATCCATCATATCGGAAATGATTCACCAGATTATACTGTATAGAGACCAAATAACATAAACTTTTAAGTTTGATCAATAGTTTTGCATTCTCAATAAGGGTCATAACTTCTTCTCTCCTTTCTGGTCTATTGAACCATAATAGAGGGAGAGGGTGAGGGAGGGAGCGCCCCCAACAGTGACAACCAGTCGGATGATGATATGATGGACAATATTTCTGTGTTCTCTGGTTTCGATGAGGACGATGAACATGATGGGGGAACTGGAGGGGTCGATGTGCGAGCTGTAGCACAAGGCCTATCAACTTCATCACAGTGACGGGGTTGGGGCCGGGACGGGGAAGGGGGGAGGGAGTGCAGCGACGGGAAAATCTACCGAACGTAAACATATCAATCCACACCAAAGGGTCAGTAACAGGTCCAAAACAGTTCTTATTGATGACTAATGTATTCAATGTTGTGTCATATATGATGTTGGTGGTATAATGTAATATAATTCGGCTGAAGGTAGGCAAAAAGGGTCAAAAGGGGGACTTTGGGAATGTGGCTGGAACAAATTAATTACAGTAATTCCCATAAGGCCTGTTATTTCTAAAACAAGGTTTTGATATAAATGATACGTACACGGTACAAATTAACCGCGTATATCGAGACCTGACCGTATAATCACAGGCACATACCCCATAGCTGGGGGTGGCCGACTCAAAAGAGTCCGAACAGGAACAACACAACATTAAAAAAAAAAAAATATATATATATATATAAATTCACACACATCTAGGTCACCCAGGCGAAGACCCAGAGACCAAGGATCACTAGGGGCGTCCAGCACTCCCCCGGTCCCAGACCTCCCGGAGAGGTTCCGGTCTCAGCAGGCAGACACGCAGTGAAGCACACCTCAATGCCCGCCCAACTCACATCCAGGCATGACCCTTCATATATACCGGCTACCCGGGCCAGGTGCCTGATGGACTATTCCAACGTTTGTACTACACAATCTCTCTATCTCAACGGAGGTCTTCTTACCCCTCTACCTCCCCTTGTATCTGACTCGTATACTCTCTTTGTAAACCTTTCATCTCCCATTCGCTCAACATGTCCATACCAGCACAGCACCCTTCTGTCCACTCTGGCCAACAAAGGTTCCTGCTGTCCCACTCTCTTACGTACCTCTTCATTCCTCAATCTGTCTCTACGAGTCACTCAACATATACTCCTCAAGCAGCTCATCTCCATCATGTCCAGCTTGCTTCTCTCTTTTGCCTTCAGAGTCCATGTCTCAGCCCCATACATCACTGTTGGTACAACTATCCCTTGATAAATTGCACTTTTAGCTTTCATTCCGAGATTTCTCACCTTCCACATACGGTACTTCCCATTGCTCTGAATACTTTCTTTCCTTCACATATATTTTTTTTTTTAACCTCCATTTCCACACCTGTGTCCTTGCTTATCACTCCTCCCAGATATTTAAAACACTCTTACTTGTTCCAGTATTTCCCCATCCAGCCACGTATCTAGATTCACCCTACGAGCATCTCTATTACACACCATCACATAACTTTTATTGACGTTCACCCTCAGCTGCCTCCTCCCACATACCACAGCAAACTCTTTGACTACTCACTGCAGTTTCTCCTCAGAGTCCGCCACCAATGCTGTGTCATCAGCAAACAGCAACTGGTTCAACTCCAAATCTCTACCATTATTTCCTACTAAACCCAATCTTCTACCCATAGTTCTCATTTTCACCTCCCTCACCACACCATCCATATAAACATTAACCCATGGATTGCTAATAAATGGTCAATCTGAGGGAGGGAAGGGGTGTGGGGTATAAGGGGGGGGGGGGGAAAGGAGTGGAGGATGTGGTACAGGGAGATACAGTACTACTATTTTCTATGTGTAATCCAATTTTGAAACATTTCCTGGCACTGGCACAGTATTTGAAGGATTCTTTTTACATGTTTAAATACCGTGCCTTCCGTGAGGACTATCACACTTCCTGGGTTAAACAACCACGGTGACATTCCACAACCCTGTCGCAGATCTACATTTACCTCGAATAATTTATTTAACTCATTTCCTACTCTAACACATCTGCTCTCTTCAGAAAAACCCAAGACTGCTCTTAACAAATTTCCTCAAATTTCATAAATCCTTAGCACTTCCACATTGCTTCTAGATCCAAACGATCATAAGCTTTTTTCCAAATCCATAAAAGCCCAAAATATCTCCTTATGCTTCTCTAAGTACTTCTCGCATAGCTGTCTTACTGCAAATATCTGATCCACACACCCTCTTCCCCTCCTAAAACTGCATTGCTCTTCTATTGCACCTTTTGTACCCTTTATTATCCTCTCTATCAACACCCTGCCATACAGCTTTCCAACAACTGATAATAAACTAATACTGTACCTCTATAACTTGAACACTCTTGCCGGTCTCCTTTCCCCTTGTACAACGGCACAATACATGCACTTCTCTAGTCCAGTGGTACCATTGAACAACAAAGCATACATTGAATAGTGTCACCAGCCAATCTATTATCACATCTCCACCCTTCTTAATACACTCCACAGTAATACCAACCTTATCTTCTGTTTTTCCCGCTCTCATTTGTCTCACTGCTTCTTTCACCTCATTCTGTTCAATCCTTTCATTTATTCCCTGCCACCTAGGTGGGCCTGGGTAACCTATCTCCATCAACCACTGCCTCCCTTCCATCTCTTACATTTAGCAAAGATTAATAAATACTCAACATATCTTTTCCTCACTTGCACTCCTTCCACGAGTAACTCTCCATTTGCATCTTTCACCGACTCTTCCCTCTTTTGTTCTCCTTTCCTTACTCTATTTACCTCCTTCCAGAACATCTTTCGTTCCTAAAAAATCTCACTCAACCTTTGACCCCACCTTTGATTTGCAATTTTGTTCGCTTCTCTAATCTTCCGTTTCGCTTCTCTCTTTTTCTCTTTGTACCTCTCCCGCATAAACCTTTAACCGTCCTGGTGGTGTAATGGTTAAGGTGGCAAAAATATGTGTGTGATAACCCGGGTTCGAATCCCCGTGGATCATATATACTTTAATTAATTTCATTGGGGGTGTGGTGGTGAGATTAATAAAAATAATACCTCAACACTACCATCCTGTAAAACCCTCTCAAACCACTGTCTCTTTTTCTCAACTGCCTTTCTCACCGTATCATTCCACCACTCACTTTCCTTTTTGATACCTCTGCCTCCTACTTTCCTTTTACCACATACTTCCTTCTGCGCTTACTTTCACATCCTTCCGAAACCTCCCTTCCTTGCGAAGACAGAGTCCTCGCAGAGTTCACCTGGCCAGGCTGAGATGTGGGCACCATCCAGCTCTTCTGAACTATCAGAAGAGACTGGATGGCTCCGTCGACAACACCAGCCATGGATGTAACACAGCACCCCATACCATTAAACACATCATAGAAGACTGCATTCCACACAATCACTTACGCCAACAACATAATCTACACTCCTTGAGAGCCCTGTGGGAAAGCCCGATCGTGGCTATGGCCTTCCTTAGGGATTCGGGGCTGTTCGGCCAGGCATATATACATACTGTATACAAATTTAAAGACTGAGTGCTCCACGCAAAATGCGGTTCCGGTCTCGCGTCCTAATGGCGGCGTTCCAGGCAACCTTGTTAAGAGCTACCGCACTTGCCAGGTTCTTTGACTAAGATCAGACCGCAAATTCCGATCCTTTCTTGGTCCACCCCTAGGTGTAGCTCCCTCCACATTCATGGACCTGCATCTTTTCACCCAGCTCTCCACATGTCCAAACCATCCAAGCCTGCTAGTACGCATCACATCACTGATACTCATGATACCTAACCTTTTCCTTAGCTCCTCACTTGATATCCCTGCTAGTACGCATCGCATCACTGATACTCATGATACCTAACCTTCTCCTTAGCTCCTCACTTGATATCCTATCTTGCAGTTTGGCACCACACATCCATCTTATCTCACTGCATTCCATTCTGTTGATATCATCCGCTTTGACAGGCCACGTTTCTGAAGCATATGTCATTGCGCTTCTAATGCATGAAGCATATACCTTTCCCTTCAAGGGGAGAGGGAGTCTTCTCATGGTGAGTAGTGGCAAAAGTTCTCTAAGCTTTCCCCAGCCGCATTTTATTCTGGCGATAGTGGCGGCCTCAGCCTCACCACCGGCAGAGATAGTATCACCCAAGTAGCAAAACTTGTCCACCATCTCCAGTGCCTCGTTATCAAAGTTGACACTCTCGAGCAGGTCATTGAATACAAGCTCGCCTTTCAATACTATGCATATAAATTTCTCAATTTCGGACTTTTTCCTTGATGGAGGTCCCTTTATTCTAGTGCAGCACTTCTTCCCGTGATAAACCCAGCTACGGCAGACGCTACACTGTATTGAGTTCGCGCCCACCCATTTACTGCATACTGCGCATGGGTATACACAACTTTTTCTACCATTTCTAGCCCTAAACCACTGTGTAAAACCTTGTTTTTATTTATGTTAACTCTTAGCCCTTTACTTGCCATGCCCTCTCTCCATCTTCTGAACTTGGCCTCGGCATCACGCGCACTATCTGCGATAAGTATTAGGTCATCTTCGTATAGCAGTTCCCAGGGGAGCCCAATTTTGAAATCACCAAATAGTGCCTCCAGAACCATAACAAAGAGGAGAGGGCTTAACACAGAGCCCTGGTGGACTCCGACATGAACTGTAAAGTGTAAACTCCTCACTCAGTACACCTTTCACCCTCACTGCTGTTCGTGAGTCCTCGTACATCTTCATTATCACACGCACCAGCCACTCCTCTACGCAAAGTTTTCTCATAGCCCACTGCACAACTCTCTGGGCACCCTATCAAAGGTCTTCTCCCTAGGCAGCCTAGGGAATGACAAACAACAATAACAACTTCTTCCTTAACCCTCCCCCCCCCCCCCCCCCCGGGCTGGCCTTCTGAATGACGGCACTCCTATCCGGGCGATATGGCCAAAAAACTTTGTACGTAAACATATTTTTGTTATTTTAACGGGTAGAGAATTCACACAAATCCAAAAAAATAAGCCCTGTTTTGCATCTGTAGACTGGCATTGAGTAGAGCTCTCTAGGTCAACTGGTTCAGGTGTGATGACGATTTCCGTGGAGAGCGTTTTGGCTGTTTTTCCGCGAATTTAGAAATATCAGACATTTTGGGAGACTAACTTTCGCTCTAACTGGTAATGGCGGACAAGGTCGGACTTCTCCTTCTTGTTGTTAAGGCTTGGCGGCGCTCAGATCGGGTTTGTTTACAAACGTTTCGCCGCGCGGCTTTCAAAGCACGCTTAACTCCTCAGACCCGGAAGGGCTCTGAGGCACCCATAAAAAACACCTCCCGCGCAACCCGGAGGGGTGCTGAGGCTCCGGCAGCTTGAAAGCCTGTAAGCTTGGTGTGCGAGGCGTCCGTCCGACGCATGTAAACAACAGCCGGCTGGACCGACGCCGCGCATCTCCGACCACAAGAAGGAGCGCGTCGCTTGTTCGTGTGTGCCTTTTTTTTTTTTTTTTTTTTTTTTTTTTCTATATTCCAACTTACTTCCTCTCGGACATAGGCTGAGAGCCTTAACATTCACCGCTTTACAATGAACAGTGAAGCCCGTGAGGTCTTGTTCCAGTCTAGGGAGTGAGACATGTGAAGCACGTAGAGTACAACGAGCACCTGCCATCTTGCCTTCACATGAGGCACGGTGCTCACTCATGGCCCGAAACGACCCCATCTCTGAAGCCACCTCGTTCCCGTGCTTCACTGTCTCACCCCCTACACTCGGACTCTCACACTTACACACATACAACGCCACCTGTTGAGCAGATAACTCGCCTGTATGTTATTGTTAAGTATCGAAAAGTAGTGTAAAGTGGCTGTTTTTGCCATAAAGTTATCTCCAATGAAATTATCATCACAACTGAACCAGTTGACTTAGAGAGCTCTACTTAACGCCATTCTACAGGTACGAAACACATCTACGCTTGGGGATGTGCAGGAATGCGGAAGCAAGCAAAATAACAAAGATGCGGTAGCCTAGGCGTAGACGTTTTTCGACCAAAATCCCCGGATTTCGGGGAATATATATGGAATACATAGCCGGGGCTGGAGGGTTAAGGAAGCTTTCAAGTTTACGACTTTTAAAAGGACACCCAGGCTCCGGGCCTTCGCAAGGTGTGTCCTTTTAAAATGACACCCGGGCAGGAAGGGTTAAACTGTTTCCATTCATCCTCTACTTCTCTCTCACTTCCATCCATTTTTCATTTAGTCTTTCCTTGTACTGCCTCTCTTTTGTACTTTTCTCAAACTCACTAACTTTTATTACATCTCTTACTTCACGCTTGTCTCGCATTCTCCTGTAACTCCCAACTCTCAGCTTTCCCTCCACCAGATAATGATCAGACATAGTCTCCGCCTCATTTATCAGCGCATTCACATCCAGTAGTCTACACAATCTTTCCCTTGTCACTAACACATAATCAATCAACGCTCTCTCTACAATCTCTCCCCTCATAAGTCTATGCCATGTGTACTGAACTAAGGATAGAAATTACCATCAAAACCTTAAACTCTAAAGCACCAATAGGGATTAGAAGAAAGTAAATCATAATTGAATTAAATCATCAGAAAAAAGCAATCATAAAAGATTAGTAAACTCTGTAAAAAGTGTATGATACATTCCAAATTCAAAGTACCTTCTCAATTTAGCTCTGAGTGAAGTCAAGCCAGGGATATTGATAACTTGAACACCAGGACCCAGATTTAATTACCAATACAACCTAAGATACAAAATTGACCTGAAGTGTGAACAAATGATCCCCTAAGCCAGTGTTATTCACTAATTTTTTCAAGAGAGCCAAAAGTTCAGGACATATTCAGCGTGAGAGCCGCATAAGCCTTAAGGCAAATAAGCCACAGGGATAAGCAGAACAAAATATATATAGGAACTAAATTACATAGTTTTTGTTGGTTTCCATAGCCACAGATTTATAGAACAAGACTAGTAACAATTATTGTATTGAAATTCTTTAGTAAAAATAAATTACAGTACAGTAAACTTCCGTTAATCCGAAGGGCAGCGGACCGGCTCTCGTTCGGATTAGTGGATTTTTCGGATTATTGGACTTTACCCCTATGAACCTGTGTATGACGAAAACATTGAGACATTAGGCCACCCAAATGACACAATGGTGCACACACACATATCATATGTTCATGAAATCACTTCAAAAGTTTACCATTGTCATTGTAGCCTATTACCTACTTCAAAACATTCAGATTAATGGTCAAAGGAATCTGCTGATATAAACGTCTTCTTCTTCTTCCGTCTACTAGCGAGTTTGTCTTGCTCTTGAAGATCAGATGTGGTTCGGGAAGTAATGCCTTAACAACGGCACTTCCCTGAGAGGTTCTTGTAATTTTCCTTTTGTGATTTTCCTTTTGTGACGTGCTCTGTTATATTATATTGTATTGAAAGCACCCTTGTCTTGAAAGCACCCTTGGGATGCTCCGATCACTGAACTATAAATAGTAGCGTATCGGAACATCCAAAGGTGCGTTTTCAAGCTCAAGACTAATACGTCCAAAGGTGCGTTTTCAAGCTCAAGACTGAATGCGCTTGCAGAAAATGCGGTGCAAGCCAGTAGCGCATCGGAGCGTCCCAAGGATGCGTTCAAGAGCAAAACAAACTCTCTAGCAGACGATGTGGAAGAAGAAGAAGACGAAGGTGTTTACGATTATATCAGTAGCTTCCTTTGACCATTAATCTGAATGTTTTGAAGTAGATAATAGGCTACAATGACAATGGTAAACTTTTAAAGTGAATTCATGAACATATGATATGTGTGTGCTCCATTATGTGTCATTTGAGTGGCCTAATGCCTCAAAAAGGGGACTTTGGGACTTCTTGAAATTCGGACCATCGGGTGAATTCGGATTTGGCCTCAAATTGAAAAATTCGGACTATTGGGAGATTCGAATCATCGGTCGTCGGATTAACGGACTTTTACTGTATATTGAAATTCTTGACTACTAATATACATTTAAAAAATAAATACTATAATTTAAATGTTGTGATGACCGGAAATGAGCCAGCTGTTCTTTTAATTTTTCCATGCTGTACTTGTAATTTATCACTTGTGGAAGGTTGTACAGTATTTCTGGTGGTTCATTTTCCTTTGTGTGCTTACATTTTATAATAAATTTGTCCATTTTGATTATAGCCTGGAATCTAGATAATTAACTGCCTGGAATATGATTTTTTTTTGAAAAAATAGCCAAATGTGGAAAATACATCGTTTGAATTTGTAAGAATACGAGTTTAGGTCCATACATTTCATGCATACACCGAAACAGTCTTTTTCTCATAAAATAACACTAACTTATGAGGCACCATAACCCACTTTTCTGATGTGGTGTAAGTTGATGATTTTAATTTTAACGTAATAAACTTTCCTTTCCCTAGTAGTAATATCGATAGTAAAATAACTTATAATTGTTTTTATTCCCAATTAATAAGATTTTGTAAAATCTGCACTAAAGTAGATGACTTTTGGGCTAGAGCTAGGTTACTATACAGACTCTTAGTGGACAGAGGTTTTGAGGCAAGTAAATTGTTCCATAAATTTAATCTTTTTAGGGTCAATTATTGTGACTGTATTCTAAAATTTGACATCAATAATTTTAATCAAGCATTTTTAACTTGAAGTTTCTTGTATAACCTCTGCTTACTTTTTGTCTGTATTTATTGTTTATCTTTTTCTTTTTCTATTATTATTATTATTATTATTAATATTAATATTGATGATTTTTTAAATTTATTGTTCTTGTTAAAAGAGTACTCTTTGTTTAAATCTGTTGTTACTTCATATTTTGCAATTATTTGTCTTTATATTATATGTATTCATTGTCGATAGTATCAATTGCTTACTTTTGCGATTTCCTTAGTTTATTTGTGCTATAAATGTAGGTTATTTGCAGGGTAGTTATTGATAGGGGTCACTTGAGGCATGCTATGCTTACAGGTACCTACCCGATAGCACTATCGTTAGTGAGTGCTGTACTGTATTTTATATATTATTTTGTAATAGTATAGATATCTTATCAATATTTGTATTTTGTACTATTGTTAATGTCTTGTCATGTTGCAAATTTGATTTTAAATAATATTTTGACATTTAACATGTAGTTTCTTTATTCATGCAGAGTTTAGTAAAATTTGCCAGAACGTCCCGGACTTCCCAAACTTGACTACTTCCTTTAACGTGACGATAGTGCGTTGTTATATGTGCGATTAGTTTGCTTGGGAAACAGATTAACTTGCTCATGTAGTAATGTACACCCTATGTGGTGGATTGTGTTCTTTTATTTAATAATTTTCATTTTAGTAAGCGTTGTTTCCACATAGCGATTTTGATAATTTAATTTGACTTTATATTGTCCTTGTCCCAATTTTGGTTTGTTTAGTTTGCAAGTTTTACATTTTAATTAATAAAACTAGTGAATGGACAACAGGCTGAGCATGGGCCGCCGAGCGCTGGACTTACGTAACCCACACGTACATTTCCTGTAGGCCTACAGAAGGCTCGTTCTCTCTCGTTCTCTCTCTCTCATCATTCCTGTATAATGGGTGCTCTCTCTTTTCTGCTTTTCTCTTTGTGTTGAATAATTATGAAAAGTAAAGAATTGCCAGTCACTATATAGGCCTATTCCCATTAGCAATTTTATTAAGTGATACGTCTGATACGGCATTATGATGCAATTTATATCTAATATTTTAAACTATTCTCTGATTACTGATGAATTATCTCTCTCTCTCCTCTCATGCGAGCCGCCAATTAGGTCCTTGCGAGCCGCCATTGGCTCGCGAGCCGCACAATGAAGACCACTGCCCTAAGCTGTAATTTTTTTATGTCAATACTTTTGCTTGTATCATATTTTATATTGGTTAGTAAATCAGGGCCCTGAACAACTGCATCAATATACAGTAGTGGGATTGAACAGGAGGGCAGGAAGGTTACAGATGTCCAGACATTTATGTTTTTAACAGCCTTTACTTTGACTTAGTCAGAGCAAGTGTGGAAAGGAACTTTCTCCTTTTTTTTAAACTAGTAAGCTTTCAATATAAAAATGAAAAGGCTATTGTTCAAAAGGATAATGATAACAGAAAGAATGACCCTCAACACAATTCTCAACATGTTCCTTATACTATAGTATACAGGACTTGTAAAATTGTTGTGAAGGGAAAGGCAAACCTTCTCTGTTTAGACTAGGCACCATATTCTGTTTTGACTGTGCAGTAGTACAATTCAAACCTGAAATACTGTACAGTCTCAAATTTGGCAATAAAGTAATAACGGATAAGAGGTTCACCTTGAGTTGCTTCATCTTGGGAGCGCGGCGTTTCATCTGTCGCCGCTGTTCCCGCTCCTCCCACTTACGCTGCTTGTCTGGGTCATCAATCTGTGGGTTGGATTTCATAATAATAATAATAATAATAATAATAATAAGCATGTTACTTATTTCTCATAAGCGCCAATTTTTCCGAAGAATTCACTAGCGCTCGGAAAGAGAAAGAAAAAAGAACAAAATCAATGCATCAAAAGAAGGCTTATATACAACACACATTTAACAATCACTAGCAGTGGCAAAATAGCCTAAACTCTACAGCCATCTGTCATGACACCTCTCTCAACATCATAGCTTCTCTCAAAGAGAAAAGTCTTAAGTTGTCTCTTGAAGCATTCAACAGAACTCAGTTGTCTCATGGACAGCGGCAACCTGTTATACAAAAAAGTTATGAAAGTTAGGAGGAATTGTTGCATGGACTGGACAGGGATATGGTTCAGGAAGTTAAATAAAAGGTAGTAGTAGTAGGAGACAGTGGTGCGGTTTGGGTTATATTTTTACGGACTAAGCATCAATATGTGAAAGTCTATCTAACAAATTAAAATGTAAAACTTGCAAACTGAACAAACTAAAATTGGGACAAGGACAATATAAAGTCAAATTAAATTATCAAAATCGCTATGTGGAAACAACGCTTACTAAAAAGAAATTTATGAAATAAAAGAACACAATCCACCACATAGGGTGTACATTACTACATGAGCAAGTTAATCTGTTTCCCAAGCAAACTAATCGCACACATAACAACGCACTATCGTCACGTTCAAGGAATTAGTCAAATTTGGGAAGCCAGCCCAGAGAGGGTTGTCCAGCTGCAGATACAACTTGCTATTACATATTGCCTTGGGCCTTTCAATCCAATGATTATATAATACTATGTTGACTATGGTCATTTTAGTGTTAAAGGAAAAAAATTAGTTCCGATCAATAGTTGAAAGGCTCTGTTGGCATATTATAATACAATAACATCCAAAAGAGATATGTATTATGAATTTGGTACCTTACCTTAGGTTACCTTAGGTTGTGTTCGCCACTCTCCTAGCAGCACCGAGGAGCGCGTCGCCCCTCGTTGTGGGTTGTGGGTAGCCCAATTGTCTTGAAGCAAGTGATATTCAGGTTGCCAAATATATATGGCTAGTCTCGCTTTCTTGTATTATATACCGTATATATCGTTAGTGAGTGCTGTATGTTTTTTGTACTATTGTTGATATCTTGTCAAATTGCAAATTTAGCTAAATATAAAATTTGATATAAATTGCAGTTTCTTTATTCATACAGAATTTAGTAAAATTTACCAGAATGTCCCGGACTTCCCAAATTGACTAATTCCTTGAACATGACGATGGGCGGGCGGGTGCCCGACCCCGAAAGGGGTTGAAATAGGGGAGCTATCCCCCCGCCAAAGGCGGCTTTCTAGGGCCTTTCCTAGCTGATGCTGAGAGGATTGGGTTCTAGTCATGTGGTGATGGGCTGGTCTATCAGAGTGAGAACTGAGCGAACTCTGCCATACCCATAGCTTACTCTGACTGTTCCTTTAACTTATATATTTTCTAGATCTCAAGTGACGGTGTCTTTTCCGTGGATTGACCTCCCAATCTACCAAGATTGGAAGCCAAAGCGTCACATTTTTCCCTTGCCCCTCAACTTTCTCTTCATAATTGCTGAGGGGCACAGGGCCCTGGGTGGGGCTTTGGTTTCCCGGGCGTTTCCGCACCCTCCTCAGCTCCCCGCCATGGAGTGGCTTCGGTCACCCAGGCTTTATTGTGGTCGGCAGGGAGGGTTCTGTGGGGGCACTCGGTTATGGCCTTGGAATTGCTCGGGGCCTTGGGGCTTTTCGGCCAGGCAGCTTGGGGAACAACAACAACATGACGATGGTGCATTGTTATATGTGCGATCAGTTTGCTTGGGAACCAGATTGACTTGCTCATGTAGTAATGTGGTGGATTGTGTTCTTTTATTTCAAATTTTTATTTTATTAACCCTCCAGCCCCGGCTATGTATTATATATATATTCCCCGAAACCCGGGTGTTTTGGCCGAAAAACGTCTAGGCTAGGCTACCGTATATTTGTTAATCTGACTGCTTCCCGCATTCCCGCGCATCCCCAAGCGTAGCTGTGTTATTTACCTGTAGAATGGCGTTAAGTAGAGCTCTCTAAGTCAACTGGTTGAGTTGTGATGATGATTTCATTGGAGATAACTTTATGGCAAAAACAGCCACTTTACACTACTTTTCGATACTTAACAACAACATACAGGCACACACGAACAAGCGACGCTCTCCTTCTTGTGGCCGGAGATGCGGGGCGTCGGTCCAGCCGGCTGTTGTTTACATGCGTCGGACCGACGCCTCGCACACGAAGCTCACAGGCTTTCAACCACTGGGTGTTCAAGAGCCCTTCCGGGTACCTATTTTATGCTTTTTTATGGGCGTTCAAGAGCCCTTCCGTGTTGTAGGGGTTAAGTGTTATTTCCACATAGCGAAAAAATAAAATAAAATAAAATAATAAAATAGAGGAAAATATAATAAAAAATAGGAAAAGTGGGGATTGGGCCTGAGCATATAGATAGATAGATAGATTTTAATTAGTTCTTTTGCATTTATCTTGTGTCGTCCCAGTTTTGGTTTGTTTATTTTGCAAGTTTTACATTACAATTATATATAATAGGCTATCATCATCTGAATCGAGTGGAACTGTACCAAACTTTCATGAAAAATATTAATCAGTCTCTAGAATCTGAGAGAGAGATTATAGTTGTCACAAACCTGGAGCATCTTTTCACGTTCCATCCTCTTGCGTTCTTCCCTCTTGGCCTGAGCCATCTCTGCCCGGGCAGCATGGGTGGCCTTCAAGAACACCTCCTCCACACGGGAACGGTTCTTCTCCGCCTTGGCCTTACCCTGAAAAGTGTGCAGTTATACCTTAAATTTTGTTAGTCAAACTACAGTATAAACAAAAATATAATTTACCTATCTTAATTGAACAACAAAACTTTACCACACACCTCACCAAAAAAATCAGGGCCTGCACTATCGTTAGTGAGTATAGTGCGAGAAATTGGTCGACACAGTGCGTCGCACTATGTGAACAATGTATTCTATGGGAAAAAACGTAATTTGTCGATCGGTCCTCCATATAGCACACATATCTTTCCTTATATCGTTATTTATACTGACACAAACATACCAAGAACAAATGTTAATTATAAATATAGCATATCAATAGTAAATTAGACCTTTCCTTACCTTAAATTCTACATTTGATGTGATCTTAACCCTCCCCCCCCGGGGGCCCTATCCTAAGGACGTTGTTGAGACCCGGGCGATATGGCCAAAATACGTCTACGCCTAGGCTACCGTATCTTTGTTATTTTAACTGCTAGAAAATTTCCACACATATCTAAACGTACTGTGGTTTCCAATCTGTAGACTGGCGTTGAGTAGAGCTCTCTAAGTCAACTGGTTCAGTTGTGATGACGATTTCCGTGGAGCGCATTTTGCCGTGATTTTAGCCATTTGAGACTTTTCACTACTGAAACAACAACATACAGCCACACAAAAACAAACGACGCCTCTCCTTCTTGTGTTCGGAGGTGCGCGGCGTCGGTCCAACCGGCTGTGTTTATATGCGTCGGACGGACGGCTTTCAAAACAAGCTGAATAGGCTTTCAAGCTTACGGACTATATGACACCCGGGGTCCGGCCCATCTGCCGCAGTGTCCTTACATAATGCTGCCGGGGCTGGAAGGGTTAAACCCGAGAATGCGAGATAGCGTCACACAGTACTGTACGGGGTAAAAAATGTCAGACTGACTAGCCTCCCTCCATGCCCAAGCTGCTCAAACACCAGTGATGCCACGAGTCAGGCGGGAAATTTATCGCACTGTACAAATTTTGGCCGCACTAATAGAAAACTACCCGGATTTAAGCCATATTGCCACCCGACTCGCAATAAAAGATCGTATTCGCATTGGTTGATAATTTTGTGTTTAATATTTTCATTGATCGCACTAATCAAAATTCTCATTGTTTGAACTCGTTTTATATGGGACCGAGCTGTATTCTCATCCTCACACTCCATCACACATATATTATCAATTATAACTGCCCCCTTGACATACCTCCTTGCTGAGCCTGAACCTTCGCAGCTTGTCGGTGAGGTGTAGCACTAGCTGAAGGAGAGGCTTCATGCTCTCTATGGCCTCCAGGGACGGGTTGCCTCGCCCGGGGAAGTTAAACCCAAACACCAGGGCTCGTCGTACATCTGGCAGCTTGGTGGGCTGGGTGTCTCTGGGGTGGCAATGAGGGTAAGTTCATATTACTGAAATGTATTTTCTCTCTCCATACAGTATGCAATGTACAGGCACTCCTCACTCAAAGTCTTATCATTAGTAGGGAACAATTTTCACCAAATGATGCTGTCTCATTATTAAGTAAATGAAATTTAATGTAGTAAAAATTGCAAGAAAACTTATGGAAACCTAAAGTTGTTTTTCTTAGAGTCTCCTTTTCATGAACATAGCTACAACTTCTAGTGAGGAATTACTGTATGTTGGCATACATTTTTTTTTTGACATCATTAACTCAATCTAAATGTTTACTACTGTTAATATAAATCAGCTTTTTCAATTAACAATTTAACAATTTGAGCCGTGACATAGTCAGTAAAGCGTCAGCTGCTGATCAAAGGGTCGGGAGGTCAAACCCGCTCTGTCAAAATGTTATTGGTAGATATCAAGCCCGGGCAACTTGGCTTAGTAATTCTTGACAAACGCCTAATGTTCATGGCCACCCATTCACAGGAATTACGGCATTTAGCACCAAAAAAAAAAAAAAAAAAAAAAAAAAAAAAAATATATACTGTATATATATATATATATATACTGTATATAATAATAATAATAATTTAGTAGTAGCCTCTACGTTCCAATGTAGAGCTAGAGCTATATACTTATCGTATAATTCTGCTCCGCTCTAGAGCGGGCAATTATCGAAATCACTAGCGCGATAAAACGATAACATCTAGAGTAGCACCTTACTCTCTCTACTAGGTACGTTGTACATACTTTGGAGGCCACTATTTGAAAAGGAAAATAAGAAAATATTGAAGAGAAAGAAGAGAAAATTACAGGATTTTAGGCCATCCTATCTGGCTCCTTCAGCCGTCTTGACGGATCCACCCCACTAGCCGACAGGGTTCATTGGGCATTCCTTTTCGCGCTACTCAAGCCTTAACACTCGCGGTTTTCTATGCGCCAGATTTTTGTGCTGCTACTCCTGTCGCCTACCAAACTTTGGGTGAGTTGTGGGCCTTATTTATGGTACCTAAGGTTTTTAGATGGATGATCTGTGATGTAGGCACGCTTCAAATGGGCTCTTAGGTGTGTTACTTTGAGTATGGCGTCGAAACTGGTTGGTCACGCTTCTGCGCATGCGTCGCCCTTCGGCGATTGTTATTCTTTAGGCCATTGCCTGTTTTTATCATCATTTTCACTTGCGGTGGCTTAGTTTTGTTACCTGGTCGGTTCTATTACGCTTTGTGCTTATTTTCTGCTTTCATTGCGTGATGTTTGCGAAAAGTTAGGCTAACTTGTGCACTTTCGTTTGTGATGAAAGGGGCATAGCCCCCCTTGCCTTGACAGGTTATTTTGGCTTTATGTTTTGCTTACCTTCACATGAATGTTTCGCATTGGAGTGTGCCCTGTGTTTTTTGTTTTTATCTGCCACTCAACCAAGGCTAGGCCCCCTGTTAATAGCCTAACTTTTAGTTGGAGGGGGGCGCCAGGGCTAGGCCTCATGTTCCTAGCCTAACTTTTTAGAAGGGGGAGCAGGGACTTTTGGTAGACCGTCGATGTTGCCTCGTCGCTCTTGCTTGCCGATCTATGGTTTTACTAAACCACCTTAGGCTCGCAGGGGTATGACGCTTTGGTTTTACTAAACCTTCTGTGGGGCACCCTTTTTTCGTCAGACGCTCGCTCCCGCGCTGTCTCTCCCTTATTTTGTTGGCGCTCCCCTAGGCCTTGAGTTCATGGGACACAGTCTTCCCCTTATTTGAACTCCCTCATACATTGAGGTCCCCGCGGCACGGTCTTCCCCTCCTTTGAGCTCTACGATGCCTTGAACTGTCGTCCCTTCCACCCTTTTAGGTGACGCGGGTCTCTGGGAAGGACTCCGCGCCCGCTCCGCCCTGCAGCGTGGACAAATCCCGCTCCAGGTCGGTCCTATGCTTCCGACATGTTCTCTTTTTTGGCTGCTGTGGTCGGGTCACTCTGGACCCGCTCCGCCCTAGGATGGACTATCCGTCTCTAGGTCGGTCCTCTGCATCGCACTGTTTTATTTTTGCTCATGCAAGCTCCCCTGCCAGCTGTCCTGCTGTGCACTTGGGTTGAGCCTTTTGCTTGGTATTTACCTCCATCTCCCTTTCCACTCGAGGGCAGACAAATCCGCTCTGGAGCGGACATCTCCGCTCTAGTGCAGGCATCTCCGCTCTGCAGCGATGTCTATTCCGCTCTGGACGGGGCCCCCTTGGGCTCCTTCTTCACTTTGGCTTCTACACTGGGTCTCTCCTCTACCTGTTCCGCTCTGGAGCGGACACCAGTCCCGCTCCTGGTCGGTCCTAGGCCTTCCCTCCTGCTGCCCTAGCCCTCCTGTTTTCACCTGGTTCTACTCTACGATTGTTCCGCTCTGGAGCGGACGCCAGTCCCGCTCCTGGTCGGTCCTAGGCCTTCCCTCCTGCTGCCCTAGCCCTCCTGTTTTCACCTGGTTCTACTCTACGATTGTTCCGCTCTGGAGCGGACGCCAGTCCTGCTCCAGGTCGGTCCTAGGCCTTGCCTTCTGATGCCCTGGCTCTCTTGTTCGCTGTGCGCATGCCTTTCTCCTTTGCCTCGACTGCCATTGTCATGCATGCAGGCCCCGCTCTGGAGCGGGAGGGTGTAGTCCGCTCTGGAGCGGGTCTGTCTGCTCCGCTCTGGAGCGGACTTTCCCACTCTAGAGCGGACTTGCCCTCTCGGCCCTGGCACTATTTTTTGGCCAATATTGCCTTGTTTGTACTTGGGGTTTGTCGGTTACAGTGTCTAATAACCATCTCCTTTACATCAGGCTGTGTTCCCACTCTGCACTGCTGGGTCCCTTGGCCTGCCATCTCCTCTTCGGTCCCTTCACCCTCAGGTACCCTTTTCGGTTCTTATATAGCTGTCATGCTTTATTTCAGGGTGTTTGCACCTGCACCTTGGTCTTTTCTGACCTGGGTTTTTGGGGTTCTTCGGACTGTTGCTGCTTATGATCTATGCTTGGCCCTCCCACATGGGGGGTCCGTCTCCGTCCTTCTCCACATGGGGGGGGGGGGGGGTGTTATTACTTTTATGTACCTATCATAATGCATGGAATCTTTGTGTGTTTTTTGTGCATACTGTCATACCTTCCTTAAATTTATGCATATTCTTTCTCTGTGCTTCGTCTGGGACATTTTTAATTTCTCTCTTCGCTTACAGTGCGGATGTCGCTCCCTGACTGCGCGCGCCATGGGTGTGCCCGTCCGGCTATGGGAGCTGGGCATACTGAGTGCCCCACCCATGCTGCGTGCTACTGCCGTGATGGCTTCACCCCCAGAAGGTGTGGCCCGTGTCTCGTCAACATTATGACTATTGGATCTCGCCCTGCTTCGCCGGATGCTGAGACGGCACGGGTCAACCTCACCGCTGCATGGTCGGGCGTGGCTCGGTATGTTAACCCTTCCTCCCCGGGCTGTCTTACCCAATGACGGTCGCCCCTACCCGGGCGACATGGCTGAAAAACGTCTAGGCCTAGGCTACCGTATTTATGTTTATTTTCACTGCTAGAACTTTCCCACTCATCTATAATCGTAGTGCGGTTTTCAATCTGTATTTTGGCATTGAGTAGAGCTCTGTAAGTCAACTGGTTCAGTTGTGATGACGATTTCAGTGGAGCCAATATTGCAGAGATGTTGCCAATATGGGGGCTTTATAGACACTAATTTCGTCATGATGTCAGAACAATAACATTGAGGAGTCTTCTCCTTCTTGTTTTCGGAGGTGCGGTGACGAACGCTTGGGTTTGTTGACATACGTCGTACGCACGGCGTTCGGACCAAGCTTAATTAGGCTATTAAGCTCATGCCTTAGATAAGGCATACCGGGTAGCGGCCCTTCTTTCGTGCTGTCCTTACCTAAGGCAGACCGGGTAGGAAGGGTTAAGGACCATTTACATCGGGTCCCCCGCTTCATGGACGAAGGGGTTCGCGCCTTGCTGAACCTTCCTCTGGAGTCTCCGCGCCCAGTGGTCACCGCTTCGCAGGTCCCTCAGTCTGGTGTGTCTCCGTTCTCGGCGGACACAGCGGGGTCGAAGCGGCACCACTCAGCTTCTCCACGTCGCCGGAAGTCTTCGACATCCCGCCGCTCTGCTGCTTCCGTCCGCACGTCTCCGGGCTCGACAACTTTTCGCCCTGAGATGAAGGCGCTTCCCCCGGTCCGTGTTCCTGCTGGTGTTTCGGCCTTCTCACCTGGTCGTCGTACCACCCATGAGCTGATCAAGGAGATTGAGGCGTCGCAGGCCGCCGGACATCTACCGTCGGCTCCTCCGCCTTCGTTGCCGTTGGCTCTGCTACCACCGTTACCGCCTACTCCACCACCTAAGAAGGCGGGGGCTCTGTTTGCTTTGGCCTCCCCTCTTCTTGTCCGCGATGGTCTACCGGATTCTCCTGGTTTTGTCGAGTCTGACTTTCCGTGTGGCCAGCCTTCTCCTGCTTGGAAAAGTGGACCCGTACCTCTGGCAGTGCAAGGCGCCAGTGTGGAGGTTGTAGGGTCTGGTCAGGAGGGGGCTGCCTGTGACCTCGTGGAACAGAGTGGCAGGAGCGATGAAGAGTACGATGACGACGTGGTTGAGGACTCGCCACGGGAGTCCTTCTATTATACTCCGTCGCCTCGTCGGTCGCCCAGCCGTAGGAAACGTCGCCGGACCATCTCTTCATCTTCCTCATCACCGACCGAAGACCCTGGATGGGTCCTTCCTATTCGGGCCATCCAGGAGGCCCAGGTTAGGGCTGAGGAGGCTAACGCTGCACGGTTTGCCTCCCTACAAGAGACGCTTGCACTGATGGCGGGAGGCTTGGAGCGTCCTACTCCCATTCCTCCTGTGCTTCCTCTTGTGAATCCTCTTCCGCCATTTGTGGACCACCTGCCAACTCGTCCTGCTCTCTCTGTGCCTGTTGCTCCTGTTGTCGCCCCTCCCGTTCCCTCCCCGGCTGCATCTCCTTCTTTTGTCATGCTACCAGGGAGTGGGTTCGGGATGGTTGGGCAGCCTGTCTCCGTTCCGTCCTTGGGAATATACAAGATTCCGAAACGTCGCTTTCCTTCTCTTTATGGAGAGCCGTCGTCGTGGCGGAACGTGACGGCTTCACACCCGGAAAGGGCTTCTACCCAGGCGCCGGGGGAGTGCCCTGTTTTGGAGAGCTGGCAGGTGCAGGTTAACGTCAAGGGTCATTTTCGGGCTTTGACTCCGGACGGTCTAGTCCCTGAGGTCGACATCAGGGCTCACCTGGTAGGACGGATCTACATTTTTTTACGTACCGTCCTCAAGTGTCGCCCTCTGGGTCTAATAAGTTATGGTCGGACTTTGCTCGACACGACATCAATGTCGATGCGCCCGCTCTGTCAGCCATTTGCGGGCCTTCCCTTGGTGGGGAATGCTCGGGACGTAGAGGGTAACCTCATGGTTCGGCTTCCTCATCTCGAGGGAGGTCCCTGGGATTTGTGGCTGGCTGAAGGCTTGGACTTCGGGCTTCGGTCGTCGGAGGGTTCTTCCCCGCTTCCACAGCACGACTCATCGTTCGTGTCGAGCCTAGTCACGTCTTCGTCCGGGGTAGACCCTAAGTACTGGGCATGGCTCAATGCGCCTAAGTTGGCGTTTGTTGAATTGCCTCAGCCCTGTTTCACGCCGCCAGATAAGGGTGCCCTGGAGCGTGATCACAAGCTCCGACAGCGCACTGCTCGCCTGCTCTCCACCTTCCTGCTGCAGCTACAGCTGGCTCGGCTTCACCTGCGTCTGATAGAGGCGCAACCAGTTGGTGAGATCAGGAAGGGGGAAGAGCACTTGCGGCAAGTACACCTGCAGCTCGCCCTTAACTCGGTCGGGGACCTTCGTTGTGCCATCCATGAGGCTGCGCGTTGTCGGCAGTCTCTGAGGGTGGCCTTCTGTAAGAAGGCGCCGACTGAAGTACGAACGAAGCTGCTGCTGTCGGAGCTCGCTACAGAGGGGCTCTTCTCTGACGCGGCGTGGCAGGAAGCATACCTCTTTGCTGCTGCGGGGCGCTTCGCACCCTGTCCACCTGGGGTGTCGCGGCGCTCCTCAGCCGCTTCCTCCCTTAGTAGGGGTGGGAAGGCCAGCTCGTCCAGAGGACGCCAGGCTTGGCGAGGATCCTCTGCTGGGAAACGTTAGGTGGTGAAGTCTTCCACGCGCCGTCTGTATGACCGTCGCTCACCACCTCGCCCTTCTCAGCACCTCGCTATTGAGGCCTCCTCTCGGCGAGTCGAACAGAGGCAGGTGGATAGGCGGCCGACGCAGGAAGGTCGGCGCCAGTTTCAGAGGGGCAGTCGCTATCGGGGAGGGACTAACCGAGGCGGTCAGTCTAGGCGCGGCAAGCCCGAGGACAACTCCGCGGAAAAAACGCCTAGTGCCTCCAGGACTATCCTCTCTCGCCATCACTCAAGGCGCCCCTACCGGCTTTTTTCGCCCCCACTATCGGCAATGGCCTCGCCGATCGTGGGCGCGTCGGGTAGTAAAGCGGGGTCTGTCCTAGAGGTGGCAGTCAAGGCCTCCACTCAGAATGCCTCCCAAACATCGGTCTGTGTCTCCGGACGTGGCCGAGGTTATTCTGGCCATGCACAAGGATGGGATACTTCGGGAAGTCTCGCCTCACCAGCGAGTCTTCCTCTCTCATGTTTTTCTGGTCCCCAAGAAGGACTGCGATGCGATGAGACCGGTGGTCGACCTGTCGTGCCTCAATCTGCACATCGTGAACGACCACTTTCGGATGCTTACCATCAGTCAGGTGCGGTTGGCGCTCCGTCCCGGTTGCTGGGTGGTTTCCCTGGATCTCAAGGACGCTTACTGGCATGTTCCGATAGCTCCTCGGTTCCAGGGTTATCTGGCGCTCCAGCTGCACGAAAGGGTGTTCACGTTCGACAGGCTGCCCTTCGGTCTCAACATCGCACCGAGAGTCTTTACGAAACTCGTCAAACAGGCTCCGACTCCCCTGCTCAGTCAAGGGATTCAGATCCTGTTTTACTTGGACGATTGGCTCATCACCGCGGACTCTCCCACCCGTTGTGTACACGACACTCTCCTTGTCATCCAACACATCACACGGTTAGGCTTCAAGGTAAACGTTCCAAAGTCATGCCTCACGCCGTCGCAAGAAGTGACGTGGGTGGGCCTCGACTGGGACATGGCGAGCGCGACTGTCAGACAGAGCCGGGTGAATGCGTCGAAAATTCGAAGGAAACTTTTTGCCGCATTGCACTCGGTCTCGATTACCAGGAAACTCTGGGACTCGCTGATCGGGTCACTCAATTGGGCGTCTCTGACCGTTCCCTTAGGGAGGCTCAGACTCAAACGCCTGATTCAACTAGGCAACAGGGCTTTTCCGCTACTGCCTCCACATCGGCTGCGACCGATTCCGCGCTCGATCCACTTACAATTGACACACTGGGTGGTTCGGGGCACGCTCGCGAGGGCTGTGTCCTGGACTTCGTCGCCGCCGACCATCTGGATCGACACAGATGCGTCGAGCGGGGTAGGTTGGGGTTACCAGTCAAACACGGGACACCAAGGTCAAGGCAGGTGGTCAGGCCTCACTCATCTTCACATAAACGTCTTAGAACTGTTAGTTCCGTTGTTCTTCCTGAGGGATCATGGGCAGGCCCTCGCCGGCAGGTCGATGGCCTTCAAGATGGACAACATGACTGCAGTTCATTGCATACAGAAACAGGGATCCTCCAGGTCCGCCGTTCTTCAGGACCTGGCGGAGAAACTGTTTTTCCAGGCAGACCTTTACAACATCACACTGCATGCGACCTACCTGCCCGGGACGGCCAACCTATGGGCGGATGCTCTGTCGAGGGGACAGAGCACCCAGGTACAATGGTCTTTCAAACAAACCGTATTTGACGACCTCGCGGCCTCCTGGGGTGTTCCGCAGGTCGACTTGTTCGCCTCGTCCGAGACGAACAAGTTGCCTGTGTTCCTGACCCGCTGGATTCGAACTCCAGCGGGGGGACCGGACGCTTTCAGCGAGGAATGGAGCAGGTGGCAGTCTCTATATGTGTTTCCTCCACCCGACGCACTTTTGATGTGCAAGGTCCTCCACAGGCTGAGGGAGTACCAGGGCAGTTTGGTTGATCGCGCCCATCTGGCCGGCCCAAGCCTGGTACGCTCAGCTGAAGCGATGGTGCCCGAGTCGGGTTCCCCTGTCGGTCTCAGACTTCCACTTGGGGTCGATTGGAGACCTAGGGACCTCGTTGGCATACGCATCGTGGATGTTTGTGAGGCAGGGTGGCTGCCAACGTTTGGAAGATCATTAACTAACAAATTTACTCTACACTGGACACAATCCACATGGAAGACGTACGAATCTCACTGGCACAGTTTTACTTCTTGGATACAAGACACGTCACAGACACTGCCATCGGTGGCGTTGGTTTTTCACTACCTCAATTATTTATTTGAGACACGTCACAACATGCTCAACACCCTTAGGAACCACCTGTCTGCCATCCGGGAGCCGTTTGAGAAGTTAACGGGGTTGGTCGTTCCTCAAAAAGAATTGGATTTCTTCATGCGTGCCTGTTTTAGGCTTAGACCACCCCCGCGCCAGATTCCTCCTCAATGGTCTCTGGCGGAGGCTCTCAAACTGCTCTCGTCTGCCCCTTACACTACGAACCCATCACCTGAACACCTACTTGACAAAACCCTGTTCCTGAGTCCTGATGTGGCGGCGTCTACGCCGTGGGACCACCTCCCGGAGCTGCCAACCGCGGATGGCTGCCGACCCTCCACGGCTGGAGACAAGATCAATCGACCAGTGGAGGACAACCGGATGCCGGCCGCGGGGAGCAGTTTCGGGAGCCAAACCGTCACAACTATCCCCTGCCCCCCCCCCCCCCCCCCTGGGGGCACGGGTCCTTGGAGTGGCTTCGGTCGCGCCGGGAATTTCCACACCTCTCACACCACACACACATCACACAGTTTTTCCTACACCGAGAAATGACTCTCCGGCTGTCATTTCTCGAAGACTTCTTCTAGCTGGAGACATTGAGAGCAACCCAGGACCCACGTACACATACATATGTCCAACTTGCTCAAAACCCATCACTTCGAGCCGCCACACTAAGGGTTCAGTTCTCTGCAATTCATGCAGGAACTGGACCCACTTCACCTGTACAACACTTGCCTCCAAGAAACACTACACAAACACCTGGACCTGTTCCTCATGCCCCTCCCTCTCCCAGTCAAATCCCTCGCCTAAAAACCCGTCCACCTCTCCTCCCCAACCCACCTAGCCTTCCCATATCATCCACTCCCCCCCTAAAACCCGTCCACCTCTCCTCCCTAACCCACCTAACCTTCCCATACCATCCACATCCTCAACTCAACACACCACACCCCATCCTAATCCATTCCAACCCCCATCTCCTGCTCCCCAATCCCCACCCCCACCTCACCCATCCCAACCTCCAGCCCCTCCCTCACCCCCACCCCATCCTCGTGCAGCAGCACCCAACATACATCGTGCACATAACATTAACATTCTCCAATTGAACATAGATGGCATTAACACAAAGAAACACGAACTCTCACACTTCATCAAACAACACAACATACACATTGCCATCTTACAAGAAACAAAACTCCGCACATCACAAAAAACACCCACATTTCATAATTTCACCACCATCAGACAAGACCAGGCCGTCGGCGGGGGCGGTGGACTCATCACCCTGGTACACAATGAAATATCATACATAGTAACCAGTGTACAAACCAAATCCCTCCTCCCCCCAAATGATAACACAACAGAAATACAATCAATTAAAATACGCACTGGCAACAAATCCAATATAACCATCATAAACACATACATCCCTCCCCAAACATCCCCTACAGTACCAAATGAATACAGACCACACTTACAACACATCACAAACACCCCACACATCATCCTGGGTGGTGACTTCAACGCCAAGACGTCGGCCTGGTTTGTCGACAACCCCGACACAGACAGAGGGCTGGTACTACAAAACCAAACAGATAACCTCATCATCCTTAACGACATCCATCAACATACCCATATTCCTCACCAAGCCCTCTATAACCCATCATCTCCAGACATCACCTTTTGCTCCCCAGAACTCGCCCCCACAACATCCTGGAGGGTGGTCAGAACCTTAGGCTCTGACCACCTCCCGATCATTATCACCACCAAAACCAGACTCACCCCAGCTAGCCACAAACACACATACACCAATTATAAAAGAGCTAACTGGGAAGCATTTACAAATGAGACAGAACAACACTTCACAACTCTAAACAGTACACCCATCACTAACATCAACAATGATGTACACATACTCAATAAAACTATCCAAAATGCTGACAAGAAACACATTCCAAGAGGTAACAGAAAAAGACACAACCCCAACTTCACACCAGAAATTCAAAACCTCATCAGACAACGCGACACACTGAAACACTCCCCAGCACCCCACACACAAGACATCACACAACAAATTCAAGCACTCAACACCCAAACTAACAACAAAATACAAGAACAACAAAAACTAAATTGGAATAACTTCCTACAAACACTTGATCACAAAACAAACCCCAAAAAACTCTACAAAACACTAAACAGCATCACACTTTCCAACAGCAACACAACACAATCACATGCTGCAATCACAACAACAGACTCTACTCCTTCATGTAAACAACAAGCAAACACTCTCATCAATCACTTCTCACATGTCAGCCACCTAAAACCTCACAAAGACGACCGACGTGTCATCCGACGTAAGAGACAATTCCCCACAGACCCTGACTATACACCCTTCACCAATCACCAGACAAAGCATATCATCAACAATCTCAAGCACTCACCCGCCTGTGGCCTAGACAACATAAGCAACATACACCTCAGACACCTGGGACCACAAGGCATACAAACACTCACTAACATATCAAACTACAGCTATTCACACAACACAATACCAGACATTTGGAAGCATGGTATCATCATCACATTCCCCAAACCCAACAAAGACCCCACGCTACCCTCCTCGCACCGCCCCATCACACTCCTTTGCTCCCCCTCCAAAGTCATGGAACGCCTAGTATTACAACTAATTACACCCGACCTACCCCTAGCTCCAACACAACATGGCTTTAGGCCACTGCACTCCACAAACACTCTTCTCACAGACCTTACACAAAGAGCTTTCGACGGCATCAACTCAGCTAGACCACCACACAGATCACTATTAGCCACACTCGACATTAGTAAAGCCTTCGATGCCATCCCCCGCCACAACCTAACAAACAAAATCTACAACACAAACATGCACAACAACACAAAAAGGTGGCTGGCCAACTTCCTAGCAGGCAGATGTGCACACGTATCTTTTGCCGGTCAGTCATCTAAAATCAGAAACTTTCCAAACGGAGTCCCACAAGGATCCGTCCTATCGCCCGCACTCTTCAATCTGTACATGCACGATATAACTACACCCAATAATCCCCAAATAAACTTAGCCTCCTATGCAGATGACATAACACTCACATGCACACACCATGACCCAAGAAGAGCAACAGATCTCCTTCAACCCTATCTCAACACACTACATGGCTGGTGCACTACAAACAGACTTAATCTAGCCCCAGCCAAATCCACCGCAACCCTGCTCACAAGCTGGACAGGTGAACACGAATACATCCCTCAACTCACCATAAACAACACACCCTAACACATACACACACACCCAAAATCCTAGGAGTAACATATGATACTCATATGACATTCAAACAGCACACCACAAACATTAAAAAGAAACTGACACCCAGACTTAACGCCCTCAGGTCACTTGCTCACACAAAATTTGGACACAACAAAGAAACTACCACCACAGTATATAAACAATACATAAGATCAGTAATGGAATACGCAAGCCCAGCCTGGGCTTCTAACCTAGCTGAAACACATCATAAGACCTTACAGACTATTCAAAACAAAGCCCTGAAGATCATTACAGGCTGCACAGCTACTGCACCCACAGATCATCTACATCAAGAAACCAAAATCCTCAAAGTCAAAGACCATCTGGACATGAGAGGCACTCAATTCCTGGCAGCAGCCTCCACGAACCAAGACCACCCACTAAACTACATGGCAACACACCCACAGACACCAAGAAATATCAAAACAACACCCAGCACACGGTATCACACACAATTATTGTCCTCTCTCCCTCCCTGCCCACCCCGAACCAACTTCCAGAAGCACATCCATACTCATATCTCTCGCCAATCCATCCACTCACTCACAGACAACACGCAGCTGCATGCACGACCTCCCGAAATCCATCCTTCCGAATCCTCCCTCCCTCGCGAGGACAGAGTCCACCTGGCCAGGCTGAGATGCGGACACCATCCAGCTCTCCTGAGCTATCAGAAGAGACTGGATGACTCCGTTGTCGACGCCTGCCCGGGATGTAACACAGCACCCCATACCATTAAACACATCATTGAAGACTGCATTTCACACAACCACTTACGCCAACAACACAACCTACACTCAATGAGAGCTCTGTGGGAAAGCCCGATCGTGGCCATGGCCTTCCTCAGGGACTCGGGGCTGTTCGGCCAGGCAGCTTAGGGAACAACAACAACAACCCTGTTCCTTCTAGCTTTAGCAACAGGTGAGAGAGTCTCGGAGATGGCCGCCATGTCTCGGGCCCAGAATTGCATGAGGTTTTCTCCCCTCCTTGGGTCGGTCACCTTGGCCCCGTCGGTTCATTTTATTGCTAAGAATGAGCGAGAGACTCACGTTTTTACACCATTTACTGTCCCGGCTTTGAAACGGGGTAGGGCTCATCATCTTTTATGCCCCGTTCACGCTCTCCATTCTTATGTGGAGACAGTCAGGCCGTTGTCGGGGTTGGCATTGTGGGTGGCGCCTCGTACTGGTAGGAGGCTTGGTAAACGTGCGGTAGGAATTCGCCTGTGTCGGATTATTCGGGCCAGCAACCCTCAAGTTCAGGGCACTGCCCATGACATTCGCTCATACGCTGCGACTATACGGTTTCTTAATAATCGTTCGCTTCCGGATATTGCCGACACAGGGCTGTGGTCTTCCTCCAACACGTTTGTCTCCTCCTATCTGTCCATGTCCACGGACAGGCCGGGGCGTCCTTGTGTTGCGTTGGGCCAGCGGGTTAGTTAGGGTCTCTCTGCACTATTCCCTCTGTCTTTTATCCCTTTTCCTTTCCGGTCATTCCTTTATTGGGGTGGGGGGAGGGGGGGGGGGGGACATGTTATTCATATTCCCTTATGTGCACTTAAGGTTAAGGACTTTCCTAGGCTAAGATGTTTTATTATTTCTAGTCTTAAGTCTCCTACATATTGATTTTTATGTATGCACCCCCTTCTGCTACTGTTTTTTCAGGGGGTCCTGCTGCTCCGCGCTGGATATGCTCAGGTATTCTTGGTACCTCCGGTACAGTACTCCTCTTCCATATGTGCCTGTCTTCCCTCATTATATTATGGGTACTACTGCTTTGTACAGACGGGGGGGGGGGGGGGAAGGGGGGGTTCTTCCTGCACTATAACCATACCTGCACCTATGTTTACGGATTCACTAGGTTAAGATATTGATGTCCTCTCTTATCTTGTGTATGCTCCATGACCTTGTATGTTTCTACATCATCTCACTTGTTTTGGTCATCCGGTTTTTCGTGCTAGTCACTGATTCTCCTCATGTATTATCATCCCGTCATGTACGGTCCTCCTCTTCGGCACATGTCTGAAGTCATTCCTTCCTTCTTCCAGAAGGCTCCAGGGGGGGGGGGGGGGCATCCGGGGATTCATATTATCCCTTATGAAATGCATCATTCTTGTCTTAGGCTAAGATATACCATTACATAAGATTTGACTGTACTTGACCTCTCTTGATATGCGCCTTATCAGTACACTTTTTTATATAAACTCTCTTGTTTAAGTCTGTCTTTTATGGTCCTGATATTACCTAATGGCTACAGTTTGTGTTTTCAGCTTGTATGTCCGCCTCCAATTTGGTACTCTAGCTCTACGTTGGAACGTAGAGGCTACTACTGTACTAAATTGGGAGGTTTAACGACCCTCCCTATACCAAATGAGGTAAACCTCCTATTTGGTCGTAGCCTCGGAGTATCCAACGTCATAGTATCCCGCCCTCGCGCCGTGCCCCTGCCCATCCAATCTTGTCTCTTATAACTTGATACCGGGAATGCCCAATGAACCCTGTCTGGTAGTGGGGTGGATCCGTAAAGACGGCTGAAGGAGCCAGATAGGATGGCCTAAAATCCTGTAATTTTCTCTTCTTTCTCATCAATATTTTCTTATTTTCCTTTTCAAATAGTGGCCTCCAAAGTATGTACAACGTACCTAGTAGAGAGAGTAAGGTGCTACTCTGGATGTTATCGTTTTATCGCGCTAGTGATTTCGATAATTGCCCGCTCTAGAGCGGAGCAGAATTATACGATAAGTATATAGCTCTAGCTCTACGTTGGATACTCCGAGGCTACGACCAAATAGGAGGTTTACCTCATTTGGTATTGGGAGGGTCGTTAAACCTCCCAATAATAATAATAATAATAATAATAATAATAATAATAATAATAATAATAAATAAATAAAAAAATAAAAAAATTTAATCAATTTTCAAGAGGTAGGCATAGGCCTACCTGTAAATAAAAAAAAAAAGTGATGAAAGCAAGATACACAAAATCAGAATAGGCCTACAAGTTTCATATTAATTGAGAAACAAATGAGATCTAGGGCACTCAAAACATGCTGAAAGGTGGTGTTTATGTAGGCGAGTCACTAATGGGATTACAGAATGTAATTTAGTTGCCTGGGAGTTTATACTACAAAACAATATTTTTGCGAACAAGGTTTTTATCGACAGTCTTTACATTGAGGTAAAGAAATTAATGTTTAAACAGCTTCATTAGTCAATACTATAACACCTGTTGCCATCAAGGAACCTCAACATCATAATTATGATGCCCACATTGGTGTCATGCTTTCTACTTCATTAATCTTATGTGTTAAAATCTGGTCAATGAGTAAAAATTACCAGAAATTATATCAATCTACCATAACTGAATGATCAAAAAAGGTTGACAATAACTTGTCTATACAACACTTGGGCCTTGCTATTTTTTTTTTTAATGATAGCATATCGAAAGATATAGGTTATTACTCGCTTAATACTCTCCAAGTATCACACTTTCTTCCTGAAACATATGAAACTACTAACAAGCACCAAAGGAAAAGTAGGGTATGCCTATATGTTCATAGTAGAAAACAGAACACCAAAGAACTTATAAACACATTGCATTTAAATAGCAAAAATCTCACTGCTAAGTACCATGCACTCCTCTATAAAAAAAAAAAAAAAGTCTTGAAGGGTAGTGAAATAAAAACAATTTGCTCCACATCCCCCTTACCTTCCCTCTGCTCCTCTACGAGACATGAAAGTGAAGCATTGGGGTGTTGACCTTGGTAGGCTGGACTTACACTAGCATATACAGTACATGGTTAAAAGCAACAATTGTAGAGTCGGCTACCATAATGCAGTAGGATGACCACCAATGTCATAAAAACAAAGATATTTGCCAAAATTAATAACTCAAAATTGTTCTGTCTAGTATGAAACAAAATTTGCATAAACAAATACACAAATATTCAATGTTTGGTTGGTTAACATGTCTACAGTAATCCCTCTGGTAGTGCTACTTATGGAACCAATGAAGGCTACGACCAACTTAGCAGCATAACAGTTTGTGTGTACGTCATGCTTACCATTATATCAGGTGACCACATTGTTAGTATTTGTCTTTGGTTGTTACTTTATTTCATGTAGGCCTATTTTGTTTGAACAAACATTTTGTGTTTTACTTGCATTGTTTTAATTATTTGTCTGCTTGTGTATTTTGTAGTTATTTTCTTTACAATTAACATAGCAGTTCCATGTTTTTTCAATATATCATTGCTCCTTAGTTGCTTGCCAATGCTAAGCAAGTTATTTCTACCTGCCCCATTTCGTCTGAGTTAATTTTCTTGTGTAATAATTTTGCTTTGCTATTATTGCAGTTCCTTGTTTGCTTAAATAAATAATTACAGTAAACCCTCGCTATCTCGGACCTCTAGAAGTCGGAAACCCGGACTACTCGGACTGGCATTGGCCTCTCGGAAAGTTCGCCGTATATCTCGGAAAATTCCGAGATGTAAGGGGAATACTCCGAGGGCCCACATGGTCTGTCGGACAGGTGTCATATATCTCGGAAAATTCTGAGATCTAAGGGCAAATTCCGAGATCTAAGGCTACAGTGAGGTGGAGAAGGACAGTGAAATGGAGAAGGAAAGTGATATTTATAATATATGTCTGCTGGATACTGTACAGGTACTGTAATTTATCTTGAATCAAAGTTGTTAGTGTTAGGGAAGTCTCCGTTTTCTCTGGTGGCTCGGACTCCCTCTTCCAATTCGGATATTTTCCTCTCTTAAGTCGGACATAAGTCGGACTTCGGACATCTCGGATTTTCGGTCATCTCGGACTGGGTCTCCCCCCAATTAGTCCGAGATAGCGAGGGTTTACTGTACTCCTTAGTACAAAGTGTCTCTTGCTGATCCACGTGTTTGACCTTCTCTAGTGATATTATAATGTAAAACTTGCAAAATAAACAAACCAAAACTTAGACGAACACAGTAAAAAGACAAAATATATATATACTGTATATATATATATATAATTATATATATACTGTATATATATATAAAAATATATATAAATACAGTATATATATATATATATATATATATATATATATATATACTGTATATACTGTATATACAGTATATATATAAATACATGAGAGCACCCTGGTCATTTCTATAATTAGGATAGTAGAGGTGCCCTCCATGGATCTTTGTGCTGTCCATGACCAGCTTATGTTCTCTTATATTCTCGTTAATTTTGGGTTACACAAATTGTACTTTTTAATGCATGGCGATTCTATTTAGTTGTCTCAATTTGGCTAATACTTTAATGTGTTATTGTTTTGCTTGCTGAGTTTGGCAGGTATTTGTTTCTATAATTAATGAAACAGTAAAACCCTATCCCTAAGAAAAGACTAGTACTGTATTTTTTTAGTGCACATATGATTCATACTTGACAGAAAAATAATTAACATTTTATAGATCTCAATTGAGGTCATATTGGTGTTCACTCTACTATGGTCCTGGTCTCCTCTACTGGTACGGCATATGCAATAACTGCAATAGAAAAAAAACTACCTCTCCTTGCAATAATGGAAAAATATGGTCCGACTCCCCCAGCACCCAATACAAACTCTCTACTTTAAAATAAAACTGCTGAGATAATGCTAATTGTATAGGAGAATTCTAAGGATAAGAGTAAAAATGTACCATTTAGATGTAAGCACCAAAAATCTGGTACATAGGCATAAAAACCTGTGTTGCCATACTATAAACTTATTTAAAATACACAGATAACTTGTAAAAGAAAAACAAGCAAAAAGTAGCAAACAGGAAGTCTTGGTTGTGAGTCTATCTAGTAACCAGCTGATAATGTCAACCCAAACATTCATCACTTCCTGCATTCACTTGTTAGTAAGAAACAACAACAGTACCTCAAGAAAACTTTAGAATCTGTAGCACTAATGTACACTGTACTTGATAAAGTTTCAATGTACCGTAGTCAAGATCTAATAAAAAAATCTTCAATACATTTTCTGTGGTATACACATATCCACTTTAGTATGCTTAGTGGAAGCCATATATGGGGAATGCAGGACAGTCACCCATTTAAAATATGCCAAATGAGTATAGAATACACTGGTCAGTAGGTAGCTATCATCTATAGGTAGAAAACATTTATGGATGATGGATGCCTATACAGTAGCTATTAAGTGACCATAAAAATAGTATGGTACAGCACTCTCATAGGCTATATATCTCAATTAACATATGATAAAATATACCATATACAGTACACTCTTACAAAACAGGGATTTAGGGATTGGCTAATGAATGGGTAACTTACACAACCCTACAGTAATATTTCATTCATTATCAACCTTACTCTATTGTTTTTTCCAATGATATGGGAAGTATGTGTACTGTTAGCTCTACTGCTGTTATTATTACTTAAACCCTCACTGGTAAATTTCATAATCCTATTAACTAATCTTTCGCACACAACGCTGGCCGAGAGTAGCACTTGGAAGATTCCCCAATGAATTTAACAAACTAATACTGAAATGAACTAGCTTAGACCACAACTAGGAGTACTGTACTATCACAAAGAAATTATGTGTATGATTAATATATCTGAGGGACATAATTCAAGCTTCCTTAGATAAAGGACAGGTTCCTGTTGAATGGAAAAGAGCTAATATCATTCCGATATACTGTACTGTACAATAATGGAAACCCTGAGGACCCTCAAAACTATAGACCAGTTTCACTTACTAGTATTGTATGCAAGATTTGTGAATTAGGAAGAGATGGATGAAAATGTTGGAGAGAAAGAAGATAATAACCCCAAAGCAATTTGGATTCAGAGAAGGGACATCTTGTGTTACCAGTCTGTTATGTTACTACAGTAGGGTGATAGATGTACTGCAAGAAAGAGGCGGATGGGTGGACTGCGTCTACTTAGACCTTTCCAAAGCATTCGATAAGGTACCACATAAGAGATTGCTATCGAAGCTTGAGACGATAGGATATGTTAGGGGGAGTTTGCTGAAATGGATGGAGAGCTATTTAACAGATCGAGAAATGAGGACCAACATTAGAGGAACTTACTCATCGTGGCGGAAAGTTGAGTGGTGTGCCGCAGGGATCTGTGTTGGCACCTCTCATGTTCCTTATGTACGTGAATGACCTGCCGATAGGCATAAACTCCTACATGTCAATGTTTGCAGATGACGTAAAAATTATGAGACAAATAACAAATATAAGTAGTTGTGAGGAGCTGCAAGGGGATTTAAATATACGAATGGAGCACCAAGTGGAAAATTAAATTTAATATAAGTAAATGTCATGTGTTAAATATGGGAAGTGTGAATAGACCAAATTGGGAGTAAGGATGGGAGATAATATAATTAGCAAGGCCGAAAAAGAAAAGAATTTAGGGTTGATTATACAAGAAAGCTTGTCGCCAGAGAAACATACCGGTATTAACAAGCTCTTTAGCGGAATGTATGCAATGGCCGGGAATATGAAAGTTGCTCTGAACTACTTGGATGAGAACATGTTAGCAAAAATTATAAAAAGTATGATTAGACCAAGATTGGAGTATGCAGCAGTGGTGTGGTCCCCGCATCTTAAGAAGCATATTCACAAGTTAGAAAGAATCCAGAGAGCAGTTATTGGTTCCAAGTCTCAGAGAACTGCCATATGAAGGGAGGCTAGACAAATTAAATCTATCGAGTCTAAAAGAGAGGAGAGAGAGGGGAGACATGATAATGATGTACAAATGCACCCAAGGGCTGGAGAGGCTGGATAGGGAGGATATATTAATTATGGATACAGGAATAACTAGAGGCCACAGCTACAAAGTAAAAAGACCTACCTGCAAGAACGATATCAGGAAGTTTAGCTTCCCCTATAGATGTATTGACAAATGGAATAGGCTGGAGGACGAGGTGGTAGGGGCAAGGAACATCCATATTTTCAAGAAAAAATTGGATGAAAGTAGACTAAGAGACGGGACAACACGAGCTTAGCTCAACTCCTGTAAACTACAATTAGGTAAATACAATTAGGTAAAATACAAACTAGCCACCCACAAGTTTCCGCATTGGTTTGGTTCATTTGCTTGTTGTCTCTAGTAAATGACACAGCTTATCTCTTAAGTTGTTTTTCAAATACACACAATACTGTACCACACACTCCATTATACATTTCACATAACAAGTTCACAACCATTCTTACAGTCTTCTATAAAATCAAAATTATAAATCCTGGGCTACAAACTCACTCAGGCTGCTTTGGTCCTGAATACTGGTCGGAGAAGTGGAAGAAGTCGATCATACCGGAAAACTTGTTGAGTACGGCTGTGACCTTAGGATCTCCCAGTACAGTTGACGCCACCTCTCCTAACTCGTTCATTACCAGGTACCCTGATCCCAAGCCAAACTTTTCTGCTGACTTTTTCTCTGGGCAGAATGTGCTCTGTGTGGGACAGATATACAGTATATATGTAGGGAAAACCTGCAATTCTATTACTGTATATTATATACTGTATTGTGACTGCCTATAGAATGGATAAAGAAAACATCCATTTAAATTAAATATAGACATCTCATTTTAGCATATCCTGTCTCTTTCAGACTATCCGGAGACCCCGTCTGGAAGTGTGAAAAACCTCAGCATTTTATTTTGGTTCAGATTTTACCCGAAAGACTGGGAATATATGTACACTCGGTCAAAGAAGTATCTGCACCCCTACCCTGATAATCTGGTGTGTACAGCTTGGTAGTATAGGTCGTAGGTCTTAGGTAGTACAGTATAGGTAGATAGTAGTACAGATGGATATAGCTACAGGTAGATATGCCAACCCTACCAAGCTGTACACCAGATTAAAATGTAAAACTTGCAAACTAAACAAACCAAAATTGGGACAAGGACAATATAAAGTCAAATTAAATTATCAAAATCGCTATGTGGAAACAACGCTTACTAAAATGAAAATTATTAAATAAAAGAACACAATCCACCACATAGGGTGTACATTACTACATGAGCAAGTTAATCTGTTTCCCAAGCAAACTAATCGCACATATAACAACGCACTATCGTCACGTTAAAGGAAGTAGTCAAGTTTGGGAAGTCCGGGACGTTCTGGCAAATTTTACTAAACTCTGCATGAATAAAGAAACTACATGTTAAATGTCAAAATATTATTTAAAATCAAATTTGCAACATGACAAGACATTAACAATAGTAAAAAATACAAATATTGATAAGATATCTATACTATTACAAAATAATATATAAAATACAGTACAGCACTCACTAACGATAGTGCTATCGGGTAGGTACCTGTAAGCATAGCATGCATCAGGGTAGGGGTGCAGATACTTTTTGGACCGAGTGTACATGCCCAGATTAATATGCAGGATTCGAAACTACATAATAAATCGTAGGCTTGTGCATATTTCTTTAACTGTCTTGATACCATAATGTATAAGTGCGCGGAATTTTGGTGTGAGTGTCCTAGGTTCGAGTCCTTGGAGTGCCACATGCATTTGTTGATTTCATTATTGAGTTTAGAAGTGAAGTTGGTTGGTGAAAAAATATAAAACATATAATAATACAGTAGTTCAAACCAACTTTGGAGTTTTCCACATTTATCTCTATATTTTTTAGTTTGTACAGTACAGTATACTGTAAAAGAGAGGTAAATGTCCTCACTGAATAATATTTCCGGTATTCACACGTTTATTTCAAACTTTTCGGAATCCGAAAGGCGGATATAAAGTTAGGACCAGATATCTAGAGTGAGTTAAGGAGGTTTACGAAAGCCTACATTTCTAAAGAAGGGGTTTTGTGATATTGTTTTAGTTATTCAAATATGAAACAAATTTAACCTCTGAGAGAACAAGCTAAGCTTAAAACAACTACAGTATATCACTTCCCCAGTACCTACCAGAGTGAGGTTTGGTATTTTCTACCCTACCTTAGCCATTTCTGTCTGTCTCTTTTCCTGTACTACTTTTCCTTCTAGGTGCTGGCGAGATCGCCCGATTGGGTGGCACTGCGGATGGTGGGGGTATTAGCCTGTGGGCTGATGATCCCCTCACCCGCTGCCCTCTCAGAGACAGAATTCATCACTCCCTGTCCCCTTCGGGGGCCCGAGCATCTGGCGCGGCTTCCGTCAACCGGACTCGGGACTGCTCGGCCAGACAGTCTGGGGACCTACCACAACAACAACAATAACAACAAAACTTACAAGATCTGCCATTTCCTTGGACAATTTGGCAGCAGTCTTCTTGGTGGCCAGAGCAAAGACAAAAGAATCCATTTCATCCAAGTGAACCTTTACTAACAGCTGATCACTGGACGGTCGAATCAGCTGAGATACAACACCGATCATGTCCTGGCGCTGAAATACATAAGAGAATATGGTCTTTCATTCTGTCAATAATCAAAAGATTTAAATTCCTTATACCTAAGGAAAACATATGCACATACTCTACATATTGTTTAACTATATAAATCATCAACTCTCTGACAGCTTTGCAATAATCCTAGCCATAAAAGTAATCCTTGCATGGTCAATTTCCAAGGCAAGAGACTACTTCCCAAGTTAACCAGGCGAGAAAAACACACTAGCAGAGGATCTTCTCAAAATCCACTAAAAAAATAAAATAAAATATTTAAAAAGGCTTAGATAATGCATGCATGTGTGAGCTTTGGTCATCCAAAGGTAACCAGCAGTTATGTGGGAATCTCTGGCTCCAGCACTATATTATCACCTCCAGGGACCATATTTGACTGTTGAGAGCAGTATACTGCTCCCAAATACAGGGTCACATGTTCTTACTAGCGCCCCAGGCTATATTGTCAATCATTTTGATGTGATGCTGGAAAGTGTAATTGGTCAATGACCAAATATACTTTCCAGCTAAGATGCGTTCTCTGACTAACACATTAGCTACAGAAAGTGGGGCATCCCACCTATAAAAAAATACTTACAAAATTATTAATAAACTGTTTAGTACTAGATACCCCACTTTCCTTATGGTGTATAAGTATGGGCCTATTTACTTACTGATTTTACAACTGTTATGTATTTCCATTGAGAGGAGCAGGTTTTAAGTTGGTCTACCGGATTCAATGTTTGACTGCTTCTAACTGAGTGGTACAAAGGGGCTACTGTATATTATCCAGGTCACCACAGTTTATCTACGGATGAGATACCACAAATGTCCACTAAATCCAAGTTCCTATTCATATTGCTAGTGAACACTAGCATAAGGTGTTAGGAGTCTTGTCCTGCTCGGGAATCGCACCTCGATCCTATCAGTTGCGAGCCGAATACTGTATGTTTACCAATACTCCACAGGAAACAGTGGCCCAATATATGCAAATAAATATTCAAATTTCACTTATAAAGAGCAAGAGTACAAACTGTGAGTAACCGTATACAGTATACAGCATATATCATACAAAATAGATTTACACACCTTAATGAATTTTAACTCGACAAGCATGCCTTCCATGTTGGTTCTGCCTGAGCACCATAATGTGTACACATTCTCTGACTCCTTCTGTAGCCCACCATTCTCCACCGTCTGCTTCCCATCATCACCTACCACAACAACCTTGTATTAGTAACATTTCTTACAGTAGATCTTCTGGAAAAAGGCAAACTAGGCCTGTGTATCCTGCTCAGTACCAGTACTTGCACTGCTGCGGTCGTTCACGGTGTTGGCGGCGGCGGTAGCAGACGCAACATTTTTACTATTCTGTATTTTTGTTTTATAATCAAACTTCAAATCTTGTCTTCCCCATGCTTTATCAAGATTACTTTCAAACTCCCTTATTGATTCGGAATCGACTACATACTGGGGCAGTGCGTTCCACTCATTTACCACTCTATCACAAAATGAGTTTTTTGCCTTCTCAAGCCTATTTCTTTCTTTGTAAATTTTCTTAGAAACACGACAGAACTGCAAATGACAATCCACCAGGTCCAACCGAGGTTAACCCAAATCATAATACTGTACTATACAGTATACCTTTATGTAGAAAATTGATAACCATTGGGTAAATACACTCAACCCTCCGTTATCGCGGGTTTGGTTATAGCGCTTCACCGTTATCGCGCATACCTAGAAAACCCAACTATTCTGTTACCACGGGTCCTAGAGCCGTTATCGCGGTCCCTCGTTGACGGGAAAACTCGAAAATCCCGCCTGTCTACGCCACCGCCAAGCATGGGGTGATTCAGCAGCTGATTGGCTTGACGTCAGAGTGAGGTGGGGCTCTCATTGGCTGTTTTTTTTCTCTTCTTATATTTATTAATCATGTATCATACAGTGGAGCACCGAAAACAAGAGCAATAATAATGAAAGACTCGACATCAAACTAGAAAACACAAACAAATAAGTGAATCCAATGAATCCGAAATTATCAAAATCAGAGCGTCACTTGCGCATTTTACGGCCGCCATCTTTGAAGTCGTCAACATAAGCCAGACGCTTCTAAGTCCACCCACCTTTTACTTGCTTATTTGTGCCTGAACCTCTATCTCTCATGTTTATTATGACCTCTAGTGCATTCAGTGATAGGGATGGTGGGCCTGGTGGTAATGATGTAGGAATTGAAAGCCCGAGACCATCAAAACAGTCAAGTCAAGTGCCGTGCCTGACGAAAGCCACAGAAACGACGATGGGTTAGACTAGGCCTAGGCTATAATAAATATGATTATGTTTTCAAATAAAGTCTATGTGGTAAGTAATATCCTCATAATATGTATTTTTAAATATTTTCAATATATATTTATTGGATGTTGGCTTATTTAAGGGGAGAAATGGGTACTTGAGTGACTGTTTGGACGAATCTGGGGCGAAAAGTTGGGACCTGGGAACCAAATTATTTTTCCCCATAAGTTATCAAGTTCCATTACCGCGATTCTCGTTATAGCGGCACTAATTAGGCACCAATTAGGCGCGATAACAGAGGGTTGAGTGTACATACCTGATACACATTTTCAAGATTATCTGTCAATAAGGTATTTTCAAAACCACCAGATGTCACCACTATATGCTAACTGGTACAGTATGTGGGTTTTCTACTTCTGGTATTTTGAATTTACATTAAAAGTTCCATTGTGTTTAAAATGAGGATAACAAAGGGGATTTGGCAAACTTAATCTTCACTTCTAAATATTGGTAACTGTGGGTAGCTTCCATATTAACTAATATCCCAAAGTTAAAGGCAAAGTTGAGGGTATGAAATATCCCCCATTAAAATACAGTTATAGAATTTCAATTTGTGGATTTACAATGCCAGAAGTAGGAAATACCTCATCTGTATCTATTAGTATGGTAGTGACATGATCGTATGCTTTAGGTTTTGATATTCCCCTATTGTCTGATGGTGGCATTTATTTTCTAGAAATAAAACTTAAAGCAGTCTATGAGCATTCAAACAGATTTTTATTAATCAATAGTCAAAAGTTTTACACTTGTATTTTTAAACAATTGTTTCCCTTGCAATGCCCGATACTGAACACATAAGGTGGGATTGAGCGTTTACAGAGAGTACAGTACACTGATTGCCCTTCCCATTAATTAAAATGTAAAACTTGCAAACTAAACAAACCAAAATTGGGAGAAGGACAATATAAAGTCAAATTAAATTATCAAAATCGCTATGTGGAAACAACGCTTACTAAAATGAAAATTATTAAATAAAAGAACACAATCCACCACATAGGGTGTACATTACTACATGAGCAAGTTAATCTATTTCATTTATAAAAGTAACACCATCATAAAGTTATTTCACCCATTAACGGCATTACGAAGATAAATAATTGTTTAAGAATACAAGCATATGTGCGCTCCTTGCATGAACAGCTTGTCAATAAAAACAATATTCATTATAATTCTACCAGCAAAATATTAACAATGAAAACAATATTTTCAATACCCTTACATTAAAATATTACCAACAATAACAATAACTTCCAATACCCCTTTGCCCCTAAACTTTCCCTTCATAATTGTTAAGGGGCACAGGGCCCTGGGTGGGGCTTTGGTGTCCTAGGCGTTTCCGCACCCTCCCCAGCCCCTCGCCTGGGAGCGGCTTCGGTCACCTGGGGTTTCTTAGTGGTAAAGCTGGGAGGATTCTGTGGGGGCGCTTGGTTATGGCCTTGGCCTTGCTTGGGACCTTGGGGCTGCTCGGCCAGACAGCCTAGGGAACAACAACAGCAACTTTCAATACCTTTCCTGCAATATATTACCTATTAATGCAATGTTATATTGAACACTCTAGTACCAAGCTCTTACCAATAAGAGCAAAGTTTTGTTCGAGGAGGTTCTTGTGAGAGTTGAACCAAGTGTTGGCCAACTTCTGGTTTTTGGACTTGCCCACGATGAAGTTAATGAAGTAGACCACTAGACCAGCGATCATCAACATCTCCAGGTAGAAGCTGTCCCAATTGCTGCGCAAGTGGAGTGGAACCTACCAAAAATAAATAATATAACGTTAATCTAGATACAGTCGTTGTTAATGAGACATGAGACATGTTCTATAAATACCAAGTAAAACATATAAAGAAATATAAATCAAACAAATACAAATTATTATGCATAAGCACTCTAACACTGGTATTACTAAGAAATGTGGAAAATTCAGTGCTGTGCATACAAAATTGAATTACAGTTTATGAATAATAATATGTTTTTTTTTCTTCTCAAAAGTGCCAGCTCTTCTAAGGAATTCGCTAGTGCTCGCAAACTCTTTAATACAAGCTCCATCAACAAAAATAGGGCGGGTGCCCAACCCCGAAAGGAGTTGAAATAGGGGAGCTATCCCCCCGCCAAAGGCGGCTTTCTAGGGCCTTTCCTAGCTGATGCTGAGAGGATTGGGTTCTAGTCATGTGGTGATGGGCTGGTCTATCCGAGTGAGACCTGAGCGATCTCTGCCATACCCATAGCTTACTCTGACTGTTCCTTTTACTTATATATCTTCTAGATCTCAAGTGGCGGCGTCTTTTCCGTGGATTGACCTCCATACTGCCAACCTAGAAGTTGGCAGATTGGGAGCCAAAGCGTCACATTTTTCCCTTACCCCTCAACTTTCCCTTCATAATTGCTGAGGGGCACAGGGCCTTGGGTGGGGCTTTGGTTTCCCGAGCGTTTCCGCACCCTCCTCAGCTCCCTGCCTTGGAGTGGCTTCGGTCACCCGGGCTTTGTTAGTGGTAAGCAGGGAGGATTTTGTGGGGGCGCTCGTTTATGGCCTTGGCCTTGCTCGAGACCTTGGGGCTGTTCGGCCAGACAGCCTGGGGAACAACAACAACAACAAAAATAGTAGTCACTAAACTCTGTAGTTTTCTCTGACAGTGCCCCTGTCAAGAGCATAGCTTTTCAAAAAGAGAAAGCGCTTTAAAAGATTCAAACAAAGGTCAACCGTTTAATGGACAGCGGCAGTTTGTTATACAACCTAGAGCCACGTAGGAAAACAACCGGTCGGAGAAGGAGGACTGGTGTACAGCCCTCGGTTCTTCGAGACGAAAAGGATCATCCTCACTTCGTAATAACACCCCAGAATGCACTGACAGATGCTTTAGCAATTAGGCAAGATAACTAGGCTCACCAGACATGAGAACTTTAAAAGTCAGGAAACATAATTTAAATTCTACTCTTGCCTTAACCCTTTCCCCCCCTCTAAGGACAGTGTCAGGTACCCGGGCGATTTGGTCGAAAAACTTCTAGGCCTAGGCTACCGTATCTTTGTTATTTTAACTGCTAGAAATTCCCACGCGTGTCTAAACGTACTGTGGTTTCTAATCTGTAGACTGGCGTTGAGTAGAGCTCTCTAAGTCAACTGGTTCAGTTGTGATGACGATTTCCGTGGAGCATATTTTTCCGCGATTTTAGCCATATGAGACTTTTCACTACTGAAATAACAACATACAGACACACAAAAACAAACTACGCCTCTCCTTCTTGTGTTCGGAGGTGCGCGGCGTCGGTCCAACCGGCTGTGTTTACATGCGTCGGACCGACGGCTTTCAAAACAAGCTGAATAGGCTTTCAAGCTTACTTCCTGTTATAAGGACACCCGGGGTCCTACCCATCTGCCGCAGTGTCCTTATAACAGGACAGCCGGGGGGGAAGGGTTAACCGGCAGCCAGTGCAACTCAGATAAATATTGGAGTTCTCGGTGGAAGAGCAAATACTGTATAAACCTTGCTGCCCTATTTAACACCTAACTGTCGGTGCCCGTCATATGACGAGCGAGAGATAAATGGACAATCCCGCGGTACCCGTCATATGACGGGCGGCATTCTGAGCACATTAGTTCCAGGGCAGCAGTTCCCTTTCCAAGTTTCCCTTACCCACTCTAACCCACTGTTTGGACACTTGATCCTCATTGTTTTGGAGGACAAGCAGCCCAGAGGAGTCACTAGAACTGCTGCTGCTTGATTTCCTTTGTACGTTACTCCTTTGTACTTCTGTGTGAATGCAATATTTGAACCCACATATTGAATTTTTGTACCGGTATTTTAATGTAGAGATGTAACAGTTTTGGCTCATACAAAGATGGCTCAAGATGAGCTAAAACTGTTGTTTTTACAATAAAACAACATATTAGTATGTAGGGAAAAGTTCTCCATTGCTGAGAAGCTTTAATAGTCACACTGAATGACATTTATGTCCGTTTCTTATAACTCAATCTGACGTGTGACTTACGTTAGCAATGGTGATCTTAGGTTCATCCTGAGTCTTGGGGGGCCGGGACCCCTGTGGCCTCTCACTGTCAAACCCTATGAACTCTTCTTCATCATGGAAATGACTAAACTCATCATTTTCATCCTCATCCTGCAAAAAAAAAAAAAAGCAAAAGATTAAATAATTTAATGTACAGTACTAGTAGAAGATAGTTGATATCTGCAAAAGAGTTTTGTGCATAAACAAAAATCAATGCAACATCATCATACAATATACAATTACCATACCTGTACATACATACATACACAAATTTAAAGACAGAGAGCTCCACGCGAAGAGCGGTTCCGGTCTCACGTCCTAATAAAATATACATAGTATTCTCAGTATGGTTCAGTTTTTATTTGCACATCTTATTAATGATTGTAAGTATTACAGTACTGTACTATGCTTTATACAAAAAACTAGGGATGGATGTAGTTACCGGGTGTACGGTCGTCATGTTTACATAGGGTAATCGCTGCAGTTAACTTCGCGTCTATTTTGACGGCGATTTTTTTTCGGGTATTTGCCCCCTGCTGGAAACATATTATTGTATCCAATGGCATTCAAAATAGACGGGAACATGATTGCAAAGGTCCGACGCCTCCCCCACCGCCGTCATGTTTACATTTGTCGATCTCTGTAGTTAAGTTCGCGTCTATTTTGACGGCGATTTTTTTCGGTAATTTGTCCCCTGCTGGCAATATATATGATAATGACAATATGTCATGGGGGGGTGAGGGCCCCCCCTCAACATATTATTGTATCCAAAGGCAGTCAAAATAAACGGGAACATGATGGTGAAGGTCTGACGCCACTACGCGTAGTGTAAACAAGGCTGGCGGTACACCCGCTCTTACCATTCTTGCCAAAAACTATTCACTAGGCCTATACAGCAACAATACCAGAAATCTTGACACCTAACCTCTGTACCGATAACTCAAAAAGTGGCTAAAGCATATGGGGGCGGCTATATATTTCCACACCTACAGTATGCCCTGCCTGACTCTTTCCAATGGTAGAAATATTAGCTTGATAAATCTATTTTTTTTTTAGTTATAGAGACCAATGGTCAAGATTTTTGGCCAAATTATACAGAATAGATTATAGTAAATCAGTACTCAATAATACATAGCCTACTAAACAAGGAAACATAAAATAATATGAGGCATTCCGCTAATGCTGTGTATTTGTAACAAAAGTATCAATAATTACCTCCACAATAACTTCATCTTCATCAACCTCCATTCTCATGCTTCCACCAGCCCCTGCCTCTGCTCCCCCTCCTCCACCATCTCCTTCCACATCCCCACCTCCTCCCCGTGCCCCTTCCTCAACGTTCTGGTCTTCCTCATCCTCGATCAGCTCATCCTCTTCCTCAAACACTTCAAACTCGGCAAAGTCGTTGTCTTCATAGTCATGTGTACGGGCGTAGACGCTCACCGCACAGGTAAACAACAGTAACACTAGGAGGCTTCTCATCTGAAATAAATAATGTACTGGTACTATACTGTACTGTTAAAAATTATCGGGTTTATGAGCAGGGAGGGAGAGGCCAACTGAGAATGAAATGGAAGGATGGAATTGAGAGGTATATGAGTAGCGTATGATGAGTGAAAGTGGCATTGGGTGGAATGAGTGGCGCTGGCGGACAGATGACACAGCAGAACGAAGGTGATTAATGTGTGGTTACTCCCTTGAAGATCAAGGCATCTGGCAACATTTTAAAGATAAGCATGATTAGCCTAGGCCAAATAGCCTATTAGTGAAACAGGATTGAAACCTGCATTGTTACACACACATATGTTTACAGTAGCCTACTCTACTCTTGACAATGTTATGGTACCATAGTAGCTAAACTTTGTTAGAGGCAGGAATTCGCCCAAGAATAAACTTTATGAGGAGCTCTCCCGGTCCTGGATTTGAACCCGGGTCCCCTCGCACACTCGGTGAGCACTCTACCAATGAGACCAATAGAGATACCGGTACGGTACCTCACTTGGCCTGTTGGCTCAACACACTGCACTCCCTTGATTAACAGGCCTATTTTTACTATATATATACTCATTAAATTTGATTTCCCATGGAATTATTTCTGCTTCCGTGGCCAAGGACCCTCGGAGAGTGCTGAACGCATTACTGAGGTAATCCTATCGGGCATGGAAGCATACATTCCATTCTCTTTCTCTCAGACTAATGCTAAAAAATCTTGGTTTACTCACGACTGTTCTACTGCTGTCCGCAATAAGGAGGAAGCATTCAAACGGTACCGACGCCTGAAAACTCAAAGACTCTCATTCTTCATATGTTTCTGCCCGGAATCAAGCCAAATCTGTTCTTCGACTTGCCAAACACTCATTCATCAATAATAAATGCACTGAACTATCCAACTCTAGCTCTTCCAAAGCTTTCTGGCATCTAGCCAAAAACCTCTCCAACAATTTCTCTTCCTCGTCTTTCCCTCCCCTTTCCCACTCTAATGGCACAACCATCACTTCTTCCTCTGACAAAGCTAAACTCTTCGCTCAAACTTTTGCTAGAAACTCCACCTTGGATGATTCCAGTGCTATTCCTCCCTCTCCGCCCTCCTCTCTCTTACTTATGCCTAATATCCTAATCTCTTCTAAAAATGTACTTTCTACCCTCTCTGGGCTTAACACTAATAAGGCGTACGGTCCGGACGGTGTTCCTCCTGTTGTTCTCAAAAACTGTGCTTCCGTGCTGACTCCCTGCCTAGGCAAACTCTTTCGTCTCTGTCTATCCTCTAACGTCTTCCCTTCATGCTGGAAGTTTACTCACATTCAACCTGTCCCAAAGAAGGGTGACCGCTCTCAACCCTCCAACTATCGTCCAATTGCTCTCATCTCTTGTCTTTCTAAAGTTTTTGAAACTATTCTTGCTTCCAAATTTCTTAAGCATTTCTCTTCTCATAATCTGCTCTCAGATCACCAGTATGGCTTCCTTAAGGGTCGCTCTACTGGTGATCTTCTTTCATATCTTACTAACTCTTGGTCATCCTCCTTTCGGGACTTCGGTGAGACTTTTTCTATTGCATTAGACATATCGAAAGCCTTCGATAGAGTCTGGCATAAATCTTTAATTTCTAAACTACCCTCCTTCGGTTTCTATCCCGCCATCTGTGCCTTTGTCTCTAATTTCCTTTCCGGCCGTTCCATAGCCGCGGTTGTGGACGGCCATTGTTCACTTCCTCACCCTATAAACTCCGGTGTTCCTCAGGGCTCTGTCCTATCTCCTATTCTCTTTCTAATTTTTATAAATTATCTCCTTAACTGTACCTTAATTCCCATCCATTCATACGCAGACGACTCAACCTTACACTACTCCATTAGTTTTTCAGAACGCCCCAGCCAGCAATCCCTCAACGACAAACGTAATGAAGCCATAGAACTCTTAAATTCTGATCTAAATACTATTTCCAATTGGGGCAGAGAAAACCTTGTTAACTTTAATGCTTCCAAAACCCAATTTCTCCATCTATCTACCCGTCAGGATCTCCCAGCGGACTATCCCTTATTCTTCAACAATACAAAAATCAACCCTTCATCTTCTCTCAATATTCTTGGTGTCTCTTTTTCTTCTGCTCTCATTTGGAAGAACCATATTACCAGTCTTGCTAAGGCAGCCTCCAAGAAGCTGTGTGTGATCAACCGCCTTAGGGGGTTCTTTTCCCCTGCACAGCTTCTTGCTCTGTACAGGGGCATAGTGCGCCCTTATATTAAGTATTGTTCATATGTGTGGGGAGGTTCCTCTCACACCGCTCTCCTAGAAAAAGTTGAAAGGAAGGCCTTTCGTATCATTAACTCCCGTCCACTCACCAACTCTCTGCAATCTCTCTCTCTCCGCCGCAATGTTGCATCTCTCTCGCTATTCTATCGCTACTATAATAATCAGTGTTCCTCAGAGCTATCCCAGTGCATACCACCTCCTTTACGTAGGGCACGTGGTACCCGTCTTGCAACTCAATCCCACCCCTACTCTGTGCAACTCAAGAGTGAAACATTACTCTCAAACTTTCTTCTACTCAACAGCTGAGCTCTGGAACTCTCTCCCAGAATCAGTCTTTCCCTCTTCCTATGACTTAAATTGCTTCAAACTCTGTGTGTCCAGGCATTTTGGCTCGAACGTCCCTTGATTTTAGCCCTGTCACTCTTTCAACTATGGGGGAGGCACTCGCTATAGGCAGTTATGCCTTTTGCCTCCCTCAATCACATAGAAAAAAAACAAAAAAAAACAGGGAATTTATTGTCACTTGCCACGAATCGCTAGACCTAATTTCCAAACTCTTGACGTCTACCAATGGTGCAGGGTGGGATCGAACTGCTGATCCTTTGATCAGCAGTCAGGTGTGCAGCGGATCTACTGACCATGCCATAGGCCCAAAGCCTGCTATACAATTGCCTATAGCCTATTGCTACAACAACCTAATCTATCATAGATTGCAAAGTGTGGTGACCATTTTGTCAAGGTTATACAAATTACCAGTTTAACTTTACTTTAATATTACAATTTGTTTTTATATATTTGAAGACAAATATGGAATCTATATTCTCTAAAGATCATATGAAAATTTGTTTTAACCCTCGGCAAAACCTAATAAAAAATTATGGCACTGAAATATCTTTTTGGTAACATGGTTGTCAATACTCTCCTGTAGACGGCACCGATTTGTATACTCGTCAGTCAACACTAGGAACACTTACTAAGTGGGTTAGGCTAGTATTTTATCTCACATACTGGTTACTATGAACACATACTAGGTGTTAGATGAGGGTTAGTCTTGTATCTCATGTACAGTACTGGGTACCGTCAACTGGGGCGAATTCAGACAATTTTTGCGTAGGCCTATTTCTGTAGCATGTAGTCTTGTTTTTATCTCAATGTAAGATCTTAAGTATTGTATGTATAGCTGGCACATTGGGGTATACAATCATAGCATTAAAGAAATTAAAATACAGTACATTGCATATATTTATTATAAATATAATAAAGGTGTCCGAATTCGGACAGGATTTGGGGCAATTTCGGACAACTAGCATGAATTTGGACATGGATTTAAAACACATTCATAGGACTAACCAGTGATCCAAGTATAGATTTGGACCTGTCAGGGGGTTAATTCGGACATCTTTGAACATTTTAAAAGGGCCTTATCACACTCCCTGAAACCTTAAAGACTATAAATACCATATCGTAAGATACTTTTAGGGCAATTTCGGACATAGGCCTATCTGGATTTATTGACCTACAGTATACTCTGGGTAGCAGTATGACGCTGACAATGTGAAAATAAGGATTATTGTGACCATGTGTAATGACAACTATAAACCCAATTACACTTAGCCCTCTCCGGCATATGACGCGATTTTGAGCCTATTAGGGATACTTTAACCCTTGTCTATCGGGGCCCGACTTAAGTCCGTATAGAAAAATTTGGACTATGTGGCAGGGCCCGACTTAAGTCCGAGTGCAATTATGGCGCAATATTGGCTCTGAGAGAGAGACGAGTGACTGGAGGAGCATGGGTTACCTCATGACCGCTCGCCACGGCCGCCGTGGACCTACTGAGATTTACTCCACTTATATCCACCCTCGCTACATACGTAATTAAATAAAGAAATTACCGTATTTTAGCGATTTTGCCCTTCGGTTGCACGATCGTTGCAAGACAACCAGTGATCGTAGGAGGATGGTTCGGGTGTCATTGGAAAGCTCAATTTATGCCCTTTCAGGGATACATATTTGTATTACGCTCTGGGTCTTGTTTATGCATGAAAAAGAGCACGGAAACAACCCGCTGGGCGGCACGGTCAAATATACCGCCTAGCCCGCTCGTAAGGTGTTAAAGCCTTTGTTACCATCAAGGGTACAGTATTTAGAAACCTTTAGTTTAGTTACTTCAACCTCTGCAGTTGTCTTTGAGTTAGCTGTGGGCAGAAAACTAATTTTGGAGAGGTACCGGTAATTATAAGAGTATTTGCCTAATTGCCTAATTGTAGTTTACAGGAGTTGGGCTAAGCTCGTGTTGTCCCGTCTCTCAGTCTACTTTTTATCCAATTTTTTCTTGAAAATATGGATGTTCCTTGCCCCTACCACCTCCTCCTCCAGCCCATTCCATTTGTCAATACTGTACATCTATAGGGGAAGCTAAACTTCCTGATATCGTTCTTGCAGGTAGGTCTTTTTACTTTGTAGCTGTGGCCTCTAGTTATTCCTGTATCCATAATTAATATATCCTCCCTATCCAGCCTCTCCAGCCCCCGGGTGCATTTGTACATCATTATCATGTCTCCCCTCTCTCTCCTCTCTTTTAGACTCGGTAGATTTAATTTGTCTAGCCTCCCTTCATATGGCAGTTCTCTGAGACTTGGAACCAATCTAGTAACTGCTCTCTGGATTCTTTCTAGCTTGTGAATATGCTTCTTTAGATGCGGGGACCACACCACTGCTGCATACTCCAATCTTGGTCTAATCATACTCTTCATAATTTTCGCTACCATGGTCTGTGAGAGAACTCTATTTCTTATTGCTTATCTGGCAACCTCTGCGTCATATGTGTGTGAAAGGGTTAATATCCGAATCTGACAGGTTATAGCTAAAGTTAGATTAAATAATATTATTTATTTAGGCCTAATTAATTTTCATCCTGTCCGAATTAATCCCTTTTTTACAGAAATTTAAAAAAAAAATTTAATACCCAATTACGGGAATAATATACAAGATGATGCCTATTAATTATTTTGTACTTTCACACGGGTAGAATGTAGAGTTCGGGCGTACCGCCAGCCTTGTTTACACTACGTGGAGCGGAGTCGGACGCTTGACATCATGTTCCCGTCTATTTTGACTGCCTTTGGATACAATAATATGTTGAGGAGGGCCTTTTCCACCCCTCATCCCCCCATGACATTGTCATCATCATATATATTGCCAGCAGGGGGCAAATAACCGAAAAAATCACCGTCAAAATAGACGTAAACTTAACCACGGCCAATTGCCAGCTCGGCCCACGTGATTGTCAACTCGGCTCATTCAGTAATACCAACTCGGCCCACCATATAGAACCTTTTATCTGTCAATCTATCAACAGTGTTTGAGATCTTGTTCTTGTTGATGTCTAAGGGCTAAGATGAAAGGTATCGCAGGTATTAAGGAATAAGCCTTTACAACGGCACCTCATAGCTACTTTCTACTTTTTCCCCAGACGCGAAGTGATTGAGATGCTTCAAAATCTACAACAATCTGCTTCACCGATAGTTCGCCAGAAACTTACTCAATCGCTCATTAATTCATTATAGAAAGACCATTACTGAACTGACAGGACTTTTTGTTCTTGTCTCGTAAGTTTAACCCCTTGGGAATGGAGATGTACAGTATTTGTGATAATTTGGGAGATAATTGATAGTTTTTACCCTTTTAATTCCCACATATCTTTCTTAACCCACTGAACCCCAGCGACGACAACGTGTCGTCGGCAATGTATGTAACGCTAAACCCCAGCGACGACAACGTGTCGTCACTGGTACTCCGGTCCCAATTACTCCGGTCCTATGGCACCTAGAGGGCTCAGATTTGTATGGGAACTGTGTAAGTATCCCACACAACCTTGGCGATGGTTGAAAACTCTCAAAGTCCAACCACGTGCGCGTGAAAAAACATGGTTTTTGCCTTCAATTTTTTACTCTTCTAAAATCCGTTTTCGGGGCTCCGTAGGACCATTTTTTGACCTTTTTGATCATTTTTTTGTGGTTTTTCCTTCATTCCTAACCCATTCGCTATTGTTTCTGGAATAAAAAAAAATCAAATCCTGCCGGTCCCTGGTGGTACATTTATTTATAACTAGCTGGGGCTCAGTGGGTTAAGTTGCTTATAACGTCTAATGCGAGCCAGAAAATAAAAAGCTTCAAATGGTTAGTGGTTCAATTGAGATAAATCGCTTTCGATTCAGAAAGATCTGTATGAATTAAATGGGTAAAAACTATCACAATTTTATCACAAATTATTACAAATACAGTACATCTCGATTATCAAGGGGTTAAACTTACGAGACGAGAGAAAACATATAATAAATAAATGTTCCACCAATCATCAAGCGTGATGAAATGATGGTACCGATGAAAAGGTGATACTTTCGAAACTGTCATCATCATTCCATTATATGATAGGCTACCTTAGTGGTGTATGTATTATAACTTCATTCCATTATATGATACCTCAGTGGTGTACAGTATATATTATAATTTCATTTTTAATCTGTACAAGCACGATATAACTACACCCAATACGCCCCAAATAAACTTAGCCTCCTATGCAGATGACATAACACTCACATGCACACACCATGACCCAAACAGAGCAACAGATCTCCTTCAACCCTCTCTCAACACACTACAAGGCTGGTGCACTACAAACAGACTTAATCTAGCTCCAGCCAAATCCACCGCAACCCTGCTCACAAGCTGGACAGGAGAACACGAATACATCCCTCAACTCACCATAAACAACACACCCCTAACACATACACACACACCCAAAATCCTAGGAGTAACATATGATACTCATATGACATTCAAACAGCACACCACAAATATTAAAAAGAAACTGACACCCAGACTTAACGCCCTCAGGTCACTTGCTCACACAAAATTTGGACACAACAAAGAAACCACCTCCACAGTAGCCTATATAAACAGTACATAAGATCAGTGATGGAATACACAAGCCCAGCCTGGGCTTCTAACCTAGCTGAAACACATCATAAGACCTTACAGACTATTCAAAACAAAGCCCTAAAGATCATTACAGGCTGTACAGCTACTGCACCCACAGATCACCTACATCAAGAAACCAAAATCCTCAAAGTAAAAGACCATCTGGACATGAGAGGCACTTAATTCCTGGCAGCAGCCTCCACGAACCAGGACCACCCACTAAACTACATGGCAACACACCCACAGACACCAAGAAATATCAAAACAACACCCAGCACACGGTATCACACACAATTACTATCCTCTCTCCCTCCCTGTCCACCCCGAACCAACTTCCAGAAGCACATCCATACTTACATCTCTCGCCGATCCATCCACTCACTCACAGACAACACGCAGCTGCAAGCACGACCTCCCGAATCCTCCCTTCCTCGCGAGGAAAGAGTCCACCTGGCCAGGCTGAGATGCGGACACCATCCAGCTCTCCTGAGCTATCAGAAGAGACTGGATGACTCTGTCGTCGACGTCTGCCCGGGATGTAACACAGCACCCCATACCATTAAACACATCATAGAAGACTGCATTTCACACAACCACTTACGCCAACAACACAACTACACTCAATGAGAGCTCTGTGGGAAAGCCCGATCGTGGCCATGGCCTTCCTCAGGGACTCGGGGCTGTTCGGCCAGGCAGCTTAGGGAACAACAACAACATTTCATATTTAATGGGTAGACGTTCTTTCTAAACTGTGTGGGCCGAGTTAGTGGACAGAGTTGATTGTGGCTGGGCCGAGTTGGTTGCGGGTGGGCCGAGTTGACCCTACCCCCTTATATTGAACACTGGCTTCCTAAGTTCCCAAGACTTCAGAAGTTCAGAGATATACCAATGTTCCAAACAATGTGCATCTCGGTCAATATTTACCCTACCTTACCTTTAGATACCTTTAGATGTGTTCGCCGCTCTTCTAGCGGCACCAAGGAGCGCGACGCCCCTTGTTATGGGTGGTGATTTGGTGCAGTAGACTACGAGAAGCACCACAGCTAATTTCATTTTTTTTTTTTTTTTTTTATGGTTTATAAGCATTCTAGGCCTATAGGCCCTAATAAAATTATTTAATGGAAATTGATAATTATAGGGAATAGGCTCGCAGCCTTATTATACATAATTTATTAGGGACAATGTAGGTCTATGGAGTCCTTATACTGTACTCGTGTATAATCCACTGTGGGAGAATAATTTTGATCACATTTATAAAACCCGATGCAGTATTAATTGAAAACATGCCCAGTCTAATCAATCTCTGAGCTCTTTCGGACATCCTCACTGTTTACAAACGCCTTCTGTATGCAGTATAATCGATATTTACCCCCTGCTGGCAACATAGATGACGATTTCAATAATTCATGGGGGGGGGGGAAGCCCCCCTCAACCCATCGTGTATCCCACATTGGAATTATAACTAAAACCATGAAAACACTCATTTCTCAAAATCTGGAGAAAAAAAACATGAAAAATAAGGGTGCGAGCCTATTCCGGGCGTACGGTCGTCATGTGTACATAGGGTGATCGCCGCGGTTAACTTTGCGTCTATTTTGACGGCGACTTTCCCCCTGCTGGCAATATATATGATGATGACAATATGTCATGGGGGGGGGGGGGAGTGAGGGGGGACAAAGCCCTCCCTCAACATATTATTGTATCAAAATAGACGAGAACATGATTGCAAAGGTCCGACGCCTCCCCCATGTTTACATTTGTCGATCGCCGTGGTTAAGTTCGCGTCTATTTTGACGGCGATCTTTTCGGTAATTTGCCCTCTGCTGGCAATATATATGATGATGACAATATGTCATGGGGGGGTGAGGGGGGGCAAAGCCCCCCTCAACATATTATTGTATCCAAAGGCAGTCAAAATAGACGGGAACATGATGGCAAAGGTCCGACGCCACTACGCGTAGTGTAAACAAGGGTGGCGGTACGCCTGCACTTAACATTCTTGCCCCTAATCCCTATAGGCTAATTACCTGGAAATTAGTATTTACCCATAGCCTAACCCAGTTACCCATTATCCAAGAATCTAATAACACGGCCCCCGATAGTGAGAAAGGCTATGAAAAATAAGGAAATTGAGGGGTAAAAAGCGTATACAGTACTCCTAGACTAGGCTAATAAAAGTTGGGTCGGGTTTGTGCATTTTCGAGACCCATAAAACCCGAGCCAACTTTTGACGAAAGTTGGCTCGGGTTTCACGGGTTGTAGTGGGTAATAGCCTCTGCTATAAAAATAGGCCTAGGCCTAGTTAACTTTGAGGAGACATTAGCCTAACCTATCCTAGTATTATGGGATACAGGACGTTTCGTCACCACCTCTTAGACCCGTTTCGTCACCGCGATCTCGGACGTTTCGTCACCATAATTAGCCACTACCATTTCAAGGCCATTGGACCTTGATTTAAGTATTAATGGTTATAATTTGTGATGAAAATTTAATAGTTCGTTGCCTAATTGTATTATGGGACGGTAGATATTTATCTGATATGGTTGAGTTAGATTTTGATATCGTTTGTCAAAACGTTGTCTTATACAGTATATACAGTAATACGATAGGCAGTTGTCAATTCAATTTCTTGAACTTTTTTTATATACAGCTTGACACCAGTGGAATGTGCACTCGTGCACATATACACATTAAGGGAACTCCAAGCTAAGGCTGATGAAGAGAATGGAAAGTTGTCTGAAGAGCAAAAGAAGATTTTTTTTTGGAGAATAAGGGAAGGGCAAGTAAGGAAGTGGTACATCAGGAGCCACCAAGAACCGAAAGTAAGAGGAGTGATAGGGAAAGAGACAGAGAGACAAGTACGAAGTCAAAGCAAGGAGACGGAGCGAGAGATAATGCAGGGAGCAGGGGACCGGAGAGAGAGCCAGGATGTGGTGGAGAGGGTGGAACAGAGGGAGAGAGAGGGGGGAGGAGAATAGAATTAGTGGGGGAGGTGGAACTGGGTCAGGGAAGGGATGGAGGAGGAGGAGGTGAACCTGGTAGGAGGCAGAGAGGGAAGAGAAACAAGGAGGTGGATTCAAATATACTGTGCTACTACACTAATATAGATGGAATAAACAGTAAAAAGGTAGAGTTAGATAATATATTAAGAAAAGATCAACCACAGATAGTCTGTTTGACAGAGACAAAGCTGAACCAGGACTTTGACAGCAACATAGTGTTTAGTGAAGGATATAATATATGGAGAAATGATAGAAAGGGTAAAAGGGGAGGTGGAGTGGCAGTATTAGTTAAGAACCCTATGACAGCAAAGCACGTGGAGTTAAATAATGACAAGGCAGAAATAATGGCAGTTGAACTCAATGATATAGAAGGAAAAAAGCTAGACATAGCAGTAGCTTACATGCCACCAAAGACCAGAGCATGGAGGGAGTTGGAGTTGGAGTTTGAGGAGATGGTAGAGGATATGATTCAGTCGTTGAGAAGATTGCTTTTAAGGAAGAATCGATTGATCTTGGTAGGAGATTTCAACTGTAGTGAGGTTGATTGGGAATCGGGAGATGCAGGGCCAAATCAGAGATCTTGGGGAAGTCGGCTAGTGGAGTTGGTTACGGAAAATGTACTTGCACAACATGTGAAGGAAAATACAAGAATGAGGGGTAATAACGAACCTTCTAAACTCGATCTGATTTTTACTAAAGATCCTCACGAAATTAGTGATATAAACTATCTATGTCCTGTAGGTAAAAGTTGATCACCTATTACTAAAATGGAAGTTGACCTCGAGTAATGCCAATAGATTAGACAATAGCTACATAAATGACAGATTAAATTATAGTAAAGCTGATTTGTTATCCTTGAAAAGATATTTAGAGGGAGTAGATTGGGATCTTATTTTGAAGGAACGGGACGTACAAGGTAAATATAGTAGATTCCTCGAAATTTATAGAGTAGGAACCAATATGTTTGTCCCAAGATATAAAACTGGAAATTTTACTAAGCAGAAAGATTGGTTTAATTTGAAATGCAAAAGAGCTTTGGGTAGGCGTGATACAGCTTGGGCTAGATTAAGAAGGAACACTGAGAGTAATCGGAATAAATATAAACAGGAGAGGAATAGATATGTTAACATAATTAGGCAAGTTAAAATGAACTATGAGAAGAACATAGTAAATAAATGTGAGAGTGACCCTAGATTATTTTATAAATATATAAACAGTAAGTTGAAGGTAAATAAACAAATTACTAAATTAAGAGTTGATGCTAGGACGTATGAAAATGTATCGGACATGTGTGAGGTAATGAATAACAAATTGGGGTCAGTTTTTACTAGAGAGGAAGGTTTTGACGAATCACAGGCGGGAGTACTGGAGAGTGGTCTTAGTAAGATTGAAATAACTAGAGATGAGCTGTTATCTGCGATGAGAGGACTTGAAGTAAGGAAAGCTATGGGACCAGATGAAGTGTCTGCCTGGGTTTTAAAGGAGTGTGCAGAGCAATTAGTGGAGCCAGTGAGGGACATAATTCAAGCTTCCTTAGATAAAGGACAGGTTCCTGTTGAATGGAAAAGAGCTAATATCATTCCGATATACAAGAATGGAAACCCTGAGGACCCTCTAAACTATAGACCAGTTTCACTTACTAGTAATGTATGCAAGATTTGTGAAAAGCTAAATAGGAAGAGATGGATGAAAATGTTGGAGAGAAAGAAGATAATAACCCCAAAGCAATTTGGATTCAGAGAAGGGACATCTTGTGTTACCAGTTTGCTATGTTATTACAGTAGGGTGATAGATGTACTCCAAGAAAGAGGCAGATGGGTGGACTGCGTCTACTTAGACCTTTCCAAAGCATTCGATAAGGTACCACATAAGAGATTGTTATCTAAGCTTGAGACGCTAGGATGTGTCAGGGGGAGTTTGCTGAAATGGATGGAGCTATTTAACAGATAGGGAAATGAGGACCAACATTAGAGGAACTTACTCATCGTGGCGGAAAGTTGAGAGTGGTGTGCCGCAGGGATCTGTGTTGGCACCTCTCATGTTCCTTATGTACGTGAATGACCTGCCGATAGGCATAAACTCTTACATGTCAATGTTTGCAGATGACGTAAAAATTATGAGACAAATAACAAATAAAAGTGGTTGTGAGGAGCTGCAAGGGGATTTAGATAAAATATACGAATGGAGCACCAAGTGGAAAATGAAATTTAATATAAGTAAATGCCATGTGTTAAATATGGGAAGAAGTGTGAATAGACCAAATTGGGAGTACAGGATGGGAGATAATATAATTAGCAAGGCCGAAAAAGAAAAAGATTTAGGGTTGATTATACAAGATAATTTGTCGCCAGAGAAACATATTAACAAGCTCTTTAGCGGAATGTATGCAATGGCCGGGAATATGAAAGTTGCTCTGAACTACTTGGATGAGACCATGGTAGCGAAAATTATGAAGAGTATGATTAGACCAAGATTGGAGTATGCAGCAGTGGTGTGGTCCCCGCATCTAAAGAAGCATATTCACAAGTTAGAAAGAAGCCAGAGAGCAGTCACTAGATTGGTTCCAAGTCTCAGAGAACTGCCATATGAAGGGAGGCTAGACAAATTAAATCTACCGAGTCTAAAAGAGAGGAGAGAGAGGGGAGACATGATAATGATGTACAAATGTGCCCGGGGGCTGGAGAGGCTGGATAGGGAGGATATATTAATTATGGATACAGGAATAACTAGAGGCCACAGCTACAAAGTAAAAAGACTTACCTGCAAGAACGATATCAGGAAGTTTAGCTTCCCCTATAGATGTATTGACAAATGGAATGGGCTGGAGGAGGAGGTGGTAGGGGCAAGGAACATCCATATAATCAAAGAAAAAATTGGATAAAAAGTAGACTGAGAGACGGGACAACACGAGCTTAGCTCAACTCCTGTAAACTACAATTAGGTAAATACATCAGGAAACACAGTCCTAACAGGGACATCTGAATTGACCACTTAACCCGGGAACGGCGAGAAAGCTCTTAAGAGGTTTTACTGGGCAATGGCGGCAAAGCTCTTAAGAGGGCAGGCCTAAAAAACAAATTTTAAAAGGCCCCAGTAGCACTTAAATTTTTTTTGTTCCCTTCCATACCTCATATCACTTATCCACATGTGTGACGTGTCAATAGTATTGTATTGTATGCAAGATTTGTGAAAAGCTAATTAGGAAGAGATGGATGAAAATGTTGGAGAGAAAGAAGATAATAACCCCAAAGCAATTTGGATTCAGAGAAGGGACATCTTGTGTTACCAGTTTGCTATGTTATTACAGTAGGGTGATAGATGTACTCCAAGAAAGAGGCGGATGGGTGGACTGCGTCTACTTAGACCTTTCCAAAGCATTCGATAAGGTACCACATAAGAGATTGTTATCTAAGCTTGAGACGCTAGGATGTGTCAGGGGGAGTTTGCTGAAATGGGATGGAGCTATTTAACAGATAGGGAAATGAGGACCAACATTAGAGGAACTTACTCATCGTGGCGGAAAGTTGAGAGTGGTGTGCCGCAGGGATCTGTGTTGGCACCTCTCATGTTCCTTATGTACGTGAATGACCTGCCGATAGGCATAAACTCTTACATGTCAATGTTTGCAGATGACGTAAAAATTATGAGACAAATAACAAATAAAAGTGGTTGTGAGGAGCTGCAAGGGGATTTAGATAAAATATACGAATGGAGCACCAAGTGGAAAATGAAATTTAATATAAGTAAATGCCATGTGTTAAATATGGGAAGAAGTGTGAATAGACCAAATTGGGAGTACAGGATGGGAGATATAATTAGCAAGGCCGAAAAAGAAAAAGATTTAGGGTTGATTATACAAGATAATTTGTCGCCAGAGAAACATATTAACAAGCTCTTTAGCGGAATGTATGCAATGGCCGGGAATATGAAAGTTGCTCTGAACTACTTGGATGAGACCATGGTAGCGAAAATTATGAAGAGTATGATTAGACCAAGATTGGAGTATGCAGCAGTGGTGTGGTCCCCGCATCTAAAGAAGCATATTCACAAGTTAGAAAGAAGCCAGAGAGCAGTCACTAGATTGGTTCCAAGTCTCAGAGAACTGCCATATGAAGGGAGGCTAGACAAATTAAATCTACCGAGTCTAAAAGAGAGGAGAGAGAGGGGAGACATGATAATGATGTACAAATGTGCCCGGGGGCTGGAGAGGCTGGATAGGGAGGATATATTAATTATGGATACAGGAATAACTAGAGGCCACAGCTACAAAGTAAAAAGACTTACCTGCAAGAACGATATCAGGAAGTTTAGCTTCCCCTATAGATGTATTGACAAATGGAATGGGCTGGAGGAGGAGGTGGTAGGGGCAAGGAACATCCATAAAATTGGATAAAAAGTAGACTGAGAGACGGGACAACACGAGCTTAGCTCAACTCCTGTAAACTACAATTAGGTAAATACAATTTTTTTTTTTTTTTTTTTTTTTTTTTAAGAGACAATGAACGGAGGAAGGAAAAACACAGATAAAACAAAAAGGTCCATGTGCCTAAAGGCATCCTCCATTCATAAATGTTTGTAACAACTGGATTTAAACATTTGTTGATTGTAAGTTTGTGGAAAGCAATTCGAGGGAAGTGAATTCCAAAGAGTAGTAGCTCTGGGGATAAATGAATTCTGATAAGCAGAAGTTCTGCATTGTGGAGGAGAAAGTGTAAATTCATGGGCGCTCTCAGCTGCCCTAGTTCTACGGGGAAAGATGTGGAGAGGCGGCACAATTGAAGCAAGTTCCTCGGAACAATTGCTGTGAAAATATCTGTAGAATAATGCAAGGGATGCAACGTTTCTTCGTATGGCTAATGTAGGAAGGTCCTGTGTGATTGCAGGGTTATTGATTAATCTAATAGCTTTATTTTGAATTTTGTCCAACTGCCTCAATGCAACCACTCCACTTCCACCCACAGAGGTGAACAGTAATCCATCTGAGAGCGCACATGACTTTATATATTACGGCCAACTGCTCGTCAGTGAAGAATTCTCGAACTCTGTACAGGAGTCCCAGTTTTTTAGAGGCATTCTTAGCAATGCTTCTAACATAAAGTGTCCAGCTCAAGTTAGTATAATGTTACACCGAGAATGTCAATACTAGGGGAAGTGGGAATATTTTAATAAAAAATATATGGAGTCAGTGAGATTCTGTCGGTTAGAAAATTGAATGTACTTGGTTTTTTTGTGCATTAAAGGAAACTAGATCTCTTGTCCCCATTCATTAATTCTAGAAAGGTCCTGGTCAGAGAAATTGCAGTGTTTATTTTTGAATTTATAAGATCGGGTTGGGAAAGAATTGGTAAATGTGAAGAACTGTGGAGTGTTGAGTCATCTGCGTAGGAATGTATTGGATTATGAGTGGTAGATATGAGATCATTGATATGAATGAGGAACAGAGTTGTGGCCAAAACTGATCCCTGGAACCCAGCATTTATTGAGTGAATTGAGAATAAAGGCCATCTACCATTACACATATTTTTCTGTTATGAAGATAAGAAAAATTAGTGGAACTAATGATGCAAGGCCGTAGTGTGACATCTTCGACAATAAGGATTGATGCCAGACTCTATCAAATGCCTTTGATATATCCAGTGCTATTGTATGTGTTTCACCATGTTGGTCTGTAGCTTGGTTGATTTGATGCGTAAGAAGGCAAAGAATGTCTGCAGTTGATCGACATCGTCTAAAACCATATTGCCTATCACTGATTAATTTATTATTCTCCAGATGCTTAATTATGTGATTATTTAATATAATTTCAAAAACTTTGCCAAATACATCAGGAAACACAGTCCTAACAGGGACATCTGAATTGACCACTTAACCCGGGAACGGCGAGAAAGCTCTTAAGAGGTTTTACTGGGCAATGGCGGCAAAGCTCTTAAGAGGGCAGGCCTAAAAAACAAATTTTAAAAGGCCCCAGTAGCACTTAATTTTTTTTTTTCCCTTCCATACCTCATATCACTTATCCACATGTGTGACGTGTCAATATCCCCCCCCCCCCTTCAATTATCACCTATTTTTCCTCTTATTACCATCTTTAGGTTATTGGTGTTTTGGTTTAATATCATTTTAATACCACAAATTGTTTTGATATATTTGAAGATTAACCCTTCAACCCCGGGTGGTACACGTGTGTACCATTATGTTTTGCCCCCAGGAACCTGGGTGGTACAACATTGTACCATTGCTTGAAAGCCTGTGAGCTTCGTGTGCGAGGCGTCGGTCCGACGCATGTAAACAACAGCCGGCTGGACCGACGCCCCGCATCTCCGGCCACAAAAAGGAGAGCGTCGCTTGTTCGTGTGTGCCTGTATGTTGTTGTTAAGTATCGAAAAGTAGTGTAAAGTGGCTGTTTTGGCCATAAAGTTATCTTCAATGAAATCATCATCACAAATCAAGCACTTGACTTAGAGAGCTCTACTTAACGCCATTCTACAGGTAAATAACACAGCTACGCTTGGGGATGCGCGGGAATGCGGGAAGCAGTCAGCATAACAATGATACAGTAGCCTAGCCTAGACGTTTTTCGGCCAAAACATCCGGATTTCGGGGAATATTTATGTAATGCGTAGCCGGGGTTGGAGGGTTAATAATGAATCTACATGCTCTAAAGAGTATAAGAAAATTTGTTTTAACCCTCGGCGAAACCTAATAAAAAAGTATGGTACTAAAATGTCTTTTTCGTAACAAGGTTGTCAATACGGTACTTCCAGTTATCGATAGCTCTAAAGATCATATGAAAATGTGTTAAACCCTCGGAAAAACCTAATATAAAAGTATGGTACTAAAATTTAATTTTCGTAACAAGGTTGTCAATACGGTACTTTCCCATTATCAATGTACAATCAAAGCTGAAGATTGCAGAGTAAACACCGTAGACTTCATCGACTTTTCTTTCACCTTCGTATAATCGACAGCCAATTTATTTTTTTGTATTTACTAAGGGATTAGTACTCAACCAGCGGGGGTGTGGGGGCAGCAGCCCCCACCCATAATACTAGGTTAGGTTAGGTAAGGTTGTTGTTGTTGTTGTTGTTCCCCAAGCTGCCTGGCCGAACAGCCCCAAGGCCCCGAGCAAGTTAGGTAAGGTTGTTAGGTTAGGCTAATGTCTTTTCAAATCACTATCGGGGGACGTGTCTCAACATGGATCGATAGGCCTAATGGGGAAAATAGGGTTTCCCGAGATTTCTAATTAATTACAAGCACTATATATTGATGTAAATGAACAATTATTTTTATAAAAAAACACTCGGAAAATTTGTGGTATTAAAATATAAAATTGCCGGTGTGTGTTTTTTTTTGTTTTTATATATTCCAACTACTCCCTCTCAGGGTATAATCCTGTGTAGCGGGTGGACCTGTACATATATCTCAATAATTTGGCAATGTTACAATATTTGTTTACATTTTACATTAATAAATAGTCCACTAATATACTAGGTTAGGTTAGGTTAGGTTTTGGTTAGGTTAGGTTAAAGATATTGTTCAATGTTTCTTGTAAATAGGCATCTAAAAAACAGTTCCTCCCGCTACACAGGATCTTACCCCTCTCGGGCATAGGCTGATAGCCTTTACACTCTACCGCTGAACACGGTAAGGTCTTGCTCCAGTCTAGGGAGTGAGACATGCGAAGCTTCACGGCTCGAAGCAACTCCATCTCTGAAGCCGCTTCGCCTCTGCGCTTCACAGTCTCATTCCCTCACTCTCAGAACGCCACCTATTGAGCAATTAACTCACTAGGCATTGCCCCCCTGTAGCATATTTTTGAATATGGGAATATTCATACAATGCTATTTAATCAGGGAACAATGAGGGTATTTTTATGGCATTTCGGTGTGCTGTGGTTGTTGTTCCCTAAGCTGCCTGGCCGAACAGCCCCGAGTCCCTGAGGAAGGCCATGGCCACGAAATGGCTTTCCCACAGAGCTCTCATTGAGTGTAGATTGTGTTGTTGGCATAAGTGGTTGTGTGAAATGCAGTCTTCTATGATGTGTTTAATGGTATGGGGTGCTGTGTTACATCCCGGGCAGGCGTCGACAACGGAGTCATCCAGTCTCTTCTGATAGCTCAGGAGAGCTGGATGGTGTCCGCATCTCAGCCTGGCCAGGTGGACTCTTGTCTTCGCGAGGAAGGGAGGATTCGGAAGGATGGATTTCGGGAGGTCGTGCATGCAGCTGCGTGTTGTCTGTGAGTGAGTGGATGGATCGGTGAGAGATATGAGTATGGATGTGCTTCTGGAAGTTGGTTCGGGGTGGGCAGGGAGAGAGAGAGGACAATAATTGTGTGTGATACCGTGTGCTGTTTGTTGTTTTGATATTTCTTGGTGTCTGTGGGTGTGTTGCCATGTAGTTTAGTGGGTGGTCTTGGTTCGTGGAGGCTGCTGCCAGGAATTGAGTGCCTCTCATGTCCAGATGGTCTTTGACTTTGAGGATTTTGGTTTCTTGATGTAGGTTATCTGTGGGTGCAGTAGCTGTGCAGCCTGTAATGATCTTTAGGGCTTTGTTTTGAATAGTCTGTAAGGTCTTATGATGCGTTTCAGCTAGGTTAGAAGCCCAGGCAGGGCTTGCGTATTCCATCACTGATCTTATGTATTGTTTATATACTGTGGTGGTAGTTTTTTTGTTGTGTCCAAATTTTGTGTGAGCAAGTGACCTGAGGGTGTTAAGTCTGGGTGTCAGTTTCTTTTTATTGTTTGTGGTGTGCTGTTTGAATGTCATATGAGTATCATATGTTACTCCTAGGATTTTGGGTGTGTGTGTATGTGTTAGGGGTGTGTTGTTTATGGTGAGTTGAGGGATGTATTCGTGTTCTCCTGTCCAGCTTGTGAGCAGGGTTGCGGTGGATTTGGCTGGGGCTAGATTAAGTCTGTTTGTAGTGCACCAGCCATGTAGTGTGTTGAGATAGGGTTGAAGGAGATCTGTTGCTCTTTTTGGGTCATGGTGTGTGCATGTGAGTGTTATGTCATCTGCATAGGAGGCTAAGTTTATTTGGGGCGTATTGGGTGTAGTTATATCGTGCATGTACAGATTGAAGAGTGCGGGCGATAGGACGGATCCTTGTGGGACTCCGTTTGGAAAGTTTCTGATTTTAGATGACTGACCGGCAAAAGATACGTGTGCATATCTGTGTGCTGTGGTAATGCACTGATACTAGGTACAGCACACATTCCATCCCAATAATATCTTCCCATTGACATATTGGGATTCGAACCCGGGTCCATTGGATTACCAGTCCAGTGGCAAGACCACTCCGCCACACCTCCCCTTTATCATGCCAATATCTCCAAACCCGGTCTAAACCGTGCTCATGTTGCTAGAGACTCGGAGAGGGTATATATACGCGAGAATGAGGGAGGGAAGGTTCAGTGTGGCTGTAGGCTTCAAAGAGGGAGGGTGTACATCGCGGCTGGCTCACAACTCATGACTGGAGCGGTCGACTATAATTCGCGATTTTGACCAGAAAAATTATATTTCCACTTGTTTTATTGTTGTTACAGGTTACTATCTTCATAGTAACGGTAAAATAGGCGCATATGAATAAGTAATAACGATATTTATCGTAAAATGACAATTTTAGGCGGGAAATAGGCCTAATATCGTCGCCCAGAACAGTGGTGTTCATTATATACAGCTCGCTCTTTATAGGTTACCGTAAAATGCGGTAACTTCGGACATTTTTCGATGTTTTTTAACAATTTCTCCTGAGTTTAAACACATTATAGAGATTTAACTAGGTTAAGTGATGTATGGTGGTAGTGCGCCGTAATCCAGGAAGCCTCCTAAAATTAACCCCTATAATAAGAGAGCTATCCTTATCCTAAATGATGTCCGAAGTTTGCTTGAAAAGTTGATAACTTCGGACCTGTATGGCTAACTTCGGACGTAGGTGATTTCTTATGGAAAATGGTTGCCAAGAAAGCTGAGATAACTTCGGACGAACGGAGAACTTCGGACCTACGTTCGTGGCCTTATTTCATTAATTTTTCGGCTCCTACTATTTTATATGAATATTTTATTATTGCTGCTTATTCTTGTCCGATGTTATAGTGGAAAATGCACAGTCAATACTTTTAGGCCTGTATAATCAGTATAGGAGGGGGATATATACGATGTTTAACATATATTCTGTTTGCATCTGTTCTCGTTAGGCATCGAGCTCACTCCTAGAAAATATTGAGCAGGAAAAATAACCAATGCTGTCAAATCAATAACTCGAAAATTAACTAGGCCTAGTGAAAATATATAGGTATGTATAATATATCAATGCATATACACTTTTATAAATTTGAGCATTTTTATAGGTATAACGTATTTGTTGGTGTTTCTTTCGGCAGATAAATTTTTTTTTAGACAAGATATATGCCTCTCCTAATTTATATATATTATATATCCAGAATTATCCGAAATACATAAATCGGTTAGCATAGTATCATATTTTTATGGGTTTTTGGACTCAGAGAATGATGATTTGATCTTGTACCACCATGTTAATGATGTACAAGTATTATGAATGATTTTCATAGGGCAAATAATAACAAACTATTGTTTTGTTCCATGTCCGAAGTTACCATGTTTTTTTTTTTAAACACAATCGGTTAAATGATACTGTTCTAGCTAGAGCGTTATACAAGTGTAACAAATTTCCTTTGGTGGATGTTGTCTCTGGTAATGTTACTACAAAATTATATCAGTCACAACATCATTTATACAAACAAATTTCTTCAGGGTGATAGAAGTTTGGCAGGGTAGCGAAAAATGTACATATTTTCGTCACATATATAATATTTTTTTCGTGTACATATACTCATGTCAGTTCCCTAGGACTTTTACATGCTCTTCCTTTGCCATTTCTCTAAACGGACCCCACAAAAAAAAAAAAAAAAAAAAAAATCCATTATATAATGACAATGTCTAATTACTTATTATCGCCGATGTCCGAAGTTACCCCACTTTACGGTAATTGCGAGTTTCGTTCTATAAGGAAGTTGGAGCTGTAGATATTGATATTCAACAGAATTACCTATAAAAATACGGTTGTAGTACATTTATAAATACATAAAACCCAATTAAACTACTCTTTAGCCATTAGAAGCATACATAATTATTGCATTTCTATTTACCATCCATGTCTACAGCTCCAACTTTCTTATAGCCTGAACCTCGCAAGTGGTCAATTGTTGGTAGTTAGGACGTCGATGGTGTTATTGGCATCTAAATCCATGCTGGGACATTTAAAGTGTTGGTTAATTGTTGTATCTGTTATATTGCTGTATTTGTTGACTTCATTAATCGAGCTTAGAAGTGAAGTTGCTTGGTGAAAAAATATATCATCAGTACGGTACTGTTATATACAGTAGCATTATATCGGGACAATCAGGGCAATGCCCTGTTGGTGACGAAACGGGTCGGAATTTTGGTGACGAAACGGGTTTTTGGGGACGAAGCGTCCATACCCTGTATTATGGGTGGGGGCTGACGCCCCCATACCCCCGCTCAGCCCGCTGGTTGGCTAACAGTGCAAAAAACACAGTACTGTATTATGGTAGCCTATAGCCTAGGCTATGGGACATAGGCCGGTAAAAATTTACCTATGGTCCCGTTAAAATATCCTCAAGTAACCTATTACAAACTGTTCAGGGGACTGGTTAGAACTTGTAGGATGTTTAATTGAAGGTCGGAAATCCGTATTTACTGAGAAATAAAAGTTTTAAAATGCGTTATGTTTTACGGGAGGGTCTGTACGCGGCACGCCGTCACATACGCGCAGCCCCGCCCACTGCCCAAAATGTACAAATATTATATTAGATGAGATTAACCTAACCTAACCCTAATATAATATAATATAATATAACATTTTTGCCTGAACTAGGCTAGGCTAGTCATTGTTTACCTGGGACCCTGGGTGACCCATAGTGCATTTTAAGACTGTTATTTCTCAGTAAATGCTGATTTCCAACATTCAATTAAACATCCTACAAGTTCTAACCAGTCCCCTGAGGGCCTGAACAGTTTTTGGAAATTTCTTATTTTAATACCACGAATTGGTAAAATTCTAGTTTCACGTACACAGCGACAAAAGGGAGGCGCCTTGTAAAGGCATAGCTTCCCGACCAACTATGAAGATCAGGGAAATTGCTGGATAAAAGACGTAATATAATGATAATAAACTACATTAACGACATTAGCCTAACCTAACAACCTTACCTAACCTAACCTAGTATTATGTAATAGCTATGGTGCCGCATAGGCCTATGGGGAGATTTTTTTTTTTTTTTTTTTACAGTAGGTATAGGCCTAATTCCTTATAATGCATTTCCGCCGCTTTGGACATATATAGGAATTAAGTATGGTATATGACAACTCTAAAGTAGCCATAGAAATTGATGAGTATGCTATGAAAGCAAAACTAGAATTAAACCCACGAATTTTCCGAGTGTTTTTTATAAACAAAATTGTTCATTTGCATCAATATATGGAGTTTGTAATTAATTAGAAATCTCGGGAAAACCTATTTTCCCCATAAGGCCTATCGATCGATGTTGTTCCCCAATAGTGATTTGAAAAGACATTAGCCTAACCTAACAACCTTACCTAACCTAACCTAGTATTATGGGTGGGGGCTGCCGCCCCCACTGGTTGAGTACTAATCCCTTAGTTAATACATTTTTTTTTTTTTGGATGTCTATTATACGAAGGTTAAAGTCGATGAAGTCTACGGTATTTACTGTGCAATCTTCAGCTTTGATTGTACATTGATAACGGGAAAGTACCGATTGACAACCTTGTTACGAAAATTAAATTTTAGTACCATACTTTATATTAGGTTTTTCCGAGGGTTTAACAATTTTTTTTATGATCTTTAGAGCTATCGATAACTGGAAGTACCGTATTGACAACCTTGTTACGATTTTTTTTTTTTAGTAGGCCTACCATACTTTTTTATTAGGTTATGCCGAGGGTTAAAACAAATTTTGGAAAAATGTTATTTAAATACCACAAATTTTCAGTGTTTTTTATAAACAAAATAGGTCATTTGCATCAATATATAGTGTTTGTAATTAATTAGAAATCTCGGGAAAACCTATTTTCCCCATTAGGCCTATCGATCGATGTTGAGACACACCCCCCAATAGTGATTTGAAAAGACATTAGCCTAACCTAACCTAACCTAGTATTATGGGTGGGGGCTGCTGCCCCCACACCCCCGCTGGTTGAGTGCTAATCCCTTAATAAAAAAAATAAAAAAATAAATTGGCTGTCGATTATACGAAGGTGAAAGAAAAGTCGATGAAGTCTATGGTGTTTACTCTGCAATTTTCAGCTTGATTGTACATTGATAACGGGAAAGTACCGTATTGACAACCTTGTTACGAAAAAGACATTTTAGTACCATACTTTTTTATTATGTTTTGCCGAGGGTTAAAACAAATTTTCTTATGATCTTTAGAGCATAGATTCAATATTTATCTTCAAATATATCAACAAAATTCGTGGTATTAAAATAACATTGAACCCAAATTTTCTTATGATCTTTAGAGCATATAGGCTAGATTCAATATTTATATTCAAACATAGCCTATCACAAAAATTTGTGGTATTAAAATAACATTGAACCCAGTTTGGTCAATATTTACGAGTCACACCACAGCTGGGATCTCATTTCTAATGATAGTTTTGGGTTCCTATCATTCTATGCTTCATTGCTATATACTTTTTATCCACCGGAAAATATATATACCGGTATATACAGTATAGGCCTACTTTTTGTTTCTTTTTTAGCATTAACCTAACCAAAAAACCTAACCTAACCTAAATGTATTTGGGGGCTGTTAGGTTAGGTTAGGTTTTTTGGTTAGGTCAATGCTAAAAAAAAAAAAAAAGCAAAGAAAATAAAATATTTTCCGGTGGATAAAAAGTATATAGCAATGAAGCATAGAATGATAGGAACCCAAAACTACCATTAGAAATTAGATCCCAGCTGTGGTGTGACTAATATTGACCCCCAGTTTTTAATAGGTTACTTGAAGATATTTTAACGGGACCATAGGTAAACATTTATCCATAGGCCTACCTTACTCAGGCAACGAGTCACGAGTGGCAGCGAGAGGGCCGAGCCGCAGAGGTTCACAACAATAACATCAGTGCGGCAGCGGACGTAAGTTAAAATATAAAAATCATCGTATTTATTAGCCTACCCATTAGGCTAATTTCCGGAAGTTTAGCCTAGGCTAGCCTAAACCTAAGCGAAACATTCTTAATCTTTATTTTACTTTGCCATCACCCATTAGGCTAAGATTGCGCTGCTAGCTGTGCTGCGGCTTGTAAATATTGTCCTCCATCTCCGACCACATTAAAACTGTTTAAATTCTACAGACATATGCTAGAACAAATGTTGCCTAGTAGCCTAGCGTGATAATGACATATGATGTTGGGTGACAGCCGACAGGAGGGGATCACGAAGCCTTACAAATATCAGACAATACCTAATTTTTACTATATATACTCATTAAATACTTGTATGAATAAGTAATAGGAGGGATTACAGTCCTAGGTTTCAATATATATGTGGGATATTCATGCCTAAACCCTCTCATTTATAAATATATAACAAAATTGTGGAAAATACTCCAACTCCCAACACTCACCGCAGCAGACGGCTTCCAACTGGGCCTTTATAGGGATTTATAATATAAATCTATTAGTAGCATGGTTACTGTCCATATTTACAATTAACATGAAAATTATACATACTGACTAAATAGCAGTATTTTATTAGCTATAACCTAAAAGTGTTATTATAATATTCTGTACAAAAATTAGATTTTATAAGCATCTCCCCTGTAACAAGTCCCAGAGTTGTCAATCTATCTGCTTTACCGCTAGATCTAGACGTATTTACTTTCATCTAACAGGCAGCAACAATATCTGATATCCAATTATGAAATATTACAGAAATAATTTGGAGATTCTAAGCACCGATCTCCACTAAGAATATTCTTAGTGGAGATCGGTACCACATGCGAGTTTCAGGCTATAAGCAAGTTCGACCTGTAAACATTTGTTCGTTTACGATAAATCCACTGCTAAAGGATAACATTTTTCGCTTGAAAGAAAACGAGTATAGCTTCAAAGCTGCTAGATTGGTAATGCTGCTCAATCGATGACGTCACCGAATCACTTGGCGGCAGAGTTGCCACTCCTCTTTTTTTTCTCTCTAGATCTTGGTATTTTTGCCTATACTTAGTTACACTTAGTTGTATTCCGTCCGTTAGTGACACAGTTGAGCTGGGGCTCCACTGCGACCAGGCAGCTCCCTTTCTTCCACTCTCCATTCCAGAAGTCGGTTGGAGTTGGTGCTGGGGTATCCTGGTGTTGGTGGCCGGTCCGGTATTTTGGCCAGCCACATGTCCAAGTGTTTCTTGAAGGTGTCTGGAGACACCCCGGTTATGTTCCTGAGAGGGGCTGGTATACAGTTGAACAGTCTGGTTCCATTGTATGTAAAGCTGTGATGGATCAGGGATTTGATTTTTTGTGTTGATCCCGGCGTAGTCCTCACATAGCACAGCCTCCCTCGCCTTTGGTGCTGAGTCTCTTGGATGTTTGGGTTTGGTACCTTTTTTTCCAAAATCTTCCAGACGTAGATGATGATGTATCTCTCCCTACGTCTTTGAAGTGAGTACAGCTGCAGCTCCTTAAGTCTCTCCCAGTAGTTAAAGTGTTGAAACCCATGGATTTTACTGGTGAATGTCCTCTGGGTGGCTTCAATTTCTGTTATTTCTCCTACTTTTTGGGGAGACCAGAGCTGGGAGCAGTACTCCAGTCGTGGTAGGACCAGTGACTTCCACAATGTTAGCATACACCTCTCATTTCTTGTGTGGAAGGTTCTCAGGATCCAGCCTGCTATTTGTTTTGCTGTTGTTGTGGCTTTGGTAATATGCTGGGAAAAAGTGGCGTCACTGCTCATATTTACTCCCAAGTCCTTCACTGTGTCCTTGGCGGTAATTTCTTGCTGTCCGCTTTTGTAGTTGGTGTCGTTTTGTAGTGCTCTCTTGTTCCCGTACCTTAGAAGCTCGAACTTGTCTCCGTTTAGGGCCATGTTGTTTTCTTCTGCCCACTTCAGGATTTTGTCCAAGTCTTGTTGTAGTAGCTGAGCATCATGTTGTGAGGTGATTTTCTTCATGAGTCTGGTGTCGTCTGCAAACGATGTGGCTGTTGAGTGTTCCAGGTCCCTGTCGATGTCTCCTATCATGATGAGGAATAGGAGAGGTCCCAGTACTGATCCTTGTGGTACTCCGCTGATGACCCCACCTGCTTCTGATAGGCTTCCTTGAACCGTGACTCTTTGTTTTCTGTTGGTGATGAAGCTATGGAGCCATCTTCCAAGGTCTCCCCCTATTCCCAGTGATTTGAGTTTATGTAGAAGGATCCCATGGTCCACCTTGTCAAAAGCTTTGGCGAAATCTAGATATATGACGTCTACATTTTCTCCGTCTTGAATATCCTGTAGGATTTTGTCGTAGTGTGATAGTAGTTGTGAGAGGCAGGAGCGGCCTTTTCTAAAGCCATGTTGCCCCTCGTTGAATGCCTCATTATCTTCCAGGAAGCTGACCATCTTAGCTCTTATTGTTCTTTCTATGATTTTAATAAGGTGTGACGTCAGCACCACTGGTCTGTAATTTTTGGCTATGCCTTTACTACCCCCTTTGTGTATTGGTGTGACATTACCTTCTTTTAGGGATTGTGGTACATATCCAGTTTGGAGGGACTTGCTCCACAGCAGTTTTAGAGGCAGGGCTAGCTGATGTTTGCAGTTTTTTAGCAGTTGGGCATGAAAGCCGTCTGGTCCTGCTGCAGAGTTTGGTCCAATCTTGTCGATGGCTGCTATTATGTCCTCTGTTGATACTGTTACCGAGGAGAGTTGATGTGGTGTCTCTGGAGCGTTGCCAAAGAAAGTCGTTGCATTCTCGATTTTCTTGTCTTCATTTGGCGGGCTGAAGACACTTTCATACTGCTGTTTGAGTATCTTGGCCATTTCGGTTGGGTCACTCTCAAGTTCGCCCGTAGGTTTTGCAAGTGGTCCTATTGTTGTGGTATTCCTGAGTCTCCTTTTTGCATATGCATAGAAGAATTTGCTATTTACTCGTATGTTTGCAACTGCTTGTAGTTCTTCGCGTGTTCTTTGCTCTTGGTGTGACTGGATGAGTTTACGTTCCACTTCATCAAGCTCTTCTTGTAGTTTGGTGATATTGTGCGCATAGCTGGTCTTCCTTTGCTTGGCTCTCAAGTACGTCCTTTTCTTCATTAGTATTTTTCTATCTCTGGGAATCTGCTTGATCTGCTTCCTGCTTGATTTGGGTGGTATGGTGTTTTTATGCCTTGGAATCTTGGATGTAACTTTGAGAGAGTAAGGAAATCTTGGAATTTTGAAAGCAGAGTTGCTATTTTCAATATTTGGCACTGATGTTTTATATTTATGCTTATATTTTAGATTTATAGTAGCCTACACGTCTCATACCGTCATATGGTTACGGTCAGTTACTCCGTTAACCCGTTTAATTTATTCATGTCCCCCGGACTCCCTGGCGCAAAGCAACAGATTACACGTAAATACAGTTGCGAATCGCTTGTTAGCCAATAGCCAAGCAAGCCATTGCAAGAGAAGAAGTGACTTGCCAGAACTTGGAGCCATCCACTTCATTAATCAAAGAAGTAAAATTGGGTCACTGTCACAAAAGATATAACGAAAAAGAAGCATCAAGAAGGATGAAAGGTGACATGGCAACTTTACATCAAGGCAAACTCGAAGATGCTGGTGATGAGGAATTGGAGGACGACCCAATGCCAATTTTCCTTCAATAATGAGTTATGATGAGTACGATTTGCTAAATTAGTTCAAATTTAACTTATTTTGAGGTATCTACTATACTTTAGTATCTACGTCGACGAAACTCTCAAAATCCTCCAGAAACAATGCCTGGAGGCCTGTAAAAACACCATACCACCCAAATCAAGCAGGAAGCAGATAAAACAGATTCCCAGAGATAGAAAAATACTAATAAAGAAAAGGACGTAGGCCTACTTGAGAGCCAAGCAAAGGAAGACCAGCCATGCGCACACTATCACCAAACTACAAGAAGAGCTCGATGAAGTTGAACGAAAACTCATCCAGTCACACCAAGAGCAAAGAACACGTGAAGAACTCCAAGCAGTTGCAAACATACGAGTAAATAGAAAATTCTTCTATGCATACACAAAAAGGAGACTCAGGAACACCTCAACAATAGGACCGCTTGCAAAACCTACGGGCGAACTTGAGAGTGACCCAACCGAAATGGCCAAGATACTCAAACAGCAGTACGAGTGTCTTCAGCCCGCCAAATGAAGACAAGAAAATCGATAATGCAACGACCTTCTTTGACAACGCTCCTGGGACATCACATCAACTCTCCTCGATAACAGTATCAACAGAGGACATAATAGCAGCCATCGACAAGATTGGACCAAACTCTGCAGCAGGACCAGACGGCTTTCATGCCCAACTGCTAAAAAACTGCAAACATCAGCTAGCCTTGCCTCTAAAACTGCTGTGGAACAAGTCCCTCCAAACTGGATATGTAGCACAATCCCTAAAAGAAGGTACTGTCACACCAATACACAAAGGGGGTACTAAAGGCATAGCCAAAAATTACAGACCAGTGGTGCTGACGTCACATCTTATTAAAATCATAGAAAGAACAATAAGAGCTAAGATGGTCAGCTACCTGGAAGATAACGAGGCATTCAACGAGGGTCAACATGGCTTTAGACAAGGCCGCTCCTGCCTTTCACAACTACTATCACACTACGACAAAATCCTACAGGATATTCAAGACGGAGAAAATGTAGACGTCATATATCTAGATTTCGCCAAAGCTTTTGACAAGGTGGACCATATGGGATCCTTCTACATAAACTCAAATCACTGGGAATAGGGGGAGACCTTGGAAGATGGCTCCACAGTTTCATCACCAACAGAAAACAAAGAGTCACGGTTCAAGGAAGCCTATCAGAAGCAGGTGGGGTCATCAGCGGAGTACCACAAGGATCAGTACTGGGACCTCTCCTATTCCTCATCATGATAGGAGACATCGACAGAGACCTGAAACACTCAACAGCCTCATCGTTTGCAGACGACACCAGACTCATGAAGAAAATTACCTCACAACATGATGCACAGCTACTACAACAAGACTTGGACAAAATCCTGAAGTGGGCAGAAGAAAACAACATGGCCCTAAACGGAGACAAGTTCGAGCTTCTAAGGTACGGGAACAAGAGAGAACTACAAAACGCCACCAACTACAAAAGTGGACAGCAAGAAATTACCGCCAAGGACACAGTGAAGGACTTGGGAGTAAATATGAGCAGTGACGCCACTTTTTCCCAGCATATTACCAAAGCCACAACAACAGCAAAACAAATATGTTACTGTAAGGTATATATGGACCCCAGTATGGTCCCCTCTGTACTGTGTGAGTCTGAAATAAAGTATTATTATTATTATTATTATTATTATTATTATTATTATTAAATAGCAGGCTGGATCCTGAGAACCTTCCACACAAGAAATGAGAGGTGTATGTTAACACTGTGGAAGTCACTGGTCCTACCACGACTGGAGTACTGCTCTCAGCTCTGGTCTCCCCAAAAAGTAGGAGAAATAACAGAAATTGAAGCCACCCAGAGGACATTCACCAGTAAAATCCATGGGTTTCAACACTTTAACTACTGGGAGAGACTCAAGGAGCTGCAGCTGTACTCACTTCAAAGACGTAGGGAGAGATACATCATCATCTACGTCTGGAAGATTTTGGAAAAAAAGGTACCAAATCCAAACATCCAAGAGACTCAACACCAAAGGCGAGGGAGGCTGTGCTATGTGAGGACTACGCCGGGATCAACACAAAAAATCAAATCCCTGATCCATCACAGCTTTACATACAATGGAACCAGACTGTTCAACTGTATACCAGCCCCTCTCAGGAACATGACCGGGGTGTCTCCAGACACCTTCAAGAAACACTTGGACATGTGGCTGGCCAAAATACCGGACCGGCCACCAACACCAGGATACCCCAGCACCAACTCCAACCGACTTCTGGAATGGAGAGTGGAAGAAAGGGAGCTGCCTGGTTGCAGTGGAGCCCCAGCTCAACTGTGTCACTAACGGACGGAATACAACTAAGTGTAACTAAGTGTAAGTGTATACTGTATACAAATAATAACCTTGGAATTTCTTGGATTTTTTGGTCGTCTTCTTGGAATTTTTATATTTTGTGAGTGGCAACACTGCTTGGCGGCCGGCGGGAAACTCAGAATTGTTGCACCTCGGGTCAGTGTAGGCGACGCCATCTTTATTCCTGAAAGTGTTCTTATTTTAGTGCGGTATTGGTGACTTCATATGACTTAAGTGGGGTACAATTGCTAGTATTATGCTAGGTAAGTTACTGTAAGGTGTTATTAGGGTGAATTAAATGTCGAAAGGATAAATAATCCAGCAATAGGCCTATACGGGATCAGACCTGAATACCATCTTTGATTGTTAACTCACCTGGTTAGCTACCCTATACATGGTAGACAATCTGGATAAATATCAACTCGTACCCGAGACAACTCGTACTCGAGACAAATCGTATTCGAGACATATACCTTCAAAAGACAACTCGTACTGTAGGCCTACTCACTTTTTAGACAACTCGTACCAAAGACAGATCGTAGGCCTAGGCTACTCAATTCACCACTTGCGAGTTTCTGGCTATAAGGAAGTTGGTGCCGTAAACATCGACATTAAACAGAAATACAATAATATAGGTTTTTGATGGATAAAAGGTATGTTGAATTGGGTTTTATGTATTTATGAATGTACTACGACCGTATTTTAGCTGGTTATTATGTTAAATATCGATGTCTACAGCTCCAACTTCCTTATAGAACGAAACTCGCAAGTCGGCAATTGCCATCCTGTTATCCAATTTCAAATAAATGTTAGGCTAAACCTTTCTAGGTTTTTCTAAGCTATATATAGGTTATATATATATATATATATATATATATTTTTTTTTTTATAATAATAATAATATAATAATAATGCTTTATTTCAGATTCACACAGTAGGCTACGCCGCTACAGAGGGGACCATACTGGGGTCCATATATACCTTACAGTAACATATATATATATAGGCTACTGTAAATAAAAGGAAATTAAATAATATCCAGCTTGCTATCATGTAGTTCACAGCACTGCCTCAACCAAAAACAGTGGTCATCAAACTACTGTGTTAAAGCGGGCATCACACTGGGCCAAACGAGAATTTTCTCGTCATTCTCCAATCTCCAGTCTCCGTTTCCAGTCAGTAGCGCCGGCAAATTCTATCACACGCCAAGCGTCCTGGCTGCGCGAGTCTCCGACACAACAATAACAACGTCCGACCTTAGCCTATATTGGTCCGTTTCACCTATACTGTAATGTATAGTAATATGAATTTACATCTACAATTATAATGCAATATGACTCAATCTACACGTTAGTGTAATTTTTTTAAAATTTGAAGCTTAGCCTATATGAGGAAATTTATATTTTGAACTTTTTCGATTCATACCAATCGCCGTGGCGTAGGCTATAGAACAATGAGTATAACTCCATTTATTGGTCACCAATTATTTTGACATATTTGAAGACAGATATGGAATCTATATGCTCTAAGCATCATATTAAAATTAGTTTCAACCCTCGGCAAAACCTATTAAAAAAAACGGTAACAACATGTCTACCTACCGTAAAACGGTTGTCAATAATCTCTTATAGACGGCGCGGGTTTCAGCGACGCCATTTTTTCGTGAACTGGAGAGCTCTATCCCTCAACTTTTGTAATACTATCACGCCATCTGCCAATCCTCATTGGAAATACTGAGTTTTATTTCCTAACTCCTGCGCAATACGTCACGAGACACTTCTGGATTCTTATTGGGGGGTTTTTCTGACCACGTCATTAAACTCATAGATTCCGTCACGCATACAACCAGCAACCTATCAGGTGAGTTTATTGACCTTCATTACGTCATTGCACTGAACCAATCACAGATACACACCTTCATTTAAGTTTCTCCTCACTTTAGTCATGGACGCCGCTTGTAATGGTTGTTCACCCCTCCCACATTCAGTTATTATTGAGATTACAAGGAACAATAGTGCAGCCCTTAAGGTTTTTATTGAGCATGGTTGTTTACCTACCTCTGTTTCCTGCAAACTGTGCTCAAACCAATGCTACTATTATGAACCGGCAGACCAGTGGCGATGCGGTCATTATTGGTTTTTAAATAAAACTACTACTCGTCGGAACTGTGGCTTTCGCACTACCCACAGAAAAGGGACATTTCTGGAAAATGTTCATATTGAACCATGGCAAATTCTGGGATATGTAAATTTATGGCTAAACAAAAACTTTGAGCACTGGGAGGCAATTATGAACTTGGGAATAACTTATACTACTAGTGTAGATTGGCGAAGTTTTTGTAGTGAGGTGACAGGTGCTTGGTTTGACAATCAGCAGCCCATTGGGGGGCCAAATATTGTTGTCGAGATAGATGAAACTTTTATTACCAAGGCAAAGTTTCATGTGGGACGAGAACTGGGCAAGAAACAGTATTGGTTGTTTGGGGGCATCGAGCGAGTGTCGGGGAAACGCTTTGTGGTGCCGCTAATAGATGACAACTTCGACCCGCTCCCACGTAGTAGAGATGTTTTGCTCCCACTAATAAACAAATATATTTTGCCCGGTTCAATTATTTACTCGGACTGCTGGAGGGCTTACAGCACCATTGGTCAGCACGGGTATGAACACGGAACCGTCAACCACAAAGTCAACTTCATCAACCCTGAAAACAAAGAAATTCACACGCAGACAATCGAGCGCCTATGGAGAGATGTGAAAGAGTATATTAAGAAGCCTGGCATCCGTCCACATTTTTTAAAACAATATCTTGCAAGATATCTGTTTCTGAAGTCGTATAGCCGCCGTAGAGCACTACACGCTTTTCTCATTGAGGCTGCTACCTTGTATTCTCCACAAGTAGAAAAGCCTTCACCTCAGCCTCACGACCCGGACTCAGAAATTGACTTCCAAGAATCAGACTGTGACGATTTTTATGGTTTTGATGACCCATGCCCTGCTCAATATCCTCAATCACAGACTCCTCACGGTAGTGCATCATCGTCACCAAGAACATCTTCACCTCCACTTCCGGGCCCCTCCACCTCTTCACCTACACGTCGAGTTAGACATCCAACAGGTCGACGTGGGAGACCTCGCCGAACACTTGAGCCTCCACACTCTCACAACCCTCCACCTCAGCATCAAGTCATTCATCGTGAAGTTGACTTTCATGATTCACACCGTGCTACATCATCCTCTCCCACTGCAAAACGCCCACGTCCTGACTCACCCAACTCACTGCCCAGTACATCCAGCTCTTTACCTCCACGTCCCTCGCCCTCTTCACTTCCACGTGCATCTCCCTCCACCTCATCACCTCCACGTCCCTCGACTTGTTCGCCTCGACGTGCCTGCCCCTCTTCACCTACACGTACGGGTCCCTCCACCCATTCATCTACACGTGCAGGTCGCCTTGCAACACGTCGACGTGGCCGACCTCCTCGTCGAAAACGTGGACGCATCTCTTCCCCACCTACTCCCTCCACATCTCAATAAGGTATGCAATTACGCTTTCATATTTTCGCGGGTTTAAAAATGGCGAAAACAAAATTATTTAAGCAAAACTGGGCTCGTGTTTTAAGGTATTTCCGTAATTGTTTAATCTAAGTCCTTTGTTTTTCTAGTTATTAAAAACGTATTCTATGGTGTATTATATGATATATAGAAGCAATAGAACTGTTCAAATGACCTGGGAAGTGTATATTAAACCAAATACAACACTTAATAATGAGGTCAGAGATATGTGTTTTTTATCACTTTTCATCTCAAGACCAGCGGGGGTCTGGGGGCAGCAGCCCCCAGGATGCCCAGGTTACCTTAGGTTAGGTTAGGTTAGGTTAGGTTAATGACCAGCTATGTAAATACAGTAGTGAACATTTGGTTTAGTCTGTGCTAAAAAATCCATTTTCTTTAGCAGGCCATACACTAAACAATTACCCCCTTTTCACAGACAAGTACACAAACAATCTGTCAAAGATGCAAATAGCGGGGGTGTGGGGGCGGCAGCCCCCACCCATAATACTAGGATAGGTTAGGTAAGGTTGTTAGGTTAGGCTAATGTCCTTTGAAAGGGGTATAGGCTTGTAATTACTATGCTAGCTTAACATGAGCCAAAAATCGAAATTAGGTTAGTGTAATTTGTTTACTCTTAAAACTCGCAAAATCAGAGCCAAGTTTTCCCAAAACTTTGCTCAGGTTTTCCAAAATTCGGGTTTTATGCCTTTGCAATTTCGGGAAACCTGAGCCAAATTTCTAAATGAGGTTACTGTCATTTTTTTGTTTACAAACTCGCAAAATCCGAGCCAGCTTTGGCCAAAACCTGGCTCGGGTTTTTCAAAATTCGGGTTTTATGGCTTTGCAATTTTGGGAAACCTGAGCCAAATTTTTAAATGAAGTTACTGTCATTTGCTTGTTTACAAACTCGCAAAATCCGAGCCAAATTTGGCCAAAACCTGGCTCGGGTTTTCCAAAATTCGGGTTTTATGGCTTTGCAATTTTGGGAAACTTGAGCCAAATTTCTAAATGAAGTTACTGTCATTTTGTTGTCTACAAACTCGCAAAATCCGAGCCAACTTGGCTCGGGTTTTCGAAATATTGGGTTTTAGGCCTTTGAAATACCTTCAAACCCGAGCCAAGTTTTGCTTGAATACGTTTGTATCGCCGTTTTACGCATTTAACCCCTCATTTTCCCTGTACTTCATAGCCCTCCCCACTATCGGGCGGCGTGTCTTAAGATCGTTGTATAATGGGGAAAACGGTTTCGCCGAGGGTTCTAATTATTTCTAAACACTATATATTGATGAAAACTAACAGGGAAAAATAAAAAAATCCATGGGAAAATTGGTGACCAATAAATGGAGTTTTTCCGAACAATGGTTTCACTTACACTGTAGAATAATATGGATTGATATTGACAAACTTTGTGTAATAGGACCCAATCTATACGTTAATGTTGCTATGTTTTGCCTTTGAAGCTTATATAAGTAGCTATGAGGAAGTTTTTCGCAAAATATAGGCTATAGCCTGACGGAGCCCCTGTCGTTACCTAGGCACTAAACGATCGTTTATATTGTGCTGTTTCACCAATAATTTAGAGTAATATGGATTTATATCGACAATTATATTTCAATATGACTCAATCTACAAGTTTGCGTGATTATGTTTTATATTTGGAGCATATATGCGGAAATATTTTTAACTTTGCGGAGGTTGTAGAATGCTTGGTAGGCTATAATCCTGTGTACGCGGGTAGACCTGTATTTATCTCAATAATTTGGTAATGTTACAATATATTTTTACATTTTACATTCATAAATAGTCCACTAATATACTAGGTTAGGTTAGCTAGGTTAAATATATTATTCAATGATTCTTAGTTAATAGGCATCTGAAAAAACAGTTCCTCCTGCTACACAACCGAATGTTTTCGTTTCATACCAATCGCCGTGGCGTAGGTATAGGAAGTGGTTATTTAGCTGCAAGTGGTGTAGCTATTTTAGCATTAATTCACGTAGTTTATGTCTATCCGCAGCCCTTCTCACAATCAAAACACACAATTATGTAGCAAAATATATATTTCAACGTCATATACTTGAGATATCAATGAGATTAAATGCGAGCTGTAAAGAGGCTGACAATCTACCTCCATCAAAAAATGGAGCTTCCCACCCAGTGCGGGAAGCATCCTAGCTCCATCAAATGGTGAGATTTGTGCTGGAGACTGGCGCTAGCTCCATTTTTTGCTGAAGAATGACGAGAATTGGCCCAGTGTGATACCCCCTTTACCAAAACTACTGTCCTAATTGTGTACAGTACCATGCCTCACATCATATAGCTTCCGGTACAGTATATTGCTACAGTACAGTATAGGAATACCGGTACTGTACTGCACTATGAGGTTCAGTACCGGTATGCTAATTCTGTAGAGTAGCAGACCTGAATACATTACTTAAGGTTAATGATGTGTGAAGATAATGCCTTTTCATTGGCACCTCTTTGCCATTATTTTAATCGCCGTATTTACCTACAGTAGCCTAGAGCTTTGCGATTCACAAGTATCATATACATATGCAAATATCATTAGGCCTACAGTATATGCTTCGGACAAGACAGTAATCAATTGATTATATTTTATATATTATTCATAAAAAAAAATCTTACACGAACGTTAAATATGCAAATGAGTGTGACAGTTACTTCAAGTTCTATCTTCACTCTTGTCACATATGCTGGAAATTATTTGCTTACGATGGATAAGTCTTACCCGAGTTCAGGCTTTGGAAAATAAGTGGGACACAGACAAGAAGCCTTGTCATGTGATAAATGGCGAGACATGGCGACACCGCACATGTGGTACGGGAATGCCACGGGATGTTTACAGGGATTTATACCACCGGTTGAAAAACAGAAAATTTCTATTGGATTTGCCCTGAATGCCCAGGAATAACTAAATACCTTAACTAGAGATAGAGTATCGTATTATAAATAAGACGATAATCAAATGAAATTATATAAAAACAATAACTAAAATAATATATAATACTAGTATTCATAATGAAGAAAAGAGGGGCCGTTATATAGGTTATTGGTACGAGTTGGCTCGTTCCGCCAGGTACGAGTTGTCCAGCACCCAGACAATCTGGATTGGTAAATGATTCAGGACGATTATAATTAGGATAGCTTGGATATGCAGGTATGCCAGTCTTGTTAGTGAACTAATTGGTGGGGAAAAATATAATGAAGGAAAGACTTATGTACCTTAAGCAGAATATTTATTAGTGGCCCTGGAATCATTGACGATATGCCTATTAGGCTACATAATAGTTCCCTTTCAAGCCCTTGCGTTAGCTGTTTGAAACAACCGCCGCAGGGAGAGTGAGAGGAACACATTGTAAGGGTACGCTTATTCTCTTACGGAATCGTCTTATGATTGGGTGCTCACTACGAAAAACTTTGTAAAAAATAAAATAAAATAAAATATTAGAAATACCTGTACTATAAACCAAGCTTCCCAGAACTTGTGGATGTTTTACCGTGCGGAGTATCCTCCGTGAGACGCTGCTCTGTGAAGCGTCATTCCGTCTTCCTCTCCCTGCGTCCGTGGCGAGTGGACGTGCGGGACCGTCTCTTGATTCTGCGTTCGTCCGCCTCTTAGTGAGTCTTTTGCTCATTTGTATCTATCTGAGACGTTATAGAATAGGTTTAGATTAGAGAAAACAGTCGTCCCCATTGGCACGGTTGCAGGAAGTGTTTAATATAGGGTACTATTTGTGTTGTGACGTCCATGCGGTCCGCGTCGGATCTGGGCTCCTCTGTGTTAACTTTTCCTTTTCAGCATTAGCTTTGCGTTTTAGCTAGTTAGGAGGCTGTGTTAATGCGGGGCTCCTCTGCTTGGCCATCTATCTGATGGAGTTGCTGGTGTTTTGTGCATCTAGCTGACGCTCTCGTCCACGTGTTGCCCCACGGGGTGTGGAACATTCTGGAGCCCCTGTGGTTTGAGGCGACGGGTGGTAGCTGGTTTGCTATGTCGTCGTGGGGGGTTAGGCTTCACATGTTTTTTCGTGTTGCTTGCCCTATGCCTCGTGGTAGGGGTATGTGTCTGTGATTCTTGAATTAAATAACAAGATAGCCTTTAATATTTACAGTACTTTCACTCTCATGTGGTGTTATTTTACATGTGTGGAAAGTGTCACGTTGCGTCCTGGCGTATCTGGTATGTTTTGTGTGGTTCTAGCTTGCCCGGTCTAGTTCGTCCACACAATGAGTGTTTTTTTCCCTCCGGCGCACTTTTGCCAGCAATTGGTGCCGGAGACTCGCCTCGGCGGGTTTGGAATCGACCCAAGACACCCAATTTGGTTATCATGCCTTTCCATCCCCCGGCGGATTGGCTAACTGCTTTGGAGATTTTTCGGCCCAGCCATCTGGCCTAGCCTATACGGATATCCTCACGCGGCGGGTATAGTCTGTATTCCGTCACCACGGCGGACGAGCCTAAGTGAGATCCTCTAACTATCACTCTTTTAAGATCGAATAGTTACGTTACTTATTCCTAAAGGGATAAACGGTTGTATAGGTCATGGATACTGAGTATCATCGACAAGCAGTCTTTTTACCTTCATGGGATGCAAGGGCGATTTTCAGCTCAGCTGATATGACTCGCCTATACGTGTGAGATCCCTCCGTCCGGGATTCCGTCCTTGCGACGGAGAGGCCTAATGTTGGGGATGTCAACAATCGTCCGTAAGTAGAGTTGTGACAAGTAACATTCTTTAAGAATGAGACAATCAATCGTCGGTAAGGCGGTGGGATTGTTGACTCTTTACATTCTTAAAGAATGAGACAGTATAGGTCAGTGATACAGAGTATCATTATTGATACAGAGTATCATTGATAAGTACAGTAAACCCTCGCTATCTCGGACTAATTGGGGGGAGACCCAATCCGTGATGTCCGAAGTCCGACTTATGTCCGACTTAAGAGAGGAAAATTCCGAATTAGAAGAGGAAAGTCCGCGCCACCAGAGAAATTGATTTTTTTTTTTTTTTTTTTTTTTTTATGTATCTATTTGTCTGTAAACAAAGTATCTCACAAAGTTATGATCCGATTTTCACAATGGAGGGCAGATAAGATATGCGCCAAGGAAAAATTTATTAATTTTAGGAGGCGATCTGTACATAATCAGCTTCTTAGCTTGTGTCACACTGGTGTTATTGTTGTGCATTTAAGTTATCTTGTGATAAAGCCAGCATAAGCGGAGGTATGCGCTCTCTAGTTCTTAATGTTTCTACTTGCAGAACTTATGGTTTGGGCAATTTTTCTGCTTGTAAGGATGTCCCTATTGTCAATATAATTTCAAATTGAACTTAACCTTTTTAACCTTGTTCAGGTTTAGAGGCTGAAGCCTCACAGTCATGGTGGTTCACCGCTGCTCAAAATCAGAGGAAAATAAAAATGAAACACGGTCTTCACTGTTTATTGAAAGGCAAGATGAAAATATTAGGATGAAAGTAGAGTAACTCAAGAGTCCGTAAAATGTATATCAATTACAATAAATATCCTCCCAAAGGCAAGAAAGCAATCTATCAATACTTTATGCCACAACAGGAACATTTACACCTATAAACCCTTTCAGTATAATTTCTGGCTATTAAAAGACGATTTTATTCAGCTTAGGAAGGATCTGTAGGAGTATAAATAGTAATGGAGATAGTAAGGTATTTTATGTTTGTTTTTTATTAATTAAGCGCAAGAGGTATTTACTAGTGCTCGGAATGCATTCCCACAGTTTATGGTCCCATATATAGGCTACCAGTTTTACCTTTTTAAATTCTAGAGGCCCTTTAGAAACTAACAAAAATCATCTAGTGTTAGAGCCAGAATGAGTGATAAAGGCGCCATGGTACAGTATACTGAAGGGGTCATAGCCCGGGGTTACAGGGAGACTCAAAAGTATATGTACAAAACCGCGAGCTTGGGTCTCCTTGTAGCGGCTGGGCTGTCATACTTGGGTAGACTGCTCAATTCATATGCTGTGCTCTAATTTGTAAGTGAAATTTATGAAAATATTATCCACAACAATTAGTACGGGGAATTGATAAAACTACCTTCCAAAATTCGTGGAGTTAGATTACTACATATAGTATCAATATGTACTGTATGGACGATAGTTAAGGTACATTTTGACACTAGACATACTACTCAGATATATTGGGTCGATATAGATTAATTAGATTAGGTACATTTTGACACATGAGTTTACTAATCTAATGCTGTTTAATTTTGATGGGCATATTTGTAATCGATATTACGTACAAATAGGACCACTCCGTACAAATTAGCTAGTCTACCATGCATCGTTTATCATTCACTCAGACATTTGTTAGGGGGATCCTTTCTTACAGCTAACGAGAGGAGGAGATATGTAAGGTAAAATAGAAAATATATATATATATCTCATTCATACTGGAAAGTCCAATACCAAGCACGATCTGGCTCAGATTAAGGGGGGTCACCGCTTTATTTATCTTTCTCTTTCCCTGACTTGTATCCATTCGGCCCCATTCAGCCAACTGTTTTAAGACGTTTATCCCCATCCAGGTGTCGATTTCTTCCAAGCCAGCATTGTATGGAGAAATCCGGCTTAGCCGGAGAAATTTTTCTGTCGAAAAATGTACAAATTTAGCTTGCTGTCAAAGCAAAAATATATACTGTATATGCTGGCTTGCTACCGCTCGCCAGGAAAATATTGACACCTGGATGGAGGTAAACGTCTTAAAACAGTAAGCTGAACGGGGCCGAATAGATACAAGCCAAAGAGAGAGGGAGAGAAAGAGAAAAAAGCGAGGTGGGCTCCCTTAACCCCCTTGAGTATTGAGGACGCTGTTTCACATTCAATTCTGGTTACTAAGCAATTTGATGCAACTTAGGATGAATCTGCATGTGTCAGAGATTCATTGAGTTTTTGTTTTGTCCCATCGCTTCCTATAGTTCTTTACTAAGTTGAATATAATAGTAAATGTTAACCAGAATACTTATTGAAAAATGCATCACCTATACTGTACATGTGAGTGTGTCAGGCATTAGATAAATGTTCATTTTATTAAAAAGTGAGAGCACAATGCGTCTATATTTTGAGTTAAAGAGCTTAGAGTGACGAACCAATATATTTCTCGGTTCGAGATTAAATTTCAACCATATCTTGTTAATATAAACAATGTATTTGTACACTAAATATAGTGAAACATATTCACAGATACACTTGTATTTTAATCATATCTTGTTTGTTATAAACATGGATACACACACTAAATGTAGACTCTAAAAACCTTGACAATAATGAAAGCACGAACATGTAAAATATGGTTAACCAGATAAAAATACAGGGATAAAAAGCTACTACAGCTAATTGATAAAAGTAAACCCAGAAAAGTTGACAGAATTAATATAAACACCATATTAGGAGGAGCACTTTAATGACATCTTTCATTGGCCTGATGTAACAATGTGCAAAACGTTGTCCATAAAGTCCTCCTCATATGGTGTATATATTCATACTACAGCTAAGCTCGAAACCACCATTATTTTGTTGGTATTGATTCGTCACTGGCACGAAGCTGCACAATTGACCAGTTGTCAAACGTGAGATAACTCCAGGATTAATTTAAAGGCAATGTCACACAATCTGTTTTTTGGGCACTTTTCCATAGCAAGTTTTTTCTTGTATTATTATCAGGGCGTATTTGCATTATTATCTGCAGCTAGACTGATGGTAGATGATATTAGCAGACTAAAATATTATAAAACATTAATTCAGAAGCTGCCAGACTACAATCGCCCGAAAAAATTGCCAGAATAATCGTACGTGTGACACTGTCTAAGTATGATAAAGGTCAATTTACATGAGTGCTTTTTCCAGCAACTTTTGATCCTCAACTTTATCCTGGCAATATTTTGAGACTTCCACAACTTCATAGTGGTAACCTTTCCAGACTTTTTTTTTTCTGTTGTAGTTATTATTATTTTTGTTGTATCACAGGTATCGGCAGCCAGGCTTGAAGGTGTGTAATATTGTAGGTGTCAGAATTATTAGGAAAGTATGTTTCAGAAGCTGTCTGGCTAGCTCAGTGGATAACGTCCCCGCCTGCTAGCTAGCAGACTCGGTTTCGCTCAGGCTGGTCAAAGTTTTTCTGAGACATATCCGGCGGTTACCCTCTCCCTTGAGCTGGGAGATGGGGTAATAGTCTCTTGTAGACTGATGTTATACAAGCGCTTGCGATTATCCGAAGGAGGAGAACGGGCGCTATATAATACTGTAACCAAATTATTATAACAGTATTATGATTATTAAGCTGTCAGATCATAGTTACGGAAAAGAGTGCTTGTGTAAATCCGCTTTAAGTTAATCATACTGCTTGGGTTGATTATTTGGGTATGTGGGAGGGAAACACAGGACATAACTTAAAATCTATATTTTTCTAATGTTTTGGGCTATGCAAAACCCATCTTCAGAGAGGTTAGGTTCTGCTTTGCCTGAAGCATTAGATACATATAGAATTCAAGCTCTTTACCGTGTTTCCATCCTACCCAATTTATTAACTTGTCATAATAGATTTATCATGTTTGTCTCTACAGTATATGATTCTTGACCACAGGTACATTAGCCCAAAATGATGTTAACCAATGTATGATATTACGTCCTAAAGGATTATTTGAGAAAATTAAATCTGGCAACAACAAGCAAAATATATATATATATATATATAAATAAATGTAGTGTTCATTCAATATAAGTACAAGGCATTACTTGAAGCACATCATATGGATTTTATCATAAGTAATAATGACCTCTTGAGGGGCAATAATGAATACAGTGTGTTCTGGGCAAGTATAAATCTGTATTTGTGAACAAATATTGAAATTCTAAATTAATATATAATTTGCATAACTGTAACAAAAGGACACACATAATGAGTTGTGCTCAAAGCTATTTCACCAAACATTAGACATTGGACTTTGATGAACATTTTATTTAATATAATATCTCTGTACTATATTTTTTAACAAAGTACTTACTATTGCTCAAGCAGTGAATTACTATTGCTTAAATCAGTGCATTATTGACATTATTACAAAAAGTATCCCTTAGATATTTTCTATTTGAGGGATTAAATTGCCTATTATATTACCAGTGTATTGCAACTGTGCCCTTGTAAGCATTATTATAAACTAATAAATTAGAGGTATATAGTGCACTCATGATAACAGCATATAGTAACTTGACTATCAAACTACATTATGTTTGAACCATTGCAGCTTCCTCACTCATGAAAACATATGTGAAGAAACATGAGGGAGGGGTGGTGGTAGAGGGAGGGAGGGGGTCAAGTTTGGTTCGCCGCAGTCTTTCAGCAAAGCCTCAAGTGTGACTTAACGCAGTCCTTGAGTTAAGGGGTGAGTTTTCGGGACCTCGTCTTCCCTCATGTTTTTCCCCACAAATATTTAGATTTTAAGATGTTCGCATCATTAGTTTGGCGATTCTATGACCTTTCGCCCCATTTCTTTGTCGACTTTAAGATGTTTCGTACCATTTATGTGTCAATTTTTTCCTGGTGAGCGATAGTGAGCCTGCAATTTAGGGGGAACCAGCCTTCAGCTGGGGCATTTTCCTACCAAGAAATGCACAAATATATCTTGAATGGTGGGTCTTGGGGGTATTTTTTAGCTTGATGGAGGTCTAGGGAGGAAGCTTTAAAAAAAAAAAAAATATATATATATAGTGTATATATATATACACTATATATGAATAATATAAATCTCCCATGAAATTCAATTCACCAACTTGTGGATCTCAAACTGACAAAGCATTAATTCTGAAAGCGTTTCATTGAAGTTAATATCCATATATCCTTGACTATGAATATATTAAATTATCTGAGGCGTAATACTAAATCCTGGACAATTCAGGAATATAATTTTTTTTATATCTAAATGAGCAAGAGACCAAATTTTCCTACAAGCAATTCATTATGTTCCATAGGGTTTGTGTATTTTGTATCAAATATATCAAAGACAACAATGCATGTATGGTGTGCTACTCTCCGTATACTCTCTAACAATGGCACAACTCATAGAAACAGTAGATTTTATATGATTAAGGGCCATTTTCTCAAACATATTTCCGACTTTGTAATAAGAATAAGAATATAAAAGTTTGTTTATAGTTTATAGATGAAATTTAAAACCAAATGGTTACAATTATATTGTTTTGCTCGGATTAGTGATAGTCCGAAACATGTTGATGTTTTACAAAACAAAATAAAGTAGATTAAATTGGAAGTGAATATCGTTTATTCACGATAAGTAAACCAGAATATTGGCCAATGACCTCTGTAAGTCAAAAAGGGCTAGAACAAATGGGCTGTAAATTTCCACACCTATTCTGTGGCTGACTTCCCAAATGGTAGAAATATTAGCTCGATTACTCTAGTCCTTTGTGAGTTATAGAAGTTAGTGGTAAAAAATTCTGGCCTACTTAAAATAAATTGACTACAGTATAGTGTGTAATTAATAATGCTATGAGAAAGTCTTATACACTGTATAAGCTAGTTGGTTCTGGAACTTCCTTTTACACCTTCAGTACGTTGATGTAATTTTCATCATATTCTGGTTAACATTAGACGATATTCTTAAGCCTATAATCTTCCTCTAGGACTCAAAGGGGATATATACGATCTCAATAAACCCTCTATATAACATAGTTCCTTCTTAAGCTTCATAAAATTGCCTAATTTTAGCAAGCATAAAAAAGGTAAAAGCGTCATACTGAAGAGGTTAACCTCCTATAATTTACAAAGATTACCATTAGACAACAGCTTCTATATCTTTTAAGGTCCACCCATCTAGTATAGAAATTGAAAAGGGTATTTAAGGTGCTGATGTATTTTCAGTAGGCTAGTGTACCATGAAGTCAAAACAAGTAAAGTAAATATGAATAAGTGAACAGAGGTAATCCTATTCATATATTTCTAGGAAAACTTAAGTATTGCTTGTGCAGTGTTGATGCTACCTGTCACTAAAAGTATAAAATAATTTTCGTCTTATTCTGGTTACCATTAGACAGTTTTCTTTAGCTTATGAAATACCTTTAGGACTCGAAAGAGTAATAGCTATCTCAATTAACCCTGAAGCATCCACTAAATCTTCCTATACTGAGTAAAGTCATCTAATAATAACTATAAAAACATGAAAGAATGTGTCATGTCCATTAGAACTGACCCTCTACAATCAATATTTTTCACAATTTAACCCTCTCAATGTACAGTTGGCAAGATTTCCATCTGGCCCAGGGCTTATTGTATTTGTTATCTATAGACGTGTAGAGGTACTGTACTGTTAACGAGGCTCCGAATAGGTCATTCCTGTCTAACCCATGGTTACTTAATGTCCACCCCTCATGATCCGTCCCCCGAGTGCCCCACTTGTCGTACTCCCCTCACTATTCATCACATCTTTAGTAACTGCCCTGCTTATTCTCGTTATCGTACTGCTTACTTTGGTAATAAATCCCTTGCTGACATTATATCTGACTCCGATTTTTTCCTTGTTTCCTATAATCCGGTATCTCCGCCATTTTAACCTTTTAACCGCAATATGATTTAATCCTTCGGGCCAGCCCTGTGAGAGTCTTGTTCTAGACTCAGTGGTCTGGTTAAACACACTTTTAATTAATTTAATTGATTAACAAAATACTGTATACAGACTTAACCTACCCATCTGTTTGTTAATATTTACCTTTTGGGTTTCTGTTTTTTTTTATATCTATCTATCTTTCTATTGCCGGACGCTATGATCCCCGAACGGGTGACCACGAACGAAACGCCCCCATACACCTCTGTCCCCAGTCAGTCGATGCCCCTCCTCCGATCCAGCACCACCTTCGCTCATACACTTCTTAACTCCATCCTTATCACTCGGTCTACCTCTCCCTCTCTGTCCTTCCACCTCACTCTCGTACACTCTCTTAGTCATTCTCTCACTTCCCATATGTTCCACATGGCTGAACCATCTCAACGTTTTCCTTTTCACACTTTCCAGCATATCAACATCCACACCACACCTCTCTTGTACTTCCTCATTTGTATGTCTATCCCTCCATGTAACTCCGCACGCGCTTATCAAGCAACTCATTTCCACCCCTCTCACTTTTGTATATACAGTACAGGTATAAATAGCTTAAATTGCATAAATAACAGTAACTCTGGTCCAGCTGGAAATCTTGCCAAATATTCAGTCGGCAAGCTTTCCAGCTGGCCCAGGGTTTCTTATATATAGGGTATTTAAGCTAATTACAAATATACAAATTAAAAGTGCAAAAGACAGAAATGAACAAACTAGTGGGTAGGTATATTTTGTTTGCCATTACTCTATTTTATTACTATAAATAGTATAAATACTATTAGCACTGAGCCAGTTGGAACTCTTGCTGTACAGCTACTGACAAATGTTCGTGATTTTTTTTTACGATTTTCTTTATGCAAATATATTCACTTAAATTGATGTTCAGATCAAAGCAAGTACTGTATATATTAATAAATACATAATATAGATATTTATTCATATATAGCTGATTTGGTCTAAACATAAATCTAAATGGATATATTTACATATGGAAAATCACAAGAGCTAACAAACATTTGTCAGTAGCTGTACATTGAGGCCTTTCTTACTTATATTCTGGCTATTTTACCATTATATTAAGCTTATGAGGAATTTTTAGGACTCATAGGGTTAATTAGGATATATCTTACCTTCTGGATTCTTAGAGCTTCTTCCTAAGCTCAGAATAATTGTCTACTGATAACCAGACTACAATGCAAGAGGGTGCTATAATACTGAAAGGTTAATCTGCTGTTGGATAAGTTATTCAACTTTATATTATATAAGAAAAATATACCACGCATACATTATATTTAAAATGAAGCTGAAGTCACCACGTTTGTTTTTCTAATGTGAAGTTAGTTTATTTTAATACTATGGACATAACAAAACATAAACAAATACTACTGTTTTGTGTGTACCATGTTCACCTCTTTTGTAAAATATCTGCTGTATTACTTACACTTTGTAAATATTTGTGTTCTTTCTTTGTTGAAGAGAGTAAGTTGGTGGTAGTTAGAATAAGATTTGTATTAACTTTGTCATCGGGCTCAAAGGTTTATCCCTTACAGTATACCGTGATGTATTTTAAGTTTATTCTGGCTATTAATAGACACTTATTCAATTTATTGAGAACTTATGGGACTGAAAGAGTTAATTTAGATAATTTTTACCACTTTCATTCATTGACATCCTTCCTAAGTTGCAAACAATTTCCTAATAACAACCAGAATAGAATGTGATGAAGTATCATAGGTTCTCAAGGGGTTCATTTGTATTGGCAGAGTCCTACAGGATTGATAGTACAAGCCTCAACAAAAGCAGCATCCATTTTTTGTTCCTACACTAAACCCTAGGCCATGGATAACAGTTCAGTGAATCTATTGGCCACTTGCGAGTTTCAGGCTATAAGGAAGTTGGAGCCGTAAACATCGATATAGAACAGATATGCAATAATAATGTAGATTTCTGATGGATAGAAAGTATGATGAATTTGGTTTTGTGTATTTATAAATGTACTACAATCATATTTTATATGATCATTCTGATAAATATAGATATATGTATCTCTAACTTCCTTATAATCTGAAACTCACAAGTGGTCATTTGTGTTGCGTTTGGATGTAAACTAACATTGGCTTTAGTCAGACATGATCAAACTGTTTCCTAGAATCATTATCCATTGATAAGGTTCAGTACAGGATTAGGAGAGGAGCTTCGTGTTTGTCGGAGGCTGTAATGTACTTGTCAGTTTTATTGCACTGTAGATTGAATTTAAACTTTTAAATGTGATGCCATAGTTTAAGTTCAATTCTACCTACTACTACACAGTTTTACTCCACATGGGGGGAACCTGTCTGAGTCAAAACGCGGCTGTATCATATTATTATTATTATTATTATTATTAAAAAGATGAACCCCCTTTCTGATGGGACAAGCCGAATGGCTCCCACCAAATAGAGGGCCCACATGTGAAAATATATAAGGAGATTAGAGAGGACCAGACGTATATTTTGAAGTGTAAACAAACAGGATTGAAAAGTATGATCTCCAGCCTCACCTCACTTAGGCCAACAATGTATCACAGAGATGGAATCTACGCCATATATTTGAAGTGTTCCATGCGCACAGAGCCCAGGGCAGGCATATTGTTTTTGGCACAGAATTATTATGATTAACAAGCATATTATCTTATCTATGTAAACCTAGAATGATTATGATCAGGAATAAATAAACAAAAAAAAGTTACATTAATATAGGGCATGAATCGCGACATGCCATTAATCAGACCCATCCATAGGGAGCTTTACACCATTTATGTTTTATAGGCTTCATGTTGCATACCTCATTACTAGACATCATAATCAACAGGCAAATATGCTAGCCAGTGTGTTGCAGTGGTTACCACATTCACCAGTTGATCAGGAGTTCTTGTTGACTGCTTGATGTACCGTCAAAGTCAATAGTTCTTCGAAAACCTTGATAATCAATTGTGCGAAATCTAGAAAAAGGGACATTAACTTGACACTTCTACGACATGAAACAAATAGTACTAGTCAAGGGCTATTAGCAATGGAGAGGATTCTTAAGGAAGAGTGATAGTAAATTAAAATTACACAGTTTATGAGCAAGGTTTTCGGCAGACTATTGATTATGACCCTAGAATCCCCAAAAGAGTATCGTCACTCAGGTGATTGATGTGAGTTGTGGGTTTGAGTACCAATATAGGATGCTGCTCTGGGGATTATGTAAAAGTGTTTCATCCAGCGTTTGAAAGTGTAGTGACGTAAAATCTACTGATATTTTATTTGGAGACCTATACAATCATTGCATTGAAAAAACATCCTACCAACTCAATCTAACTGGAGAGCTTTGAGTAAGGAAGACATTTTGACCATGTTACAGAGGAAGTTTGGTCCGTGAGCATAGCCTACACTGAGGTTTTCACTACGAGGAATACAGCATGGTGGGTATTGTTAACAAATTGAAACAACTCTCCCTATGGCTGCGTCTGCCATTAATACCCTTTAATACAATGGACTGATAGGCCTTGTTACACGCTCGCTTCTAATGGCTCCACACTTCTGGGTGTCGTGGTATTATGGGACACTGACACGGCACTGGATACGGAGGTCTCACTGGACACAGAGTCACTACTACTAGAAACAGAAACGTCGGTGGATATGGACACAGTAGTCGATGTCTCCTGCGCAACGGGCACTGGTGGTTCCAGTGAGGTCATCCCCACTGATGTTTCTGTGGTGACCTCGATTGCTGGGGCTAGGGTGACTTCCTCAGGTGTGGTCTTTTTCTCCTCTGTGACTGCCTTCGTCTCTTCTATAACTTCGGAAGTTATGATGGGCCCTAGTTCGGTGGATATCTCTGGCTCGGCATCTGCATCCGTGGGGTAAGTTGCAGTACTGGTTGTAGGATCATGAGAAACTTCTGTGATCATGGGCTCTTTTACTCCAGTGTCATGCTTGGTTTCGGTTACTGCTTCAGTTATGGTGCTCTCGATCTCTGTGGTGAGCTCTGTTGACCTAGTTGCGGTGCTGTCTGGTAGATCTATTTTTCCTGTTTTGACTTCAGGTTCAGATAATTGAGGGTCTTCTGTAACTGTTGTGGTTTCAATAATTGCCTCATCTGTGGCAATGGTAACATTCATGATTTCATCTACAATCTCGGTACCATTGATAGTTTCATGTTCAGTTTCATTCAAGCTAATTGTATCAATAGTAACGTTGAGTTGTGATGATTCTGTTGTATTATCAAATGTGCTAATGACTGGTGTTACTTCTGTTGTGCCATTTATTGATTCAGTGATATTTGTTGGCTCTGCTGGCTTCAGTAGAACAGTTGGCTCTGTTGCATTAGTGATGGTAACTTCAGATGTACTGGTTTCGTTTGGTGCTGCAGTTGTACTTTCTGCAGTAATGGTTGTGTTGGTGGACTGTGTAGGTTCTTGTTCGCAGGTGACACTCGCCATATCCTCACATTTTTGCGTGTTAACATCAAACATTGTTGCTCCAGTACACAAAAATTTAAGATCTAGAACTTGTTTTTTGATAAATCCTGGTGAGCAGTAGTGAAATACTTGACAGTTAACTTCAGGATCTGGATAGAACTGTTCTAGCGCTTTATCTTTGCAGGTGAAATTGGTTTTGGGCAAGTTGTCACTGGATAAAGGTCCTGGGGATTTGGTGGGGGATTCAGTCACTGGTGTGGTAGAAATATTGCTTGAGGCTCCAATTTCATCAGGAGCTCCAGTTGTAGATACATTAATACTTCCTGAAGGCGCCGTGATGTCTTGGTAACTTTCTGTAGTCGAAGAGCTGGAGGTGGCATTGGAAGGAGTTGCAGTAGTTACATTTTGCCCTAGATCTGTTGTGTTGTTGGGCACTGTAGTGGATGTGATGGCGGAGGGGGTGGTGCCGTTATCTGAAGATGGGATCACCTCAGTTGTAGAGATGGATGCAGAGCTTGCAATATCCTTTGTGGCAGTAGTTGAGGTAACTGGTTGTGGTGTGGCAGACATGGCTTTAGGCACTTCCACACCGTCATTAGGAGCCTCGGTGGCGTATTCCTCTGGAGCCTCCTGGAGTTCCCCTTCGTTGATAATTGAAGGCTGGGTGGTTGGACTCTCGGTTCTTTGTTGAGGTGAGGCAGCGGAAGGGATAGTGGTTACTTCAGTTTCTGTAGAGTTATTGTGAGAATCACCATTAACTTTTGGACTTGAAGATGAATGCTCTGGCATTGATGTAATTGGTGTAGGTGGTGTTGATGTAATTTTTCCCTCAGTATTTGGCATTGCAGTGGTGGATGCTATGAGAGATGTAGTCACAGGTGCTGGGCTCAGCGTTGCACTAGTTGTAACGTCAGCAGTATCAGTTGGCATAATGTCTGTGGGTGTGTTTGTATCGGTATGTTTGATAATTTTGGTTGTTGTGACAGTAACTGTGATTGGGGCGGAGACAGTGACAGTTGTGGTTGGTGGTGTGGTTTGAGTTGTGGTTGATGTGGCCTTGAGTGAAGTGCTGTCACGAGTTACGGTGAATGTGGAGAGAGTTGTGGGTATGACAGGTGCAGGGGGAGGGGTAGCAGACAATGTTGAACTACCTCTGTGTCTTGATACTGTAGAAGTTGGAAGGACTTTTGTTTTTTGGCCTATGGTTTTAGTGACGATGGTAGGAAGAAGAAGAGAGCCGGTAAAGGTCTGTGTGACAATCGAATCCGGTTCCGTTTGCCCTGTGTGAGGTATATGTGCTTGTGAGGACTGGGTCATTGATTCTTCTGTTTTTGTATGATTTCCAAAGATAACTTGTTCAGCAATAGTGATATTGTGTATATCGCGTTTCTTGCGATGAATTTGTTGATAACCCTGATTGACATCATACCTGTCAAGGGACTGTGTGTTGTCCATATAGGACTTTTTTGGGTAGTGGTCATTGACTCCATCTGCTTGAAGGGCATAGACTTCAATGAATGTGGAGTGACGGGCATTTTCAAGGGTCCATTTTCGTAAAGCGGCCAGATTGTACAGTGCCCGGCGGACTCTGGCATCCTCTGCACCCGGCGCAATGACAAGGTTGACAAGAGGGGGGAGGGCAGCTCGGCGGAATCTGTGGTTCTGGAGGAGAGAGTCGACGCGCCGCTTCCGACGCCTCCCCTCGCTAACTCGACCCAGTCCAAGGATCTCACTGAGAGTCTCCTTTGCACAGTTCACCTGTCGGGAAGAGGTAAATATTAGTGATCCTATGTTTACTAGGGTACCAAAAAATTAATTTAACTATACTGTATTTTATGATATCAATTTTAAATGTGCTTTTATATGATAATTATTAGCAACCTAAGCAAATGTTCTACAGATCTAAACAAATATTATCTTAATCCACTGATATTTGATGTTTTTGATCAGTATCTTGCCTTATTTTGCAACAAGTTTTGCACTACAAAATCTATCTATCTATATATTGCTGGACGTCTTACTCCCCTTAATCCTCTCCGACATATGACGCGATTTTGAGCCGATTAGGGATACTTTAAAGCCTTTGTTACCATCAGGGGTATTTAGAAACCTTTAGTTTAGTTAGTTCAACCTCTGCAGTTGTCTTTGAGTTAGCTGTGGGCAGAAAACTAATTTTGGAGAGGTAATTATAAGAGTGAGAGAACTCTATTTCTTATTGCTAATCTGGCAACCTCTGCGTCATATGAGTCTGAAGGGGTTAATGAGGGTGGCCATACACAGAAGGCCCCCAATGTAAAGTCAGTGAAAATAGGTTAGCCTAAACCGACCTCGGATGCGGAAATACCTTGAGCCGACCAGGCCAAGTGGGATATCTCTATTGGTCTAACTGGTAAAGTGTTTGCCTCACAACCCAAGGGTCCCGAGTTCAAGCCCCCGCCAGGGATTGATATTTTCGGGAGGCTATCTATTCCCGCATCTAACGAAGTTTAGGTGTGTTGGTAAAATTGTTCAGATGGTTGAGAGTAAGATCGGAGCTCCATAAATCCTCTTTCGGGTATGGTGTAAAATCCTATTCCTACACCAATTGGACCTATCCCCTGTAAGAGGGACAACCCATGCCATTCTATCCCTCAATAAAATGTTTTGATCAACTCAAAATAGCTAACATACCTTCTTTGCTGGAACGCATCGTCTCTGTAGCTGCGAGAAGAGTTGATCCTTCTTACAAGCCAGGCGGGTCTCCACCAGCCCACCACCAGCGCTGGCCTGACAGACGGTATAGTGCCGACAGCCCGTAGTGATGTCTGCCAGTGGACTCCCAAGCGCTCGGCTGCGGCACAGGTCTACACTCTTGCCATCTATTGGGGAGATGTTATGTAGAATATTTTTCTGGATGGTTGTATTAGCATTCGTTTTACTGTTTGGATGTTTGGATAAAACACCAACATTGCTATCTTGCAGCCATTATACTATCTGGATGGGTACTTAATACTGTATTTAGTAATTATTCTTTTATATGGATGGTTATGTGGACCCATTGAGTATATGCTATATATTTGTGAGTGGTTATATAGCAATTATTTTAATATCAGGGATGTAGTTTAACATCCGTTCTGTGTTATCGTGATATTTATTTAGCACACATTTTACTATTTTCAAGGCTCTTTGACACCTTTTCTACTATTTTGAAAGTTATTTATCACCCGTTTTACTATCTGAGAGGAATGTAGCACCCATTCTATTTATGGATTGTTCTATTATCTAAAAGGTTGTTTATCACCCATTTACTATCAAAGTAGTTGTATCGCACATTTTACTATTTGTACATATATTTAATACCCGTTCTACTATCTGACAGGGGACATAGCAGCTATTATCTTATCCGTGCAATTATATAGCATCTGTTCTACTATCACTTAGCATCCGTTTTACTATCTAGAAGGTTATTTTAACATCGGTCATCCTATTGTTGTGAACTTGACGTTGTGTTGAAATTCACACTATCTTTCCAACCCTTCACTTCAAGAAATCCTTCAATATTATGGTTTTAACCATACACACTACATTACCAAAGCGAACCACAGTAATCAATTGAGGTAAAAAACACAAGCTCAACCCTATTTAACCTACAAAAAGTCTGATTATAACGGGTCCAGGTGAGGTGGTGACGAGTCCAAGTGCCTGTCTGTGGGAGTCTTCGTCTATATCTTGACCTGTAAGCCTACCCTTGCATCCCCGCCCAAGAGAGGGGATTGCATACAGGTAATGGATCAATATATTAAGGGGGCTGTGGATAAGTAATATATAGGTCGTTAAGGATAGGTGAACATGGATCAGTAACAACAGTTAGATATTGGTCAATAAGGTCAAGTGATTATTGTTCAGCTGGTCATTGAGGATAGGTGAACATAGATCAGTAGCAACAGGTAGATATAAGTCCGTGAGGACAAGTGATTATAGTTCAGTGGCTCATTAATATAGCTAGGTGAACATAGATCAGTAAAAACAGGTAGATATAAGTCAATAAGGACAATTGATTATAGTTCAGGTGGTCATTAAGGATAAGGTGAACATGATCAGTAACAACAGGTAGATATGAGTTATTAAGGACAAGTTATTATAGTTCATCAAAAACAAGTAGATCAGTCAGTAACAGATTTAATCTGCACAAAGTCCAAGAAGGGGATAATAGGTCCAGCTAAGATGGTGACGAGTGAATGGTTGTCTTTGGGGTCTTCAGCTATTGTTGTTATCTTTATTATTACCTGTACTCCTGCGTCCCCGCCCAACTAAGAGGGTGGAGGTGGAGGTGATGGAGGGTGCAGAGGGAAGGGAGAAGGAGGAGGAGGAGGAGGAAGAAGGAGGAGAAGAGATCCTGGGAAACTCAAACTGCTGTGCGGCATATTGGGGCTGACTGGCTACGTGGACTGGAAGAGAGAATACACGATGTAGGGGAGATGTATGTACAGTACAATGTTTATATACACAAACTACATCATAGGTTTTATTTATTTAGTAGTAGCCTCTACGTTCCAACGTAGAGCTTATACTATGACGATGTAATCTGCTTCGCTCTAGAGCGGCAATTATCGTATACACATAGCGCGAATTAAATCGATAACATCTAGAGTAGCACCTTACTCTCTCTACTAGGTACGTTGTACATACTTTTGAGGTCTTTTTAATAGAAAATTGAAAAGAGAAACGAGAAAGAAAAGAAAAAGTTGTCGACTAGGCCATTCCATCTGGCTCTTCACGCCTCTGTCCGGATTAAAGGGCATCTCTTTCGTGCTACCACTCGGGTGCACACGTGTTTCTGGTGCTCCGTATTTTGGTGCCTTCCACTCCTATCTTCGTCACCTTTTGGTGAGTTTTGGGCCTTTATTTGGCGCCTGGATTTATAGATAGATGATCCGTGTTGTAGGCACAACGTAAAATGGGCACTCAGGTGTTTAATTCGAGTGTTTGCGTTGAAAGTGGAGGTCTCTCATGTTTTCAGCCCTCTGCGCATGCGTGTCATTGGACGCCGCTTTTGTTTGAAAGGCCTTTGCCTTATTTTGCTTTTATTTCCTTGCGGTGACTTTAGTTTCGGTTTTGATAGGTTCTGTTCATTTAGGGCTTCTTGTCACTACCTTAGTTTCTGACTTACGCGCATTTTTTTCGGTGGCTAGGCTAACTTCGGTCTTTCGGGTGGTGATGGTGGGGGGCGCCGACCCGGGATGTCGCTTACCCCTTGTTGGTCTTTTAATGTCGCTCTCACACCTCTTTGGGTGTGCGGTAACTGGTGGCGCCCTTCTTTTTAAATTTTCCTATCACCTAGTGCCGATTAGGCTAACTTTTTGTGGGTGGCCTAGCCTACGGGGGGAATTTTGTCGTTCGGTTCTGTTGCAGCCCCTGGGGTTGTCCTTTGACCCCCCTTTTTAATTTTTGTGGGGTTCGCACCAGTTATCTGACTATCTCTGGCTTTCCAGTACCCCAAATTGTGTTCTGCAATTTCCCTTATTTTGCCTGCTTGGGGCCTTGCGATTAGGCTATGTCTTCCTCTGCTCCTCCCTGTTCGTGGGTCACGTCCCACGCCAGGTCGGTCTTTGGTTGGCGTTCCTTTTCTCGAGTCCCTGGGGGGCGTACTTGGCAGACTAAACACATTCTCCGTTCTATTAAGTGTCGTCGGTGGGTGACGCTTCGGTCCTCTATCACTTGGACCTGGCTCGCCGCTACGCCCTGGAGCGTCTGTATTAACGCTCCAGGGCGAGCGTCTGGCACTCATCACCTGTTTTCTTTCACTTGGACCTGGTTCGCCGCTCCGCCCGGGAGCGTCGGTATTGCCGCTCCGGGGCGAGCGTCTGTCATTTCTTCCCTAGCCCTCAGACTTTTAATAAGGAGATCGCCGCTCAGCCCTGGAGCGTCGGTATTACCGCTCCAGGGCGTGCGTCTGTCGCTTCGGCGCTGTCTTCTCCTTCTTTGGTGCCTGCTTCTGGTCTGTCCCCCATCAGCTCCGCTCTAGGTCAGGCTTCGCGCCGCCCTGGAGAGTGTGTATCGCCGCTCTAGACCGGGCGTGAGACCGCAATATCGTCCTCCCGCTCAAGCATGACCGCTCCGCCCTGGAGCGCTGGTTTTTCACGCTCCAGGTCGGTTCGTTTGGTTTTTCGGCTCCCTCTCTTCTTGGTGTCTTCACCCGCCCTAGGGCGCGGGTTCTTCCCCCACTCTGGGTCGGTCCTACTTGTCTCTGAGGTGCTTTGGTAAGGTTCTAGTGGCTGTGGCCCGTTCTGGAGCGTCTCGGTGTCCGCTCCAGGGCGTGTTTATCCGCCCTACGGCGGCGCGTGTTTCACGCTTTTTTGGCTGTCCTGTTGTCCCGCCCCCGACCGGAGGGTACCTTGATGATTCGCTCCTCTCTGGGTTTGGGTTGGAGAGTGCATTGCTACTTGTCCATGCCTGTTGATGCATCGGTTCTGGTGTTGCATGCTCTTCTCCCCTGTTTCCCAGGCTGTGATCCGCTCCACTTTGGATGCTCTCCTGTGCCTCCCTCGCCTCCGCCTAAGGCCTACAGGTACTGTCGCCTTATTTGTTTATCTGCTTGGGGTTTACATTGGGGGGGGGGGAAACTCGTTTCGCGAAGTGCTGTCACACTATCGGAGTTTCCTAGGCTAGGCTACCTTAATGTCTGAAGGGGGGGCACAGTCCTCTTATTTCTCTTTAATTTAGCCTCCTCATAGGGTTCCCTTCCCTATTGAGGTCTCTTCCTGGCCATAGAGGCCTACTGATGAGCCCTGGTTACCTCCGTTAGTGGGTCGCTATTCCGACTGTTGGTGGGGGGCGTTTGTGGCCTAGCCTTAGTCGATGGGGGGCTGTTGCTAACTCTTCACACTGTTACCAGTTCGGTCCGGCATGTCATGCACGGCTCCTGCAAAATCTCAGAAATGTGAAACTATTTTCTTGGTATTTTTTTGGGTTGGCAACAGTGTCAGAGTTCCTTCTCTGGTTCGTCTGCTGCATACCCCAGGATCCCCACACATGCGGTCTTCGGTGATCCTCTGATTGTTTGGCCGCTCTCTGCCGTCCGACATACTGGTTGTGCTAACATTCCTGCAAAACCGCGGTTTTGCAGTGGGCTCTAAGTTCCGCCGTCGAGCTTCTTTTTTCCCTGCCACTCTTTAGGCTAGGCCGACTTTTCGCTTAGCCTAACTTTTTTTTTTTGGAGGGGGGGGGGGGGGGGGGCGTTTTGGATGTCAGACACTGTTGCCTCCTAGGCTTGCTCTTGCTTGACTGTCTACGGTTTTTCTAACCCATCTTAGGGGCACCAGTTTTCGTCTGATTCCAGCTCCTGAGACTCAGTCTTACCCTACATTGAACTCACCAATACCTTGAGTTCCTGAGATGCTGTCTTCACCTATTTTGGACTCACCAATACCTTGGGGTTCCTGAGACCCAGTCTTCTCCTACATTGGGCTCTCCACTACCTTGAGGTTCCTGCGACACGGTCTTAACCTACTTTAAGCTCGCCCATACCCTTGAGTTCCTGAGACACGGTCTTCACCTACTTTGAACTCACTCATGCCTTGAGGTTCCTGAGCCACAGTCTTAACCTACATTGTGCTCACCAGTACCTTGAGAGTTTTTTTCCTTCCACCCTCACCGGTGCCACGGGTCTCTAGAACGGGCTGCAATCGGCTCGCTCCGCCCTGGTGCGTGAATGACTCCCGCGTGAATGACTCTTACAGGACCGCTCTATTGCGAGCCCCTGGCATCTGGGTTAGGGCCTCCCGGGGCCCGTTCCGCCCTAGGGTGGGTTCTCTCCTACTCTAGGTCGGGCCTATGCTTTGCCTCTCTTCTCTTTTCCCACAGACGCTCCTCCGTCAGCTGTGATGCTAGACAATTCGGTTGGGACGCTTGGATGTAGATATCTGATGATTTTACTGGCCTTTCCCCTTTACTAAGGTCACCTGCCTACTGGCCCAGCAACCCCTGTGGTGGCGGCCGCGGATCTGCCTGCGCCAGCACCCTCTCCGGCTCCTTCACCGTCTGTCGTCGTGCTGCCTGTGAGCGGGCTGGGGATGGTTGGCCAGCCCGTTAGTGTTCTCCCACTGCCTAAGTTTAAGATTCCCAAACGTGTCCTCCCTTCTTTGTATGGCGAGCCTGCGTCTTGGCAGAATGTGGTGGCTACTCACCCGGAACGTGCCGCCACTCATGCACGGGGGGAACGGCCGGTTGCTGAGAATTGGAATATACAGATTAGTGCTCCGGGTATCTTCCGGGCACTGACTCCGGACGGCCTAGTCCCAGAGGTGGATATCCGGCCTCACCCCAGTAGGTCGGATTTGCAGTTTTTTACATACCGTCCTAGGGTATCTCCCTCTGGGTCTACACGTTTCTGGTCGGACTACACCCGCCACGACATCTTAGCTGATGCTCCCGCTCTGTCAGCCATTGCCGGTCTTCCTCTGGTGAAGAGTGCTCACGATGCTGAAGGCAACGTCATGCTCGAGCTCACCAATCTTGAGGACGGGCCTTGGGATCGGTGGCTGGCGGAGGGGGTTGGTTTTGGCGTCAGGTCTGCTGAGGGCTTTGTTTCTCTCCCGCCACCTGACAACACTTTTGTGTCTGGGCTAGTCCTGTCATCTTCCGGGGTCTCTCCCACATATTGGTCATGGCTGAATGCCCCTAACATTGTGTTCGACCAGTTGCCCACGTCTTTCTTCGTGCCATCGGAGAAGAGTGCCCTAGATCGGGATCACCGGCTCCGGCAACGCGCCGCTCGCTTGCTCTCCACCCTCTTCCTGCTGTTCCAAATGGCGAGGATTCACCTCCGGCTTCTTGAAGCCGAGCCTGCTGGTGACCTCAAGAAAGGTTGGGAGACCTTGCGGCGCGTGCAGCTGCAGCTCGCCCTGACCTCAGTGGGTGACCTTCTGGGTGCCGTCCATGAGGCTGCTAAGTGTAGACAGTCGCCGAGGGTGGCCTTCTGTAAGAAGGCGCCCGCGGAGATCGAGACGAAGCTACTCCTCTCTGAGCTCGCAACTGAGGGTCTCTTCTCGGATGGTGCGTGGCAAGAGACTTCCCTCTTTGCGACTGCGGGACACTGCACCCCGTGTTTCTGGGGCGTCGCGGCCTTCCGCAGCCGCTTCCTCCCAGGGTCGTGGGAGGAAGGCCGGTCCGCCGAGGGGTCGCCATCGATGGGCGACGCCAAGGGGGTAGGGGACGGGCCATGCACCCTTTTGTCCGCCGCTCGCCTCTTCGCCCATCTCGTCCGCTAGCCATTGAGGCGTCCTCGCGGCGTACCGACCAGAGGCAGGTACATCGCCGCCCTGCGCAGGATCCTCCGCGCAGGTTTCAGAGACGCGGTCGCTATGGGGGAGGGGGTGCCCGTGGAGGTCAGTCTCGCCGCGGCAAGACTGCCGACTATTCTGGCTCAGCAAACCACTAGTTCCTCCTGGGTTTTTTCCCCCTTCTCTCCCGACTGCCTCCCTGCACGAGTGTTGAGGCTCACACAAGGGGCCCCTCCCGACTTCTTTTACCCCCACTATCGGCAATAGCCTTGCCGATCGTGGTCGGGTTGTGGTGTGGGATCTGTCTTGGAGGGGGCGGTCTAGGCCCCCTCTCAGACGTCCTCCCCAACATCGGCACGTCTCTCCAGACGTGGCCACGGTTATCATGTCAATGCTCGAGCATGGGATTGTTCGGGAAGTCTCGCCACTCAAGCGGGTCTTCCTCTCACATGTGTTTCTGGTCCCGAAGAAGGACTGCGATGCGATGAGACCGGTGGTCGACCTGTCGTGCCTCAATTTGCATATCGTGAACGACCGCTTTCGGATGCTCACCATCAGTCAGGTGCGGTTGGCGCTCCGTCCCGGCTGCTGGGTGATATCCCTGGATCTCAAGGACGCATATTGGCATGTGCCGATTGCACCTCGGTTCCAGTACTATCTGGCGCTCGTGCTGCACGAAAGGGTGTTCACGTTCGACAGGCTGCCCTTCGGTCTCCATATCGCACCACGAGTCTTTACGAAACTCGTCCAGCAGGCTCTGACTCCCCTGCTCCGTCAGGGGATTCAGATCCTGTTTTACTTGGACGATTGGCTCATCTCCGCAGACTCTCCCACTCAATGTGCACAACACACTCTCCTTGTCATCCAACACATCACACGTTTAGGTTTCAAGATAAACGTTCTCAAGTCGTGCCTCACCCCGTCGCAAGACGTGACGTGGGTAGGCCTGGACTGGGACATGGCGAGCGCGACAGAGTCGGGTGAACGCCTCGCAGATTCGAAGGAAACTTTTCGCTGCGTTGCACTCGGTCTCCATTACCAGGAAACTCTGGGACTCGTTGATCGGGTCGCTCCATTGGGCGTGTCTGACCATTCCCCTAGGGAGGCTCGGGATCAAAACGCCTGATTCAACTGGGCAACAAAGCATTCCCACTGTTGCCTCCACATTGGCTTTGGCCGATTCCGCGCTCGGTCCATTTGCTTTTGACACACTGGGTTGTTCGGGGCAAGCTCGCGAGAGCTGTTCCTTGTACTTCGCCACCGCTGACCATCTGGATAGACACCGATGCGTCGAGCGAGGTGGGATGGAGCTACCAGTCAAACATGGGTCACCAACACCAAGGCAAGTGATCAGGTCTCCCTCCCTTACACTTAAACGTCCTGGAACTGTTGGTCCCGTTGTTCTTCCTGCGGGGTCATGGGCAAGCCCTTCCCGGCAGGTCATTGGCCTTCTGGATGGACAACATGACTGCAGTTCTTTGCATACAGAAACAGGGCTCCTCCAGATCCGTGGTGCTTCAGGGTCTGGCGGAGGACCTGTTTTTTCAGGCAGATCGTTACAAAAATTACGCTGCATGCAGCCTACCTGCCCGGGTCTGCCAACCTGTGGGCAGATGCTCTGTCTCGGGGACGGAGCACCCAGGTAGCATGGTTATTCAAACAAACCGTATTCGACGACCTGGCAGCCTCCTGGGGTGTTCCACGGGTCGACTTGTTCGTTTCTCACGAGACGACCAAGTTGCCTGTGTTCCTGACCCGCTGGCTTCGCACTCCAGCGGGGGGACCGGACGCTTTCAGCGAGGACTAGACCAGGTGGCAGTCACTGTACGTGTTTCCGCCACCCGACGCACTTTTGTTGTGCAAGGTCCTCCACTGGCTGAGAGAGTACCAGGGCATAGTTTGGTTGTTCGCGACGCTATGGCCGGCCCAAGCCTGGTACGCTCGGCCGATACGATGGTGCCCGGGTCCTGTGCCCCTGTCGGTCTCGAGCTTCCACTTGGGGTCGAATGGAGGCCTCGGGACCTCGTTGGCATTCGCATTGTGGATGTTTGTGAGGCAGGGTGGCTCCCCTTGTTTGGACGATCATTACCTACCAAATTCACTCTACTTTGGACGCCATCTACATGGAAGATATATGAATCTCCCTGCCGCTGCTTTACTTGTTGGTTACACAACTCTTCACAGGCAACTCCGTCAGTGGTGCTTGTGTTTCACTCCCTCAATTGTTTATTTGAGGAGCGTCACTACATGTACAACACAATTAGGACCCACCTATCTGCCATTCGCGTGCCTTTTGAGACCCTCACGAGGTTGGTCGTTCCTCGGAATGAACTGGAGTTCTTCATGCAAGCCTGCTTTCGGCTCGGACCACCCCCGCGTCAGATTCCCCCTCAGTGGTCTCTGGCGGCGGCTCTCAAATGGCTCTCGTCTGCGGCCTACACTCTTCACCCCACACCTTTGTACTCCTTTGTACTTTGTACTCCTTTGTACTTTGTACTCCTTCCTTTGTACTCCTTTGTACCTGACAGATTCCTTGACAAGCCACTGTTTCTTCTAGCCTTAGCTACGGGTGAGAGGGTATCGGATTGGGCTGCCATGTCTCGGGGCCCAGAACTGCTTGCGGTTTGCTCCCATCCTCGGGTCGGTAACTTTGGCTACGTCTGTTCCTTTTCTTGCTAAGAACGAACGAGAGGCACACGTGTTTAAGCCTTTCACGGTCCCCGCTCTTAAGCGCGGCCGTCGTCATCACACGTTGTGCCCTGTTCTTTTGCTTCATTCATTTGTTCATTCCACTGTGCCGGCGTCGGGGTTGGCGCTCTGGGTGGCGCCTAAGCCCGGTAGGAGGTTGACCAAACGTGCTGTGGGACTACGCCTGTGTCGCGTCATTAAGGATAGCAATCCTCTGGTTCGGGGTTCGGCGCCTGACATTTGGTCTTATGCGGCCACGCTCCGCTTCCTTCACAATCACTCCCTCAGGGATATTGCTGACACAGGGCTGTGGTCTTCCCCCAACACGTTTGTCTCCTCCTATCTGTCCATGTCCACAGAGAGGCCGGGGCGTCCTTGTGTTGCGTTGGGCCAAAGGGTTACTTAGGGGTATTCCTCTATGCTTGTCCTTCCCCCTACTGTCTTTCTCCTATCCTGTCCGCTCCACTTTTGGGGGGAGGGGGGAGGGACTATGGGTTGCACGTATATGTATGTAATGTCACCTAGGGTTAAGGACCTTACCTAGGCTTAAGGATCTTGTTTTTCATTTCCTTCATTACTACATTATATGTTTGAAAGGTAGATGTTACTGTATGTTTCATTACTTTCTTCCCGTCATCACATTCTGTTCGTTATGCATCACTCGCTTGTGTCATGCTCATGCATTGTTATTGGGGTGTTTGTCCTACTGTTTTCTAGTAGTCCACAGAATTAAGTGTTCAGTCCCTTATCTACTGGGTGTCACTTATCACCTCCGGCACTTTTTTTTCATTGTGCGCGGTGCTGTTAGCGATGTTTACACTTGGTCTTATCCGGTGTAGTACTTCCTACTTTACTCCATATAAAGGGGGGGGGGGGATCCTGTCTTCCATATTCACCATTATGATATGTAACATTCATACGATTAGGTTAAGATCTAAAAGAACATGACATGACTGTACGTGGCCTCTCTTAATATGCACCTGTCCGTACACTCTGTATATAAACTCTCTTGTTTAAGTCTGTCTTTTCTTTATCATGATCCTTAACTAATTGCTGATGTTTGAGTTTTCTCAGCTTGGATGTCCGCCTCCAATTTTGGTACTCTAAGCTCTACGTTGGAATGTAGAGGCTACTACTAAATTGGGAGGTTTAACGACCCTATTTGGTTGTAGCCTCGGAGTATCCAACGTAGAGCTTATACTATGACGATGTAATCTGCTTCGCTCTAGAGCGGCAATTATCGTATACACATAGCGCGAATTAAATCGATAACATCTAGAGTAGCACCTTACTCTCTCTACTAGGTACGTTGTACATACTTTTGAGTTCTTTTTAATAGAAAATTGAAAAGAGAAACGAGAAAGAAAAGAAAAGTTGTCGAGTAGGCCATTCCATCTGGCTCTTCACGCCGCTGTCAGGGGCATACCTTCTAACCCGGTCCGGATTAAAGGGCATCTCGATATCAAGCTACAAAAGAGACAAGATTGGATGGGCAGGGGTACGGTCTGTGGGAGGGATACTATGACGTTGGATACTCTGAGGCTACAACCAAATAGGAGGTTTACCTCATTTGGTATTGGGAGGGTCGTTAAACCTCCCAATACTGCACCAGTAATACTATATGTGGTTTGCTTTGATTGGTACAGACAGATGCAGTAACTATAGCAATAATTCACACCAAAAATATGCAATTATATATATATATTAAAGCAATGTTTTTTAAGTGAATGGGCTACTGGAGTAATTATTGTGATGGACGCTAATAATCGCTTTGTGCCGCCACACACAGAAATATTTACATAGGTGGCACATGTAAACATTTACCTGTGACTGTCATCTTCCTATTTTATTTTAAATACATTAGGTTGCCTGCAAAACTATAAAAGTTCAAAAACAATCTCTCTCTCTCTCCTTTCCAGTCACTTGCAACACATAAATTATTGTATACGCCTGGAATGAGTGCAACGTGAACATAATTAAAGTGCTCTACATTAGCAAAGTGATCAAGAAGTAGAAAAGTGCAAAATGCTTTTATTGCGTGTTCAACAGAGCAGTGCACTACAGAAAGGCCTCTCAATTAAGGTGAACTGAAATAAGCGTTTTTCGAGGTAATTTTTATGCGATTTTGTTTTCCTTCACCATTTGATTAGTTAAACTAGGACTTCAGAGGCTATCAACCCTATTGGATTATTAAGCCAGCACACTGTAAGTCAAGAATAACGTCAGGACTGGAGTCTCTCTGCGAAAACCCCAGTCCCTTGCATCATTTGACTTTCTTTTACATGAATAAATGCAATTACAGTACACCGATACACTGAATTATAATTATTTTAGGAGGTCGATGTCATATATATTGTGTGATCTGTTTAAGGGAGCCCACTTCGCGTTTTTGTATCTTTCTCTCCCTCTCTCTTTGGCTTGTATCCATTCGGCCCCATTCAGCCTACTGTTTTAAGACGTTTACCCCCATCCAGGTGTCAATATTTTCCTGGCGAGCGGTAGCGTGCCAGCATATATATCTTTTTGTTTTGACAGCAAGCTAAATTTGTAAATTTTTCGATAGAAAAATGGAAGCCGGATGTTTCCATACATTGCTGGCTGAATATGATGAAAATTACGTCATGGTGCTGAAGGGGTTAAGGTTCGTGTAGTTGGACTATCATGGGACGATTTAATTCAGTTTACGAAAGACTTGGGGTAGCCAGAGGGTTAATTAAGATATATTTACTTTGTTTATTTCCACAGGTTCTCCCTAACGTTTAACCTATCGTCTAATTATAGCCAGCATATTATAATATATATATATATATAACCTAGATGTGTGTGAACTTGTATTTTGTTTTTGTGTGTTCATTGTTTTCTGTTGTGTTGTCCCTATTCTGGCTCTGTCTTGAGTCGGCCAATCCCCCAAAAAAAGAAAAAAAAACAAAGAAAAAGAGGGAAAAAAACAGAACAAAAGGAAAAGTGGGGATAGGGCCTGAGTATATAGAATGTAATATTAGTTATTACATTATACCACAGTTCGTCATGAGATCAGGGTGTCAAACCGGAGGAATTTGGTTTGAAGACTTGAATGAATATGAGAAGGAATACCAGAAAATGAACATGAAATAACCTTGTTTTGGCCATTTGATCACTTCCAAAGATATATTAATCATAAGCCAGTTATTTATATCTTTGCATGTACAATAATATAGACTAAAGGCGGTATCACACGAGAGCTTTTATAGTCAATTTCGATGATCAAAATATTTCTGGCAACATTTCTAGAATATTTTGCACTGGTATCGGAAACTAGACTGATGATAGATGAGTTTAGGCAACCGAAATATTTTATATGTTGACCACATAAGCTGCCAGACCAGTGTTGAGGATAAATGTTGAGTGAAAAAGCGCTCGTGTGATACCAGCTTAAGAAGAAAGGACTCTGCTTTCGTTTGACACCCCGCATGAGATACTGAAAGGGTTAATTATGACTTCATTTATTGCTTCAGAATTTTAAGGGGCTAGTGCTTGTTTTTTGGGGGCTACATATTCATTAATATATTTAATTTTGAGTTTCCTCGTTAGACCTCCATCACGCTTAAAAAACACCCCCATTTCAAGACATACAGTAGTTGTACATTTTTTGGTAGACAAATTTCCCGGCCGAAGGCCGGTTCCTTTAAAAATTACAGGCTTGCTATCGCTCGCCAGGAAAAAATCGACTCCTAAACGGCACGAAAGGTCTTTATATTGACAAAGTAACAGGGCGAAAAGTCTCAAAATCGCAAAACTAATGGATCTAACCACGAGGGAGAAGGGGGTCCATAAAAAGCGAGTACTACCCCCTTAAGATGATGTAATGCTTATTTGGAGTGTGCACAGTTTATGAAAAGCTCTGATTTCTCCTTTACTATAACTTCGGCTTCATATTAACTAGCTATTTATGTATATTTTGTATTTAATATATAGTGATTAGTAACAAAGAAATGTTACAGGTTTAAAATTTCCATGTATTCTTTTTCTATATTCCCAGTCATTATTTTCTATTATGATTTGTATGTACTTATTTATCAACAATTATACATTTCGTTCATTTACAAATACCGTAATTTAACATATTCATTTATATCAGTAAAACATAATACATCTACTATCAACTGTGTTAACTCTGAAAAAAAAAAAAAAAATGCATGGACATGTTTTTCCTAAAAGATATTTGTATTTTTGCTGCGTGTTTTTGTAATTGCATTTCCACAAAGCTCCCCGTCATCCCTCGACTGGCCTTACTAAAAAAATATATGTGCAGAATACACGCTCATAACACTTTGTGAATGACATATGTTTCATTATGCAAAATATATTCCTTTTAAAACTGGTTTGTTAATGTAATGTTATATAAATTCATCATTAGAGAATAGTTTGTCAATGTAATTATATATAATTATCATTTGATGCAAAACAAATTACATACACGAATCAATCCGGTATGTAATTATTTGCATACAAAGACATACACAATACATATATAGTGTATATCTTTAGCACGATGACGCCTTTTTAACCTTTAGTTCTGGCTAAAGTTAGACGATTTTATGCAGTCTAAGAAGGACCTATGTTATTCAGAGAGTTTATTGAGATCCTAGTTACCCCTTTGAGTCTTAGAATAGATTATAAGCTAATGAATATTGTCTAATGGTAACTAGAATAAGATATAGATTATGTCATCGTGCTGAAGAGGTTAAGGGAATTACAATTATTGCCCAGTGATAATTCAGTCGCATTAGATTAGTTTGTAGAATTCTGGTTTTCAATATGCAAAAATACCCCGCCGTTAGGGAGCCACCTTGTCGTGGTGGCGGGGCTTGAAGCGTGGCCGGTGGCCTCTGTTCCTCGGGGGGGCCACAGCCCTTCTTAGGATTGGGGCCCCGCCGGCCTCGTGGGCTAAGACCTCCCTCCTCGTTGGTTTCTAGAAGCCTGCGAGGTACCTCTTTTCTGTCTTTTTTCCCCCCTCTACCTTTTTCCTTTTCTTTACTTCACCTTCTTCTATCGTTGCCGGCTGGACTATTCTTTATGCTTTGGTGGAGGGTGGATGTGGACGGCGTTCCCTTCCACCCGTAGAACTGTAGTACCTGACGTGCCTGCACGAGGGGAATCTTTTATCGTCAAATCTCGCCCTCTGTGCTGGACCCGATACTGACGAGTTGACCGCCCATTAGGCACAGGGGGTCGGGGTGTATATCCGGGTTTGACTCCTGGGGCATGTACCTTGTCCTCTAATTTGTGGCTCCGTGGTGGGTGTGGAGCTTCTCCCGGATGAACCATGTTACCTTCGTCTTATGGAGCCTTCTTCTGGATCTTCGATCACCGGCGCTGGCGATGATATGGCTGATGTGTTTGTCTCTCCTTCCTTGCCCGTCCTCTCCTCGGTTGGTGGTAGATCTTTGCCTACCACTATACCGGGTCCTTTACCGACCCATGCACTATCTGTGACCGTCCATTCGACCTCTGCTCCTCATACAGTTCCGAGCCTAGTCGTGTCGAGTTCTCTTGGCACGTCTACCTCCTCTACGTTCGCTTCCTCCCTAGCCGCTCACTCAGTTCCTGCCCCTTTGTCCTCTTCCGTGTCCCACTCCGTTCTACCTGATCGGCCCTCTTCCATTCGTCCGTTCGCTCTCTCCTCTGCTTCCTCTTCCACTCTTCTTCCCTCGTCCTCCTCCACTTATCAGAATTCATTTATCCCCAGAGCTACTACTCTTTGGAATTCACTTCCCTCGAATTGCTTTCCACAAACTTACAATCAACAAGTGTTTAAATCCAGTTGTTACAAACATTTTATGAATGGAGGATGCCTTTAGGCACATGGACCTTTTTGTTTTATCTGTGTTTTTCCTTCCTCCGTTCATTGTCTCTTAAAAAAAAAAAAAAAAAAAAAAAAAAAAAAAAAAACTTCCTCGGTTTCTTCCCCTTCCTCTCGTGTAGTCACTTTCGAACCGTATCTCCCACCCGTTCCACATTCTTCTTCTTTTCCTTCTCCTCCCGTTACTTCCGCTCCCCGCCCTCGTTCTTCTGTTCTCCCTTTATCCTCGCTCTTTGCCCCTGCTGACTTTATTAAGTTCTTCTCAGTCCCCCGCCTCAGCTCCTCTCGCCGGAGATGACCTCCTGTTCCACCTGCGTCTCCTTCAGCAGGTGGGCAGGGATGTCACCTTCCACTCCCGCCATGATGACTCCCGTCTCGTTACGGTCCAGAACGAACGTCAGGCTGCTGCTATGTCATCCATTGTCGACTTCTCCGGAACTTCCATCCCAGCCCTTAAAGACCAAAGACTGAACTCTTGTACGGGTACCGTCCTGATCCCTCCTTCCATCCGTCTCGGTGGTCGGCAGTTCGCAGACTGTGCCGACCTTATTAAGTCTATTGTTGTTGCTCAAGACCATGTTGTGGTTAGTCTTGTCTGCTACACCATCCCACCTCGCACCAATCGCCGCCATCCCGCCAATATCGCCAAAATCACGTTCGATGGTCGGTCTCTCCCTTCTCACGTTATTGTCGGCGGTACTCGCCTGCCCGTCACTGAGTCCCTACCTCGTCCTCAGCAGTGTCGCGGTTGCTGGCGCTTTGGGCATCCTGTTAAGTACTGTCGCTCTTCCGCTCCCGACTGCCCTAGGTGCCCACGCTGTGCACAATCTGGCCATCTCGTCGGTGACTGCCGGTCTCCGATACGATGCTGCCTAAACTGTCAGGGCTCCCATTCTGCTGATTCCCGAGATTGTCCCGTTTTCAAATTCGAGTCTGAAGTTACGATCCTTAAGACATTGCACGGCCTTACTCATTCTACGGCTCGTCAGGCAGCTCGCCGCCTGGGCTTCTCCCCTCATCCGTTTTCAACTGTTCTATCTCCCCCTCCCGTCTCCTCCACTTCTTCCGCTCCCCCCCCGTTGCGCCTCCATCATCCTCGTCCTCCTCTCCCTCTACTTCTCCGGTTCCGTCGTCTGTCCCTTCTTCTCATCCTTCTTCCTCTCCTTCAGTTTCTTCTGTCTCCCCCATCCCCTTGGCTGTCTCATCGTGTTCTCTCCCTTTATCTAACTCTTTTTCTGTTCTTACCTCTTCTACTCCTACTTCCGCCCCCCCTCCTTCCACTACTCTTCCTCGCTCCACTTCTTCCGGTTTGTCTCAACGCCCCATCCGCCAGCATTCTCGTCCGACGCTGCCTCCTCGTTCTCTTCCTCCGTCCTCGTCTCGTAGTTCCAAGATTCCCTCCCGGCTTCCTGCCTCCTCTACCATACTAGTTTCGAAACATTTGTCCCGTTCCTCCCTTTCTTCCTCTCCTGCCTCCTCTTCTAAACGCAGGGACCGCCTCCACAGTGTGCGGAGCCTGAGTCCCAGTGGGAAGAAGAAAAAGCTCCCTCCTTTCCCCCCCCCCCCCCTTCTCCTCTTTCTTCGTCCTGTGTCCAACCCCCCGATTCCTTAGACTTATCCTTTGAATCTTTGCCCAAGATTGAGGAGTATATTCTTTCTTCTCATCCACCGCCTATTTCCGTTTCTGCCGACGTTCATCCCATCCCTTCTACGCTCCCCCCTACCCCTCTCCCGCCTTCCCCTACCACTCTCCCTCCCTCCTCTGGCCTTCCCCCTCCCGGGCCTCTCCTTCCCGTTCCTCATCCTCCCGACCCTCATCCTCCCGTCCTTCCCCCTCCCTCCTCTCCCCTTCCTCCCTCTCCATCTAGCCCTCCTATCTCTTCTTCTCCTTCCCTATTAAGCCTCCCTATGCCACCTGGTTATCAATCTTCTTTCCCTCCTTGTTCTTCCTCGTCCCCCATTCCTTCCATTATTACTCACCGTTAACCTCATCAGTCTTTTCTTCGTTGTCCATAAGTCTGTGTGTTCTTATTTTTCTTGTTCTTTGTCCCTCTTTCTTTCCTCTTGTATGTATGCGTCTTTCCCGCTGTTTGCTGTATTTTGTGTGTCTGTGTTGTCTATAGTGTATCTGTTTTCTTCCTACTTGTGTATTACTTTTGTTGATGTTTTCTCTTTTTTGTCCTTTCTTTGTTTTCTTCGATTTATCCGTTCCTTTCTTCTCTTTTTGTTTTTTGTTTTTTCTTTTTCCTCCCTTGTTCCTCTTTAGTTCGGCGTGTTTTTGTTCCGCCTCTCTGATATGTTTGTATATATCGTTTTTTATTCTCTCTTTTACAGCTTATTTTCTCGTACTTTCTTTTTAGTCTGTCCATTTTGCAATGGAACCTTCGCAGTTTTTCTCTTCAGAGAGACGATTTGCGTTTTTTACTCTCTTCCCATTCCCCTAAGGTTGTCTGTCTCCAGGAAACTCGTCTTCTTTCTCCTCCGATTCCTGTTCCTGGCTACCGTTTTATCAGTTCTCCTCATTCTCTTTCCGACACTTGTATTCTCCTTCACCACTCTGTTCCTTATGAAGAGTTTTCCTGCCCTACTTCCCTCCCTTGCACCTTTGTTAGGGTTTTTCTTGGTCGATGGATTACGGTTGTTTCTCTTTATTTCTCTCCTTCTGTTCCCGTCGATTTTGGCTCTTTTACCATGTTTTTAGCTCGGCTGCCTCCTCCGTTTTTATTGCTTGGTGATTATAATTGTAGGCACACCCTGTGGGGTGATTCTGTCATTACCTCACGTGGTCGTGCATTAGAGTCTTTCATTACTAGTAATAACCTCTTTCTCCTTAATACTGGTTCCCTGACTCATTTTGATGGTAGGACACGTTATTTTTCTTGTCTTGATCTTTCTTTGTGTTCCCCTTCCCTGTCTCTTCTTTTTCATTGGTCTATTTTGGAGGATTCTCTCTATAGCGACCATTTCCCTGTTCTGCTCTCTCCTACCTCCTTTTCTCCTGTCCCTGGTCCTCCTCGTTGGTGCTTCCAGCGTGCAGACTGGTCTACTTTTGCTTCACTATCTATCCCTTCCTTACCTCCGTCTGATTTTTCATCTGTACATGATTTACTAGCCTTTTTTCTAGTCACAGTTTTGAGTGCTGCCTTAGTCTCTATTCCTCGGACTTCCCGTCCTTTTACGTCTAAATGTGTTCCTTGGTGGTCCCCGCACTTCTCCAAGGCTCTCCGCGTCAAACGGGCTTCTTGGAAGAGCTTTCGTCGTAAACGTTATACTCCCGCTCATGATCGTTCTTTTATACTTTTTCGTCAGGCGTCTGCCTTCCTCCGTCGCACAGTCAGGTCTGCTAAACGTCAGAGTTGGGTGTCCTATGTTTCCTCCATTACGCCCTTTACTCCTGTTCAGTCCGTCTGGAAGCGCATTCGCAAGATTTCGGGCAAGCGTTTACCTCCTCATTCTCCTGTGCTTCATGTTGATGGGGAGTCTGTTGCTGACTCGGAGGCAGTCGCCGATCGTTTGGGTCTTTACTTTAGCTCGGTCAGTAGTGGCTCTCATCTCCCCCCGGAATTTCATTCACTTAAAGCCGTCGCAGAGACTTCTCCAGTTGTTTTCACTCTGTCTTCGGCAGAGTCGTACAACGCCCCGTTTTCTTCCCGTGAGTTGCTCTCCGCTCTTCGTGCCTGTAAGGCTACTTCTGAGGGTCTTGATGGCGTCCATAATTTAATGCTTAAGCATCATTCCACTGAGGCTTTGGTATTTTTATTGGCTATTTTTAATAAGGTTTGGTCGTCTGGTGTTTTCCCACCTGCATGGAGTTCTGCTCTTACTATTCCTTTTCTTAAGCCTGGAAAGTCGGGTTTCTCGCCCCAAGACTATCGCCCTATTGTCTTGACGAGTTGTTTATGCAAGCTGTTTGAACGGATGGTTAATGTCCGCCTGATGTGGCTTCTCGAGTCACGTCAGCTTTTGTCTTCGACCCAGTTTGGTTTTCGGCGTGCTCGGTCCGCTATCGACCCTTTACTTAGTTTGGAGACCTACGTTCGGTCTGCTTTTGCTCGCCATGAGTCAGTTCTTGCTGTTTTCTTCTATCTCGAGAAGGCGTACGACTCCGCGTGGAAACATCATATTTTATGCCAACTCCGTTCTTTTCATGTCCGTGGTAATATGGGCGTCTTTATCCGTAATTTCCTTTCTTCTCGTTCTTTTCGTGTCCGGGTGAATTCCTCGTTTTCTCGGTTATTCCCTCAGATAGAAGGTGTACCTTAGGGTTCTGTTTTAAGTACTATCCTCTTTCTCATAGCCATTAACGGCATTATCTCTTCCCTTCCGGCTACGGTCAGGTCCTCCTTATATGTCGACGACTTTGCGATCTATGCGGCTGGTTCGGATATTGTTGCGTTACGCTCCCTTATCCAATCAGCGATTGTGGCTGCCTCGTCATGGGCCACTGCTCACAGGTTTCGTTTTTCTACGACTAAATCTTGTGCTATGTCTCACTCGTCGCCACGTTATCCCGCGTCCTTCCCTTGAACTGTATGGTTCCGTTTTACCTTATCGCTCTTCGACTACCTTCTTGGGTCTTGTCTTTGATTCCCGTCTTAACTGGGCAGCTCATGTTTCCTCTGTTAAGGTTGCTGCTTTGCACCGTCTTCGTCTCCTCCAGACCCTGTCCCACCTCACTTGGGGTGCGGACCGTGCTCTCCTTCTTCGCCTTCACGTTGCCCTTGTTCTTTCTAAACTCGATTATGGTTGTCAGGTTTACTCATCAGCCTCCGACGCAGTCCTCCATAAACTTGACTCTGTTCACCATTTCGGTTTACGTCTTGCCTTGGGTGCTCTTCGCTCTTCCCCTGTTGAAAGCCTCTATGCTGAATCCGGCGTCCCTTCTTTGTACCGACGTCGGGCCCTTCTCTCTCTCCGGTACTACGCCCGGTCGCTTCAGTTTCCTTCCTTGCAGACCTCTCTTCTTCCTACTGTTCCTGTTCCGTCTCATTCTCGCCTTCGGCCCCCTTTCCTTTCTCGTATGGATTCCTTACTTTCTCATTCTTCGTTTTCCCCCTTCCATGTTCTTCCGCTCCGGCTCAGTAAGTGTCCTCCTTGGCTCCTTCCTCGTATTTCCTTGTGTCCCTCTATTTTTCCTTGTTCTAAGTCCTCTACCCCGCCCTCAGTTCTTTGTTCTCGTTTCCTTGTACACCTTACACAGCATTCTTCTTCTACCCCGGTTTACACTGATGGCTCCCGTTCGTCTTCTGGCGTTGGGTTTGCCATCCTTTTTCCTTCTCGTTCTTATCAGTATTCTCTCCCTTCTCCAGCTGGTGTTCTGACTGCCGAACTTTACCCTATCTTCTTTGCCGTCCGTCTCATGTGCTTCTTTCCTTCTTCCTCCTTTACTCTTTTTTCTGACTCTTACAGTGCCCTTCTTCTCTTGCAGTCTTTCCCTGCTGTCCATCCGTTGGTTCTTGCCATCCACGATTGGCTTGTCAGTCTCTCTGCTCGGAAAAAGGTTGTCCAATTTTGTTGGGTGCCTGGCCATGTTGGTGTCCGTGGAAATGAGCAGGTTGATGTTCTCGCTCGCGATGCTGCGGCGGTCCGATCAACTTCTCTCTCTATTCCCGCCTCTGACTATTATCCAGCTATCTCTGCCTTCCTCCTGTCTTGCTGGCAAACAATGTGGTCTTCTCTTTCCTCTAATAAGCTCCGCACTGTTAAGGCCTCCGTTTCTGCCTGGGCTGACCCCTCTCACCGTGGTCGCCGTTGGGAGGCGCGTTGGCCCGGCTTCGGCTAGGCCATACCAGACTTACCCACTCCTTCCTCATGTCCCGCTCGCCTCCACCTCTTTGCTCCCGGTGTGGTGTTCAGGTTTCTATTTCTCACATTTTCCTTGACTGTCCTCTCTTTTCTTCGGCCCGTCGCCGTTCTTTTCCCTTTCTATTTTCCCTTGGTCGTCGTTCTTGTCTTGCCGATCTCCTCTCAGAGTCCCCTTTCTTTTCCGTTGACCACGTAATGGCTTTCCTTTCCTCTCTCAGACTCCTTAACGATATTTAACTTCCTTTCCTTCTAACTCTATCCGTTTCCTGCTTTAGTGCCATATGGCCTTTGTTGCCTGGTGCTAGAAATTTATTAATGTTATGTTATGCAAAAATAGCCATTGGGATAAATTAATGGATCAAGGTTTTATTAGAATGGCAAATACTATATGATTATTATTACTATATTGTTTTTAGTTTGCTCCCTAGAACTCCAAGCTGAAAAGATACCCCCAAGTCCTCCTGCAAGATAAAATTGTTCATTTTTCGGTAGAAGTCCGGTTCCTCCTAGGAATAAATCGACACCTAAATGGCACAACAAGTATTAACATTTAAAAAGTAATAAGGCGACAGGTCTTAAATCGCTGTGGGGCAAACGTCAAATCTCAAAACTAATGGGGCTAAACATGAGGGAGTAGGGGGTCCAGAAAAAAAGGCCCCTTAAATTACTGTATATAGTTACTAAAAACTACGTTGATTTTACTCAATATAAAGTATACCTGCATAAAGAAAGCTAAAAAAATCCACACCTTTTATGAATACTTTAATATTTTTTGATAAATTATGAATACATTTGTAGATATAATGAAGGGGTTATATAGCCAATATGGCTATCAGTCCTTTGATCGATATTATTTGGGAGATCTGACAGTATGTTAAAATGAACTCTGAAAAGTTGACACATTGAATTTAAACATCATTTGAGGAGAAGCACTTTATTGACAATGTTTCGCAGATAGCTTCTTCAGGTTACTATATAGGAATTAACCTGAAGAAGTTATCTGTGAAACGTTGTCAATAAAGTGCTCCTCCTCAAATGGTGTTATTTTTTTCAGATCTAGCAGTGTAGTGATATGAGATATCTTGCTTCATTTCACAAACCTTTTCCTTTAATCTAATTAGTAAAATGTTCTTCCTTGTTCCACCCTTCATTCTCATCTTAAATTATGATAGGTAAAATATTCTATCTAATTCAACCCACCTGGTAAATTGCGTCGGTCGTTGAGGTAGTAGAGGGAGGGAGCGGCGGCACAGTCAACCAAGGCGGCGGTCTGGCATGTCCGGGTACTCTGGTCAAACAGCGTCCCCGGCCCGCATGTAAACTTGTTGTCCTTCACACTGTTGGAGGGACACATAAGGGTTAACGTTAAAGGCCATGGCTTTCAATATAATAAGGGTATAACTCTCCCCTTCTGTTAACAATACAGGTAAGGGCAGAATAAACCCCTTCCCATTGTTTATGGCTATCACTCAAAGATCATCAGTCAAGATTATTTATTGGGTGTGCGAAGTATTCATGAAGCCTAGTCCCAGTGGTTAGTTTTTTGTAGTTGCTAATGCCTTGCACTCCCTTGATTGACAGAGCTAGGGCATGCTCTTGTTACAGGGACTTTACAGGACATTTGCCACGAATTGCTAGGCCAAGCTGCCCAAACTCTTGCTGTCTACCAATGGCACATCGTGGGATCGAACTGAAGACCCTTCGATCAGCAGTCAGGGTCTTGACTATGGCACTAAGTGTATAGAATTCATTATGGAGCATGGCATCCAGAAGTATGTTCAGCTATGCATCACAAAGCTTATGGCATTATATTAAGCTAAATGATTATAAAGAAGTATGATGCTAAGACATATTAAAACATTTCAAAACTTAAAGTATATCCTAGTTGAAATGTTAAATATGTTGAAGCTGAAATTTAAATTGAATTTGAATGTTGGATAGCTATTTGAAGACTTGAAAATTACTAACCCTGAATTAGGTTCCACAGAGCAAATGTGGAACACAGCACAGCCCGTCTCCACGTCCGCGTACAATCCGCCCGGGATCTTGTCCACACAGTTGAAGCTGGTCTCGGGGAACACGAAACGTGGCCTTGGTGTGGTGGTGGTCGTTGTGGTCGTGGTCGTTGGTATGTGGTCGACAGTCCGGCCTGCTCCTATTGTCCCCTGTCTCGCCTCACCCTCGTCAATAACCCTGATGTGGCTGTCAGAGGGGAACTGAACTGTTGAAGGCAGTTGGGTGGGGTTTGTGGTGGTGGGCGGTGCAAAGTCTAGGGTCGCTTGGGGTGCCTGCTGGTGTGTACTTAACCTACCCTCTGAAGTGAAGAAGGTTGGTACTATAGGACTGAACTGGTCTATTCTGAATTCTTGCTGTGGTCTGACTACTGGTCTTACTGGCTTCTCTGGTCTGAATGCTTTCTGAGGTCTGCTTACTGGTCCTAATGGTTGCTCTATTCTGAATTCATTCTGAGGTCTGATTACTTGTTTGGGTGTTAATGGCTGAGCTATACTGAATTGTTGCTGTGGTCTGATTGCTTGTTGGTGTGTTACTGGTTGTTGTGGTCTGATTGCTTGTTGGAGCGTTACTGGTTGAGGTCTACTGAATTGTTGCTGAGGTCTGATTGCCTGTTGGGTTGAAATTGGTTGGTTTATTCTGAATTGTTGTTGTGGTCTGAATGATTGTTGGGGTGGTGCTAAAGGTCTTACTGGCTGAGCTATCCTGAATTCCTGCTGTTGATTGACCACATGTGGGGGTGGAACTACTCCCTGTGTTATTATAGCTGGAGGGGGCCTAAAACCTTCTGATGGAACTGCAGGAACTGGTGTGAATGTTGGCTGTGGTCTGACTGCTGGCTGTGGTCTTCTTACCTGCTGGGGTCTGTTTACCTGCTGTGACCTACTGGTTTGTCGAGGTCTGGTGGTTGGAGACACACGTGCTCGAACCCGCTGCCTTCTACCTGTCTGAGTATTACTGCTGGCTGTCACTCTGCTGGGTCTTTCAGTATTTGTGGCAGGCTGAAATTGCTGGCTAAAACTAAATTGAACCTCAGGTTGTATTGGGGCTGACGTAAAATCTGGCTGTTTGATTGAAGTTGGCTTAAAAACTGGCTGTCTGATTGAAATTGGCTGTCTTGATGAAGTTTGAACGCGTGGTCTACTTCTGCGGTTAGAGCCTCTATTAGGGTTTCTTGTGGGAGTGACCGTAGGCTGTTGTACCTGTTGTCTGGTTACTGCTACGTGATTACTAGTAACTGGTTGCCTAGACCTAGTTCGACCCCTTGACGTTACCCTACCTCGTGAAGTCCGTGAGCGGTCTGTGTTAGTAAGTCTAGAGGAAGTGGTAGAGTCAGATAGTGGTAAAGCAGCAGCATCAGGTGAAAGGGAAGGTGAAAAGCTAGTAGGGGTCAATTGTCTCCTTTGTCTGTGACGGAAGGATGTGGTAGTGGCAGGGGGAGCTCTAGAAGTGTCAAGGTGGAAGACAGAAAGACGTGGCACGTCTTTGAAGTTAGCGGGCGTCTGTGAACTGATCGCGGGGGCCGAGGTGGGGCTGCGCTCTCCCAAGATTTTGGCTGCCTGCGCTGCATTCTGGGCTTCAGCTGCCAGGCGCAGGAGAGAAGGACGGAGATGGGGGGCGGGCAACATGGAGTGGTCTATCCCTTGGTTTAGCGAGATCTGCGACAGGGGGGTTTGGATGCGCACCCGGGAGGAGGCCGACACGGAGGTGGAGGTACGGCTGACAGTGAAAGGCAGAGGTGGGAAGGAGTAGGCCGCGGTCATAGAGGAGGAGGTAGAGGTGGACATTCTGGTGGTGGAGGCGGTCACCCCAGGGGGACTCACTGGGGGAGGTGGGGAGCTAGTTGGGGGAGGCAGGCCCAGGAGGAAAGGTTGGGGTCGTGGTAGGGGACGTGACTGGGGACGGGGTTGAGGCTGAGGCTGGGGAATAGGTCTGGGAGAAGGCTGGGGAGGGGGTAAGGTGAGGGGTTGGGGGGTGGTGGGGTCGGGAATGAGGGGAGGGATGGTGGGAGGTGTGAGAGGTTCGGGACTGCCCATGAGAGCCACAGTGGGGTCCAAAACTTGCACTTTGGCCGAGCTGGCTTCCCCTTCCGAGTCTCTGGGGGAGGGAAGGGGAAGATGGGACTATAAGCAGAGACACACAGACATAAAGACCCCCGAGAGACCCCCAGAGATTTTGATTTGATACTATTATGCACCAAAGGAAACGTTACTAAGGCACAGAGAGACCCCCAGAGAGAAGCTGTCAGAGGAAGCTAGAGTATGGTCTTTATTATTCATAATCCATAGCCTTTTTCTTTATCAAAAATTTTCATAGCCTGTTTCATAATTATTTATCATTTGACCCGAGAGTTTTTCCCATATTGTCTTGATAGCGTAATGGTTAGTGCGCTGAATTTCGGTGTGATTATCCTAGGTTCGAATCCTTAGAAAACCACATGTAATCATTAGTTTAATTGATTTCATTAATTAGGTTTATTTGTAAGTTAATTAGTGGGTTGGTGATAATATGAATTCAACTTCAAGACATTTTGTGTCAATTCAACTTTATTTTGGGAGTGTACTGTTCCTATTATCTTATTGGGTCTAAGTCAATAATGGGCTCCTTTATCGCCCTCTACCTTCATTTGATTAATGTTATAGTTGTTAATATTATGATTTACCAATGATATGCGAAAACAGACTTGGTGATGTGAATAATAAAGATCATAATATGATTGATTATATTACAATACTTAACATAAGGACGTAATGGAAATTCTAGGTGACCAAGCATAGTGCATTCAGAAGCTGAGTGTTGGCATTAATTTGGCTAGTAAGGAGTGATATGTTGGCAGTTGAAGATTTGTTCTTCTATTTTTCATTTATTTGTACAGTGCTGATTATGGGTATTCGACTGTACAGTTGGCAAAATTTCTAGCTGGCACAAGGCTTATTTTGACTAATTCCTTGAATATGACGATAGTGCATTGTTATATGTGCGATTAGTTTGCTTGGGAACCAGATTAAATTGCTCATGTAGTGATGTACACCCTATGTGGTGGATTACATAAGAACATAAGAAAATGGGGAGTCTGCAGAAAGCCGAGTGGCACACAAGGCAGATCCCTCTCACAGACAACCCTAATTATAAGGCCTAATTATAGGCCCAACTCAATAACACCATGAAGACCGACCTCACCAAAACGGTCAGAGGTCATCATAAGCCGATCAGCCCACACCCGGCAGATCCCCCTCACACTCAACCCATCTCGTCCATATGTCTATCTAATTTAATCTTAAAGCTCTCTATCGTTATTGATCCCACTATAGCACTCGGTAGCCTATACCACCTATCTACAACTCTGTTACCAAACCAATATTGCCTATATCATTTCTGAAACGAAATTTATCTAATTTGAAACCACTTGTTCGAGTTCTTTGGCTATCACTGAGCTTCATTACATCTTTCATGGCCCTTTATTTATCCCACTAACCCACTTGAACACCTCTATCATATCCCCTCTAACTCTACGCCTCTCTAACGAATGTAATCCTAATTTCCTCAACCTTTCTTCATATGGAAGATTTCTAATATGGATAATTTTTGTAATTCTTCGCTGTACCCTCTCCAAGGAATCTATGTCCATTCTGTAATAGGGACACCAAAATTGGACAGCGTAATTGTGTTTTTTTATTTCAAAAATATATTCTATTAAGCGTTATTTCCACATAGCGATTTTGATAGTTCTTTTGCGTTTATCTTGTGTCGTCCCAGTTTTGGTTTGTTTGTTTTGCAAGTTTACATTGTACTTTAAGCTGTTTACAAATATAAAAAAGAGAAATACAAAAGACATAAATAAACAAACTAGTGGGTAGATTAAGTATTTAATATTTTGTTTACCATTACTCTACTTTATTAGTCTATAAAAGCATAAATACAATTAGTACTGGGCCAGTTGGATAATCTTGTCGGGTGTACCGTACATAAGCCAGTTGCCTATAGTCCGTTCATCTTAGGTTGGGCAGAAATCATAACTTCTAACGTCTGTAACTCACAAAGGGCTAAAGCAAATGAGCTGTCAATTTCCACACCTATTCCCTGGCCAAGTCTTTCTATTTGGTAGAAAAATTAGCTCGATTACTCGAGGCCTTTTTGAGTTACAGAGGGTAGAGGTTACGATTTCTGCTCAACCTAGAATGAACAGACTTATAGCATTATATATTGGGCTTGTAGATACCAATATAGTTTAAATGAAATAGTATTGTAGCATGGTTTAAGTAAAGTTATGATGTTCGTAGTCTCGTAATTGAAATGTCTATGTATCAGCCAAAGAAAATGTATATATATATATATATATATATATATATATATATATATATATAACAGTTGTAAATTCTGGATATTGAACTATTAAATCATGTGTTCTAGTCAGAGGAAATTGTGAATGGTTCTGCTTCCGTTTAATTTATCAGTGTAGGATAAAACTCACATTCTGAATGGCTAAGCTCCTGGAAATATTCTATATACACATTTTAGTTACAGCATCTCACAAAATACCTCTTAACCCCTTCAGTAATATGAAGTATTTTGGCAGTTTATTCTGGCTATCATTAAACGATTATATACCGCTTAAAAGGATCAGTGGGAATTGATAGGATACAAACTGTCTCAATTAAACCTCTGACTTCTATATACCCTTCCTATTCTGAAGAATATCGTCTAGTGATAGCCAGAATAAATGGATATAACGCGTGATAATCCTGAAGGGGTTAAGGGACCCCACCTCGCTTTTTTCTCTCTCTCTCCCTCTCTCTTTGGCTTGTATCCATTCGGCCCCATTCAGCCTACTGTTTAAGACATTTATCCCCATCCAGGTGTCAATATTTTCCTGGCGAGCGGTAACGAGTCAGCATATATATATTTTTGTTTTGACAGCAAGCTAAATTTTTAAATTTTTCGATAGAAAAATGTCCGGCAAAGCCGGATTTCTCCATACAATGTTGGCTCGCTATCGCTCGCCAGGAAGTAATCGACATCTGGATGGGGATAAACGTCCTAAAACAGTTGGCTGAATGGGGCCGAATGGATACAAGCCAGGGAAAGAGAACAGGAGAGAAAGATAAAAAACAAAAAAGCCGGTGACCCCCCTTAATACAGTTGTCAAATAAGGCCTATCACAGCTTTCATTATACTTAGTTCGCTTTGTGTTGTGCTAAGGTCTACCAGATGTTCAGTAAGGGGTTCAGCCAAGGTGAGTATTGGAAACACTTCACCGTTGCAATATCCATTCTGGTTAGTGTCATTTTCTGATTTCGTCGAGGCTGATATGAACATTATGATATTATTATTATTATTATTATTATTATTATTATTATTATTATGTTGACCTCACACTTGTCCAACCATATTAGTTACCGCAGATATTAGCACTGAATAAGATACACAAATTATGAAGTGCCATGAATAGACGATTGAACAAACTAAACGCATAAATTGAAAACGTTGTTATTGTATTCACACCTGAGTCCACACACCTGAAGAGAGCTCAGCATGAACCGTAACTGTCGTGTCTATATAGTAAACTGTTTTATATGTGTGGGTTTAGTTTTCCATGCAAAGACAAAACCAAATAGAAGCAGTGATTGTTTTAAACCTCTGCGATGAGTTATAGCGTGAGTGAAGTGTATAATACAAAGCCATATTATAACCTCCAAGTGCATGAAGCAAGCTAAAGGCTACATCACCGCAGAGAACAACTGAAATATTGCTAAAGTGAGACGATAGCTATGGAGTGAGAGGCTAGGTAGGCCGAAGGGGAATATACAGTGGTATTTGGAAGCTATTAGTTGAGGTTATTTTGAAGTTCATAGTTTGCTCCCTAGACCTCTATCAAGTTTAAAAAAAAAAAAAAAAAAAAAAAAAAATCAAGACTGTTTGAGAATAATTTTACATTTTTGGGTGGAAAAATGCAATTTAGGAGGAACCGGTCATCGGCCGGGGAAAAATGTATTTCGAAAAGAGGGTCTTGGGAGTATTTTTTAAAGATTGATGGAGGTAGTGGGAGGAAACTAAAAGTATATACAATTAATAGATCATCAAATTAATAAATAATCCCCTCTTAATAATGTGGTTCTATACATATACATACTATTTACGATATAATGCTAATACTAAGCTTGTTTACTATATGTACAATATGTACACGCTCTATTCAGAAATATGACTCCTGAAATATTAATGAAGAACATAAGATGTTAGGTTGTTCAAACTTTGTTAACTCTCACCTTTATAGCTCATATATATATATATATATATATATATATATATATATATATATTTATATATATATATATATATATATATATATATTACATTTATATTCAGCTTAGGAATTGTATATACTGTACAAATATAATGGGTTTAAATCATCGTAACTAATGATTTGAACCTGGTCTAATAATAGCCCTGAAAAGATAGAATATATGCGTCATGACATACTGACAGGGTTAATGTATTTGTCACCATTAATATATGTTCGTTATTGATTTAATATGAAGTGATAATAAAGTATTGGTCATTAACTTATATAGGGCAATAATATGTGTCAGTTCTTAACATGTAGATGCAATGGTATTATATTGACTCACTATCACACTCAGGTATACAAGTTTCTATTATAATATATGGTTAATGAATATGAATGTCATGATACTAATGGTAATTAATTAAGCATTGATGTAAAACATGTGATTTATTCCAAAATGTGTTTTTAAATGATATGGTAATTAATGAACTCGATTTGTTTCAGTACTGCATTTTACTCTATCTCTATTCAATTATTTTTGCCAGGCTGCACTTTGTTCTCGTGATTTGAGTACATATCCCCCTAATCCATATTTATTATATATTTACATTTTCTCCTAGTGTAACAGCCAATCAGTTCAGCCTCTCTCTCTCTCTCTCTCTGTCACTAATGCTATGAAACATGCAGTCTTGCAATTGGAAAAATGCCTAGGTATCATGCCCAGCTGGGAGTTGAACCTGGATTCTTTCAAACAGCAGGCGAACGTGCTATCCACTACACCACCAGTCTTAATAACAGATGTTGCAACCAGACAGACAACTGTAGTCCCGGTTTATCCAGACTAATACTAGATAATATGACAGATATTTTGTACTGCACCTCAGATTGTAGCGACAATTGACCACCAGCGAGTTTCAGGCTATAAGGAAGTCCAAGCTGTAAACATCCGTATTTAACAGAAATAATGGGTTTTGACGAATGGATATAATGTTAAAATGGATTTAATGTACTTATGCGTGTAGTACAAACATATATGTGTTTGTGTTTCGGCTAAAATTCCATGTTTAAACCTTTAACTTCCTTATAGCCAGAAAATCGTAAGTGGACAATTTCCCTAGCTTGCAAAGTTGCCGCTGTAGTCACAGGTTTGAGTAATTCAACTGTAGCATTAACAATATGCTGATTAAAATAACTGTTACTGATACGTTACTGCAGCGGGTAGTCAAAGAGTTTGGTGTGGTTTGTGGAAGGAGGAAACTGAAGGTGAACGTCAATAAAAGTAAAGTAATGGTGTGTAATAGGGGAGAGCATAGGGTGAATCTAGATGTGAGGCTGGATGGGGAAATATTGGAACAAGTAGAATGTTTTAAATATCTAGGAGGAACGATAAGCAGGAGTGGAGGTATGGAAGTGGAGGTAAAACAGAGAGTGTGTGAAGGAAGGAAGGTTTTCGGAACAATGGGAAGTATGTGGAAGACGAGAAATCTCGGAGTGAAAGTAAAAAGTGCACTGTATCAAGGAATTGTTGTGCCAACAGTGATGTATGGGGCTGAGACATGGGCTCTGAAGAAAAAGGAGAAAAGAGGGCTGGATGTGATGGAGATGAGCTGCTTGAGGAGTATGTGTGGAGTTACTTGTAGAGACAGATTGAGGAATGAAGAGATACGTAGGAGAGTGGGGCAGCAAGAACATTTGTCAGCCAGAGTGGACAGAAGGGTGCTGAGCTGGTATGGTCATTTTGAACGAATGGGAGATGAAAGGCTTACAAAGAGAATATGTGAGTCAGGTACAAGGGGAGATAGAAGGGCAGGAAGACCCCCATTGAGATGGAGAGTCTGTGTAAGAAAGGCTTTGGATGATAGAGGAATGACTATAGATCAGGCAGGGGAAGTGGTGGTGGACAGGAGTGAATGGAGAATGCTTGTGAATAGTTGAGTGAACACGTGGTCATTTGGAGTAAGGGGTCGGGCGCAAGTTGGACTAGATAATAGTCCATCAGGCGCCTGGCCCGGGGAGACGATTAATATGAAGGGTGTGCCTGGAAGTGTGGTGGGAGGGCTTGTGGCTTTGGCTCCGCTGCATGTCTGCCTGCCGAGATCGGAACCTCTCCGGGTGGTCAGGGGCCGGGGGAGTGCTGGAGCGACCTTGGTAACCCTGGTCTCTGGGTCTTCTCCTGGGTGACCTGGATGTGTGAGAGTTTGTGTTTTTTATCTGTGTTTATTTTTTGTTTTATGTTGTTTTTGTGTTTTCCCTGTTCTTGCTCTGTCTTGAGTCGGCTACCCCCAAAATGGGGATTGGGCCTGAGCATATAGATAGATAGATAGATAGATAGTTACTGATAATGTATTTCAGGTTACAGATCTTTTGATGGCAGAGTGGATAGTGAAGCCAGCGATCTTTGTATATCTACAATATATGTCTAGTTGTATTCTTCTCTTTTCATAATTATTATGATTTTATATATTATTACAGTATTAACATTATTATTATTAATATTATTTTTATTATTATTATTAGTGTTATTAGAATTATTATTTTTATCTCCCGCACAGACCCCCCAACTCACGCCGTAGAAGGGATGATGCCGGGTCCATATAAGTCGTTGTTGAGGTAGAAGAAAGACTCGGAGCGGGTACAGTCCACCTCGTCGGCTCTCTCACACACCCGAGTCTCCTGGTCAAACACCGTCCCCGCCAGGCACCGGAACGTGTAGTCGTGTATCTTGGCTGCAGGAGACAGGTACGTTAAAGAGATAGTGGATGGTTTGGGGGTTTATTCATTCATTTATTCCTATATTTTGTTTTAGTTTCCTCGATAGACCTTCACCAAGCTAAAAAAGAACACCCCAAGACCCTCTTTCAAGATAAATGTGTACATTTTTCGACAGAAAAATGGCCCGGCCGAAGGCCGATTCCTTTTAAATTACAGGCTCGTTATCGCTCGCCATGAAAAAAATCAACACCTAAATAACACACAAATTCTTAATATGACAAAGAAATGTGTCGAAAGGTCTTAAAATCGCCAAACTAATGGGCCTTCAAATCTCTAAACTAATGGGGCTAAACATGAGGGGGAAGGGGTCCAAAAAAAGCCCACTAACCTGCCCCTTAAGAAGTATTTGATCTATACGGTACTCTACAAGATAAAAATATGGTTCAGAGGGACTTGGTCTATACTCTATAAGATAAAAATATGGTTCAGAGGGACTTGGTCTATACTCTATAAGATAAAAAGATGGTTAGATAGTTCTGTGCTTAGGAGACCTGAATAATGTTTATAACTTTACACACATTAAGGACAGTTGATGGAAATATAGGTAAGTTTACTTAGGTTTATTTACATTGGTCCAGGGAACCACTGTTGGGAACCTTGCAGACTTCAAGCATTTGGAAGCCATTGGAAGGAAGGCTATTGCAACTTCTTGGTACCATTCTAGGATTATATTCAACATTTGTATTACATTCCATAGATGGTTTGTGTAACTTAAGGGGAGATCCTTCACTTTTTTTATTTATTTTTTTATTTATTTATTATTTTTCTAGTTTCCTCGCTAGACCTCCATCAAGCTTAAAATGAAGCCCCCTAGACCCACTTTCAAGATAAATTTGTACAGTTTTCGGTAGAAAAATGTCCTGGCCGAAGGCCGATTCCTCTTAAATTACAGGCTCGCTATCGCTCGCCAGGAAAAATCGAGACCTAAGTGACAGGAAAGGTCTTAAAATTGACAGGAATGGGGCGAAAGTTCATAAAATCGCCAAACTAATGGGTCTAAAGATGAGGGAGAAGGTGGTCTAGAAAAGCGACTCGTCTCCCCTTAAAGACCTTTGTTTCAAGGTTATCTATTTTCAAGTGTTTCTATCCGAGAGGTTGCATTACAGTTACAGGCAGATGTATCCTGGAAGTCCATTATGATTCCTTAAATTATCTCACCTTATATAATAGGTAATCTTTAAAATTCCCTCCCTTAATTTTATAGATAACCTTTAAAATTCCCTCACTTTTAAAATTCCCTCCCCTAATTTTATAGATAACCTTTAAGGTTCCCTCACCTAATTTTATAGGTAACCTTTAAAATGTCCTCACTTTTATAATTCCCTCATTTGATTTTATAGCTAACCTTTAAACTTTCCTCACCTGATCTTGTAGGTTACCTTTAAAATTTCCACACCTTTCAAATCCCTCACCTGATTGTATAGATGACCTTTAAAATGCCCACACCATTCAAATTCCCTCACTTGGTTTTCTAGCTAACCTAATGTACTCCGAGTCCACATGAAGCCTATACTGTACCTTTTTCGTTGAGTGTACAGACGTGGAACATCTGACATCCGGTGTACTCGTCAGCGTAGTAACCACCGATCACCTTCCCGATACAGGAGAAGTTGGTCACCGGCATGTCGTGGTGGCCGCCCTGGGGGGAGAGACAGACATACACAAGGTTAAGGGGGTCATAGGCTTTTGTATGTACTTTTCTCTCTTTCTCTGGCTTGTAAACATTTGGCCCCATTCAGCCTACTGTTTGAAGACGTTTATCCCCACCCAGGTGTAACATTTTTACCATATATATATATTTTTTACAGCAGGCTAAATTTGTAAATTTTTCGATAAAAAAAATCTCCAGCGAAGCCGGATTTCTTCACATAATGTTGGCTAGCTATCACTCGCCAGGAAGAAATCGACACCTGGATGGGGATAAACGTCTTAAAACAGTTGGCTGAATGGGGCCGAATGGATTCAAACCAGAGAAAGAGAGAAAAGGAGAGCCGGTGACCCCCCTTAAGGGAAAAGTTGTTCGTGTGATACCGTTGATAGGCATATGACCGTGTAAATATAATGGGTAATTATTGCTGGGTCATTAAGGCCAGGGCGCGATAATGGAAAGATAATTAAGAGGATTGGGAACACACTTTTGGGGGGCTGAAATTGAGGCTAAGTGGTAACATAAACATTATTGGACAGTGTACATCGCGCATGCACTATCTCTCTCTCTCTCACACACACACACCCACCCACCCACCCACACACTGTCACCTACAACAATAACAACAAGACCGTTCTATACAGTATATTATATCTGTCATGTGTGCTACCCTTGGGAACATTGTTACATGCAGTTGTAGGCTTAGCTAATTGTTACCAGATATTTGGATGAAATCCTTTGATAATCAGCATTACAGTGAATATCGTCATATTGATCAATATTCTTTTGTGGTCATATTTTGGGGTTATATTAAAGGATTGCATGCGGCTGAGGGTTATTAAATGTTGATCAAAAAGTAATAATGTTTACTGGATTACGAAATTATATTTATATATTCGTCCAACTTGTTTGTCTCTCCAGAAATCCTGAGACATACAGGCACACATTTTGTAATCTCCACAAAACGGAGTTGTGGCATGCATGATGACAACTTAGCAACATAAGAAGTACCTGCACTGACCCCTGGTGACTTGGAGGTCCGAGAAAGGCCAGTAGTAGTAACAGTGGGAGAGTTAGGCACAGACCCCAATATGGCCGAGTCCTTCATCTTGGCCTAGGTATCTCTTATATTATCTCTCACAGGCATACATACATACACAACAACATATAAACACACATCATCATCATCACCACCACCACCAACGTCAACATCAACACATACAGACATCACCAACATTACTATAGTGTATTCAATATAAGTAGGCCAGATATCGTGACTCATAACCTCTCATAACTAAAAAAGGACTTGGTCAATCGAGCTATTATCTGTGCCAATTGGGAAGGTTCAACCAGGAATTAGGTGTTCAAGTTTACCGCCTATTTTCTCCAACCCTTTTTGAGTTAGAAGAGGTTTTAGTGTCACGATTTTGGCCTACTTATAGTGAATAGACTATAGCACCACTACCAGCATTACCACCACCAACATATCAGTGTAGGCTGTAGGGGTTACCTGAGCTGAGACTAGTTGACGTGGAGGTCCCAGACAGGCCAGTAGTAGTAGTAGCAGTAGGAGAGGTAGGCTACCCAGACCCCAACATGGCCGGGTCCTCGATATTGTCCTCGGTATCCTCATGTTGCCTGGGGAGAGGAACGAGGACATGTTAGCTGGATTGTGGAGGACGGAAGTGAGGACGATTGTTTAAATATTGATAACACAAAAAAACACAAAAACATGCTAAATATGTTTAGGGAATGACGAAGATATTTTACTTATTTATTTATTATTATAATTATTTTTAATTTTCTGCCTAGACCTCCATCAAGCTAAACAAAAAAATACCCCCATAACCTCCCCTTCGAGATAAATTTGTGCATTTCTCGTTGGAAAAACGGCCCGGCAAAATGCCGATTCCTCCTAAATTACAGGCTCGCTGTTAAACGTGTTAAAGGAAATTAAGAAAAAAACATGGTAAATATAACTAAGGAAATAAAGAAAAAAAGTATGTTAATTATGGGTAGGGAAATTAAGAAAACCATGTTAAATGCGGCTAAAAAGGACTAAGTTATAATTATGTAACAACACTATTAATATACTAGGTGACGGAGAGCAGTACGTGTAATTAAATTTGTATTTGTATTAAAAAGTTAAATATGAATAGACACATGTTAAATATGCTAAAAGAAACACGGACATGTTAAATATGGGGAGATAATCGAGGATATTGTAAACCTGTGCAACAAAAATGATCGAAATATGTAAAAAATAAATAAATAAATAATATCTATATCTATCTATCTATTTATGTATCTCTCTCTCTCTCTCTCTCTCTCTCTCTCTATATTTATATATATATATATATATATATATATATATATATATATATATATATATATATATATATATATATATATATATATATATATATATATATAATAACAAACTAATAATATGAACGAGTGGATGAAAAAACGCATAAAGAGGCCCAAGTTACTCTCAAACTTTATTCTACTCAACAGCTGAGCTCTGAAACTCTCTCCCAGAATCAGTCTTTTCCTCTTCCTATGACTTAAATTGCTTCAAAATCCGTGTGTCCAGGCATTTTGGCTCGATCGTCCCTTGATTTTGGCCCTGTCACTCTTTCAACTATGGGGGAGGCACTCGCTATAGGCAATTCTGCCTTTTGCCTCCCTCAATCACATAGGAAAAAAAAAAATCTGAGTGACTTATTGATTCGAACGTGTGTGAACCTCGTCTCTTGGTCTCGTTTGTCATTACCCTGCTAGGCCACTCCCCCACCTTCCAAGCATACGAGGATTTTTTCGGCAACTTGGACCCAGAACTTTATTCTAGCAACAAAATCAATATCTAACCCAACCTAACATAATTTATTGGGTCGGCACTGGTTAAGATCTACTGGTTTAAACTATCTACCGGTTGAATTGTTTGATCACCACGCGCACACCTTGTTTGTTGTTACCCAGCCCCTAGGAAGCTATACACCCCTCACACCCTCCTCACTAGCGATCACTAGACTTCTGTGTGCCTCGCTGGTGCTAAGACGCTCGAGGCTCTAGTCCTGACGTTATTCTTGACTTACAGTGTGTTGGCTTAATAATCCAATAGGGTCGATAGCCTCTGAAGTTCTATTTTAACTAACTAATCGCTGGTGGTAAGACGCTTGGATTTCTCATCTTTTGTTCCCTTTTCTGTATGTCTTCTTATATTGCTGTAGTTTATTGTGTAAGTTCTGTATGAGATATCCTAGGTTCGAATCCTGGGAGAATCACATGTTTTCATTAATATTATTTGGGGGGAATTGGTGTTAAGATTTTTTTTTAGGGGGGTCACCGTTTTTTTTTTTTTTTTTTTTTTTTTTATCTTTCTCTCCTTTTCTCTCTTTCCCTGGCTTGTATCTATTCGGCCCCATTCAGCCAACTGTTTTAAGGCGTTTATTCCCATCCATGTGTTGACTTTTTTCCTGGCGAGCGATAGCGAGCCAGCATTGTGTGGAGATTCCGGCTTCGCCAGAGACATTTTTCTATCGAAAAATGTACAAATTTAGTTTGCTGTCAAAACAAAAATATACATATGCTGGCTCGCTACCGATTGCCAGGAAATTATTGACACCTGGATGGGAGTAAACGTCTTAAAACAGTAGGCTGAATGGGGCCGAATGGATACAAGCCAAAGAGAGAGGGAGAGAAAGAGCAAACAAGCTTTCCATTACTCCACTCCTCCACCACCTCACCTGTTTTGGCCGGTACTAGACGATTGTATTACGTTTAGTTAAGATCTCGAGGAATCATTGGGGTAAAACTATCTCGAGTAACTTTTTAACTGTTTGTACTGTGCAATGAGATCGTTTGTGTGTGTGTGTATTTAACTGTTTGTACTGTGTAATGAGATCGTTTGCGTGTGTGTGTGTGTATTTAACTGTTTGTACTGTGTAATGAGATCGTTTGCGTGTGTGTGTATTTTAACTGTTTGTACTGTGCAATGAGATCGTTTGTGTGTGTGTGTATTTAACTGTTTGTACTGTGTAATGAGATCGTTTGCGTGTGTGTGTATTTTAACTGTTTGTACTGTGTAATGAGATCGTTTGCTGTGTGTGTATTTTAACTGTTTGTACTGTGTAATGAGATCGTTTGCGTGTGTGTGTACTTTAACTGTTTGTACTGTGTAATGAGATCGTTTGCGTGTGTGTGTATTTTAACTGTTTGTACTGTGCAATGAGATCGTTTGCGTGTGTGTGTGTGTATTTAACTGTTTGTACTGTGTAATGAGATCGTTTGCGTGTGTGTGTATTTTAACTGTTTGTACTGTGTAATGAGATCGTTTGCTGTGTGTGTATTTTAACTGTTTGTACTGTGTAATGAGATCGTTTGCGTGTGTGTGTGTTTTAACTGTTTGTACTGTGTAATGAGATCGTTTGCGTGTGTGTGTGTATTTTAACTGTTTGTACTGTGTAATGAGATCGTTTGCGTGTGTGTGTATTTTAACTGTTTGTACTGTGCAATGAGATCGTTTGCGTGTGTGTGTATTTTACTGTTTGTACTGTGTAATGAGATCGTTTGCGTGTGTGTGTGTGTATATTCCCGTATTGTATTTTGGTATGTGTTATATTGGTATGTTGTTGTTTGTGTTCCACTATACCACACTTCCACAACTTAACTATTATAGTCTACTGTGGTAAAGTAATAGATAGATAGATAGATAGATAGGTAGGTAAAGTCTGGGGGGTATACTCTAGGACATAAGTAG